>OX346269.1:4574862-5791458 GCA_947049275.1 Epinotia bilunana | reverse complement strand
GACAGTCTCTCTATGGTGACTGACATAGCTTGTTCTTGCAGAGAATGTGCGAGCACAAGGACATTAAACTTCCTCCAAAGAGCCTCTACGTGTTGGATCTACATCCTCACGCACACCTTCCAAATGACCGGGCTTTGCCCCGAGAATTTATATCAGAGATAAAAATAAATCAGCCTATATATGGCCCACTGCTGGGCACAGTACTCTTCTCATGGGTGAGAGGGAACAGGCAGTAGGCCCAGTGCGGGTTGGGGCCTTTACATACACCTTTGAATTTCTTCGCAGATTAACTCACGATGTTTTCACTTCACCCAAAAGGCTGACGGTAAATATCGTATATATAAAGTGCTGAAAAACTCAGTGGATAAAAACTCCTTGTAAATATTAAAAAAAAAACGCGTAAAATATATTTCCATTATGCCATTGTGTGTAACCAACTGATCCGCAGGAAGGTTATATATTACCGTCCCTTACGGCAATAATGCCAAAAATAGACAAACAATAGCATCGATAAGATCTTTACGAAAGCAAGTTTATGATATTCCAAGGAACCGATCTTCAATATTGACGTAAATAAGCTCGTTGACCTACTAAAACTACTTAGTTCTAGTAGGCTGCTTCTAAATAAAATACACACGCTTTGTAACATATAGTTACGATGAATGTTAATCATTTCGCTGAGATCCAATATTTATCATAATTATCATCACCATATTAGTAGAAAGACGTCCACTGCTGGGCTGTTATTCGCTACGCGCTAATGCGACTCGTCACCCCGTCGGTCACCCGTCACGAAACTAGACCTCTAACTACGCTTAGTTACCACGCATCGCGGTGTCAAGATATATTTGTGGGTGAGCGTTGAGGTGAGCTTAAAACAAGTTACAGAATAGGGGGCCTGGACATAGGCCTCGCCCAAACGGTGCCACAATGACCGGTCCTGCGCCACCCGCATCCAGCGGACTCCCGCGGCCTTTATCAGGTCATCAGTCGACAATGCGGGGGGCCTACCCATGCACGCTGCGCGTTCCGGTACGTGGTCGCCACTCGAGAACCTTTACGCCCCAACGGCCACCGGTTCTACGTGCAATGTGCCCCGCCCAATGCCCCTTAAGAGTTCTTATTCCTACAGCGTACTTTGCAAAATGCTTCCTTTTTCATTCAAGATTACGACGTAATAACGAGTATTGGTATATATTCAAAAACTGACAACGTACTAAAATAATTATTTCTTAAACTTATCATTTCTTAAATAAAAAAATCGGCGGAGACTAAGCGCGCGGCGTTGATTTATACGTCTTTAAAAAAAATATAAATTTACGGCAACATAGGTCTTATAGTTGTTTTATTATGGGTTAACATAAAGTTACGTTTGCTATAATATTATTTTTAGGGCAAAATATGAGTACAATTTGCGGTAAAAAAATATTAAGTAATCCTGTTTTCACCAAAAAAAAAATGTAAGTAATCTAGGAAGGTAGTTTTTTATTTATCTTTTTAAATGATTCTTTGATTTTCAATCATGTCAACCCCCGTACAAGATATGGTGAATTGAATTGTAATCATTCATGTATCAAATGATAGGCACTTGTTTACTGCAAAATTGAGAAACGAAACGACACTTATCTCACTGCAAAATTTGAAAACTCCCAAGAAAACTCATTTATTTATTTTTAGGTTTAGAAAGAGAAAATGAAAATTTGAACTTTTTTAGCCCCTATAGTTTAAGAAATGAAAGTTTAATTTCGTTATCAGTTTTTGAATAAATACTTACAGTTAAGTCGTAATCTTGAATGAAAAATTTCACTAAATACGCTCATCTGCGCTGCGGAATATTAGACAAAAAGAGGTGCCGTAGCTACCCGAATGCTGCCCGGCAGCAGAAGAGGATAATGGGATTAAACCTAGTTGGTACAAGTAGCTTCTTGATTAATAATTCTAAGGGATGAGACACTAACTAGCCGCGCGGCTCCGCCCGCGTATTGCACAGAATGCAAGCGAAGCCGCGGTATAAAGTATAGCCTATGTCCGTCCTGAAGATCCATTCTAGATACTTGTGAAAGAATTATTGAAATCGAATGAAAAGTTCCGGAGATTACCCTACAAACATACGTGGTACCCGGTGGTGGGGTAAGATTTGGTATACGACTTGTTCTGTTCGCTCACCATTGCTGGTGTTGGCCCGGCGTATGATCTCCAGCAGCGCGGCCAGCGAGCAGTAGAGCGTGGACGCGAGCGGCAGCAGGTACATCAGCAGCATGTTCAGCAGGAAGTAGGCGAACACGTGCGACTCCGTCGGCAGCGAGCCGTACGACACGCACTGGAAATATCTGGAAACAACACAGTGATCATCTAAGGGATCGTTAAACTTTTTAAGGCCGACGAGCTACAACTAAATATCTGAAGACAAACGAAGCGATAACGTAGGTAAAATACAGAGATCGTCAAACTTTTCAAGCCGACGTGCTAGGACTAAAACTATACAGGATGTACCAAAAATGGGGTGTGCACCGATCAAGGGAATATTCGGTAGCGCATTGCGTTTCCAAATACCTATGCATTTGTTAATGTTTTTATTTTTTTTTGGTTTTGTTTACATTGATATATTTGTTTTTGTTTACATTACAGTCTTTGTTTTTGTTGACATTGCTTGGGCATGACAACATTCCCCCGCAAGGGTGAAGGGTGAGAGGGTTTATTTCATTTTTAACCGCCGCGCGCACAGCTGTGTTAAGAAAAATGTTTTATGTATATTTTATTGATATAAGCAGATGACGGCTTTTACGTTTTTGTTGCATAACAAGCAATGTAAATAAAAACAAATGCTTTGATGAATACATATAAACAAAAATTTCAATGTAAACAAAAACAAAACAAAATAAACAAATGCATTTTTGGAATCGCAATACGCTACCGAACCTGGCCTTGATGGGTTCACCTCCCATTTTTGTTATCTAAAAACAGGAGTGTCAATTACGGGGATCGTCTATCTTTTTGTGCCCGCGATTTAGTACTGATACTAAATGTATAATAGTAACATAGTGATAATTCGTAAGGATCGCCACATACAAGCTGAACTGCGTAACCGAATTCCGTCGCCGAATTCCACCCGCGGGTTAATTCCAACGGTAGCTATAATCTTCCTTCCTTCTTATATCCATATAACATCTAAGGCCCTACCCTAGTCAAACGGACGAATTCCGCGGCAGAATTCATCCTCTACGGGGCGACCCGAAGTATGTGGGGCAACACCAGGGCTGTGCGCGGATAAAATCCACCTGTGGGAAGTTCCTAATGCGTGAACGAGATTAGCAATGCTGTTGTGGATTTTTGAATTTTGATTATTGGTGCAAGGTATTGCCGCGCTGGATAAATATCTATCTAAAAATAGGTTACCGATCTACCTACAGACGTACGTACGTTGATACTTACATTTTAGCTAATGGCTAGCTAATGGCTTGTTCAGCTAATGAATATGCACAGAACAAGACAAATGAAATAAAAATTAAGCAAGGCACAGAAATTAATAATTACAAAATGTGTCAACACGAATTGTGCCCGGGCTGGCTGAATGAATGGCAATGCTGAGCGAAATATCGGCCAGCTCTGGTCACCAGTGGTCTCTTATACTATTTCGGTTTAAGCTATTAAATAAATAAATATATTTGTACAACACTTCGATTGATTGAACCTAGATTTTAAAAAAAAACAAATTCAATGTCGGAACGGTTTACCCGTTAAAATCCGACAGTCTTCGACCAGATTCGCGTTTAAAAGATCTTTACGCAAGTTGTTTGCTAGCAGAGCCGTAGATTCTTAGTGTTTCTGTTCTCTATTTTCGTCTGTATAGATATATATATGAAAATGAAAAAATGAAAAATTGTTTATTTTTGTAAAACAAAATGGGTAACATACACAAATGTTGGGATCTCCTAGTAAGTATACATAATAAAGTATTCTTAATATGAAAACAAACTTAGGCTTAAATTTAGCGAGTCAACCAACACTATTTTACTTATATATATATATGTAGATATTTATATTTGTATGTATTTTTATGTATTTGTCTATTGTTGTTATTTATTATAAATGTATGTTTAATGTGTGTTTATATCTGTAGTTGCACCGCCCTCAATTTGTCTGCTTTGCCCAAAGGTTGACTGGCAGAGAATGCTTACGGCATTAAGTCCGCCTTTTGTTCGATAAGTTGTGCTTTTGTGCAATAAAGATTAAATAAATAAATGTCTATAAATTTCGTTCATGATTACCATTTCAATAAATTATATACCGACACTTCGCGTATTCGTGTTAATTTAAAAGATATTAAGCGCGCTATAACTCATTTGGCTACATATACATTCAACACTAAAATACTTATCTTATGTTTGTATTAACTAGCTACTAAGTAGGTAGTTCATACTCATAGAAGACCTCTTTAGCCTAGTTGGTAGTGACCCTGCCTACGAAGCAAGAGGTCCCGGGTTCAAATCCTGGTAAGGGCATTTATTTGTGTGATGAGCACGAATATTTGTTCCTGAGTCATGGATGTTTTCTATGTATTTAAGTATTTATTTATCTATATAAGTATGTTTATCGTCGTCTAGTACCCATAGTACAAGCTTTGCTTAGTTTGGGACGAGGTCGATTTGTGTAAGATTGTACCCTTATATTTATTTATTTATTTATTTATAGGTGTGCAAGAATTAGGCTGCTGTGCTGAAAAGAGAAAATCTTCTAAAATGTAGCAGGCCACTGAGAAGTTATTATTTAAATAACATACAAACATACAAAGCGTATTTTTTTTTCTGTAAGTTTGGACACTTTCTGGATTTGAATGTTGAAACTTCATGTCGAGAGGTTTAACCCTCGTTTCAGTGTACGTGATCTAATCGTAAGGACAAAGGTTCCAAGGGGTCCGTGTTTGTGTGTCGCAAACTTCTTCGAAGGGCGACGGGCTCTTAAGGAAGCTTCGAAGTGCTATTTGTCATCCGGATTTTGCCGCTGCTGAATAGGTACCTATTATACCTGTCAAGGGATTTAGTGCTGTTAATATTGTATGAGTTTATCAAGGTTAAATGTATATTTCTCAAATTAGATCACGCTTTAAGGATGACTGACAATACCGCTTCGAGCCCGTGACTATTCCGTGACATACCTACTTACTAAATTAAGTGTTCATCATAGTCACATATCTTTCCGCTTATATTGTTGGCATTTCGTTTCCGCGATTACGGTCGGGTTGTAGACGGGTTCACCGTTCCCCGGTCAACGCTCGGACGCGGCACGGCCGGTAAGGGCAGTGTATAGGCAACCCGTTGAGGGGCCAGCGAACGCCCAGGTCGTGTCTGCTAGCGCGCGTCGCGCCTCCCACAACACATTCACTGGCGCTTAGTGAGACGTAGTTATTTGAATCAGGCACCCTACAAATCCTGCGACACTGGTTGCGGGCCCGCCTCGTCAGCACACCCAGGTCGTGTCCAGCCGGGTTGGCTCGCACATCATATTAAACACATTTAATACGCAAATACTATATCAGAATTAACATACCCTGCGACATCGGTGTGCTCCTCCACGTGGAATATGAAGCTCAGCGGTAGACTCGCGAGGCCGGCGCACACCCAGGCGTTGTGAAGTGCGTTATGCGTGGGCCTCTTCCATCACATTACAAACATTCCAGTCATGAATATCTGAATAAAACGGCCTACATACCCTGCGACATCAGGGTGCTCCTCCACGTGGAATATGAAGCTCTGCGGTAGACTCGCGAGGCCGGCGCACACCCAGGCGTTGTGAAGTGCGTTATGCGTGGGCCTCTTCCATCACATTACAAGCATTCCAGTCATGAATATCTGAATAAAACGGCCTACATACCCTGCGACATCAGGGTGCTCCTCCACGTGGAATATGAAGCTCAGCGGTAGACTCGCGAGGCCGGCGCACACCCAGGCGTTGTGAAGTGCGTTATGCGTGGGTCTCTTCCATCACATTACAAACATTCCAGTCATGAATATCTGAATAAAACGGCCTACATACCCTGCGACATCAGGGTGCTCCTCCACGTGGAATATGAAGCTCTGCGGTAGACTCGCGAGGCCGGCGCACACCCAGGCGATATGTAGAGCACGTCGCGCGTTGGCCTCCCACGTCACATTCAGTGGCTTTAAGATGGCGTAGTATCTGGAAAGGAAAAAGTTTTTAGTTGGAATTCAGTGTTACGATTATTGCACCGACGTGGTATAAGAAAGATGTGTCAGTTCCATGAAGAAATTACGTTTATTTAGTTAGGTTCAAAATATGTATGGTAATTTTCTGCTTCTCGTCTGACACACTGCCATGTATAGGTAGTAAGTAGTTCGTGTAGAACCCTAGATCGCGAGGCGAACTATGTTATTTTTGACTGCGCACTAATATTATACAGAATTTCGATTATGTGTGAATCCAGTAATAACATTAGTCTGCATATTAATTCGGTTAATTTATTCCCGTAACAAATATATTGAGTTAGATAACAGCACAGTGAACATTAATTAATATTGGGGAACCAGGACGGGTATGACGGACTCCCGGGAAGCTATTACCTAACCTAACCGAATTCGATAGGTTTAGCCTCATTATGTGTTTCTGGTTAGTAACAGGAGCTATTTTCACGAGTATACATTGTATTTGGTCATAATTTCGGCATTATTTCCGAGTTCATATCCACCTCGTAAATACATATTTTTTTTTTAGTAATTTCGGAAATAAAGAAATACGGAGTAGGTAGTTGCATAGGTACAATATGTCGTTTTGGGTGAACCATACAACTGCTTTTTGCGAGTTGTTGGAAATCTTACTATCCTACTAATATTATAAATACGAAAGTTTGGATGTTTGTTACTCAATCATGCTTTAACGGCTTAACCGATTTGAATGAAAATATGCACGAAGATAGTTTTTAGCCTGGATTAAAATACCTAAAGTTTGGATGTTTTCTTTCTTTCTTTCTTTCTAAAGGATAGTTTTATCTCGGGTCAAAGCACACGAAGTCGCGGGCAGAAGCGAGTTAGTTAGTAGCGAAAAAAAGAAGAACAATCATTAAAAAAACCCCCATTTCAAAGATCAAAAAATGATGCCAACTAGTATATTTCTTTTCCGAGTTTCAATTTTTCAAAATTGTCATTGTGCAGCAACAACTTACTGACCTTGCGCAAGTTTTGACACGGAGTGGGTTAAATGTCACTGTATACAGCAAGTGACTCGCCACTACACATAATGACCTAATAACCTCACTCCCCGTGGGAGACCAACGTGTGGAGAGCTCATAAAGCCTTCTCTAACGACTAGAGGGCTTTAGTGACTCTGTTGATTGGATTAATTATCACAATAATGAATTGATAAAAGTTTCTGACAAAATATCATTTTGGTACAAGCTTTTATTGCCGACTGTACTTTTCTGTATACCGTCATCAACTACTCTTTGAAAAGATTCTAACGAGCCCAAACTCAACGGGGTTACGTCGGTTAAGTACTGAATTCCCATAGCCACCTTCCGTCTCCATCATCAGATCAGCTCGATGGTACCATAATATTGAATTGTCATCCAATCTATACTTCTTAATCAAAATTTCAGCTCAATCGGTCATCGGGAAGTGGGTCAAATTTAACTTAGCAAGATTTTATTACAGAAAGACAGACGGACAACGGGACAGGTAGAACTAAACAAAAGCTTGTAAAATATGAATTTGTTGAGAGAAAGAAGCTATACCCCATTTCACAATTTAACATTCGATTTTTTTATTTTATTTATTTATACTTAAGGAGTACAAACAGCTGCAAAAACATGATATATGTCTTACATAGTAATACAAAGCCAATTAAAGGAACTCACTGATAGAAATGGCATAGAAAAAAGAAAAATGTTTGACACACTTTATTTCGATCATTAAGTGCGTTCCAAACATGTTTCCTTGAAATCGCATACTAAGATCTGAAATTTCGATTCCTCCCATTAAACGAGTTTACGATGTATGACCGATCGTTCCCGATTTGCATTACACGGCTAAATACGGGGCACACTACAACATTCCGAAGAGTCATATAGGTAGACCGAAAGCCTATTTTTTCCGAATTTCATAATTCCAAAAACCATGTCGCGGTGGAGAAATTTAAGTTTTCTGGATAACTAACCTAACCTATTTATAATAATCTATTAAACCGTCCATCAACCATCGTATAATTATAATGATTTGGACAAATTACTCATTGGATGTTTTCTGTTCCCCTACATACGATCCACTGTCAAGTTCAATAATCCCGCTTTGCGACTGTAAACCTACAAAGAAAATTCGTCTACAGGCACAGTAAAGCCTGACTTCAAGAGATATACTACTTAGATCTATCACCACAGAATAGATAATAGTACTTTCAAAGACAATTCATCAAAGTTAATCTTCATTTATCATATTATCATTCGTGTTGTTTGACTGACGAGGAATAATGATGGATGTAAAACATTAAATACGGAAAATTGACTGTCTCTCATATTGAAAGTCACTATTTAATGGTGGTTAAAGATTTTAAAAAGCAAAATAATGTATTGACAAATAAATAAAGTTAACTACAATAGAAATGACAAAAATATGTAGGTACTTATTTACACAACAAAAAAAATAACAATACATACTAATCGAAAAACAAATATAGTCGCGAGTGATCTTGGAATAATTAGTTGCATTTCAACTGAATGTCTACTCTACTAACCTAATAACTTCTATATTAGGGGATGATATAACAAATCAAACTAGGTCTAGTAAGTTCAATAAGGCTTGTGGTTGGTAGGGGTCGGTACTAGACGCCGATACTTAGTAGATAAATACTTATACCTGCATAGAAAACATCCATGACTTAGAAACACATATTAGGCTAAGGACCTAATTCTTGGCCTGTGACACGAAAATTAGCCATACAATTCTATGGTTAATTTTTGTGTCACAACGGATTTTTTTTAACTACCTCCGATTAACCAGGCTAACTACTGGCCAAGAATTTGGTCCTCACCCATTAATGATCATCACACAAATACTTATTTGCCCTTAACAGGATTCAAACCCACCTAAACAGGGCCACAGTATAGAAGAATAATACAGTAGGTAATCTGAGGCCGTTTAGTAGCGTTCGTAACCTACTTTCGCTCGATGCGCAGGGCTGTGTCAAGTTTGTGGCTTGGCATACCTATAATACTAATTTTGCTTTTAAGTATGCAAAGTATTTCTGTTACAGTTTAATAGACAATATTGTATACACAAAGTAATAATATTATAGATAGTTGGGTATGTGTTTTTAGTTTTCCACTTCATGGAATATTTTAATACCACTATTATATACTATGCCTAAAATATTTCCTAGTAGGTGGTAGGTGCTTAGTTACAAGCCTATTCGGGTCCTTTTGATAGCGTGGCACTGGCGGCTCGCTGTCTTCATACCTACGAGGCGGCTTCCTTTGACGTAGCGAGTGAGAACGAGCGAACACCGCAACGGCGCGGCCCCGATTGAAGCATTCTCCATCATTCCCGAAGGCTATGTGTGTGTGCGTACCGAACACGCGCGCATGTGTGCAGCCGTGCGATGTACCTTTGTTCGAAGTTTATCTACTGTTCCTATACTGTGACAGGGCTCAGTCAGCCAGTCACAGATCAGTAGCTCAGTCAGTCAGCTTCACTAGACTAAACAGGTCTGGGTCTGGGTCTAGGTGGTAGGGAACCCACTAGACTAAACAGGTCGTCAAAAATAGAGTTTTTTAAAGAGTTGTCAACGCAGTTTAGTCAAATCGGTGGTGCAAGATGAATTCTATATAATTAACTTTAAAAACAGTGCTTAAACTCCGTATTCACCAGGAAAATTTGCATTCATGATTCGCTAATACATGAACATTTCTTTCCACTTTACCACTTAACTGCTTTCCGAGACAAAATACGCTGATTATTGCAGAAAGACCCAAATCGCTATATGTGGGCAGAAAATATTTGCAGAGCTCCGTCGATTTCTCTAGAATCTCAGAATCACCTTCAGCCCATCATTAGTTGCTACCCAATTGAACAGAATCATTCACGTACTCATCATTGAGGAGTTCCATAATTCATCTGCTTTCGAGGACTAGATTTCGTAATCCGAAATCTCCGCCATTTTTATGACCCGATGGCCATAAAAATGGTTTACAATGCCTTAGTAAGGAGTAAGCTGGAGACTTCGTCGATCGTATGGAACCTCTACGAATCGAAGTATGCCTTACTTCTTGGGAAAGTTCAAAAAGCGTTTTTAAGATTCCTGTATAAAAAAATATTCGGTCGCTACCGGTATCCATACCTAACAAAGTATCTTCTCGGTTCCCTTGGGTACAACTCCTTGGAGGTCAGGCATAATTATCAACTCATGATTACGGCATGTAGCGCCTTGCGAGGTGAGTCAGACTGTCCCGAACTTGCAGAGCGTCTCGTGCGAATGGTTGTATGTTCCGGACGTCGCGAGGACACCACGGCGACGCGCCTATTCTGTAACTTGTTTTAAGCTCACCTCAACGCTCACCCACAAATATATCTTGACACTGCGATGCGTAGTAACTAAGCGTAGGTAGAGGTCTAGTTTCGTGACGGATGACCGGCGGGGTGAGCCGCATTAGCGCGTAGCGAATAACAGCCCTGTTGGCCGTGCCGCCGGCGCGTACCGTGTCGTGTAGGAACTCGCCGCTGCTCCGCGCCCTTCCACACATCTGAGTGCGACTTGTTTGCGTGGCGATGGGCGGCAGTGTGTAGTGAGTGCTTGAGATCCTGTGAGGCGATGTATGGTTCCGTACCTTCTACTAGTAAAAAAAGAAACCCTATATATATGTTTTTAAAGAGTTTGATATGCCACATGTTGACCTACAATGGTATAATTATATTTTTTTGCCTTCCAGTTACAAGCACCAATAAACCCCGTGTCCCGCTAAAAAAAACTCATTTGTTTACAAAACTATTATACATAGCGGCTAACAAAATACACCTATACTCAAAATTTCATTCAAATACACCATTTAGTTTTTGAGTAACATGCCTCATAACGAAACTACAAGAGTTAGGTTTTTTCCATTTTGGCTACAGCACCCTAAAAAAATCTAAATAAACATTTCGAAAATAGAATTCAGAAGGCTTTGGAGGTCAAGGAAGGCACTTGAGGGCACGTTCCTCTATTGGTTTACCGTGTAGCTACAACACTATCAGATTCATGTCTCGACTGCTAAAACAACCCTGAATATAAAATACGGCACCTGCTACAAAATTAATTGTATGCTTAAACGGAATTTTGTTTAACTGGTGAAGTTATTTAAATTGCAAATTAGGTTATAGTCGATTGAGCCGGCTGCTGGTAACGCTAAAAATACATTACGAATGATCTGTAATTCCAAATTGAAGTTCAGTTGATTATGTAAAGCCTCGAAAGTCTTAAATAAAGGCCTCCATTATGCAAATAAAAATCTCATTTCAATTAGATACCAAACTCCCGGTCACGCACACTCCTGGCTTTTGGCTTACGCACAAGACAGAGTTTTAAAAGAATGAATACTTCATTTATTATATTCTATTTTTCATTTTTCTCAGACTTTCAGTACGAGTAGCAGTAGGCACATGCAGTCTTATTCAATGTACCTACTTATTTATATATATCGTACCTGCAGACAAACTGTTAAAACAGTTTTGCAGGGAAATGTAATAGAATTTGTTTTCTATCCCATTTTTTAGTACCATAATAAAATAAAATAAAATTGAGAATACATAGATAAACAACGGTGGAACTGAATTGGAGACGGTTTGAAAAAATACTAAATCCAAGATGACAATATCTGGGAAATTATACATTTTCGCAATATATGAAGGAGTCTAATCAAATTTGACATCCTGTATAATAGGGAAAATGCAGCTATGATATTTACCATCCTTTGTGACCAAAATGTTGAAAAAACATAAAGTAATAGCTACTGAAACGTTTTTACAATGTTAATATATGTATGTATGTATGTATGTATATATGTGGTGTATGTAGGTAGTTCATATCCTATTATGTGAATCAAAATGGATTTGAAATTCTCTTGAGCGTCAAATTCGGAGAATTTTCCCTGGAATTGAGGCATTTTTCTACACAAAGACACGTTTTCTCATCTTCTGCAGAATTTATTCAGCTTTAAGGTTGCTTTAGTTTAGACCATGTTTCCATAGAGTACGTAGTTTTCGAACAAAACCTGAAGTTCTTACGAATGGAGTACATTTTCCAAGATTTTGGTTTCGAAACAGCGACCTTCAGGAATAAGCGGTCAGTGACTAAAACCAACAGCTATCGGAACCGTTGCTCGGTTCAAATAATCTCTAACAAGTGTCAACCTGAAATGAAATATCAGATACACAAATGCTGTTCCTACAAATGTAACTAGGTAATTGGCAGCTGAATTTGAATAGATGTGGTGTGTTTTATAAAAAAAAAATGCTGTGGTTAAACGTCATTCATCATCCTCATAGCGTTATTCCCGGTTGTGCCAAGAGGCCGGGGTCCGCTTTGGCATCTAATCCCAAGATTAGATGAAAGCGACTGCCGTCTGACCTTCCAACACGGAGAGAAAACTAGACCTTTTTGGGATAAGAGCGGTTTCCTCACAATGTTATCTCTATCGAAAAGCCACTGTTAAATATCAAATGATATTTCGTACATATACGTTTTTTTGAAAAAAGAACCTTGTGGTACGAGCCGGGGTTCGAACCCGCGACATCCAGGTTGACAGTCGCGTGCTTTACCGCTCGGCTACAGTGGCTGAGATTAAACGTCATTCATTATTATTGTAAGTATTTATTGTATGCAATAATCTAATTAGGTTTAAACTCCATTTAACAATAGTGTAATTGACACTTTAGATACAATTATCATGACCGTGCCAGATTATTATTATTGCTGAATACAAGCACCTACTTGGAAAACAAACGTAGGTATTAATACAAAATGAATGAAGATATAAATAAAAATGGCCGTCTGGAACGAATGGCATTGTTACGAATAAATAAATTGAGCGAGTACTTAACATCCAACCGTTATTTTGAATCTATTGCTTCATCCATTTTAATTAAATTGGAAAGTGTAAATACTGTACGAAATGAGTAAATATTTATTAGCTTTTCGTCAAATTATTATTTGTTGAATAAAAGGCCATGGTTTTGAAAATTATAAGCTATGTGGAACTAGGAAACAATATGAATGATGAACTAGGAAACAAATTGAAATATTTTTCATTTATGATTGGAACATAAACAAAATTGCGTTGCTCTGAAATAATACATTTTTATGCGTGGCTGGTAGAGTTATGCCGTGTGCAGTAGGAAGCTTGGCGCTAATTGCGATCTGATATATTTTTCACGCTGAAAGCTATATTATGAGCTGCGGCAATCACTTTACATGTAATGTTTTTAGTGGGATCTCATTCCTTTTTGTAAGGTAATTTCTAAAGAAGTGAATGGTAAAACCTATAAAAACTTCCGTCCCCTAATTTAAAAGGTGGGGGGTGATTCACTAACAATTCTGAAATATGCATTTTATTATTTATAACAAGGAGTCCCTATATACATTTTCAGACCCCTAGCATCAAAATTTGCGGAGGGGTTGGGAGGTAGAAATTCCCTTTTTTTATTGTGGTAGGGTGGTATAAGTTTGCGCAGTTTGCAATCAATGGGTCATAAAATAAAAAATGTTAATCCTATCGGAGATCAATCATTTATTTATTTAACCTTATCAATATGGCAACAAATTATTATGCAAATGGTAACAAAAAACATATAATCTTCTAAGTAATTAAATCAAAATCACAAATCGACAATTGCGTGTGTAAAATTGCGCGTTGAGATCGATAAGATTGCGCGACTATATTATTTGCACGTATCACAAATAAAAGCGCCGGAGCCATCGTAGTCTGAAGAGTTTTCATGCCACCACTCCTTACATGTCTTGCACGCAATCCAGTCTTCTACTATTGGCTCCTTATACACTTTGTTGCACCCACCACACCTCCAGATCTTCTTTTTATTATTAGCCTTTGGTTTCTCTCTCTTCTACCTCTTTCGAAAATGTATCATATCTGCCTAATTTTGTAGCACAATGTGGTTGTTGCCAACGGAATCATAAGGTAGACTCTGCCATCCCTGCTTTTGCTTTCGCCATTACCAGTTTGCCTACGAGCCTCCTTGATGACCTCATCAGAACAAACCTGGCGGGCTGTTTTCCTTTCTCTTCTAGACATTCTGAAAAATTAATAGAATTATAAAAGAAAAACCAATAAATAATTAATAAATCGATCGAAATTGAATGGAAAAAGAAAATTTGGCTAAACAATTCAAAAATATTATTTATATTTACCTACTAAAAATTCAGACGTGCAAAATTGCGCGCGCAATTGTACACACACCTGAAGTGCGCAATTTTACACATTGCAATACCACTCTAAACATCGCGATATTACTGCCATCTCATAGACAATTTTCGAACTACTTCCTGTCAGGTCGAAACATGAGTGATACTGCCGCGACAAAATAATAACAAATTACTAAAATTACTTAGAGCTTTGGTACAGTAATGCAATTCAGTTCATCAAAAAATTAGATCAAAAGTGAATAAAAACTTTGTACTTACGTATCTCTTTTGTTTTCCAGACATATACGATTTTTCGTTGGGAGCACATGCCGGTTGCGATCGCTAACAAAACACAACTGAAGTTGGCTACGAAGCTCACTCTGTTGTCCTGCTATGACGTATGCGCAATTATATCGCCCGCACAATCTTATACCACCCTACCCTACTACGCGTAATACTAGCTTACATAACCAAATTTCAGCTTTCTAGGACTTCAGGAAGTACCCTAAAGGTTTTGATGATCAACGTGAGTGACTCACTCGAGTTAATGAGTAAGTCAGTGATGAAATCAGCGTTTTTTAGATATCAGTAAAAATCAAGATAAGAACTATGTAACTGAGACTTTATATGTTTAATAAGTCCACTATTGACGTCATATTCTGAGACTTTTGTTTATCTGGTATAATCCAAACCCCAGTTATGAGGGTTCAAAAAAACGACGAACCACTTCAAGAAAAGGTAGGTATGGTCAGGCGGTAGGTATGGGTTGGTAATACCAACTACTGTTTCGCTTTCCCGGTAGTTCCTAAACTTACCCCGACTGACCTTAGTGCCCTTGCGCTTCACTTGGCTCGTCTTGGCGGGGGCACTCCCGTGCCCCCAGTTTATGAAGGAGGAGTTCTGGCCGGGGTATCTTTTTGGCGGTAACTAGACCCGTTATTTCACTCCCAGATTTTTCACTTTCGCCCACATCGCCGTCTTAACGTGTTATTGTGTTAAGTTTTTTTTTATACAATTGTCTGTAAGGCCGTGTTTTGAAAGGCAGTAGCTTGTTTCACGAAGTTCCAATATACAATTTTACAAGTCCAAACTGTACAATACTGCTTACATACATACACATAATGCCATTTTTTGGGTCTCCGCGTGTTCGTGCTTGGCCATAGAGACAGCCTAACGGCACTATATAAGGCTTGAATTCAGCCACCCCAGGACTGCGGTGGCGGTTAATAGTAAATTTGTCTTTAGCTGGCAAGTTTATTACTGACCACCACCTCAGGCCGCGCCAGTGTGATTCAGGTTTACACAGTCGCAGTCTGGTGCGGCCTTTTGTTTCCACGTACGGCAGACCGCTCTCGCTGCTGCTGCCGCTGACGCTGGAAGTTGTGACCGAGCCCTGAGGTAACATTGTATTCCGTTGATGTAGGTCAGAGTTTTCCAACCTTTTGCAGGTCGCAATTTAAGTAAAGACAAATAAATCACAACCGCAACCCCCGCTGTTCTTACGTATATTTTGACTTTATATACTTTAAGATTACAACTAGTAGTGCCACGTTCAAGAGCAGGCCTACAGACAGACCAGATTGAAATAAACAATATGAATAAGGCTCACCTATCTACAGCTATGCAGATGAGCACGAAGCTGGACAGGTACAGGCCGAAGGTGCGCGTGAACATCATGAGGCGACACATGAGGTCGCCGGCGAGCCACTGCACGGTGCCCGCCCACGCGATCTCGAGCGGCATCATCAGGAATGTCACCTGTACACAACAATCAGTATAGTACAGAAAGAAAGAAAAAAATATATTTGGTGTAAAATAGGAATTATTCATGAATTTGGGAAATACTGGTCGAAATCTGCCTTAAGTCGGTGCTCACAATGCCACCGTATCCCACTGCGGTGTGCGGAGCGACGATTTTCTCGTTGTATGCAAGGACCGTTCGTATATAAATTCTGCACGGTACCACACACTGCACAATACCTCCATCTCCACGAAATTTGTATGCGGCTGTGTACACTGCAGCGGGATTCGGTGGCGGTGTGGTAACTGCATAAAATATGTTAGTCAGTTATGGCGCCCGGTGGTTTGGAGCAGGGTCTGCAACAGCAGACATTCGCATCCGCAATCGCGGAAGTTTCGCACAAATTTTAACATCAGTATCCGCATCCGCATCCGCCAAAATCGATGCCGAGTTTTTGCGGATGCCGATGTAGTGCAATTCACGACATGAAAGGCCACGCGGCGCTTACCGTACGCGTTTTAGATATTTTCGCCATTAGTAAAAAAAACCTTTTTTAGTTTCTTGTGACCAAGAGCAAACTCGTTTTTTATTTGTTCGCTACGATTGTAATTTGGTCTCAACGTGTTTGATGATCGCGTGATATTATAAAATGGACGTTGTTTATTTGCGTTTTTAGTTTTTGACCACAAAATCCGCACCCGCTTCCGCATCCGCGGATGTCAAAAAAATCGCATCCGCGGCATCCCTAGTCTGGACTGGAGGAGATGACTGAGATACGTGACATGTATACGCGTGAGCGGGTGCTGTTTGTGGAGTCCGGTCAGTTCATGTTGGCAAAGACGACCAGTAACATCATTATATTATTTAGCGGAATTGACATGACCGACTTCCCTCCTTTCTCATTTCATTATATAACTTTATTATTTCAAATGACGCTCAGATACATTACACTTATTTTTATTTATTTAGAAAACTTGCATTGCCCCTAATGAAATTTCTAAAATAATATAATGCTATATACGTAGTTGATAGTCTAATGGACCGTGGGCAATTCGTAATCTTCGTGAGTTTTTGGGATTAAATTGCTTTGTTTGTCTTTCAATTACCTAAAATGCTTGGGAATAATTTAATCGATTTGTCGATGGAGTCACTTCTAATATTGAGAAAACAATGGATTGATTAAGGTGCTTTTTAAGTGCACTTCCTAGACGAGTCATTAAGATGTAAGCACATAAATATGTAATAGACCTAAATGCTGATACAATTGTGCTATTTTTTGGTTAGTACTCGCGACGCGCAACTAATTCTCGATTCAAGAGCCGTAAGTGTAATTGATCAAAGCTCACGCTCAAAATGTCCTTATATCGATTTATATATAAACAAAGGAGCTATTTAAAAAATACATCTTTCCATGCTTTAATGCCACATAAAAATAATACGAGGCATACGTTACAGAGAGAGGCTTTGAGCGTAATTAAATTCTTACTTTACTCGATGTTTTCTTTAATGGTATTTTATTAGCGTCTTCCATAGAAGGTGAAGACAATTTAATATTTTCATCTGTGTATTCTTGATACCTGCTAAGCGATAATTCTTAAGTCTTAAGTACCTGTATTTATAGTTATCCGACTTTGATTATCATTTGAGGAACCTTCAGCTAAAGCCTCAGCAGCATGATCCCATACAAAGGTTCAAATCCGACGAAGGGCCATGACTTGATGACTTGGGTATTTTCTATAGACACATGTGGACTGGGCATTTTGTATTTAGCAAAATATGAATCGGAATACATAGTGCTTCTCCCACAATAGCCATTTAAACAATTGTTTCTTCTCCCACAAATTGCAAAAGGAATTTCTTCTTCGGATATATCTATCTTGTCTATAATTTCTTCTTTGTCAGAAGCCAAAATACGCTTCCTTTTTACTCGAACCGAGAAAATTCCGTAGTCGGGTTCTTATTTTCCTATTTTTGTCTCAGCTACCTCAAACAATATTACCTATATTATTAAACACCATAACCATGTGTGTAAATACAATTACTAACGTACAATAATTTCCATAACGTTGCTATCACGTCCGCTGGTTAATTGAACGGCAGGCCGGAGGAAAATCAATATGAGTGCCATGATATGACTTGGTTATGTCACTGTTAAATCTCGTAAAGTATCCCAGATCCAGAACCCATCTTAAATTTTTCAAGTTATAATCCACTAGCTACCCGCGCGGCTTCGCCCGCGAGATAACACATTCAGAAAGTATCCATTCTACACGCAAGCGAAATATTTTTGAAATCGGATTACGCGGTTCCGGAGACTGCCCATTACATACTAACTGATAAACTTCCAGAGCTACAACCTCACAGACGTTTCCTCTTTATAATATTAGCATAGATAAGTATGAGTATAGTATATAAATAAATATTATATAAATATGTGGGGACAATCTTACACAAATCGAACTAGTCCCAAACTAAGCAAAGCTCGTAGTATGGGTAGGTAGCCTACTAGACGACGATATACATACTTATATAGATAAATAAATACTTATATACATGACTCAGACTCAGAGACAAATATTCATGCTCATCACACAAATCAATGCCTTTTCTGGGATTCGAACCCAGGACCTCCCTTCGTAGGCAGGGTCACTACCAACTACTTAGGCTAAAGCGGTCGTCGAGTATAGAAGTATAGATAGCAAAGAATTTAAAAATTAGATTTCTTATCTAACTAAGTAGCAACGTATTCACCTCAACTGAAAAATGAAGAATATATGAAAAAAACGACCGTAAAAATATATATTCATTGGTAGGTTATAACATTAGTATATTAAGCAAGGCTTCTGACAAAGAAGAAATGATAGACAAGATAGATCAGATAGATCACCAGCACGCTAGCTATTTAAAAACCATTTCAAGGTCAAATATCTGATCAAAAGATTATTATCGTTTACCTTTTTATCGTTTAAAATTTCTCAATTCATTTCTCAATAACGATTTACACCAACATTTACAAAATATCTAACGGAGATTTTAAATCTCATTAAACAGATTTAAAATCTCCGTCAGATATTTTAATTGTATTCCGAATACAGATGTCATGTATGAAAACTAAATAGTATTGACGATTTCTTTAAATATAATTACTTGTTTTTCCGAATTTTGGATATGTTCTGTGACTGCTTTAGAAGGAGGATTCAGTTTTTCGCGCGTATGTAACTTTCCGCATCAGCATTGCAATTCAGCGAGGAAATGCCGCCAGCATCCTCGGTACAATGCCTCGAGGGCCTTTTTAGTTTTAACTTAGTTTTAATTTAATTTAGTTAATGTTAGTTATCATCTTGTACCTATATACTTTAGAAAAAAAATTGAATGTATGTATGGACAAGAAGATTCAATTTCACGGTCTTCATTTCAAACGGCTTGATGGGTTTGACACATGATGTAATGTTGGATTCTTCATGCATAGGGGGAGACATGACTCGAACAAAAATTTCGGCTTTAAAGCCCAATATCTCGCAAACGAATCACTAATTTGAAAAATCGTTTTAAAAATCCCATATTTTTGAACAAGCTATCCAACGATACACCACACTATGGGTTTAACGAGAAAAAAAATTACATCCCCACTTTAGGTGTAAGGGAGGTACCTACCCCAAAAAAACATTCTCAAGATCTTATTCTTTTGTTTTGTCGGCGTGATTGATTTATATACCCATGCTGAATTACAGTTTGCTAGTAGTAATGGTTACTGAGCTAAGCTGAAAACGGACGGACGGACAGACGCACGGACGGTCGGCCAGACGGACATGGCGAAACTATAAGGGTTTCTTGTTGACTACGAACCCTAAAAAGGAGTTGGCTTTTTTGGATAATCTTTTGATTTCACTTGTACATAAATTACTTCTGTCGGGAATCCTTCACGTTCTTCTTTAATATTGGAAATTTCATGTTATCTACCTACTGGATAAACTCCTACACAAACAAAGTCTCTAAATTAAATGAATGGATCGGAAAAGCGACGAGTTAAAATGCCTAAGTTCTAGAAACATCTTCAACAACTGCCTTAGGGCATTCTTGATAAAGAAGAGCTACTACTCTTTAAATGAATTCCTTGATGACAAAGATGAATCCTTATTAATATCATAAATGCGAAAGTGTGTATGTGTGTGTTTGTCCTTCTTTCACGTCTCAACGGAGTGTCGTATTGATGTGATAGTTTAGAAGTTATAGTGATAGTTTTACATTTGTATGGAGATAATTTAGAAGCTGGAGTGTGACATAGGCTACTTTTTTCACCGGGAAAACATCTAATTCCCACGGGAAAATTCAATATGTTACATTTTTCTATAACCACACGGGCGAAGCCGCGGGCATCAGCTAGTAAATACATAAACTTTGTAGCTACCCGCATTGTATAACTGGAATTAAAATACGATCATTAGTTAAGTTAGTATATAGTGCTATTGTGTGTCCTGACAGGGCGTCATGAACAGACTTTCTTGAAATGTAACCAAACACCAGCATTATTGTACCTACATGACTGTATAGTGTATGAATAAATGAATATGAATGTGAATAAAATAAAATAACAAAAAGTTATCTAGCCGAAGTCAAAATTAGATATCAGTCGGTCCTTTATTGGAGCGATTGAGATTGAGCTTTAAACTTTGAATTACTTACGATTTTCCTGGAAACGTCTCTGATATTCACAACCCTTATTGACAACTTGCCTCAGCCGGACCAGTGCGAACTGACTTCAAACTATGCATAGTTCTTATGAATTTTGAGGTCTTAGAGCGGGTTGCACCAATTTACGATTCCAGATTGATCAACGTTAAATATGGTGCCGGCACCTGTCATCCCATGAACTTGTCAAACTTTTCATACATTCAGATTGTACAGTCGGTTTTGTCCCTAGTCACGAGGACTGGACGACGTAATACCACATAATGTTACACTACACATATATGTAAATAAACGCTGAGGTGTATACCTTAAATATTAATTTGTCAAGATCAGGTGTCGAACCCTTGCCCAGTTGCCCTTCATGTCGCATTCGATATTTGCTCCCTGTATATTACGATAGTGTGCAAACAGAAGAGTTAACTTTTACCCATCAATGAGTACATCTAAAAGTTTGTCAATCTAGACCAGCCTGACAGGACAGCTTTCTATAGCGTGTTTCAGATTGATAAAAAAAACTTCCAGCTCATTATTCCAGGAACAGGAATAATCTCGATAGTGGCTCCCGATTTAGAAATTGATACGGGCGGTACAGCTAATGCCGCCAGATGGCCGGTTTCGCAGAATTTTCATTTCATAGTTTTTTCCAAATACCGGTCACTTTCATGTAAGTATAGCTAACCGGTAATTGTGTAGAACTCATAAGGTTAAGGTAATTTGATTCATCATTCCTCAATAGTTTAAAATTCTGGAAAAGAAAAGATTTCTATAAAATCCGCAGAACATACATTCGATAAAACATTTGTCGATAAAACAAGGTAGGTATAACTCAGCCAGACTATAAAATTGCTGCGCGGCTGAACAAGTGGGGAGGTGAGTGGAATTCTGGATAGGTTGTTTGTGAATCGCATAGCTGCCTTTGTCCAGCCGCTGAATCAGATTCTAATCAAAATGAGCGGACGTTGAATGTTCAGTTGTTTAAGCTAAAATGTTCGGAACCTATTTGCGCACGCGATAAAATGAGTTGAACAAAGATATAGAAGTAATCGAAATACATATTACAGCCTTTGTGCTGGCAAAAAGGTAGTTCAATATCCGAATAACTTCCCCTAGGTGTCTTCCATTCCGACAAACGTATTCAGTCAATCAAGAAAACTTACCAAGAAAAAGACTTTCTTACCATAAGGTTTTTGATAGCTAGGTGCATCAGGAGCAGATCAAGCCGACTCGCACTGCCCACTTACCGCCACTTCACCAGCTGAATTACCATAAAGTAATAGTTAGCTGCATCAAAAGCTGATCAAGCCGACTCGCGCGGCTCGTTCGCTGCCGCTAGTGCTGCTTCAATAGCTTCGTCAGCAACAATACTGTTAATATATGCAAACTATTACCATGACTTACCATAAGATCTGCTATAGCTAGGTGCATGAGGAGCAAGTCCAATCGGCTCGCTCGGCCCGCTCTGCGCCGTTTCACCAGCTGCGTCAGCACTGTTAGGTTCCCAGTCGCCGACACCACCATCAGAACACTGTACACTGATATCTGCACTATGTGCCCGTGGTTGAAGGTCATATCCAGGGGGAGCTGGCTCGTGGAGTTTGTGTGAGTCCAGTTCTTCTGCGACACTCCCCCTGGCCCCGACACTTTATCGTCCATTTCCATCTTTGTTTATTTCACCATCTTGCGCTCCGATCCGTAGACGCCTGAAGCAAAGAAGTAAGTATATAAGACTCAATAAGACGTTAATTGGGCGTTGAAAGTACTTTCTCTGAAGTATTTTTAATGGTTATCTTTATGGTCGTATTATACTCGTATTTCTGAGTCGTCATTAGTGGTTATAAAGATGGACTATTAAATCTTTGGCTGTTGCTTGTTAGTCTATTGTCAAGTTTTTTGAGAGACACTTAGATTCATTGTTGAATAATTTATATATACATATAACGGCGGTCTGTAAAATCTCACCAGATTAGGAATAGGCATGCGGTATGAACTACAAATTAATTAAACAAATTGTGCTTTGAGAATTAATTGTGAAGTGATCACGTTTTTTCGACCACGTGTCGTGTGTGATTTAGCCGTGATCATTAATGAAACGGATTGTGACTAATGAGTGGTTGACGCGGGCAAATTAAGTGACTGTTATTTATTTATTTAGTATTCGGAGAACCAATAGCTAACAATTCAAAATAATAATATAAGCTAGTTATATAACTTAAGTAACAGAGAGCCAATTAAAGGTTCCCACCAGTAGCAACAGGTTAACAAACAATTGGTGGTTAGCACTAAATTTTACAACGTGTTACCCACAAGCATACGATGAATACCTATGTAAGAAAAAAATGTTATATCAAACGACATCAATAACATGGTCATTCCTAAAAGAGTTGAAATTAAAATATATGATTCATATTGAGAACGAAATACTTTATACAGCGTGTATATCCAATACGAGCAAATCTTTAAATGGTGGTTAGTACAGGACCTAATAAGTGTATTAAGATAACTTTTGTCTAAAATTGCAACGAAAAAATTAACCATACAAAATAATTCAGCCCGCAATGTAACGCAACATGTTCGAGTTAAGCCTCGTTTGACAGTTGTCAGCTGTCTAAGTATCCACTTCCGAAATGTCTAAAACCAAAATTTAATAAAGCTATGTCGTATCTCGGTAATGTCCTTGGCAATTGAGTTAGGTATAAACTTATAGCCAAAGATGTTATGAGATGAGTGTTTTTCAAACTACCTTATGGTGTAGAACTGTAGATGTTCATCAAGTAAAACAAAAAATAGGCTACAAGTAACTATTTATTTACATACCGGTCAGAAACACAGTTAAAAGTTTTAATCACGCCTGTGTCTCCGCCTCAGGTATCGATTCTCCACGTGGCTCCCGTGCAATCGAACGCAAGTTTCGCAGCGTCGTTTAATGGACTCCCTAACGTGGTAAAGATCAGTATTGTCCCTGAGTTTTTGAAAAACTTCGGTTATCTTGTTTTTCAGTTGTTCCACGGATGTCCTAGGTTGTGAGTACACCTCGTTTTTTACTGCCCCCCACAGAAAAAAATCGAGCGGTGTTAAATCAGGAGAGCGAGCAGGCCAACGACGTGGACCAAATTGCCCGATCCATCTGTTCTCGAACATGTCGTTTAGCACGTTTCGGACACGAACCGCCGCGTGAGCCGGGGCACCATCCAACTGCAACCACGTTTCCCGGCGATCTTCTTCAGGCAGCATGTTCACGTATTCTGCTAATGGCCCGTTGATAAGCTGGATGAATTTGTCCGCATTCAGGTTACCGTCGATGAAAATGGGTCCTATGATCCGGTTGTCGTGTATTGCGGCCCACACGTTTACGGCCCAACGATACTGGTGTCCGGTCTCTCTCATGTCATGGTGATTTACGCGTGACCAGTAATGGCAATTACGTTGATTCCAAACCCCATTCCTGGTGAATGTGCTTTCATCTGTCCAGATAATTTTGGACATGAAATCACCGTTTTCTTGATGACGACTGAGTAACCACTCCGAAAACGTTAAACGTGGTATTAAGTCTCTCGGCAGCAAAGCATGTACCTTTAAAAATTTATAAGGATGTTGCTTGTCACGTTTGAGTATTTTGTGTACCGTCATATGACTCATATTAAACCGTCTTCCAGCTATTCTCGTACTACTCTCTGGGTCAGCTGAAAAATGGCGAAGGATCCGGTCTTCTAATGAGACTGGAAGCTCATAGTTAACAGCTGCTCCCTCCACCCTCCCTGTCACTGGCAAACCTTCACGAGCTCGCTGTAACGCGTTGACGATCACTCGAGCGCTACTTGGCACTCTACGATTTGGAAATCGCTCTCTGTATATTTCTAATGCTCTTCTGCCATTTTGATGTGCTTCACCATACATTAAAATCATGTCCATTAATTCCGGAGCACTAAAATTGGTTTGACGGGGCATTTTAATTTAATGACTGAATTGTGACTGACATTGTCAAATCATAGTTGAAATAAAATACGCGAAAACTTACCAAACAGTTCGGTACAATTTACAACCTTGTATGTAGGTAACTATCAAACTTTGTAGAGTTCAGTTAATAATTGTAAATCGAATTTAAATTCAGTTATCAAATTAAATAACTATTATGAGTGCAATCTTGTTGGTAAATAATTTACAAAGAAGATTACTTAGTTACCTATTTAAATTAAATAGAATGATTTTCTAAAAAAGGTGTCATTGCGCGTCGTGGTAATTTTATTTTAATATCGACGACGCTGTCAACTAATTTTTATCGTGACTGATTAAAATGGCTCAAAATAATGTCAATTGGTTGTTGATAAACAAATACTTAAGTATTTAATAATTCAATAACTTACATATCTAGTGGTGTAGTCTACTAAAAATAACCACACAACGTTATGAACCATATTTTTTTGTGCAGTTAAGTATTGATTTTCTTATTTAAGGGTCAGTGGGATACCACTGCTGGGCAAAGGTCTCCTTACGTTTCAATGTATCCCGGTCTTGACCAGTCTCCCACCACCCCCACACTGGTGCATATCAGTCTTTATCAACAAAGCAGTTAGCTAACAGTATCTAAATAATTAATATCACTACACACCAAGATTTATTTTTGGACAGCTACGTGGATTACATGTTTACGTTACATTGCTGCTCGGTAATTTTTCAAAAAAATATTACAGGCGCTCAATTAAGTTTAACTTAAAAAGTTCATTTAATTAATGATTACGCTACTAAACTCTGCCTCTGGTTTAATTCTTTGCTCGTATTGGATATACACGCTGTATGTTCTATGTTTGATGATTAGAGTTGAGGTGTGTTACTGTTATGTCTACATAGGTTCAGATGATATTTTACTGTTTGCAATTGCATATTTTGCTGTATATTTTACAATGCTTCATTACCTAACTTGATACTAAATAATTTCAACCAAATAATGATCTTGTGACGTAACCATGGCAACGGGCAACAATAAATAGTTTATGTCAATAATCATGTTTTTGTAATAATAGCAAAGAACGAATGGTTTATGTACGACATAAACCAACTGCTTCAGCACTTTCAGCAGGCATTTTATTTGGAACGAACGCGATATTGTGACCTTGGCGGTCCTTTTGGTTAATTGGTCCATGACTATAAACTATGAAATATTAGATACATACATACATACATTCACGCCTTTATTCCCAAAAGGAATGTTATTTGTGTAAGACTGTTTGTTTCTTTACAATTAAAAAAAGAAAACTAGGGGTAGGCAGAGCACATGAAACGTATATTCCAACGCCACTTTTAGCATAAATGTGGGTATATGAGATCGACAAAATGTGATATTGCAGTGATAGGTTGCTAGCCCATCGCCCAAAACACACTTCGACCCTGGTCCCTTAGTCGACTTTTACGACGCCGACGGGAAGAAAGGGGGTGGTGAAATTCTAACCCGACACCACACGGGAGACACAGACATTAGACACAGTATTCATATAATAGCGTCGTAGTCATGAAGTCTAGACATCTTCGGCAACTTATAATGAGCTTAGTTCTGATAAGTCAATCTCTACACCTTGCTACAACTCTAGAGCAACTCAATATTCACGAAGTTTTATATTTGTTACAAAAAAAGCTATTATATTCAAAAAGTAAAAGATGCGCGGCTCCAGATAATATTATTAAACACTTTACTGCCAGGAACCCGGCTAGCAGGCACCTACAACGTCGGCGCTTTCCGCTGCTTAGAGGGAAAACCACGGGATCGGCTATTCTTGTATTCAGAGCAATGACGCATAGTTGAGTGTCCGAGAGGCATCCGGATGGCTCGCGGTATTTGAGCTCCCGAAGTGTTGTGGAACCGCCTTGTGCAACCCAAATTGAGCCAACTTGGCCTGGGGCGGAAATTGGAAGGGGGTGAAAAAAAATGTCGCCAGGTATACGATTTAGATCAGCAATTCATAGCAATGAATTTTAAAACGTTTCTAAAGTAAACTCGGTAGTTCAACCATAAATCACAAAGAAGTATATTAATACCACATTTATTTAGTATCCAACAGCAAATAATTAAAAGGACTGAACTAATGTTCAGTGTAGTGTTTTTTTGAGCTAATACTCACATTAGATAATGTTTTTGACCCAACAACAATATTCCCATTCCTAGTGTTGAGTATAACACTAGAATGCAAGTTCATCTGCAGTAAATAAGTACTATGAATGCAGATTAGGTCACCGGGGGCGCGGAGTCTTGTTTGCAAACAAAAGCTCATTATGACTGAGTCTTGAAGCGTACAATATTCGCCATTCGCTGTGGACTGTCAATAGCTGTGTTGTCAAAGTTCACTGCAGATCGGAGGCATTGAACCCGCTCATCTAGCTTAACACTTTCACTGCCAGGAACCCGCGTAGCGGGCACTTACGCCGTATTCGATTTCTGCTACATGCGAAGAAAACCACGGGAACGGATACGAGCGTAGCGTAGCGATTCTTGGTAGTGAATGTGTTACTTAAGTATGGGACGGATTCTGGTGTGGGACAAACCTCCACCAGAATGTAGGGCACCTAGAGTGGGGGTGCGGTACTGAATTAACACGTTCACAGTCCAGTGCCCCTAAATGGGTCACGACGAACTATCTCCACAAGTCCGTGCCCCCTACATGAGTCACTATATCCGACAGCCAGGTACGCACTCAAATCACTATAATTATATTTTTGTTTAGATTGTTATATTCTTTTGCCTGACGATCATGATGCGAATTATTGTATACTGATTATTGCACATAAAGTGTTGTGTCAAACTAGTAGGTATTGTAATTTTTTTTAAACATATTTTCGTTAGATATGAAATAGCATTCTCTATATGGGTGATTTTTAAGTTGTGATCTGAAGTGCCAGGGGTGATGGGGAGGGTCACACTGAGCAACTTTCACTATGGGGCCAATGACGAAATCATGAAAAAAAATAGTTGTCAATCAATCAATTAGCCATCAATTAATTCTTAATTGGGTGGTTTTTTTTCGCGAATTCATGGTTGGCCCCATAGTAAAAGTTGCTCAGGGTGACCCTCCCCATCCCCCTGGCACTTCAGATCACGACTTAAAAATCACCTTGTATATTGTATTAATCCGAGTGCGTACCTGGTCGTTTCATAGTGGCCCAAACGTGGAGTACGGACGTGTGATGGAAGTAATTTGCTTGGACGTCCAAGAAAATTGAAACATTTTGTATGGGGACTGTGAACGTGTTAAGTGTTCGATAATAGCTTCTGCACAATATTTATTAGCTTACGAATTCACTCGATACGATCGATATTGATCCTTTTCACAAATCATTGTTAAATATCAAATTGTTAGTCAAAAATGTAAATTGTTTTGGTCCATCCGTGAGAGTAATAGTAATAATTACTTAAGGTAAATGTTACTATTCAGATCTCTTTAAATTGTAACTGAAAAATGTCTACATTAATTTAGTTTATTCCGTAATATGTACCTAAATCCAAGTGAAATGTGCTTTTATCTCTGATGATTGGCACTCTTTATGATTTATATATCGCTGATGGACATTCACCCTAACAGCTAAAGCCTGATTATCGCTATCACGGTCACTTTTATATCAGACTAGCTGACCGCGCGGCTTCGCCCGCGTATTGCAAAGAACGCAGACATACTAGCCGCGGGAGAAAATATAGCCTATAACCATCCAAAAACTCTAGGTGAAAGCATTTTCGAAATCGGATAAGCGGTTCCGGAGATTACCCAAAACATACAAACGTACAATCTCACAGAATTTTCCTCTTTATAATATTAGTATAGAATAAACAAATGTCCAGCTTGTTTTTGTGTAATAGTGATTCCCAATGAAATAGTAATTACAACTGCGAGTCGGTTGTCAACAATTGAGAACTGCTGTCAGTTAAGGCGCGACAGCTTTATTTACTATTCTGGGAGTAACCTGTGAAAACGACAATCAAACTTAAAGCACGGGTTAGATATTATCTGTATTTTGTTATATATTATTGAGTCCTTCGTTGAACTAATTACAAAGGTATTTAAGGATTGGGATTATAAAAGCCGATGGATAAAAAAGTTAAAAAGGTTTTTGTAACAGCGAATTCACGGGTATTCAAAGAATATATACTCGTATCAAAGAGTTTGTTATATAATGTGTTGATGATGGTATGCTAGCCGATTTTGGCCACAGTGACTGTATATATAACTGGATTGGATATTTTTTATAATAGTTATGAATCTGGAATGTTGCTGTTCCACCTTCTAGGTGGGCCCTCAGGGGGCTTACGTACCCGATCTTTCTTGTGAAGCTACTTTGAGCAGGTATTTTTTATCACCCTGGCAACGTAATTGTAATGAATGGCTGCTGGTGGACGAGCCTTGAGATCGTCTCACTTTACGTCAAGCTCGTTACGGTGCTCAGTGTCTAACGCATAAACCTGCTAATTGATAACCCGTCGCCAATCGGACCGGCGCGCAGCATGCAGCGCAGCTCTTCCCACTCAGAGGGCTCCAATATGCATCTTTTCATATGTCTTTTCATCCTTGTAGCAAAGGTACTGGCCGCCTATTTTCCGCTAGCTAGCTCTGAAAAGAAGATGCGCTTCGCCACCCTTTCGTCTGACATGCGAGACATGTGTCCACATCAACGCTTTATCAGATACACCTCAATGCCTCCAACATTTGCGCGCCTTAAGGCATTTGTGTTATACGCGGTCCGACCACTTAATGTTTGATATGTCTCGGATACATTTGCGGTGGAAACTGTCGAGTGTGCGGATGTGCTTGCCGTAGAGGATATTGAACTGTGGGCGTAGCATGGTTGCCATTTTATCACTTATCGTTGTGGTAAAGTCGCCCGTCACGCTCTGACAAGTATGCGAGTGCGAGAGTGACGGATGCCTTATCCACAACGATAAGTGATAAAATGGCAACCGTGCTACGCCCGCAGAACACGCGCAGGGCTTGGGGACAGACTACGGCAAAAGAAGAGGTCACGTTGAGTTGATGTCGAAATAAAATATTATTGTTCAACCAATAAATGTAATTTAATTATCCACAATTAAAACACATATCAGTAACTTCGTTGCACTTAATAGATTTACATTTTAAATCTAGGAACGAATAAATATTAATTAAACACAAGAGGCACATATATTCGTGGAGCCATGATTAGACAAAAGACAAAGTAGGAAACGGATACAGAACCTTGTCATGTCAGTAGAGTGTTGCCTGTATAAATAAACGTAATGAAAAGGGTAGAGATACACAATATCCAACAGAGGACCCATGTTTTGGATGAGTACAGCAGATTCGGCAGCAGGACAGCCATGGACATTTTTGTCCAGCGTTTTAGGTCATGAGAACGTTACTTTGGTGATAATGAGAATAAAGAAAAAAAACATCGCGGTTTGTAATACATGCAAGTGGCGCCTTACTTGATTTAATCACCTGTATAATATATTAATAGATCGAAAATGACTGTCAATTGTCCGATGAATTCTCTCGCTTTTCTCCTCTACAGGTCGCATTTGTCAACCAATTCTCGTGAAATTTTGTGAGGAGGCTTTGTTAATTACATAGAATTTTCCTGCCGATTCAATTTTTGGAAAATAATATTAATAAAGGCAAGGCACCCTGCGAGTTCTACTGCTCAAGAGCCACTAATTTATGTTGGTTTAGTTGCAATAATTATTTATCACGTGAACCAATACCGATTTTTAATTATTTGAATGATGCTACTGTTCTCATACCAATGAAAAGAAAAAATATAGATACAAAGGTTAGTAAATTCCAAAATTCTCCCCTATGATAACCCTCTTGACATATTTATAGGTGACCACTCGACTCATATTGGTAATTCTTCATAGAAATAATAAAAGTATGATAAAATGACATTATAAATACGATTGGGTTAGCCTTAGTTTTAACTAGTCCAAATTTCACATCGATACTTTAAGTAGCTCCTGAGATATTGAACGTCGTGACACACCGGGCAGAGTCGATCGTCGATTCATTTTAACTTTTTTGTTACGGAACTCTAGAAAGAGAATTAGGTAAGTATTGTTTTTTTTTCTCATGACTGCTCCTTTATAGGAATTCCATGGACAGAAAAAGAGAAAAGAATCGAGTCGAATATACGTTGTACATACAGAGAATAAATCCCGGGATTTATTTTAAGATGACTAAGCTCCATTCTACAGCAAATAAAATATTTATGTTCCTACCTAAATGGAATGAAATGTCTGTTACGAGTACACTTAAGTCGATTGATACCTTTTTGCTAGGTATCTAAAATATCTGAGACTAAAAGCCATCAAACAAAGGTTTTCTAAAGTTTCTAAACGCTCTGTCGCTATTATACTATTCAATTTCGGTATTATTATTAAAAATACCAGTTTGTCCCTCAAATGAAAATGAACGTTAACACACAATTCGGGAGTCGACATGATTTCGCGATCAGTCGCGAGAGAGTGATCTATGCCTGGGGGGCTGGCATAACTTGCTGCCAAGGCGCGTCGCGCGCGTGTCTGCGACTCCTACCCCACCCGCACCATGCAAATTAATAATTAACAACTTAGAAAAGTTGAAAAATTCCCGACATTTTCATTTCAAAGTTTAATTATCAAAACCGGCTGAATCGATTTTGTTGGTAGCTAAGAACCATTTCGATCATCGTACAAAAAAAACACATTAAGTAAAATCGGTCCATTCGTTTTGGAGCTACAGTATACAGATACACAGACAAGTCAAACTAAATCTATGTGTGTCTCTTTTGGGTTTTGGCCCTTTCTTACGAACGCAAATGTCAAAGTGACAGACAACAAATTTTAACAGCATTTTAGCTAAAATAGGTTTGTTGAACGTCTATTATCCGGCCAAGAGTGAATACTCCTGGCTGGCGAATGCCCGCGTGGTTGTGCCGAAGGTTATCCCTAGATTTTCTCCAGGCTACTCTCCCGCCACGTATTCGGATACCTTTACCGGGTACCGGGTATAAAGCAATGGTCAAGTTAAAAAAAAGGTCGCGTCACGTCGCGGTGACAGATATAACATATAATCATAAATTATTCCAAAAAAATATGGCATCACAATGTGCCGTGAATTGTTTGTCGTTAGTTGTTTATTGACCGTCCACGAGTGACCTTCGAAGGTCACCGGTGTCGGAGTGTCAGCGAGTCGGCAGCGGTGTCAGCAATCACTGTGACACCCGCAGACGTCGTTAGGCGCGACCTCTGCGCTATCAGATAAACGGGTGACAGGGAAAGGCAGGTTGTTGCCGCCTTGTTACTGTTAACGATTGATTTAAAAACAAGTCGATAGCAACGGTAATGTCTAAGTTGAACGTCGCAAAAGTTGCAAACACGTACAAAGTATGGAGGAAGCTTATAGTATACGACGAAATAGCTAAAAACGCTAATCATGAAATAAATGACTTCAGACTTCAGACAGGACGTTAAAATCAATATACAGGGCTTCAGCCGTAGTCATCATATCAGCCGAAAGACGTCCACTGCTGGACATAGGCCTCCCCCAAAGAGTGCCACAATGACCGGTCCTGCGCCACCCGCATCCAGCGGACTCCCGCGACCTTTACCAGGTCATCAGTCCACCTTGTGGGGGGCCTACCCACGCTGCGCCTTCCGGTACGTGGTCGCCACTCGAGAACCTTTCCGCCCCAATGGCCATCGGTTCTACGTGCAATGTGCCCCGCCCACTGCCACTTAAGTTTAGCGATTCGGAGGGCTATATCGGTTACCTTAGTTCTGCTGCGGATAGCCTCATTTCTGATGCGATCGCGCAGAGAAACTCCCAACATAGCCCTCTCCATTGCCCTTTGGGTGACTTTGAGCCTTCTTATGACGCCCATAATAAGCGACCACGTTTCCGTGCCATACGTCATCACTGGCAACACACACTGGTCAAAGACTCTCGTCTTGAGACACTGCGGAATATTGGACGAAAGGATGTGCCGTAGCCTCCCGAATGCTGCCCAGCCGAGTCGGATTCGACGATTGACCCCTTTCTCAAAGTTGGACCTACCTAACTGAACAGTCTCTCCTAGGTATATATAATCGTCTACAACTTCGAGCGTAAAGTGTCCGATTGAAATGGGGGTTGGTACTACATGAAGGTTTGACATGATCTTTTTCTTATCCATGTTCATCCTTAGACCAACTCGCTCGCAGGCTTTACTGAGGTCATCGAGCATCGTGCTTAAGTCCTCCATGGTCTCAGCCAAGACTACTATATCGTCAGCAAACCGAAGGTGAGTGATGTACTCGCCGTTGATGTTGATGCCTAGCCTTCTCCAGTCTAGAGTCTTGAACACGTCCTCCAGTGCAGCGGTGAACAGTTTTGGGGAAATAACATCCCCTTATCTGACACCCCGCTGCAACGGAATAGGCTTCGAACTCTGATCCTGGAGTCGGACTGACATAGTGGCGTTCTCGTACAAACACTTCAGCACTTCGATGTAGCGGCAGTCTACTTGGACCCGTTGGAGAGACTGTAGTACAGCCCAGGTTTCGATCGAATCGAAGGCTTTCTCGTAGTCCACGAACGCTAAGCAGAGAGGCAGGTTATACTCCTCAGTCTTCTGTATAACCTGGCGGAGCGTATGAATGTGGTCTACGGTACTAAAACCTCTTCGGAAACCGGCTTGTTCGGAAGGCTGGAAGTCATCAAGCCTGCGTGCGAGACGATTCGTAATTACCCTTGAAAACAGCTTATAGACATGGTTTCGAAGTGAGATGGGTCGGTAGTTCTTCAGCAGAGTGTTGTCACCCTTTTTGAAGAACAGCACCACCTCACCTCTGTTCCACGCCTTTGGCGTTCTCCCTTCCAGTAGGACGGTGTTGAATAACTTCTGAAGGGCCGTAAGGATCGGTTTTCCACCCGCCTTTAGGAGTTCGGCTGTAATTTCGTCTTCACCGGGTGCCTTGCTATTCTTAAGCTGTTTCAGAGCCATTCTAATCTCGTACAGGCTGATGTCCGGGATGTCGTCGGTGTAGTGTCGGGTAAGTCTAGCTCTAGGGTCTTCTGCCGCAACTTCGGGTTTGCGAGTTGACGTGTATAGCTGTCCGTAGAAACGCTCTATCTCACTCAAAAGCTCAGGTTTGGAAGAAACGACTCTCCCGTCCTCAGTTTTCAACCTTGCGAGCTGGCTCTGCCCAATAGACAGATCTCGTGCGAATACTTTTGAGCTCTTATTTCGCTCGATGGCTTCTTCGATACGGCTCGTATTGAATTGGCGCAGATCGCGGGTAAGGGACTTGGAGATCCGTTTATTGAGCCGCCGGTATAAGTCGCATCGGCTGAAGTCTGCAGAATCATTTCACTCCTTTCCTTCATGAGCTTCTGAGTGGAGCTAGATACCCTTTTAGGTCTGTTGGGCCGCTGGTCCTTGAAGAACTTAGACCCAGTGGCACGGACAGCTTCCACAAACCCGTCGTTGAGTTCGTCCATATCGCCACCTAGGCAATTGAAACGGTTTTGGAGATCAAGCTGAAAGCTCTCGGGGGTTTGGATTTGGGTGGATACTGGACGGAGCGTAGACTTCACCAGGTGAGAGCGCTCTCGCTTGACACATATATTCAATATGCCTCTTACCAGGCGGTGATCACTCCCGGTTTTAAACGTATTGATCACAGAGACATCATTGAATACATGCTTCCTCGTCGACATGATGGAGTCAATCTCGTTTTGAGTCACACCATCGGGACTCATCCAGGTCCACTTTCTGTGCTCGCGTTTCTTGAAGAAGGAATCCATCATATAGAGTCCCTCTTTCTCCAAAAACCAGCTAGTAGTTGGCCCCGGTGGTTCCGACTTCCGACTCCGAATTGCCCCACTATCAGCTCCTCACCATCTCTCTTGCCTAGTTTAGCGTTGAAGTCCCCCATGACAACGGTGAAGTAGGTTTTTGGAACTATGCGTGACCTTAGATATATCTTCACACATAGCCTCCACCTTGTCGTCGGAATGTGTCGAGGTCGGCGCGTAAACCGGAATGACCTTCAACGAGTACCTGTCGGATACTCTGAGTATAAGGTACGCCACCCTAGTCGACACACCCTGGCCGCTACCATAACCTGGGTACCGGGGGTCGCCGGAACCTCGGGGCCGTGGCTTTGTTGTGTTCTGCATGGGGGGTATATGCCATAATCGCCACGCTTGGCATGCGGGTTGGCGATCGCAGTGTTTCCACCAAACTCCAGGGATGCTGCTGCCCATCCCCCGGTGGTTCTGGTCGTAGTTTTAGGACATACCCGGGTCCGCCGTAGTATTAAGGTGTGAATGGAAAGACTTGATTATGTAAAGATGTTTTATTCTACATTGAGACATTTGTCGAGACAGTTGCAAGAGACGATCGAATATAGACAAAAGTAGAATTCTCCCATAGACTACTATCGTAACATCTCCCTCCGAACGAAGAAAATTAAATAAAAATTGCATTTTAAACAAATAGGTACAACCTTAAGTTTAAATAAAAACAGTTATCGCAGACTCTAGTGCGTGGAAAGAAACGTAATCTGACACCTGACATTTGTCAGTCAAAAAATAAACAGACTTCATCATAATAACAAACTATGCTAAACGATGAAAATATTACCTACTTAAGTACTTATGAAAACATGGCAAATACATATAAAACCGTTACACCTAGTGAAATTCATCATAGTAATAACTAGGCTTTTTAACTTCACGACCTGACCGAGTATAATGTTTATCATGGTCTAATCCTGCTACAGTTTCTTCTGAACCTTGATCACGTCCAACATTAGTCGAATGAGTAGAATTACAAGGACTATATTCAGGCGACGGATCAATAAACATAGGCCGTTCCAAAATGTGTTGCCTGTTTCGCCTGTATATACCATTAGGACTTTTGACTAAGTATGACCTTGGTTCAGAACAAACTTTTTCAACAATACCAGGAACCCATGGTGAATCTGGGCATTTTTTGAACATAACTTGACTCCCAGTGTTTAATGGTTTTAAATTTTTAACATTCCTATTAAAGTAATCAGTCATTTTTGCAACTCTATTGTCGTGATATTCATTTAAGGCATTATAATCACACATTTTAGGTTTCAAGTATGTTTCAACAGTTGGCAGCTTAGTACGTAATGACCTAGACATCAACAACTCTGCAGGCGAATATTGGTTATCCTTAGCAGTATTCCTGTACTGTAGTAATGCTAGGTACGGATCAGAATTATCTGCCTGACACTTCTTCAACATATTTTTTATTATGCCTACTGTACGTTCGACTAAACCATTTGACCTGCTATGATACGGACTAGAGGTGATATGTTCAATATTCCACTCCCTAGTAAAGTCTTGGAAAGCTTTAGAATTCATCGGAGGACCGTTATCTGAGATTAATGTGGCTGGAATACCATGTCTGGCAAAGATTGATTTAAGTTGGGTAATGACAATATCACTGGTGTTTCTGGAACAGCGTGCTACTTCGAGATATTTCGTAAAATAATCGACTACTATTAGATAAGTAGTTTTATTAAATTCAAAGAAATCAATAGCCACTTTGTTCCAAGGCAAGAACTTGAAATCATGAGGTAGAAGACTTTCATTAGAATTATTCCTCCTATATGTCAAACAAATTTCACAGTTACCTACGTAATTTTGGATGTCATTATTTATATTAGGCCAATAAATTGAACCTCTAGCTAATCTTTGACACGAATTTATACCTTGATGACCAACATGAAGTAAACATAAATACTTTCTTCGCAGTGTTTGTGGTATAATAACTCTATTAGACATGAACATTACGTTATTAGTGCAGTGTATGTCATCTTTGACTGGAAAATAGGCTTTAACTTCTGACTCTACTTTTTTATTGCTATCAGGCCACCCATTTTCACAATAAAACTTTAATCTGTTCATGACGTGACATGAAGAAGTTGCCTCTTCGACTTCACTCACATTTTTAGGGCTCAGTGACAAATTCGAAACTAACAAGTTTACATGAATATCTATGTCTTTGTCCAAGTCAGTCAGTACATTTTCTGGAAGAGCAGCTCGAGATAAAGTATCTGCGACATACAAATATTTACCGGGTTTGTATGTGACATTAAGATCATATGGCTGTAATCGAAGCATTATTCTTTGTAATCGTGGCGGTATGTCATACAATGACTTGTTGAAAATATTGACTATCGGCTTATGATCTGTCTCTACTAACACTATTGCCATAGACATATTGGTGGAACTTGGTGCACCCGAATAAAATAGCCATCAGCTCTTTCTCAATTTGTGAGTAGTTTTGCTGTGCTTTAGTAAGAGACGCTGACGCATATGCTATGGGATTCTTATCATGCATGATAACAGCTCCCATTGCATCTTTTGAACTATCGACTGAGAGAATCAATTGTTTATTCTCGTCAAAATAAGTTAAGACTGGTGCTGAGCTAATACGTTTCTTTAATTGATTAAACTCATCTTCATGGGTATCAGTCCATAACCACGCAGTGTTTTTATTTAACAACTGCCTAATATGAGTCGTTTCTTTTGACAGATTTGAAATAAACGGACCTAAGAAATTAACCATTCCCAGGAACCGCTGTAATTCAGTGACATTAGTAGGACTTGACATTTTGCATATTGCTTCGACTTTTGACGGATCGACTGAAACTCCATTCTTATTAAATATATGTCCCAAGTATTTGACTTCTGACACACACATGACTGATTTTTCTTGATTGAATTTCAGACGTATTCGATCTGCGCGTTCAAGCACCTGCTTTAACCTAAAATCATGCTCAGACTTAGTTTTTCCGTAAATCAAGAAATCGTCCATCATTATTTTCAAACCTTTGATATCTCCGAATCTTTTTACCATTTCACCGTGAAATATCTCTGGAGCCGCGTTAATTCTAAACGGTAAACGTAGAAAACGAAATCTGCCCAGTGGCGATATGAACGTACATAGCTTAGAAGACTCCTCATCTAGTTTAATCATCCAAAAACCAGACCTAGCATCTAATTTCGAAAAAAAGTGCGAGCCAAATAAGTCTGATTTAATCTCATCGATATTTGGGAATGCGAAATGTGATCTTAGTATAGCCTTATTGAGTTTTCTCGGGTCTAGACATATGCGTAAACTTCCATCTGGTTTTGACACAACAACAATTGAATTAACCCAAGCCGTCGGTTCGTCAACTCTAGTAATGATGCCTTGTGACTGTAGTTTTGACAACTGTTCAGCGAACTTCTCTTGTATTTTAAAAGGTATTTTTCTACACGCATCAATACTAGGCTCGACGTCCGGCTTCAGAACTAAGTGACATTCAAAATCTTTTATACACCCTATGCCTTCAAATACAAGTTTGTACAGTTCAAACAAGTTATAATTTTCCATTGAAACCTGTTCCTGATTGCCTTTAAATCTGACTTTATGAACTCTTTTTATTAATTTCAATCTTTCTGACGTACCTCGACCTATAATATTTTGGCATTGTAAATTCGCGATATAGAAAGTTATTCTATGACATGAACCATTATAAACGCAATTCAATTCACATTGACCGACTGTGGGTATGGCATGACCTGTCAAGGTTGACAATTTGAAATCACTCTTCTTGATTAAGTGGGACGGCAGTTTTAACTTTTGAAAGTCAAGATAAGATATTACATTCGTATCTGCTCCCGAGTCAATCAGAAAAGTCATTGGAACATTGTGAATATCGAAGTTAATAGTCCACGGTCTATTTTCATTAACATTGTTGCACGTAATGGAACCAAAAAACAAAAAGTTGTTCTCGTCATTATCGTTATCATTATCAACAAATGTGGCAGCAATATTTTGTCTACGACAGTACTTACTGAAGTGGTTTAAGCGTTGACAGTTACGACATTTGGCGCCTTGAGCGGGGCAGCGATGTCGATGTACCTGACCGCAATTTCCGCATGGACGTTGTGACGACGGGCCTGGCGAGTTGGACGAAGCAGCTCGCGACGGGGTACTGGATCTAGACGGCGTGCTCCTGTATGGTGACGGGTTATTGGCTCGGGACGCGATAGAATATCTGAAAGGAGAATTATTCCTGTATGACGTAGCTGACGGAGTTGCTCTCGCTTGGCCTCTGTACGTATCTCTTGAGTAATGACGTTTCGGTTGACTTGTAGCTGACAGGATGTTTGCGTTTGAATTGTTCGAGAGTTCTTTTGCCTGAATCCTCGACAACTCTACTGACTTCGCTAGATCGATTGCTTCATCTAATGTTTTCGGACCTTGTTGCAGTATCCTTTCTTTGATGTATTGGTTAGCTTGATTTAAGTTCCAGCTGAAAATATCTCTGACAAGCTCGTCTCGCAGTGAGTCAAAATCACAAGAAAGTCCCATATTTTTCAAATCTGTTGCGTAGGAATCAATTTCCTCATCGGGATGTTGACGGCGATTAAATAATTTATGTCGCTCCATCGTTACATTGACCTTAGGGCTGAAGTAATTCTCATAAAGTTGCATAAGCTCCTTAAGGGTGATTTTGTCCATATCCACATTGAAGCTGTAGAAAATGTTCAGGGCTTCATTCCCGACGTGATGAAGAAATAGAGCTACTTTACGAGACTCCGACTCTTCTTCTAGGCTGTATGCTCTTAAATATATTGTGAATTTGGTTTTAAAAAATTTCCAAACTTGCGGCATGTTACTCGCATTGACATTAATCGGTTCAAGACCAGCATTATTCATGGACTTATTTCTCGCTCCTGACGATGACGGCGGAAGTTCCTTCTCCGAATTATTTTCCGTTGCCATTTTTACTTACAACGAACAACTGTCGATCACGTGACATTTATTTGTATTGACGATTATTTATTACACAGACGACTAATTACACCTGACACCATATTAAGGTGTGAATGGAAAGACTTGATTATGTAAAGATGTTTTATTCTACATTGAGACAGTTGCAAGAGACGATCGAATATAGACAAAAGTAGAATTCTCCCATAGACTACTATCGTAACACGTAGTAACTATTTAAATATAAACTGAGCGGGTTAATTTTCAAACGAGCTGTTTTTTTTGTCCCATGGCTATAATTTCAAGTCAGTTTAACATGGAGTATTGATCAAAATTTTGGGTAAGTTAGGTAAAAATAATTTAAAAAATCTTACCTCCTTGACCGTAACTCTTAGGACCCAGGGTCCAAGGGTGGAAAGGTAGAAAATGACCCTACCAGAACGCCAAAAAATTAGACGGTTTATGTGCCGAACAACCTGTATATATTTGTATTCCGTGTATTATAAAGTACTTAACCCATTGACTGCCAACTACGCAATATTACGTAGATACCTGGTACTAAGACTATTGCCTACTTGGTAGTCAATGGGTTAAAATATATATAACAATACCTGAAATATTAATTGATTCTGAAAACAATGTATTTGAAATCATAAACAGTGAAATCTACCGCTTTTTTGCGTGTCCCACTTGCGGTTTTGCGTAACAAAATTTCATAACTATAGACTACGGCAACGTATAAATAAACAACTTGTACTGTTTTAATTTTTTTAACCTTTACTCAGAACGCATATTTGTAGAAGCATTGGACGGTGTTGAGATGGGCATTAAGTGTAACGGTAGATACATCAACAACATACAATACGCGGACGACACTGTAATACTAGCTAACAGCGTGGAAGAACTAAAACAGTTACTGGATCTCTTAAATAATAAAGTAAAACACTACAACCTTAAAATGAATATTGATAAAGCTGATGGTAATAAGTAAATCGACATTTCCAACAAACAGTCTACTAATCGATGGTCAGCAAATAGGAAGGGTTCCAAAATACAGGTACCTAGGCTGCTGGTTGAATGAAAACTGGGATCCAGAGCAAGAAATTAGAATTAGAATAGATATAGCCCGTAGCGCTTTTATAAAAATGCAGAAATTGAATACCAATAAAGACATTAACCTAAAACTAAGATGGAGACTGGTAAAATGCTCTATGTATTATCTATTCTCAATTATGGATTACAAACATGGACGCTGAATAAATCAATGGAAATTAAAATAGAGGCATACTGTGGCTATACAGGCGTATGCTGAAAGTATCTTGGACTGCAAAAGTAACAAACGTAGACATCTTAAAAATAATGAAGACGAAAAAGGAAGTACTAGCCACAGTTAAGCGGAGAAAGATTGCCTATTTTGGTATCTACATAGACATGAAAAGTACAACCTACTGAAAATCATAATAGAAGGAAAAATAGAGGGGAAAAGGGGTGGGGGAAGAAGGACGATGAACTGGCTCGATAAATCAGAAAATAGACGAATACGAATATCAAGGACGCGGCCACGCTCGCAAGACTGGCTAAAAATAGGGAAGACTTTGCAAAGGTCGTCACCGACGCCCGGTAGGGCATGGCAGATAAAGAAGAAGACTGTTTTAAAGAAGATTTATTAGCGTATTCATTAAAATATCTTGCAAAATTAATGCGTGAAGTGAATAATGAAAACCAGTGAAGTATTTTAATAGTTGTCCCACGCGCGACCCATTTATTAGAACTCAATCTCAAAACCCTTAAAATCTGGTTTTCCACCAACGGGAATGGACGTAGCGCCGGTATTTTTGACGGAGGAAACAGGTTTTCTTTATACGATGTATTTTGGTACGGCTATCACGACATTTGTATAGGCGTTTATTTATTAATATACGATTGAAATAACAAATGTGTCTTTCATAACAAAGGTTAGCAATATGGGGTAAAAGTTTCGTGTTTAACTAATTAGTGAATTCAATTAATAGTTTACGAAGGATCGCCAAAGAACATTAATGTTGATATTTATATGGCGATATTTGTACGGTTTTTTTTGGCCATACAAATGTCGAACGTGGAATATACCAATGTCGATTCAAAACAAAATCTAAGTAAAGCACGAAATTATGGACATGGAAAAGATAAAACTGGCCTCGATTTAGGCACTGGTTCCGTGATTTGTTGTTTGCTACCTTACCTACTTACTACTTTTTAGGGTTCCGTACCCAAAGGGTAAAAACGGGACCCTATTACTAAGACTCCGCTGTCCGTCCGTCTGTCTGTTTGTCTGTCTGTCCGTCTGTCACCAGGCTGTATCTCATGAACCGTGATAGACAGTTGAAATTTCACAGATGATGTATTTCTGTTACCGCTATAATAACAACAAACACAAAAAAAAACAGAATAAAATAAATATTTAAGGGGGCATACAACAAACGAGATTTTTATAGATAATGGTACGGAACCCTTCGTGCGCGAGTCCGACTCGCACTTTGCCGGTTCTTTGCGTCGTTTTGCATACTAGGTACTGCTACCTTCTCTAATAATGTGATTTTTAAGTGTTTTTTAATATTTTGGAATATAACCACAGAATAAGTAACGATCATCATAAACCATAAACCGGAGATACTATATCGAAATAGTGAGTTTTTTAGTATTGTACAAATATTTTAAGCTTTTTCAACAATTGTATGGCAAAATCGAAATTTTGATGGCACTCGCCGATATTTGTATGCCGCTATCGACATTTGTATGGCGCTGACGACATTGGTATGGCACGGTGTTTTTGAAGCATCAATATCTAGCTAACCATTAGAAGGAGAGAGGTGCCTTATGCATAATATTTTTTCTTTTTAAAAACACTTCCTCACGTTGTAGGTAGGTACGAATCTGATATTCCAAAAAAAAACATATAATTGTCGAAAAAACGTCCTCTCCAAAAATTGACCCTGCTAATGACTTTATATTCGAAGTCATATTTTACAGACACTTCCTTTGTAACTTGTGGATTCAAATTTGCAAAAGTTTAGGTTCGTATGTAGGAATTTTGATGTGGAAAACATGTGCGTTTTACAAAACGTGTAAAGAAATAAGGTTTTTACGAGTAAGTACACAATAAAAACTTAATTTTCATATTGTTGATACCCATAGGAATTTTGTGTAGACATTTTTTATAGTAGAAATTATGCTACGGGCCCAAAATAGTAAAACACAATATGGTAGTTATGTTTATGTTTCATGTCGCCAGTGCCGCCACGCGTAAAGCGTCGCGCGATGCGCTCTTTCCTAAATTATATACAGAAGGTTCGATATAAAGTTTGAATTTTATACATCGCTCTGGGCTTAAAAATCGCATCTAAAAACACTTTGATTCGACTTACGGCAAATTTATAATGTTCGAATTTGATTGCAATCGCACTGAATCCCTCGTCTCGGCGAATGAACAAATCTATAAATGAGATCCAAATAACTTTTAACGAGCATTTGCAATATAAACAGTCCAAATTGGCTCCAATTAACCACTTACCGCCTCGGGAATCGATCAACAGCAAAAGCAAACTTATTCACTCCTTAACGGCATTGATTGGCATCACCTCGGCTCAGCAAAGCTAATGACGCGTGGGGCAATTCATCAGGTGAACACCGCGTCTATAACTAGCCGCCGACGAAGGAACCGCACGTAGACCCCGCGTTTGACGAATAGTTAGCGGAAGAGCATTCCAGAGTCGAATTGCCTGAACGGTAAAAGAACCAGACATAAAACCGGACCGGTGAGGGAGAACAGACAGCTTTAGGCTACGGGAACTGCGGAGTACACCTCTGGGTCGAGCAGAAACAAAAATAAATTTGGACCTGAGATATTCTGGCGCGGCAGGGTCGAATAGAAGGGAATAAAGTGTGCAATGGACTCGTAATGACCTGCGTTCACGAATGGGGAGCCAGTTTAGTCGACGGCGAAAAGCGGATATATGGTCATACTTGCGAAGTCCAAAAATAAATCGGATGCAGTTATTCAAAAGACGATCCAGCTTACTTAGCAGAGCCTGTGTTATATTGGAGTAACACACGTCAGCATAATCGATGGTTGGTAAGACTAGAGCTTGAACAAGGAGGGTCTTGGTGCTAACTGGGAGGAGATTCTTAAATCGGTAGAGGGCTCTTAATGTGTTGGTCACTTTGCGACAGACATCAGACACCTGCGGTTCCCACGTCATTAATGTAATGTTTCGACTTGTGGACTACTAACTTTAAGATCTGCCCTAACTTGAACTAGTTTTAAGTTAATATGTCGAGTTCAAAACCTATTTATTTTCTGGTGCAACCTTCACAATCCTACTCATTTAGTCTACATTAATTACGAGTCAGTTTAACTATTTAAACTGTGCTCTATAACACCGCTCAGGGCGTGCTGTGGTAGGACTCGCCCACGCTTTTAAAATTTTAAGACTCAAACAGTACTTTCGACTTGGTCCTAGTTTACAGTAGCAACTTGGACCTAAATCTTGCGTGCACCGACGAGTTTCCAAAGTTGGGGAACTTTTTATGTGGAAAGTTTTCGGTAATTTCATAACATTATCCTTACAAAATTAAATGTTCCCTACAAGGAACTCCCTTAATGGAAGTTGCCTTAAGTTCTCGTGAAAGTTTCAAGTGTTGTTCCAATTCAGGTATCGTCGGACCGAAAACACGGCATACGGCAGCAGATCCATTACCGTATCATAATACACGGCAATTTCACGACGCTGCAGCTAGCGATAGATATCGCCATCAAGCACCACGGACCGTCTACCAAATTGCTTCGTATGTAATGCGCCTAACACGTGACACGTCCATCAGCCATAAGATAGAACGAGAAAACCAAGGTCCATCAACCTATCTCGCTCTATTAGCGTACATATGACAACGTTTCAATTGGTAGAATTATTACAAAGTGGATTATTATAATGGCTTAAATTTTTTGGAATACCTTTGGCAAATCTTTCAGTTGATAATAAAACTATTATCCGAATAACGTTTCGTCAGTGCAACAGTTCCCTTTTCTTACATTAGGCAACTTTTACTTCAAAGAACAAGACACCATAACATAGTCACTTTTATTCAATGTTATTAAAATATACTGCGTGTGTCTGTGTGTGTTTCTGCGTGTGTGTGTGTACGAGCGAAGCGAGGAATGTGTTAGAACCGTGACCGAACCGCGCACGAAGGGTGCGTCTCACGAGATATAAAAACAATATATGTAATTTAGTATAACATACATAACGTATACCATATTTTCGTATAAGGATTATAATATAGAAGATTAGGTCAGAGCAGGACGGAAAAGGGACCTCGGGGGCCAAAGCCACGAGCAGTAAAAAAAAACAAATAATCGCAACAGTGGTATTATTTGTAGGTTACGTTAGGGTTAGCTTGTTTCCCTTGGAGCGGATAAGACACCCCGCGAAGCCGGGTGACGACGTCGACACGCTGGCGGTTAGGTTAGGTTTAGGTTAGGTGAAAATAATTGGCGTGTGTTTGTTTTCAAAAATACTTTCCACCAATCAACAGTCTAAAAGTAATAGACGGAGAGCTAGCGACCAAATCGGTCATGTGGCTTCAGCTGTATTGAAACTCCGTGAGCTACTACCCTGAACAACCCTTTCCGATAATCTTCGTGCTGGCAGCCCGCGGGCGGTGGGTGCGGGTGTCACTACACCCGGTGGGTGGAGAAAAAAAAAAGGTGGGCTCAGCGACTTTAATTTTTTTTTTCAAACAGTTGCTCTGTACTCCCTGTGCACCCAAAAAAAATTTTAATCGATCGGGTGGTGTGAAGGGGTTGCCAGCGTTAATTAAAAATATCAAAATAATAATAATTTTCATGTGGGCTCAGCTGTATTGGCTTTTTTCTGACGCGAGATTAATTAATATGTAAGCCCCCAAAAAATAGCTACGCAAAAATATCGGTGGAAAGGTATCGAAAAAAAATTGTTGTAATCGTTGGATTTTGTTCGAAAATGTGCGGAGGGGAAGGCAAAAGCGGACGTGGAGGGGATATCAGCCGGCGAACGCGTCAGCGCGCTCACGGCGCGTCGATTGTGTTCGGCTAACAGAGAGTAGCCGCTGTCCTTCTCGCACCCGTTGACCGGGAAAACCCGAATGTTTCCGAGCGAGCAGCTCTTACATATTAATTAATCTCGCGTCAGAAAAAAAGCCAATACAGCTGAGCCCACATGAAAATTATTATTATTTTGGTATTTTTAAATAACCCTGGCACCACTTCCCACCACCCGATCGATTAAAAAATTTTTTTGGGTGCACAGGGAGTACAGAGCAACTGTTTGAAAAAAAATTAAAGTCACTGAGCCCACATTTTTTTTATTTTTTTTCCCGCATCCACCGCCCGCGGCCTGCCAGCACGAAGATTATCGGAAAAGGTTGTTCAGGGAAGTAGCTAACGGAGTTTCAATACAGCTAGACCATAATGATGTAACCACTCATCCAATGATGCAATTCATTCAGGTACCTTCATTGTCATAAAAACAAGTGAGCGGTTATTAAATAAAACATTTGGTAAGCGTTATACTATGAAATGTATATTAGGTACTCAAACTAAACCATTCTGCTACTTGAAAGGAGGCATTTTGAAAAGTGACTTTATAAAAAAACTAGTGACCCGCCGCGGCTTCGCACGGGTACTATATTATACATATAAACCTTCCTCTCGAATCACTCTTATCTATTAAAAAAAATCGCATCAAAATCCGTTGCGTAGTTTTAAAGATCTAAGCATATAGGGAAAGACAGCGGGAAGCGACTTTGTTTTATGATATGTAGTGATAGACCAAGCATACAGTTGGTAATCGTGAGGTTGGGAAATAAAACGAAATCTTTTGATACGTTGACACATGATCATTCGGCGAAATGAAATTATATGAAAAATTGGTTGCGAACTGATAATCGGCAATACAATTTTCGGCAATAAATTAGAGAACCAATGAAAGATTGAATTCAGAGCATTATATTTAACGGACTTTTAGTTAGGTAATAAGTATAAATTACTTACATTCAGAGGGCCTTATTAGGGCACTTTTACATCAGTTCAATAAAGTCTCGTAAAATAAATTGAAAATAACAGTATTTACCCATACTTGGATGTTAAACAGATAGAATACCTCATTTCTATGAAAATACTGTTAAAATTTGATTTATTTTTCTCAATTTGGAATGATATGTAAATGTTGGACAATTTAAAATTAGCCTTACATGACACACCAAATGTTTTCTTTTTCAAAATGGCACCGCTTTTGTTAAAAACTGAATAGTTATTTGTTATGCAAGGCTGCAAAGTTGGTGTTTGGCGCAAGTGCTTGTATTGAAAGCCAAGCTAGCGAAGGATTGTAAGATTGAACCATGAGCGAAGCGAATGGTTCAAAAGTACAATCCTGAGCATAGCGAGGCTTTCAAGGCACGAGACGCCAAACAACTTGGCTGCCGAGCGCAACACACAACTTTTCACCTCACCACCGCGAGGAAAATTGTAAATGTAAGGGATATTTGGACCTTATACTCATTTTCAATAAAGGTTTGTTTACATCTCATCAAGATCTAGCATTTTATAATTATTAAATGTAACATTGTAATGTAACAATGTAACATTTTTGCATCTTTAAACAACTCCGCGCTTACCTACACTAAAAAAGTCAAAGTATCGTTGGGTACTCACGGGTAAACTAAGGCTCAAATACGCTTATTTCACTTTTTCCGCTAACTTAGCAGGCATTCAAATTCATATTACGTATATCTTGTGCACTAAAATCTATAAATAACCACCATTATTTTGGTTTTACTGTGGCTTTAGAACAAAACCAAATTTTCTTAAATTAACTTTTCAAACGGTGCGTTCCAAATTTGGAAGAAGCGAAATTTTTTGAAAAAATTAACTACATTTTAAAATTATTAATTCGTATTGTATCCTTATAAGTCAGTCTAAATATTAATATTTCGTATGTAATTAAGAAAGAATAAGTATTATTAATTTTACTTTATCAAAATAATAACAATTTATTATTGGCATAACACCATCAGTTTCTGAACGCAGGATAATCACCTCTCATTCTGTATAGAAAAAAGTTGGATCTCGCGATTGACTGTCACGTTCCAAATTCAAAAACTCTTTCCACGCTAGCGGATATAATGGGCTTTTGGGCGCAGATTTTGAGCGATAAAGCAAGCCTTTTCGAGCCGGTGAGGTGAAAACGTACTTTTATTTGTGACCGTAATCGCATGTGCTCACGAAATTAGAAGTGGTTTGGAAAACCATAACTGCGCGTTTTTTGAAGGTTGTCGGGCCTTATTAGGAGCCTATTAAGATAATCATTTCAATACTTATATTAAGGTAGTTTAACCAAGGATCCTTGTTTAAATAAGTATTATTTATTTATTGAACAAAATTTCGTGGGCGGGTTATTGTTAGGGTCGTTGTTAACTGGTACCTAATATGCGTCATTGTGACGGTTGCAGTTCACGTCATTTACAACAACGGTGCGTCATTTCTCGCCGGGTCGTCTTATTATCAGTGAATACCGACTGATCTTGCGCTAACCTCTGAGATCAGATCAGTTAAATAATTAACAGAATTGCTTTCATAAACGTTAGACAAAAGAAATATAATTCAAACTTATATTTCGTAAAATTATCTGATCAGTGATCATTTCAGGGCCGTTATTCCATTGGCAATATTTGACAGAAGGGATATTCTCATATCTCTGTCTATCAAAATCTTGATATGGAATACCGGCCTAGAAATATAGATGTGAAAGTGGAGATATGAGTGCACTTCTGTAAACATTACGGATGAAATACCGGCCCAGAATTATAGAGATATTATAGTGGGGATATACGTACGTACGTCCACTTTGCGGCACGGCACGGCATGTATTTAAGAATATAACTACAACTTAGAATAGTTGAAAAACCCCCGACATTTTCATTTCAAAGTCCAATATCTCAAAAACGACTAAACAGATTTTCATGAACACTCGGGCTCACAACAGCTTTCGAATAAAAAAAACCGCATTCAAATCGGTCCATCCGTTTGGGAGCTACGATACCACAGACAGATACACAGATACACAGACACACAGACACCTTAAACTTATAAGACCCCTCTCTTTGGGTCGGGGGTTAAAAAGGTATCAACGCGAGACTAAATCTCCTTCTAATAAATATCGTAGATGGAATACCGGCCCGGAATTTACAGTGGTTTTCCTGGTTGGAATTATCAGACCCCAAACAGGAAATCTATTTAGATTTTTATACTTAAAGTATTGGATTGAAAATATCGAAAATTTTGTCGCACCGGCTCTGTCAAATTAAACTTGCCGTTCGTGGAAGCGAGCGTGAGCTACTACCGGCAAACCGATTGCAATTCAATACGTTAAGTTAAATAGGCTCCCAGGTAAGTGTTTGCGAGAACCGAAAATTTAATGAATACAAAAGTTGTATTATATGCTTGTAAAAGTATTCGCCGCCATTATCAGATCTAAAAAGGATTTTTAACCCATGGGCTTTAGTTAGACTGCGTCACGCCAATACCGCCTTTCAAACAAGAACATTTTGGGTTAATTGGACAACAGGAGTAGTTTTAATTCTGTGCACTGTTTCCAAAACAAAGCAACTACCGAGAGCTTTCAATGTTTTTCTATAATAGTACATTACGTACCTTAGGGCGGTGAATTCGTGAATGGCCCAGATCGCAGGTGTTTGTGGCCCGAACCGAAGGTTACCTAATGTAATAACCTAATTAATTATTATTGTTATTTTATTACTGTTTACATTAACCATTTGACTTGTAACTATGGGGTTATCAATAAAGTATTGTATTGTATTGTATTGTATAAATATGCGATCTGGGGCTTTACGAATTACCGCCCGTGGTAAGTACACAATTTTACGTCTTCACCTGGCCACAATGCGAGTTTTACCGTACGCGCAGCGTGCAGTAAAACTCGCATTATGGCCAGGTGTGACGTAAAATATTTAACTGCAATTCACTGGCTATGTTAAACTTAATGCCCGTTTTCATGATGAATTCAATTTTATCTGCGCATTGTAAGTAAAATAATCATTATTCCTCAGATAATTACACCATAACATAAGAATAACTCACTTAAGTGAGCGATTTGATAGATTGAATATGTATTAAATTATTCGCCGCAAATTGTTTAAAGTGGGGGCCGGCAACAGGCGGCCCCGAACCCATTGTTTGCGGCCCGCGAGCCTCCCTACCTGTTTTGTGTACACTGTACAGGTACTTTTTGCCTGATATAGGTAGTCGTAAAGCATTAACAAGTGAATCGCGCATCATTTTCGTTAGCTGCTGAAGCGGCCCATGGTTGCTAAAAGGTTGCCGACCCCGGGTTTAAAACATTGTTGCCAACAACACCCACGTTAAACTCACCTATATTTCCAGGCGTCGGTCTCCCTGTCCTAACTCCGTGAAATCCTGAGCTGACGTTTTTTATTCCCGCACTAACTTCACTGAAACAATAAAATAAAATGTTAATAAAATAATTTGACATTTCAACTCAAAGGGAAAATCTGAACGAGAATTTTCGTTCGCAGAATACAAAATGTTTCATTTTTGGTACAAGCTTTAATTAGCGACTGTTGTTATTTATACTCATCAAGTCATCATCAACTCGTTGAGATACAGATATAATATTATGTATGAATGATCATTTCAAATATCACAGTAGCTTTTCGTTGAAAGAAAGCATCGTGAGAAAGCTCTACTTTTGCCTCAGGGTTGGAAGGTCAAGATGGTAGTCGATTTCGTAAAACTAGTGCCTACAACAAATCTTGGTATTAGGTGCCAAAGCGAAGCCCGGGCTTTTAATCGAACGAGCGAGCGAAGCGAACGAAGCTTGGCCTCAAAATCGTTCGTATGTCCGGATGTCCAGCTGTTCTACAGGTCGCATTTCTAAATCGATTCTAGTAGTGAAATTTTGTGAGCAGGTTCGATGATTATAAGGTTTTTTTGTAGATTCAGTTATGGTAAATCGAAAAAAAGAAAATAAAAATAACTGTCTGGCTCACACAGCCACTACTTTATTTCCGGTTACTGGCAAAAATACGGCTAAATCTAACATGTTGTTATCACTTGAATGGCATTTCAATTTCGTAATAGCTATGGTAATTACCTGTTTTTCAACACAGTGTATATGAAACCCCGTGTGGTGTCGGGTAAGAATATAGCACCACCCCGTTTCTTCCTGTGAGTGTCGTAAGAGTCGACTAAGGGTACAGGGTTGAAGTGTGTTTGTGGGCGATGGGCTAGCAACCTGTCACGATATCACTTTTTGTCGATCTTTTATACCTTGATGCTAAAAGTGGCACTGGAACACAAGTTTCATGTGCTCTGCCTACCCCTTTTAGGGATAAAGGCGTGAATGTATGTATGTATGTATATGAAACAAATAGCCAAAGCGAACATCACGCTTCTTTGGGGCACAACTTACACAGCATTAGGCACAAAACCACATTAGCAGTAACAAACATCGTTAGATTTATGTCGACTGCGTGTGTTCCTCTTGCCTTTGATCCTGATGCCAATAAAGGTACCCGTATAGGTAACTAAAGGTTTTTACAAGTAAACAACTAGTAAGTGTAGGCGTAGCTTAGAACATGTCTGTTTATTTATTAGAAAATTTTTACACATAGGATACACGGATACCATATAATTCATGGATAGCTTGTTTTTTTTTTATAACAAACACATAGAGTTCAAAATCTGTAACCCGACAATAGTACATTACTACAGAGGCCGGGAAGTAAGCCTCATAACTATCCGACCTAGCTACGCTCGGCCGTCTCTATATACTCGGCCGGCAACCCCTTTTCACGCCGAGGTATGTATAGTACTTTTCTCAAACATGCAATGAAATAAATTTAAAAAACTCCTAGAAATCAAACTTTAATTTTCATGGCTGAACGCCGTGATCCTATGCCACAAATTGAGGAATGGAAATTTAAAAAGACCATCTTGCCGGCCTAGGCCTCCAATTTTGTATGAAATGACATTACGGGTCTCTCGTCTCGCTGAGCCCGAAACGTGACACTTCGAAGCCCATTATGAAGAACACAACGTCAATATTTCATTGCATGTTTGAGAAAAATCGACCAACACCTCATTTATCAAAATCGGTACAGTATCTTAAACGCTACGGTGGAACAAACTTAAATAATACAAACATAAACTACTGAAAACATATCCCTTCCTTTCGGCTGTGCCGTAGTTGGGCAAAATGAAGAAGAAATACATTTATTTACCCTCATTAAACATACACATACAAAAATAGACAACAAAATCAGAAAAGACAATAAACGGGATCAGCATAAGTTTTTTACTTCTATTTGCCTTTGTCAACATTTCGGTGGATTTACTGGGAACTACAAATAGAGCCGGAAATTCGCTAATGCACGAATCACCTCGTAGGTTTCAAGAGAGAAAATAAATAATTCGTGAGGAAACAGTTCTTGATTTTTCTGCAATCACGAGAATTGATTGTGCGTGGGGAGAATTGTATATTGTAAAGCGTAACAGATGGTTAAATTTGATGGAAGCATTGTTAAGGTATCTGGCTAAGGGGTCCATTTTGCGGCTTCTAGGCGAGAATGTAAGTTTGTGTTTGACGTCTGGTGGTCTGAACTCTCACAAAAATAACGCGAAAGACGCCTGTTACGCTTAAATAATTTCACTTTCAACGCTAATATAGTAAAGTCTAAGGTATATATATACACACCCAAGTCTTAGTGGCTTCATACAAAATGTTGGTTTTGAAGCACTACGGCTCCTAAGCATATCGAAGGTGTGCAACAATAAAAAAAATCATTCTAATCTAAAGTGTATATTTATACCATAATCTTAGTGGCTTCATTTAGTGGATAAGCAAAATGTTGGTTTTGCAGCACTACGACTCCTAACAGCATATCGAACTAAAGGTAAAATATAATCGAACATTCGCCGTTTTTAAACTTGTCGAATCGAAAAACGAACAGAGCCAAGCGTAGAGCCAACCATCGCAACAAACATTTTCAGGATACTCTAGAGAACGTTCTAGTAAATGCCGCGTGGAAGGCGTGGGCGTAGAGCCTGTGGCGGAACACTAACAAAATCTCGAAGCTCGGCAAAAAGCTCGAAGCAAAATTACTGTTACGTTTCGCTAGAATCCTTGCTAGAACACTCGCTAGAATGCTCGCTCAAACGCTCCTGTTTATTTGTTGTTACCTGTAATGTAACATTCGCAAGAATGCTTATTAGCAGAGGTCGGCGGGGATGAGCTATTTGTACGTCAGTAATGTCATGTAGTTCGGCGTGGCAATAGTACACATAAGTCATATAACGAATTTAAAAGGAAAACTATCACGGCTAAGTAGGCATAACTAGTTACCGAGTAATGGTCTACCAACTTTTAACTTAAGATCATGCAAATTCTGGCAAATGAAGATATTTTTCATTTTGTAGTTAACAAAAAATTGTAATGTTTAGATATTCTCACTTTATAGGCCATTCAGAACGGCGTCAGAAGACAATAAAACAATACTTAGTAATAATTTAACAATGAAACTATCTGACGACACAATAATAACTTTATTGCCTTATTTACATATTACGAAAGCCAAAGTAACTTCGTGAATTGGATCGAAACTTTCTAGCTGCTCATATCTATTATAGGTTTTGCCTCGACTTAGTCCATGTCCATATCAGCTGAAAGACGTCCACTACTGGACATAGGCCTCCCCCAAAGAGTGCCTAAGTGACCGGTCCAGCGCCACCCGCATCTAGCGGACTCTCCCACGATGAACTCGTTAATTGTACCTAGAATCCCATACAAACGCCATTTTGTTTAACAAATGTGAAATATTTTGTTTGCGGAATACGGGTCACATTATGTTGGTACAAATAAACGCTACAGTCCGCCGTACTCTACTTAAATAAGCATGCAAAATAAGTCTTTATTTTGCTGTCGGTTAAGAACATAAAAGTCACTCTGGACGGTTAAGTGAGGTTTACCGCCCACGGGCGCAGCGGCAAATCTCACTTCACACCCAGGAGAAGACGTAAAATTGTGTACGCACCACGGGCGGTAATTCGTAAAGCCCCAGATCGCATATTTATACGTACGTAATGTACTATTATTTTGCTGTCGGTTAAGAACAGGCATAATTAATTATTACTAGTTTTTATCCTTAGAAATTTATTAACAGAGTAGACACATAGCTCGCATAGCCATATAAACTTGAATAGGTTCAGCACGTCTATCATGCGACGGCCGCAACATACTCTCGATTTTTCTCGCACTATATCTCTTGTTATTAGTGTTCTAATGAGAAAGAGACGGATAGTGCGATAAAATCGAGAGCTCGCGAGCCCAAACACTTCCAAAGTGGTAAAATATGTCTCTCCTCTCTGTAACTTCTAAAATAAGAGAATGATAAAACTAAAAAAAATATATGATGTACATCACCATGCAAACTTCCACCGAAAATAGGTTTGAATGAGATCTAGTAAGTATTTTTTTAATACGTCATAAATCGTAAACCGCAATTTACCTTTCATTCAACGGATAATTGATAATGGTACGGAACCCTTTGTGCGCGAGTCCGACTCGCCTATGACCGGTTTTTTTTAAATATTGATTGTTTCCATGAACAAATACAGCTATCTTGTATATGTATATGTACACTTGTACAGTGAAGGCAAAGACAATAGTTTGTAACGTTTAATAATTTACTTTAAAAACAAAGTTTTAACCGACTTCAATTTAGTACTCCACCACACACCAAGCCACGCAAACAATTCCACATTTATTTTCCAATTTTTTTGTTTTTTTTTGTTTGTAAGTATATGCTTCGAGGTGGGTCCCATTTTTTTCAAAAATTCGGCTCATCAATGACGGAGTTCTGAGGTAACAAACATTGAAAAAGATAAAAAAAACCGAATTGAGAACCTCCTTTTTTTGAAGTCGGTTAAGAATAGTGAGACAGTTCTGAGCGCCTGCCTCAATTTTAGAGTAGAAATTGCTCGTTTTAAAGAAGTAGGCGTTTGTCATTGGGACTTTGTTATTTAAATTATGAGGGAATTTGAAGGTTTAACGGAAGTTGTTATATTATGGGAGTATTGTTATAAGTGGAATTTAATGATTTAGAATAATAGGTAGTAAAAAGGTAAACTTGTGGGTTCCATATATTTGGATTGTTTAGGTCAAGATCAATTGGTTCTAGTAAATGCTAGTTATCACTAAAATAGAGCAAATATAATTATTTATAATATTTGTTTTTATGTAAAGTAACGATGTTGGTTGAGATAATAGAAAATGTAAATTGTTAGGATATGAATTATTATTATTTTGCACTTTCAAAATAGGTTAGTCTAGGAAAACGCTATAAATTAAGGATATCTTGAATATCTGAGGGATTTACACTGTGGGCATAATGTTGCCCAATCAATATACAAGTGTAATTTATATAAAATGTAATTAATTATTTATACACAGTTAAATCAATTATTTACTATATATATGTCAAATCAAATTATGTCTTACGTCAATGAATTAATACCAATTTAATATCTAATTAGGCCAGTTATTAATTACGTAAAGTAATTTTAATTGTTAATTAGGAATGCATGATTTTTATCTTTTAATTTTATTTATACAAAACAATTTAACTTATTATAATTAGTTAAGTTATTTTAAATGTCAATGTTAATATACTTTATATGTACAACGGGACAAGCAGACAAATTTATTAGTAGATATCTGCGGCGGCGCAGCGACAGACTACGTCAGCAGTTTACCGTTAGCCGGCGCACACGGCGCGGCGCGGGCGCACTCGCCCGCGGCCGCGCCCGGCAGTCTCAACCACCTAGGCGCAAAACGCATGTCGCTGAGCCGCATACGCTACCGCTTAATTCCTGTTCGCTCGGGTTTCTTATAGGGCTACTGCTTGTCCTATTCTCCTTCTGCTTTTATGCTTAACGTTATTGGTACGTGTGCTAAGTTTAAGTGCTTAAAAATAAACATTAAGGCACATTGGACTGGGTTGTTTACATTCCTACACCGCTGCGAGTTCCTCCGGCAAGTAAGTGAAGAATAGCCATACCATAACCCAACACACTCACATACCACAACACCATTAAGTAGGCCTTGTTTTAACTGTATTTTGTGTTAATTATATTTTACAATAGATGAAATCATTATTCATTATGTTCCTTCGACTAAGGATAGGATATAAAGTTGATCTATGTTTTCCATTATATGAAGGTTGTCGTTAGTTAGTTACCTAGCTCAATGCTAGGTTCGTTGATAATTAGCTATTGTTTATAAATTAACGCAGGTTTAGGTGAAATTAGGAGGAATCTGAAATAAACATTGTTTGAACTCAGAAACCAACCTGAGGGTGTGAAATTGTGTTTCGACAGGTTTCGACTTGTGTGTCGTGGGACAGACATAGTGGCGCCAACAGTACCCGCAGAATAGCGAGAAATATGTATGATGGCGACGACGTCGTAGGGGGGGGGGGGGGGGGGGCATTCATAGTTACTTTCATACTCCATGTTCAAGTATTTATCATGTCATTGTAATTGACACTGTCAATCAATGCACAGGTTTTGTTTCAAATGGAAAAAACTGCAATAGTCATTAGTTGTTGTAAACTGTGGTTGTAAATATGTCTGTAACGAATAAAGACTTTATAGATAGTACTCACGGAGGCATAATTCTAGTGCGAGATGGACAACGGTATCATTTGAACCGAGAAAATGTAGATGGATCGTTGGTATGGCGGTGTCACATACGGTCTTGTAGTGGCAGTATTAAAATAAATTCAGAAAAACCAAGTGTTATTCGAGAGATACTCGTAGCACATGATGTGTGTATCCCAGATTTCCAAAGTATAGAAATAGAAAAGAAACTTGCTGAACTAAAGAAACAAGTCCAGGTGGACTTTAGCCCAATGCCTTCGCTATATTATTGTGTGATGGCCTGTTTCAGGCAAGAAGAATTCGCTGATAAGGTGCCATCATATCACACAGTACGAGACGCGTTATATGACAGCCGTCGAAAAGTTACAGTTTAATTCGTGTGAAGAGGTAGAAATACCTGAAAATCTGTCTAAAGATTTTCTACTTGTGAACAAAAATGGTATGTCAATTTTGTTACGCCCGAAAGCAAAAAATATATCCAACAAGTAGATACGTATTTCCTCGACGGCACTTTTAAAGTGACGCCACACCCATATGCACAGCTTTATACAATCCTAGGCGACGTGGGCAGTACTCAGGAAGTGACTAAAGTCATGCCTATAATATTTGGTTTGCTGCCAAATAAACAGCAGCAAACATATGCTAATTTCATTCAAGAATTAAAATCAAACATACCAGAATTCAACTCCAAAAACCTAAAAGTTGACTTCGAAGTTGCTGCCATAAATGCTCTGCAGGAAACTTTCCCTTTGGCTCAGATAAATGGATGTTTTTTTCACTACAGCAAGAACGTGTGGAAAAAAGCGAGGGAGTTAGAAATCGCCAGCAACCGTGAAGGTTGTACATATGTCGCACAATGTGTAGCTTTAGCACATTTACAGCCCCGCCATATACCAGAAGCATGGCTTACAATTCAAATTGCTGCCCCAAGTCTTGCCCACATTCATAAGTTCAATGATTACATGAATTCGCAGTGGATCAATTTGAAGTATATTGAGATATTATCATGGCATGGAGAGAGGCATCGCACCAACAACGTGGCCAAAGGCTACCACAGCGGTCTTTTCACTTTTGGTCAAAAAAAATCTAAGTCTTTTTAACGGGCCCCCTTTGTCATAGTCTGACCAGTAGATTTCTCTATATGTGAACTTTACTACAAACACCAACATTTTTCGGCGTCGTCAAAAAAAATACCTTATCATGGACAGTAAAATAACCAGTCTTGTAAGAAAATTTTAAGAAAACCACATGCCTTTAGTGACTTGTCTAAAAAAATTAGCGTCTCTTAAGTACTAAGGTTTCTTTAAGTTACATACGTTCCACTTATAAAATAAGTTTTAATTGTTATGTTGATGTAATGTTATGTTATGTTGTGTGTCATGAGATTTTTTAGTAGTTCATAAAGTATAAGATTGGTTTTATTACATTACTACTTATTTTACGTGAAAGCGACCACGTAAGTACATAATAACGTGTCTGGTAATAAGTGACAAATAATGAAAAAACAATGGTTTTTTATTACATCAGGTACAGCCAGCAGCAAATAACACAGGCAAAAAGCTCAAATGGATTAATTAACACCCTACTGAATTGTCAATAGAGTAAAACTGTTCGGGTGTGTAAATTATTTTGATCTCTTCGTCTGTATGTGTTGGTGACTTTACGTTAAAATGACGAAAACAACATATTTTCATTTTCATTAAAAGTAACTTTAATAGCCTAAAGTTTTCTAAACTTATTATATTTACAGGGTGAAACACGTAAAAAGACAAACAGATTGCCATCTGTCAAGGCAAATTATATACCAAAAAGCCAATCAAACAACAACCTGTAAGGCAAATTACCCATAGGAAAATATGCGATCAGACATATAGCACACGTGACACAAAGCGAATCAGACAACATCCTGCATGACAAATTACCCATAGGAAAATATGCGATCAGACATATAGCACACGTGACACAAAGCGAATCAGACAACATCCTGCATGACAAATTACCTATAGGAAAATATGCGATCAGACATATAGCACACGTGACACAAAGCGAATCAGACAACATCCTGCATGACAAATTACCCATAGGAAAATATACGATCAAACATATAGCACACATGACAAAACACGATCGTGGCTAAATGCGATTGGGAGAAACATCCTCCAGATAAAAAATACGTTCGAGGCACCCATCTACCAAATCATCTATTTCCAACATTATCATATCTTTTATTAGCATACGACTTCGGTTGGCAGTATAAAGTATATACCCACGCGTGTGCTGTAAATGTGTAGCGGTGTTGTAACTTTGAACTACCGCTATTTAAGAGTGCGGTTTTATTCCTAAGCGATGCATATTTCATGGTTATGGTTTAAGCGTCCTTGTCAGCGAGTAATTATTAGTAATATGTAGGGGTTTACTATTAATAAAACTGCCATATCTAAGCTATTTCAGTATATTACGTTCGATTGGTGCCGTACTATTTTATCATATAGAATTCAGTTATTCTAGTGTTTTTATAATTAAGTTTCGCAGGGTGTTTCAGTAAAATAGTGTGAGTTGGTTAGTAAGCGCCACTGTTGCATTAAAGTAACTCATGAGTGAGGTATATTAGAAGGATGTTATTATTGGACTATTTTATACGGAGCTACTTTTGTTAGATAATGGGTTAAGACCGAGCGGCTTCCTTTTAGGTAACAAACTATTAATAGAAATGTTGCGAGCCAACATGTCTCTGGACGGAAATATGTAAGAAATTAAGGGTAGTCGGTGTCATGGGGTATTAGTAGTGTGGTTTCTGAGTAAAGTCGATACAATTTTGTGTGTAAGCATTCGTGTTTGAGTCTCCCTAAGTAAGCCACCCATAGCTGCAAGTGCACTGTTTATGACCCTGACATAGGTGGTCCGCTCGATAAGAGGTTCCCAATCAGGAGAGACGTGAACTACTTTTGACGAACCCTACATGGAATGCATTGACAAGGGCGAGGGTTCAAGGGATCTCGATCTTGCTAATTGAGGTTTCTTTCCGTTTGTCTGTTTGTCTAGTTTTAGATTGATCCTTCTGTTACAGAAGATTTGTTATCGATTTTACAAAGGACGCATACTTTTCTTTAGTATCTAAATTCTACATTTATGAAAGTTAAATATCAGTAGTTCAAGTTAACATACGTACCGAGGAATTTTTGTTATGGAATTTTCAATAAATATGGTGTGATTGGAATGGCGGTTAATTGCCGGTTGTCAGGCTCAACTGCGCATCGTCGTATATCTATCAATTTCTCGACTATAAAGGTGCCTTTGGGTCCGGCAAAGCTGAAATTGTTCGCTAGTCTAGACTAGCGAACAATTCCAGCTGACTAGTCACACTACAACCTTTGAAATATCTCTATATTAAAAATGTTTCTGTAAATTTTAGGCGATTTAATTTAATATTCAATTTAATCTTCATTATTAATCACTCGAATGTGAATATTAGAAAATTATTTGTAGTATAAGCAATACGCAATAATTAGGTCAAAACATTAGTCAACTATTAAGCATTTAATTCTGTATCTCAACGTCATCATTCAAAATCATCATTATCATCAAAATCTTAATATTTGAAGATGTACATCATTGAACGAACTTCTTCGAAGGAGTGACAAAAATCTAACGATGTGAATTATATATATATTTAGCTTATTTGGTCAAATAATTTATTTAATAAGTTATGTATTTCGTTGGTTTGAAGAAGCAAGTAAGTTAAGCTGTAGGTATGAAAATAAATTTATGGTATGATTTTATTAATGTGTAAACTTTTCTCTCATAGTGCGTCTCCCTCTCACCTTGTCGAAAAGCACCTGGGACTACCATCACACGGCGTCGGGTTCTTCCGCTAGATTTGCGATCACATCTTGGCCACCACTTCAGAGCAAGCCACGACTTTATTCTATCGGCAGGTTTAATTAGGATACTTTAGACTAGGTTCCAGAGAACATTCTTCAAGTCTACTTTACGGTTTAGTTAAAGTGTTTTCGTCTTTAGTAGGTACGGAGCTAGCCATTTTCGTTTAATCCGCTTTGCTTTTGGACTAGCATTCCTAGGAGACAAAGTGGATTCCCTGATGAATTCTAGCTTGAATTTGTTGGGATAAATAACAAAAGTTTCTGTAGCTTAGGATAGTTCGACTTAGATTAGGGTCTTAAATTATCAAAGTTACTAATATATTCGGCCGGGACTAACCCTATTGTTTTATTCGCTTTGTTATTGGGTTAGTATTGTCTAGGAACCAAAGCGAATATCCTATGAAATCTAGCTGGATTTCATTGGATTAAATAATCAAAGTTTCTTTAGCTTCAACATAAAATACTACGTTCAATGTTTAATGACCAATAAATAATGATTTGTTTCCCCTCATTACTTGTTTAATTATTTACCTTTAGCTACACCTACAGGTAGGTTACCATTTCAGCTAGGCTTTAGGTTAAGTTCAGAATAGGTAAAATATAGATCATAGACATTAGGTAGGATCGTCACATTTTGATAACCAGGACGTCACAATAGGTCTTAAGACTATGTGTAGTTCTAACATGAGCTCTGTCGAGCATTGCAATATACATATATACATATTTACGTCACACCTGGCCATAATGCGAGTTTTACTGCACGCTGCGCGTACGGTAAAACTCGCATTGTGGCCAGATGAAGACGTAAAATTGTGAACTTACCACGGGCGGTAATTCGTAAAGCCCCAGATCGCATATTTATGGCCCTCACCTTTTCGGTTCGGGCCACAAACAACTGGGCCATTCACAAATTCACCGCGATAGGTACGTAATGTTCTATTATAAAACTAGCAAGAAAACTTGGAATTGAATTATTAGGTACATAAAATATTATTTAAATTCAATTATACATATTTCTTTCAAAATATTTTTTTATTGAAACACTGAATCGACTCAAAATAATAATATAATTATTGACCCTGCTCACAAATTTTCACGAGAATCGGTTGAGAAATGCGACCTTTAGAGGAGGACAGACAAACAGACGCAGCCGTTCGTATAATACATTTTTTTTCCTAAGCTAAAACGACGAAGTTCGTGTGCTTCGCTCGCTTGTTCAATAACACGTTATATCTGGCCATAAAGTGGCAATTACCGCCCCGTACGCGTGCTGAAAAAACCCCGTTCCTGATCAGAGGTAGACGCAAAACATTGAGAAGGAAGTAATAACATAACACACCATGAGCCATTATACTTATTTATTTATTTATTTGTTCATTTAAACTTTATTGCACAAAAGAAAACTTATCGTACAAAAGGCGGACTTAATGCCAAATGGCATTCTCTACCAGTCAAACCTTAAGGCAAAGCGGAAAAGATTGTGGGCAGTGCAAATAACAACTAAAAAGAATAATAACATTATGGTATTCCTATATACAACATATTTACACAAATACATATACATAAATAAAATAAATACTGACTTATCGTGCCATTTTACTTTTATTCATTGTGCAGGCTTGTCATTTCTCAAATGAAATGTCTCGTGAAATGTACAGAAAATTGTTAAGTACGTCGTAATTCAGACCAGAGTGGCATCAATTTGAATAATTTCATTTAAAGCCGCTTTATCTCGTTTCTCGCTTAATATGATAATTTTTATCCCCATAATCATCCACTAAAGGGATACAATTGGGGATGGCAGTTGATACGGGAGTCCCCGCCGGCAAATGCTATATAATCATACTAGCTGATGCCCGCGGCTTCGCCCGCGTGGTTATAGGAAAATGTAACATATTGAATTTTCCCGAGGGAATTAGATGTTTTCTCGCTGGAAAAAGTAGCCTATGTCACTCTCTAGCCTCTAAACTATTTCCATACAAAAAAACACACTAATACGACGCTCCGTTCCGACGTGAAAGAAGGACAAACACACACACAAACTTTCGCATTTATAATATTAGTAAGGATAGGGTCGTGGAACCAAAAGATTAACGTTTACTACGTGCGACTATCCCAACTACGATGTATGGCTTCAAGACCACAAGATCTAGGTTGGTGGTGTGAATATCTATCAAATTAATAGGGGTGTAGACTCGAAAATTATTATCACTCCAAAAGACAGAACGCAAAAAAATATGCCTAGTGACGAAAATCCCATTCAGATATCTCAAAGAATTACGAAGCTACAACCGATTTAATATTGCTTGTTAGAAAGAGAAAAGGCAAACAGTGTGTGACGTCACATTACACGAGGCTGCCGGAGGGCCGCGTCGACGGCGGCGCCACACATAACGCGGCGCGGCACGTTGCCGTCTATAGTGACGTCACAATCTACAGGCGTCATCGTTTCATATGAAGTAAAACCCTTTTTAAGACTTTGGACACTTATATAACTTCGTGGTTATTTAATTTAACCTTTTGCGTTGATATTTTTCTCCATTTGACTACATATTTAATCCTTTTTCGAGAAAATATGACATTATTGATTATTTTAATTAGTATCTACACCCCTATTCTCTAATATATACCTACATATGCCATCATCATCATCATCAACATGTGTCAGTCCACTGCTGACCTCTCCCACGGCACGCCACTGAGCTCAGTTTTTTCATCCAACCCCTGCCCGCTGCCTTACGAATGTCATCACCCCACCTAGCTACAGCGCGCCCTATACTACGTTTGCCGACACGCGGTCTCCACACAAGGACCTGTCTGCTCCAATGCACATCGGTTTTGCGGCATATGTGACCTGTCCACTACTACATACTTTAATTCGCCGATATAAGAGCAATTGGGCATAATTTTGAACTTGACTGTCCATAACATCGGTAGCTCGCACCTGCTCCTAGCCGTATTCGGCCTCAGCGACTGCTATTATAGCTAAGTCCACACCAGTGCGCTTTCACGATCAACAAGGCATGCGTCATATCTCTGTCATACTTATTCTTACTTAGACTGAATTTGACAGCTCTATGAATTCTATGACGCATTCCCTTGTTGAACGGAAAGCGCACTGGGTGAAATTAGCTTCTGAGAGCGCCGCTGGTACTCTCCGGTATCTGACAATGCCAATTTTTGCGTGTATGTGCGACCACATTCGGCACAAGTCAGCCAGCGCCCCTCCGACATAATTAAACCGTATGGCCTGAGGTGGTCTGGCCCTTACCTCATCGCGTTTTGTGTCGAGTTCTGCGCACCATCTGATTTCGAAAGCGTTCACCTGTGTGAACACAATTTGTCTCCACTCTCATCCTTAGTCAATGCTTCCCATTCGGACTGCTGTATATTAGTCCTCTTCATGTGACGTTTCGGCACATCTTTGTACCGCAAAAACAGGCAGTCTTCAAATAAATAAATAAATAAATAACTTGTCAAAATGAGACATTGAATTGAATTTGAAGAGCACGTCAAATGATCCCCAAAATAGATAGAAGAAATCAATCGGCAACTCGTCTAATTCTAACGAAAATTGATTACGGTCCCAGCTCTAAGCAGAAATCAGAGTTGGCGAGGTTTCCCCTTTCCCTTTTAAAAACCGATTCGTAAACAAATTAGAGCAGGTCCTCAGGCGAAGACAAACAAACTTTACAGCCAACAAAGTGACCCGAAAAGTCATAAATCTAAATATCGGATTATAGGGGTAGCTAGAACTCGGCGAAAGGTGATCCGTAAAATTACTTAAGTATATAGCTTCTGAAATTATTTGTTCAAGAGCAAACCTAGTTGAGTCTGGAGCAAAGTAGAGTATTTTCTATCGTTGTTTCAAAGTCAAATTAAATAAACTTGGTAGGTTTATTAATCGAACGTTAAATTTATGCGTTTTATTAATTTAAAGCAATAAAGATCGCTGGTTACATCCGTTGGCGCCGCTTTTAATAATGTGGCGCAAAAATAGTTTAACTATTAAATGTTGGGCTTCCTCTCTTTGAAATGAGCAAACAACCTATTGACTCGGAGTTTGGCTATCTCTAGACTAGACGGTATTACTATATTCACAGTATGCTTATACAGGATGTCCCAAAATGGGATGTGAACCGATCAAGGGCATATTCGGTAGAGCATTGCGATTCCAAATATATGCATTTGTTTATGTTTTTATGTACCTACATTATTGATCGTTTTTATTTACACTACAGTTTATGTTTTTGTTGACATTGCTTATGTATGCATAGTACGAAATATCATACTCGTAACTATGACATTTAACAGTAGCTTTTCGGTAAAGGCAAACATCGTGAGGAAATCGGCCTGGGGGGCGATTTTTGACTTTCGAGCGCTCGAAAATGAAATAAAAGTAAATGCTATTGTAGTGTCAAAATTACAGGCACTTACTTTCTACCGATAGAATTGAATACGAGTGGTCAATGCCGCTCTTTTTTAATTTTATATCGTCATTTCAAAATAGCATTTCATCGTTTTTGCTAGTTTTCGAGTGAAAGAGTCGAGCGCTCGAAAGTCAAAAATCGGTCCCCTGATTCCAAACAAGGTCTAGTTTTTCCCTCTATAGGTTGGAAGGTCAGATGGCGGTCGCTTTCGTAAAACTAGTGCCTGCGGAGCCCGGGCTTCTTTAGGGTAAAACCGGGAAAGAGCTGGGACGATGTTTTATTGTCTACTTTGGCCTCTTTTGCAATGCAATGTCGGTGAGGTGCCAGCAAGCTGTACCGTGTCTGTAAAAGATTCTTTACCGCGCACCTACATTTCAATCAGTGCGTCCTCATTCGCGCGAGATGCGCGATAACGGGTCGGTACGAACGCAGTACTGATGCGTACCGCCCCGCTTCCGTGTTTTGTAAGACTACTGCACCAATGTTATACTGACAGATTATGTAAAGAAATCTGGGCAATATCAGTATTAGGCTCTAAATAAAGTACAAAATACCGATCCCGCCAGTTTCATATTACAAAGACATTTTTTTGTTTTTCAGTTCTGTGAAATCGTTTTACGAGGTATTGGTTATCTCATAAAGTAATAGGTATCGATTACCATTTGAAGAAAACGCTTAAGGTGGGAAAGCCAACTGAGTTAGAGGTCTATGAATATTTAACCGGGCGTCAATATCGTTTAAGTAGTCCACTCCTAACAGGCTATCCTTACTTCCTTACTAATATTATAAATGCGAAAGTCCTTACTAATATTATAAATGCGAAAGTGTGTATGTTTCTCCTTCTTTCACGTCGCAACTGACCGTCGTATTGATGTGATTTTTTGTATGGAGATAGTTTAGAAGCTAGAGAGTGACATAGGCTAATAGGGAAAACGTCTAATTCTCATGGGAAAATTCAATATGTTACATTTTCCTATAACCACGCGGGCGAAGCCGCGGGCATCAGCTAGTACAGTATAAAACACAACGAAAGGCAAACACTAACTAGTTTTGACGACCTAGTCGAGAACTTTTTTCTTCAGTCTTGGATGTCAAATCTCGATCTGAGACAATTGTTTACGGCCCAACGTGAGTAATGTAATTAAAGTAGATATAGTTAGGTTAGGTTAGTAAAGGAGGTAACTATAGGTAACAAAGAGTGATGTGGCACCTTTTCTTTTACGCGACTACTTTATTTACAGTTAATGTAAATATAGTTAGGTTAGGTTAGTGTATAGTTAAGTAGGTAACTATAGCTAAACAAAGAGTGTTGTGGCACCTATACTTTTACGGCCGTATTCATAAACGTACTACTAGCCTGTTTTAACTAAAATGATATTAAAATTCGTTTGTCCTTATATGCCATTTTGACATTTGTGTTCGTAAGGAAGGGACAAAGCACATTTTATTTAGCAGAGGTATTTTAAGTTTATGAATAAGGGGGTTAGTGTCCGAGATGTCCTTGTACCTCTTTGCAATTCCGTGAAAGCTTTCGCGTTCCTTTGTATTACATACTGTATATGTTTTTTATTTCAGAACACATAATCTTGTCACAATCGAGTTAGCGCTTTAGAATAAATCGATGAAATCGGCGTTTGAAAAGTCGCAGAGAGTAAAGTTCTGAGTCGTCCAATAAACTTTTATTTTACTAAGTCTAACTTACTTCGACATATTGTCATTTAGTTACCCGGCATTTGATTCCCAAAATCAAATAACGACGGCAATTGATTTCCGACCCTTGTCAAACCCAAGCGTCCTCTTGGGTCTAGTTGCCATGAATATTGGACGAGAACACGTCAAATAACACAAATAATTGCATTTTATTTACAGATCTCAACTACTCCCCACTCCACTCAATTGCTCAAACTGTAACAATGGAATACATGTTACTTCTACACTTATTTTTTATGGAATTTTGAAGTTTTGAATATTTTCAATTTTGGAATATGCAATTTTTTTGCTAATTACCCAAATATCATCGAAATATTTCAAACCGTTATCGACAACCCATTTAAGTTCAAATAAAGAAATAAAATCCATATTTCAAATATTGCACGTTTAAAATGGTATAGACGATTGTTTGTATGAATCCCTATATTATATAATAACTAGGTAACAGTTCTATTTTCTACTATTTACAACTAAAGATGCATCTTTAGTGAACTACCTAACTTAGATCTCAGTCGCTCTGAGTCAACACGGATTTAATTTGCATTTGATCCAAGCATTGCCTCTAGGAGGCTATTTCTAAATGAACTTAGAAATGCTTTTTAATTTACATAAAACCAGCTACTTCAGTGGTAACCGAGCTCATTCGCTCATCGCTCAACCGATCAATACTTTACTGGAATATTAGTTTCCTTCAGCCAGTCAATTTGGTAGTCACTGCGGACTCACACAGTCAAATTTAATTATAAGTTATAGTAGTTTGGCCCACGAAGTAGGTACCTACTAAGTAAATATTACCAAGCAGACGGCGTCGCGGGGACAAGATATCACCGACAGAGGATGCAATCGGGATTAAAGCTGAGATGGAAGATTTTCGCGGTAGATGTCGCTACGAGTCTAAAGTGTAATTGAAGAGTGGGATTGAAAGATTCATCGCCACTAGCGGACCCACGGTAGCTCAGCCGGCAAGAGCGATGGACGGATTCCAGAGGTCGCGGGTTCAAATCCCACTCGTGGCGAATATATTTTTTTGTTTCTGCTTAGTGTATTTACTGTGAACTTTTACTTCTTTCAAAGTCAGAATGACTTAGACATGAAAGAAAATCGATATTCTAGGCGATTCCCCTTCTGTCAAATAAATACACATGGAAATTATAGTTTTATCGTATTTGGTGTACCTAATTCTTGTGAGAACGTAGACAACAACTATTTACGAATTTTATTAGGTGGTAGCGATTTTAAGAGAATACTCATAATTAAACTGACCGCAGAAAATGTTGTTTAACTCGAAATGAACTTTTGTAGGGTAAATGTTGTCTTAAGAGTCCCCATCAGCACGGTCGACTCAACTCGGCTCTCCATACAAACGTAGTTTGGTTCTCATCTTAAAACGATATACTAGAATAACATGATGATTTAAACACAACGGTATCTGCCGTATCTAGACAGACCTAGGTCAGAGAATAGTTTCTGATGCCTATCTAATTACACTATAATATTATAAAGAGGAAAGTTTATTTGTTTGTTTGTTTGTATTGAATATGCTCCGAATCTATAAGTATTACTGGACCGATTTAAAAATTCTTTTACTATTAGAAGCCGACATTATCCCTGATGAACATAGGCTACTTTTTACCGCGGGAAAATGCTTCATTCCTACTGGAAAACGGGTAATCCGAGCGAAGCCCGGGGCCGGGCAGCTAGTAAATTATAAAAGAAATATAATAGGGTGTAGACACTAAATAAAACAAATTAATAATGTCGTATTTACTCGAAAGGATTAAAAATGTAATCAAATGAAGAAAAAAGCAACGCAAATAGTTAAATGGTCACAAAGTTATGTGTCCAAAGTTTTAAGAAGGGGTATGTTCTGTCCCTTTTGTCATATGAGACGATTGTCATTTTACTATGACGCTCGCCGCTTATGACGTCACTAACTGCGAGCGTTTTCTCTCTCTAACAAGCAATATTGAAACGGTTGTAGCTTCGTAATTCTTTAAGATATCTGAATGGGATTTTCGACTAGGCATATTTTCTTGACTTCTTTCTTTTGGAGTAATAATAATTTTCGAGTCTACACCCGTATTGAAAAAAAAAGCGATTAGGGACTATATAATAACGTTCTAATCGCTCTCTTTTTCATGCTATTCTAGCATGTCGACGTAAAAGAGTGTAGTCGATAGATTTAATCATCATTCAATGGAATGATTCTCAACATCTTAACCCTTTCACTGCCAGGGACCCGCCGCCCTGGTGCCTTTACGCTACATAAGGCCATAACCACCGGACCGGCTACGAGCGTAGCGGCGCGCGTAGCGATACTCGAATACGTTTATTCTTAAAACTTAAAATGCCGCTAAATAAAATGTGCTTTGTCCCTTTCTGACGAATACAAATATCAAAATGCAGGATAATAAATAGGCTTGTAAGACGTTTATGAATACGGCCGTTAATCTCGAAAAGCGATAATTCAAATTAAAAATAATTCATTTCAATTCTTACACCACTTTTTAGGGTTCCGTAGTCAACAAGGAACCCTTACAGCCTGTTCACACTAGCGATTCTTTTCGGCGATTTATCGGTGCGCGTGCACGCCGCGATCTCGCATCGCCTATAAATCGCCGAAAAGAATCGCTAGTGTGAACAGGCTCTTATAGTTCCGCCATGTCCGTCTGTCCGTCCGTGCGTCCTCGGCTTAGTTCAGTAACCATTACTACTAGAAAACTGTAATTCGGCATGGGTAAATAAATCAATCACGCCGACAGAAGTGAAAACGTGAATATTAACGTTGTGCATTTTTGATATTTTGGAATGGTTAGGGAATAATTTTGCACGAAATGCTTTAATTATCAGTATTAAATAATAAAAAACTCCGCCCCATCCCCGTTTCCCTTGTATGAACTTATAACATAATGTACACATGTATCGTACCGCAGCCGGGATTGTGCTACACCGATGCCAGCCAAAACTGGCAACCCTAACTAGTGAAAGAGCACGTGCTATGCGGTAGAACGGTATGCCATAATTTGAGTTTTTTACCTGTCAAACACTGTTTTCTTAGACCGAGGACCTTCTGTGCGTAAGTACTATTTATTCTGAGTCAATAGTTTAGTTGTGATCGAGGCGTGTCAAGCTGTCTCTGCTCTTACAGTAATTATCACTCCTTATCTCTCACATTTGTTGAGAATTAATTAAACAGCTAATTAACTGTTCGAATACTCACTTACAGAGTATTCATAGCCTACCTACATGGTTCCCTAAGTAACATAGTCAGTCTAAAGAGAGCTCTATTCCATCCCGATAAAGTTGAAAGTAAAGTGAGCAGTAAGATGGGCACTACAGGTTATCTTATTCGACACTAGTGGAATGAAGAACACTGATAGCTGGGCTGTTATTCACAACGCGCAACGCCCCGCCTCTCGTCAGACGTCCGGTACAAGTCAGACCTCCGATTACGCGTTGTTGATACTGATCCCGGCGTCAAAATCTACTAGGGGTGAGCGGTGAGGCATCGTGAAACCACCGTGAAATAAGTTATGAATAGCAAGCTTGTACGTGTTCGAGATAGTGATATATAATTACAACACAAAGCTTCTTTAAGTATGCCGTGCGAAAACAAAGTCTACGATACTTTATTACTGTTGATATACTGACTCATATTGTAACAAAGAATCAAGCCATGTCCTACAACAGAATAAATAATAGTAAACTAGGTTTCATTATGGCAAGAGGGGGACCACTACGTTAATATTCGACATATTCACCGGGTGGGACCGTTGAGCCTATGACGGAACATAATATTATATAATTAGCGTTAGTTTTGTTTAGTAAAGGCCTTCGGGCTTCATGCAGTCAAGTAACTTCGAAGCTCTTAAACCTAACAAACGTAAAAACAAGTGCCTACATCAACACTTTAGGGTTAGGTGGCAGGCGGAACCCGACATGCATTCTTTGCAATTGACATTGCAACACAGCTGTCAATGAGACTGCGCCGAAATAATATCGAAAAACTTCACAAGAGTCACCGGTAATGTTCTATCATTCCCGGAAACGGGACCTTTTTAAACTACGCATGTGGTAAACAAGCATACGGCTTCGGTGGCAAGCAGACACCGTAGTCTATGGACACTTATGACTCCAGAACAATCACAAGCGCGTTGCCAACCCTTTATTGATTTGATTCGTTGTATCGACAGCTAGAACTAGAGATAAATGGAGAGGTGTAAACAAGCAACGAACGTTTCGAACGAGTGTTAGGATAATTTAACTTTCATTTTCCCATACCAAAGACGCGCGTGACGTGCGTTACATAATCGACCAGCAGGTCTCTGACTCTCAACACAGCGCTGTCGGAAGCAACACCACTTTTTCTTATAATTTTCCACGCGTACACTATACCTTTATGTTGTGCCTTTCGGGAACCGTTATAGTCAAGTAATTTGGGATTTCATTATTTCAGATTTCAGACCTAGCTCTTCAGAGTTCATATAAAGGACAGATATGCCATTCTCCGCACACGTTAAATGAAACGTGAATTCTGACTTACAGGTCAGACTGTTCACCGAACGTGTGTAGGTAAATACGGTTTTTATATATAGGTAATGTGGAGTAAGATTAGGCAGACGTTCGCTGAAAACAATTTTTACAATAGCGTAAAAAAAACTTCTGTTATGTATTTGACACTTAATCTGAAGTCTTTAAACAAAAGAAACAATGTATAAGTAGCTGTCGTAAAGTAAAATTAACATACCTAATCGATTTCAAACACCAAATTTATGTAGTTTTGTTTGTACTTGCACTGACCTGCTAGTATTGTGTCTTATGGCTTATTTAAATAACGCAAAGTAAGTGCAAAACTTGCAACCGTTTTTGAGCCACTGGCCGGTATCCGATACCTAGAGCTGAAATTTGTTATAGTTTTGTGACGACGCAATAGTATGGCACCTCCGAGCTGATCCGATGTGAATTGTTTACCCATTCAGCGCCAAAGACGAAACATGCTTGAGAGTGCTACTGTTACATTTCATTCGTCTGCGGTGCTACCCTCGGAGCCGAGCCCGTGGTAAGCCTGCTTATTAGCGAAAAGCCCGTTAGGCGGCCTCCGGTCAGTGAATGTGTTAAACTACTACGGACTATGTCTTAGCGCTACGAATGTGTTAGTTAGCTGGGTACAATGTCACATACGGGAATTACGCCCAAAAAATATTCTCTCGATATTTCGCATGGCGACTAAAATCTTTTAGCCCCAAAATAACACAATGTCTATTCGAACTCATCATTTGTCACTTCCTAAGTAAATAGGGCTTATTATTATTATTATTGTAGTATTGTGGGCCTTTATATGCCGCTTCGACCAGCAGGTGATCTGTTGTGGCAGCCCTTTGTTTATATTTCACCATTGAGACCCGTTGCCTCTAAGAAGTTCCAGATTCTTTGGGCGGTGATATGTTGTACCTCTTCTGGGTGCACTACGTGCCGCCCTAGGTAGATACTTCTTTTGTGCATGAGTGGTCCGCAGGAGCAGAGAATATGCATTGCTGTTTCCTCCGTCTCCTGGCAGAACCTGCAAGTTGCGTCCTAGAAATAGATCCGTAAATAGGGCTTACGCAGTACTGGCGAGGATATCGCTACTTTGATGTTTATCGTAAGGCGTGATCAGCATACCTTCAAGAATATTTGCATACAACTATAAAATATCATAAAAATAACTACGCGATGCCAAATGATATGAAAACTGTATTATATTAAAATAAAACTAATATCAAATAATTACAATAAATGTTTGGGAATTACTCCGCCTTTAAGTTTCCGAACCAGGGTTAAACGTTTCTCAAACCCGTCACATGCGGCACGCACTACCTCCATAGGCATTTCATCCCAAATACGCACGATATTTTTTTTTTATTGGTCCAAATTTGATATTTTATAATTATTCAGCTTAGACAGCATATATGACCATACAAAAAAATCAAAAGGATTTAAATCCGGAGAGCTGGGAAGCTATTCATTCTTGGGTAAGAAATCAGTTAAATTTGCCTCACACTCCATCCTGTTGAAAAATATAATAGTCCTCTCCAAACATGCGTTGCAGATTTGGAGCAACAACTTTCGCCAGAACTTCGGTTTTGTAATACTCAGCGTTGATTTTAACACCCTTATCGATGAATATCAAAGGAAGTTTGCCCCGCTTACACACTGCTCCCCAAACCATTACCGAGGGGGCACCCTGAAATCTTGGAACGTATTTCTGATTCTCTGGAATGTCTGCCATCTGGGCTGCCCACAACCGATCGTTTTGAGCATTGTGGGGTTGTTCTAAAACAAACAGTTTTTCATCTGAGAAGACAAACTCATCCCCAGCGTGCCACGAAAGTATTGTATTTGATCGCTGGACCCTCTTCTGCTTAGATGCCTGGGAAAGTCCATGAACTTTACGTTTCTTGTACGCGTAACACCCGAGATCATGTCTCAAAATGTTATGGGCAGACCCCCTTGAAATTTTCAATTCGGCTGCTAGTTTTCGAATAGAGCGATGGTTTTTACGTCTAATTCGCTCCCTCACAATTTTAACTACCTGATCTGTTCTCGCTGATCGCGGCCGACCAGATCTCTTTCGATCTTCTGTTGAGGAGGTCTCTTTAAATCGTTTTAATGTTTTATATACAAAATCACGTTTGATCCCAAGAGATTTCATCGCTTTGAAAATGTCACTAGCGCACTCACCGTTGCGGTATTTGGTAACAATAATTTCTCGAAATTGCTTCATCGTGTTTTACACATGAATGAAATATGGTAGACATTTGAAATGACTGTATTTTGTTTCTGTACATATATATTTAAATTTTATAAAAAGAACTATTTATTTGCAGCTTCATGTATTTTATACCAGTTCGAAACATATTGTATCCAAACTTATTGGACACGGTGTATATGTAAACCTAATTTGGTACATCTTAAAAATAATATCAATCAGTTCATATGTATGAAGTTATTGTAGTACTTTAAAAAGAAAATTATCTTTATTCTCTCGACTCTATAAATACACCACTGGTTAAGTTGATCAACCAAATATACATTCTCGTGTGCCTTGCAGTGTTTTACTGTAGGCATCAACGCAGTGTGACACTGACTTGACTGTCAGCTTACTATAGATAGTACCCATACCACACGGCCAACAGTGGCCTTAATTTAAGCTAATAGTTGTTTTAACCAGTGCCGTCAAAGTTTCAGAATAAATTAAGTAAAATAATATAACAACCGAGGAAACGACCGGCAGCAGAGGAACGTCTCATTTACTTGACTGCCAACTTAGGCACATTGTTTTTGTTCGGACGATACCCACTTCAAGGCTGAACCCAATCGCAGATCTCTAATGACAATAGCCTTCAATTACTGCTGTAGGTACATAATAGGAATGAGGGAGCGACTGAAGAGAGCACATAATAGTAATCGATACTATCTCCGCGAGCAGGCTTGCCAACTAAACGACCTAATTGGGTTTTAACAATTGCGAGTCATGTGGCATGCCACTGATGTAAGGATTAGAGCACAATGAAAAATTTAAACGGGGTAGTAGCGCAGACCGGACCTCACGCTCGGTGTATTGGAATTACCTGCCCAGTAGCGTGGTTGCCATTTAATCACTTATCGTTGTGGATAACGCATCCTGTCACTCTTGCACTCTGATACTTGTTAGAACGTGAAGGATGTCTTATCCACAGCAACCAGTGATAAAATAGCAATCAATGCTATGGGCATATAGTTCTGCAGGAGGAGTACCTACTAGACTAGACATATTCGGATATAATATTGTGATGTGCAAAATTTATGAAGCACGGTACTAGGGGTGCATAATATGGAGCTGGTTGTTGTAAGAACTTTAGTTGATTTTTTATAGTGCGTTGGACAGCGGCCACACAGGGTAATTAATTGCACAGTATGACCAGGAACATATAGATTGATGTAAATATTAGAAGTACACCTAGTTTTGTGTATATGTGAGTATCGAGTAAGTGCATGTGTGAGAGAGTGAGGTAATGAGCGTGTAAAAAGACGACCGCTTTAGCCTAGTTGGTAGTGACCCTGCCTACGAAGCAAGAGGTCCCGGGTTCGAATCCCGGTAAGGGCATTTATTTGTGTAGTGAGCACGAATATTTGTTCCTGAGTCGTGGATGTTTTCTATGCATTTTAAGTATTTATTTATCTATATAAGTATGTTTATCGTCGTCTAGTACCCATAGTACAAGCTTTGCTTAGTTTGGGACTAGTTCAATTTGTGTAAGATTGTCCCCTAATATTTATTATTATTTATTAAAAGAGAAGCATTGAGTTTCAACTAGGTCGGGTCATTGTACTAGGAGCGCATATCTTGCACTTATTTATTTTTTTGGGTATGACTTGAAATAAAGTTTGAGTAAAGAAATTATCCTACTGTAACTAGGAACGCATGAGGGTGCAGGAGCATATAGGAAGTGACACTAAGTATTCATTTAAAAACACTGAGTTGCTAACCATAAAGTACGATCCATAAAAGTGCGAGGCACCCGGGCACCATAACGCATACAAAGGTAAATGGTGTTGGACTTAGTCGCGTTTTGGTGGGTATTTATCATAAGTATTATGGCAATTACAACTCTCTAGTAGGAAGACACTGAATAACAGTCACTTATGTCTCAATGAGCCTGCACCGACACTTCGGAAATCACTGCTGGTGTGGCGAGGGAACAATCTTCTTGCCGTCTTCCTCGGGGATGTTCAATTGTTCATTCCCGAGCCGAGTTATTTAAGCTTCGCTGGACACTAATATCCAAAGGTCACGTGACCGTAAGATTCGACCGAATGAAAATTCATAAGACGGACACGTGACCTGATCGAAAAACTGTTACAATGTCATTGACTTTTCACTTCTGCCGGCACTACCGGAGTGCAACCCGGTCTTTTTTTTACCGACCGCTTTTTTTTATACATTTATTTCGATTATCACTGCTCGTAAAATAGCCTTACATCCATAAAATCCATCAAGTAGTGGTGAATATTTGAGGGAATAAATTAAACGATTGACGACGACATAGATTGATCTAGATAGCTCTGTTGTCGCCTAGCCGGGTCCAAATAGTGGGTGTTCATTTAATTTGGACCTCCTAAATGTCAATGAATTTGTATTGAAGAAAGTTCTCGCTTAAGTTAACGGAAGTTGTTAAATTGCTTCAAGAACGATCATTGACAATAGGAATTGAATTTTAATTTAATTTAGTTTATGTATAGGTACACAAGATGATAACTGACATTAACTAAATTCAATTAAAACCAAGGTAACAAAATAAATAATTGACTTTAATAGAATTAAATAACATTAATTTATGTTAGTTATCATCTTGTATACACTTTAGAAAATAAAAATAATTAATTTACTTAAAAAAAAAGGATCAACATAAGCGGTCTCTGCGGTTCGAACCGAAGAAAATAAGGCACTGCTAGATAAAACATAAGAACATAACCTATGGTCACTTCTGAGGATCCCTTAGGTATACTATCGACAACACAGCTAACTCAGCATCGGTGCACCTTAAGTGCATTGTAATAAGGTTCTATATGAACACAGGATGGTCAGTTAACAGTGTTGTCGTTTGTACACAGTTATGCAATAAATCTTTCTTATTCCATTGTATATGTCGGTGAAAAACAATTGAAATTGCATGAGTTTCGAAGACTACTCTTTAGGTGCACGTTTATTGTACTACTAGCAGCCCCGCTATTCTTTTACTTGTTTTACCTTCACCGTTCACCCACAAATATATCTTGACCCCGCGATTCGTAGTAAGTATGCATAATCAGAGGTCTAGTTCCGTTAGGTGTGACGAGGTGAGGTGTGATATTCGCGTGTTCCGAATAACAGTCCAGTACCCGGGCTACGCTCGCGTTTTGCAAAGAACGCAGATTAAGCATAAAGCTGCGGAATCTTCTATAGCTTGTAAGTATTTGTATTGTAGCTTTGTAAGTTTGTATGTAAATTAAAATAAAATAAATAAATAAATATTAGGGGACAATCATACACAAATCGACCTAGTCCCAAACTAAGCAAAGCTTGTACTATGGGTACTAGACGACGATAAACATACTTATATAGATAAATAAATACTTAAATACATAGAAAACATCCATGACTCAGGAACAAATATTCGTGCTCATCACACAAATAAATGCCCTTACCGGGATTCGAACCTCTTGCTTCGTAGGCAGGGTCACTAACAACTAGGCTAAAGCGGTCGTCAAAATTTAAATGAAAAAAAAAACACCCGTATGACCAACGGAATGGATATATCTTAGGTTATATAATATCATGCGGTTTCCCAAGCGTTTTTCGTGATATGCGGGCAATAAGTATGTTAATACAATCAAAAGACCTTTAGGTATTTTTAGGTCCATCAGATTCTTCCTTAAGCCTGTTGCCTACTTGGTAAGGGGATTGCCGAGAGGCAAATAATATATTTTCATTGAAAGGTCTCAAGCAAAATGGATCATAATGCTGTCATGTTTTATTAGATTATACAAACATTTTCCTAAGAGACGGGTGGTCCTATATTTGGACTTTGAATCGCTCTACTTATGACTATATTATATTATGTTTTTACACGACTTCCCAACGAAAAAGGAGTGTTGCAGCTTTTGGTACCTACACACTCCTTCTGTGTAAATATACATTCAAATAATTAAATAAAACATTTTATGGAGAGACTTCATGATTCTAAAACTTAGAAAGTCCACTAAATGTTGGCATTTAAAAAAACTTGCTTTCAAATTATAAGGTTATACCGGGTGTACAATCCAAATGGGTCAGTATGGAGAAGTCGGAAACTATGAGAGATAGCGAGATCTGATCCTAGGAACCATGTCATTTTTTTTGTCAATTTTTATCACTTTTAAAATAGGCTTCCAATAGATCTAACTGTTCTTCATTCGTTAAACGCATTTTATAAACAGTACACAACACATAACACAATAATAATGTGAAAGTTATCAAAAATCAACACGAGGAGGTTATGAAAAACAGTATTCCATTTTCAAATTTTAAATGAATTGGTTGGTACGCCCGCTGAACAAATGCGTTCTAATTTTAAATAAACGCTATTTGTAATGCATAATACCGATGCAGATAAGGTATGCATATGTGGTCTCTTCAGATAATTGATGATCGATTCATATTATTCACGACTTTTTGCAAATTAATAAAACTGTGGGAATTTTAGTCTAATTTACTGTCAGTTGTGTTTACACAAGATTTCATAGCCAAATTTGGTCCTTTTTACTTAACGCGGTTACAAAAATATTGACCAGGTTCGATTCCCGGATGTATGAGAGTTAATAAAAAAGTTTGAATGTAATTATTATTAAATCTAAAATTGACGTCATGGTTCCTAAGAACAGATCTCGCTATCTCTCATAGTTTCCGACTTCTCCATACTGACCCATTTGTACACCCGGTATATTACACATTATAAGATAGAAAGTACGTTTTCGGAATATTCTTTTATGTACATAGTACACAAAGGAATATAAGTATTCCGAAAATGATGAATTTGTAATTATATGGTCTAAGCAACCTGTTTAAATATAATCAGCGTAAGGACACCCAGCCACAGGTAAACACACCGTAACGGGAGTAACATATTACATGCCCCAAAATTAAGTTTAAAGCTAAAAATAATCCGAGTAGGTACGGTACGGAACCCTGGTGCGCGAGGCTGACTCGCACTTGGCTGGTTATGTATTATCCTGTTGAAATTACTTCGGCACTACTTAGTTAAGGTTTATTACCGGAAGTCCCTAGAGAAGTTTACTTCATCTCAGAGTGGAATTAGGACGGTCAGCAGACATGTCCATGAGATTAAAGCGGAAAAGATGTCTCCGTGTTGTGTCGGGTTAATAAGCCCTTTCGTCCCATCGGTGTCGTAAAAGTCGACTAAAGGAATAGGGCTGAAGTGTCCCACGAGGTGTGCGATGGGTTAGCAACTGCGATATCAATCAGACGTAGTTATAACTCGATATATGTATACTGGGTTATTCCAGGGTCATAATCAGGATGGACGATAAGTGAAGAATACTCGTATGTATGTATGTACGTTGCACACTTTATTGTACACAAGACAGGTAAAATATAGACAAAATAGGTTAAAATGGTACAAAGGCTAATATAGTCACGATGAGCCACGTTTTTCTATGAGACCACCATAACCCCAAAAAAACTGCTATTCCACACATTAACTCTTAATCAACTAACACTTAACGCACAGTTAATTCTAAAATTGGTTCTTATTTTTCCCGATTTCGAGGTTGCTCCCATCAGAAAAGATTTGCCGACCGCTTGACCAATTGTGATGAAGTTTGGTATAGAACTGAACTGAACTTGGTATAGAGATAGTTTGAGTCTCGTCGAAGGACCTAGTATAGTTTTTATCCCCGAAATTTTCCCTTAAGGGGATGAAATGGGAGGTGAAGGTTTGTATGGAGCTCCGATATAAACGACTTCCACGCGGACGAAGTCGCGGTCAGAAGCCATCAGTTATACATAAATTAAGCAAATTATTATATATAAACTCTAGCCTATGTCCATCCTGAAGGTTCTAAACGGTGAAAGGATCTTTTAAAGGGATGACTAGTTCCGGATATCACGCCCTATTATATAAATTCTGATGGATGTCTATCATTCATCATCGCCGAAAACTATTCCACGAAATGTATTACGTTTTTTTCCTAATCACATAATCATCCATACTCGTACAATGTTTTTTTTTTAATCAAACAACTTTTCATCATTAATCGTTTCGAATTTGTCTCAAATCGTAGCGTAACGATTCATCGAATTTACCTGTCATAGAATAATTAGTTGTTTCTAATATTCATTTATCGAAATTCGAAACAGTATTGTTGGTATTGTTGGTTGGTATGGTCGGTTGGTTTGGCATTTTAACCCAACCTAACCGCCGGATCAAATTATCGGAGTCTGGCTGTCTATTAAAATATTAGGAAACGGGTCACTGACATTTTTGAGGTCGAATATCGCTCGACATGTTTTGAACCAATATGTGGCCCTTAATCGTGAGCACTCGCGATGCCGGCGTGCTTAGCCCTCGCAACGCGAGTGCTCACGATTAAGGGCCATTGCATATTGATTCGAAACATGTCGAGCGATATTCGACCTCAAAAATGTGAGTGACCGGCTTCATTTATTTATCCATTTATTGCACAAAAGAACAACTTATCGTACAAAAGGCGGACTTAATGCCGTAAGCATTCTCTACCAGCCAACCTTTGGGCAAAGCAGTCAAATTGTGGGCGGTGCAACTACAGATATACCCACACATTGAATATACATACATAATAAATAGCAACAATAGAGAAATACATAAAAATACATACAAATATAAATCATCTTCACAATAGTTTAATATATGTCTGAAACTCACGGAAGTGATCTAAATACAGTTTGACTATCTCTTTAGCCTAGCCTACGAAGCAAGAGGTCCCGGTTTCGAATCCCGGTAAGGGCATTTATTTGTGTGATATATGTTCCCGAGTCTTGGATGTTTTCTATGTATTTAAGTAGGTATTGATTTACCTACATATGTATGTTTATCGTCGTCTAGTACCTACCCATACAAGCTTTGCTTAGTTTGGGACTAGGTCGATTTGTGTAAGATTATCCCCTAATATTTATATTTATATCATAGTTATGTAAGTATAACCAGGATATGGCTCGCGACTTAGAAAACGCATCTACTTCCCATACTGAGGGCGGGTAGCGTCAAATACATTTTACGGACTGGTTAACGTTAAAAATGGCGCCGGTGGCTTTGTTCCCATACTAAACAGTCTAACTTCTCCAGACCCCGTATGATGGTCGGCCTTATCACGCGATAAGTGACAAGATAGAGCGTCCGTCTCGTTCTATTGAACGGTGTCAGCCAGTGACGGACGCTCTATCTTGTCACTTATCGTGTGATAAGGCCGCCCATGCAACGGGGTCTGCAATAAGATTACGTTAAACTTACAATTACCGACGGTTAGAAATAACCGAGCCTTAGGGGCGGGTTGTATCAACCGCGCTTTACAGGCTGGCAATAATTATTTAGGGACAATCTCACACATATCAACCTATTCGACGACCTCTGTAGCCTACTTGGTAGTGACCCTGCCTACGAAGCCCGAGGTCCCGGGTTCGAATCTCGGTAAGGGCATTTATTTGTGTGATGACCATGAACATTTGTTCCTGAGTCGACGATGTTTTCTATGTACTAGTATCTGCCTCGTAAGACCCAGATAGATTTTTGTGATGTTGAATTTGGTAGGTACCTTTGTTATTTCTTATAGTTCGAAATTCGATTTCAATTTGTACTTGTATAAGTAAGTACGCGGGGACTTACGAGCTTACATAAATATAAGTATGTAAACCGTCTAGTACAGGGGTCGGCAAACTTTTTAGACAAAGAGCCAGATCCCGGAATAATTACGATTTTTCGGAAGCTCAAAGAGGAAGAGCAAATTTTAGGGAAAATAATAATTTCGGGTGAGTCTGCAGTGGATATGCTGTTTGGTTTCGATAAAAATAATTATATTTATTGCAAAAACAAAAGGCAAACCTATAAAACTAGTCGTTCATTGTGTCAATAACTTACTAAAAAATCATTGTGATTGGAAAAATATTTAGAAGTGGAAAAACATTATCTCTCTTTGCATAGACGAGTAGTATTCTTCCCTCTTAATGTTACTGTACCGAGTGCGTCATATCAGAGATTTGTACAGGTTTGTTTTACTGTTTTATTTTATCTACTATGCCTTAATCGCTATGTAATGCGGTGTTCGTTAAAATTTTAATGTATGGAAAGTTTGACGTTTCTATGGACTGACAGCCGCCGGCGCCATAATTAACGTAGATCGGTCGGTAATCGTAAGTTGGTGCAACCCGCCCTTAGAGTCTGAAGGTGACGAAGGGTAACGCTAACCGGGTGGAAACAATGGAATTTAAATCATTTAACTTGAAAACCCACTTCATCAGTGTAATCTTACTTCAAACAAACCAAGATCAGATTAAACCTTACTTATCCTAATTTGCATACGGATGAAGCTAGAAAAGTTTCAAGTTGCTTAAACCATAACAGTATTACCGTCAGACTAGTTACTAGGGAGATAATAATTTGTGACTTGATTAAGGTTACATTTTAATCGCGCACTAGGTGTTTTGGAGTATAACAGGAGTAGAAAATTAAATACGGTTTCTCGAATTCAAGTAACGTGTAATGTCTGACTTTGACACATACAGAAAGAAAAATACAAAACGCCTTACATTCTAACATAGCAACATTGTGCATGGAGCAACATGTGATATAATTTTTAACATGCCCCCGGGGTTGAAAGCATGCCTTTCAAGCAGATTCGTTGACCACAGGGAGAGGACAAATTTTGCTGAAAGCTCGTCGGACAACTCCTATTGCCGTCTTCACATCAGCCACCCGAGATATGCCATCTGAACCTGGGTGAATGGCGACGATGCGTCCTAGTCTCCACTTCAACGGTGGGAGATTGTCTTCCTTCAGGACAACGAGAGTGTTCACCTTGAGGGAGTCATGATTGAGCCTCCACTTGACTCGCTGTTGTAGTTCCGGGACATACTCTTTGCACCACCGAGCCCAAAAGTGCTGACGAAGCTGCTCGATTCGGTGGAATCGAGAAAGGTGGTGGTAGGTGTGATCCTGTAGATCCTGGACTGGCAGCGACGTGAACGAGCGACCGATGAGAAAATGCCCAGGAGTAAGCGGTGAGAGGTCGTCCGGATGCGACGACAGAGGTGTAAGCGGGCGGGAGTTCAGCAGTGCTTCGATTTCGATGAGTGTTGTGTTAAGCTCTTCATAAGTTAAGTTACAATTTCCCAACACTCGTTGTAAATGGTACTTGGTTGACTTAACACCCGCCTCCCAAAGACCACCGAAGTGCGGTGCATACGCAGGAAGGAAATGAAAATGAGTTTTTTCGCTAGCTAACGTTTCGGCCAGCGAGTCGCAGTATGTCTTTAAAAATTTACCGATTTCGTTAGACGCTCCAACGAATGCGGTGCCGTTGTCGGAGAAAACGTTATCTGGCTGTCCCCTTCGAGACATAAAGCGAGACAGTGCTGACAAGTAAGTTTTACTAGTTAAATCTCCAACCAACTCTAAATGTATAGCCTTAGTTGTGAAGCATATAAACATGGCAACATATACTTTCACCAAAGTACAACCACGACCTTGGCGACTGGCTGCCATAAGTGGACCTGCGTAGTCCACGCCCACATTCCTAAACGCGTGACCTCCCGGTGACAACCGCGAACTAGGCAGGTTACCCATCAATGGAGCGATCACTTTGGCTTTCATGATCTTGCATCGCACGCATTGATGATAACAAGCCTTTGCCAAATTACGACCTCCTACCGGCCAGTAGGATTCTTTAATGGTTGCCAACAAGAGTTGGGGTGGTGCATGCAGTAGCCTTTTATGTTCAAAACTAAATAACAATTTTGTGAAACGATGAGTGGACTGTAAAATAATAGGGTGTCTTTTTTCATAAGCAAATTCAGAATTGGAAAGGCGGCCCCCAACTCGCATTAAATTGTCTTTATCTAAGAATGGGTTGAATTTTAAAAGCTTACTCTTTTTTTGCAAAGTTTGTTTGTTTAATAATAAATTATATTCAGGGAATGATTCGCGTTGACTGATTCTAGTAATGAGCATTAATGAATTCTTTAATTCATCATGACTCAGAGAAGTCGACGTTATTTGTTTGCGGCATCTGTTGATAAAACGCAGAGCGTATGCCAGAGCACGATTAAGCCGTGAAAAATTTGAAAATCGATCGAAATCTATAAATGGCTCATTATTTATATTAACGTGCAGCGATACGTCAACGCGAGTTTCCGGCAGTGCGCTACATGATTTAGAGCTTGGAGTCAACGGCCACTGAGAAACATCTCGTTGTAAAAAGCTGGGACCCGACCACCACAAGTCTAACGTATTCATAACGCTTGCATGCACTCCACGCGAAATCAAATCCGCTGGGTTTTGATCCGTTGGAACATGTCTCCAAATACAACTGCCAGTAATCTCTAAAATATCAGACACTCGATTTCTCACAAAAGGTTGTAACCTATTTGGCATCATCTTCAGCCAACCTAAAACTATCGTGGAATCGGTCCAAAATGTCGTACTCCTAACCTGGGCTCTAAGTGAGGCCATAACTTTTTCATAAAGGTGTGCACCGACCAGCGCGCCACAAAGCTCGAGCCGAGGTATAGTCGTAGGTTTAATCGGCGCTACCCGACTTTTGGCTATTAACAATCTAACTAAAGTGTGGTTCTGCTTGTCCACACTCCGAACGTACACACAGGACCCGTACGCTCGTTCGGATGCATCCGCAAAGATGTGTAAATCCATCGTCTGATCTGAATTGCATACGACATGCCGAGGAACTCGGATGTCATTAAGTGCCGGCAAGCTAGTCAATATTTCTAACCACTGTTTGGAGATGTCTGGTGACAGCTGTTCATCCCACGACAACTTGTGCAGCCATAACCGCTGCAACAGCATCTTCATGGTGATCACGCATGGAGACAGAAGTCCTAATGGGTCAAAGATCTGAGCGATCACTGACAACATATCGCGCTTGGTGTTTTCTTTGGAAATTACGGTTCCAATTGGAAAACATAGCTCATCAGACTCAGAATGCCAGCCTAAACCTAACGTTTTGCTGGGCTCATTAGCACCTATCTTTAAATCCACTGTAGACTGAGAAAGTCCACCTAGAAGACGAGGCTCATTTGATCTCCACTTACGTAAGTTCATTCCTGCGGAGGCAAGTGCTGCAGTCACTTTATGGCGAATCTCTTCCACCTCAGAAACCTCATCCCCGCCGGTCAGCAGATCGTCAACATAAAAATCGTGGATGATGATCTCTTTAATAGTCTCATCGTCACACTCCAGACCTATTTGCTGAAGACATCTCGTGGCGAGGAAAGGAGCACTGGCGGTCCCATATGAGACGGTATTCAGTTGGTGCACCAGTAGAGGCTCTGACTCAGAGTTACGCCAAACAATTTGCTGCAGGTGTCGATCATCAGGGTGAACCAAGATCTGTCGGTACATCTTCTCCACGTCCGAAGAAATAATGTACCTGTGCTGCCTGAACCTGAGTAGAATGGACAGGAGGTCATCCTGAACGGTAGGTCCAACCATCTGGATGTCATTCAGACTGACACCTGACGTAGACGGACTGCTAGCATTAAAAACGACCCGCAATCTAGTCGTGGAACTGCCTTCGCGCAAGACTCCGTGATGAGCAATGAAGAATCCCTTCTTCTCCTCGGTGACCTGCCTGCCCTCCGACATGTGGCCTAAGGCTTCGTATTCTGCCATAAAGTCAGTATACAAGCCTTTGAACGAAGGCTTAGTTTTAATCCTACGCTCTAATGACAGCATACAATGTTTCGCACGTTCAAATGAGTCACCTAATACGCTTTCACTTTGTTTTAAAGGAAGCCTCACACAAAACTGACCGTCTCCTAGGCGCGTGGTATTTTTAACAAAATGTTCCTCGCACAGTTTCTCCTCAGGTGAATAATGAGACGACTTATGGCTAACCTCCTCAAGTTGCCAAAAACGCGCTAATTGGGTTTGGATGTCGTCCTTAAACTCTGAATCATTATTACCTGTATGCGAAAACACGGAACTAAAACAACATTTAATGGTAGTCGAAGGTACATGGCCGTTATTTATCGGACCTGAAACTAACCAGCCAAAGCGCGTTTCACAGAGCACCGGTTGCCCACTACCTAGTTTGATGACCTTTGACCCTAAGACGTCCCAAAATACATCAGCTCCCAATATTAAATCTACAGGTGCAGGTTTGTAAAAGTTAGGATCGGCCAAACTAATATCACACGGGATATTTAAGTTCGTCAAGTTTATTTGACGACACGGGACGTTATCAGTGATAGACGGTAAAACGAAACAAGTTACGTTCATTGAAAATATGTCGTCCAAGGATTTAATAGGTACTCGACACATTTGTCCTACTTTTGAAGTCGAGTTATTGATACCTTGAATAGATTTGTTGACGCAATGTGTTGGCAAGTTTAATTTCTCACTGAGACTCTGCGTCATCAGGCAAGAGGTACTTCCACTGTCAAAAATTGCGCGAGCGACATGTTCGCGATTATTGCCATCGTACACTTTCACCAATGCTGTTGAAAGCAAAACATCTTGACCTTGACTCGAGTCTGATCCTAATTGCGCAGATAACGTTGACATCGTAGCGGGTGAGAAATCATGCGAACTATTCCCCATACTATAAAAAACAGTCGCAGGCGGCGCGGATGCTAATTGATTACCGGGAGGAATCGATTTATTTAATTTAGTCGCATTATCCTCCTCGCTGCGACCGGACGCGCTGTCACCGCTAGGCCTTGTTCTGGAATCGGTCACGTGAACTAAAGTGTTATGCTTACGCTTACATAACTTGCATCCCGGCTTCTTACAATGATTAGCGTAATGTCCGCTTCGCAAGCAATTGTAGCATACCTTTCAACTCGGTAACAACTCTAAACGCGCAGTGTTACTAAGCGAGAGAAATTGTAAACAACTGCTTAAATTGTGTTCGCCGCTGCATTTAGGGCAGTTTATGACCTTGTTTTGCTTAACATCTTGCATGGACACCATTGTTTTTAATTTCGGAGTGCTTTTGTTTGACGAATTAACTCGACCGGCAGTGTTATTAGTGGACAGTTCCAACGTTTCTAACAAGTCGGAACGATTTCGCATGAACGTTAAAAACAAGTCGAGAGTAATTGGCTTATCTTTGTCTAAGCGACCTTTGTACTCTTCCCATTCTCGATACGACTTAGTGTCTAATTTTTGTGATACAATATAAATAAGTAACGTATCCCAGTGTTTAGTGGGTTCGCCAAGTGATTCTAAGGCGAGCAGGTTTTTGTTCAATTGGTCGATCATACGTTTTAACGCAAATGAAGACTCTCTGGTGATAGCTTCGATATTAAAGATTGCTGAAACGTGATTTTGTAGCAATAAACGTTTATTATCGTAACGATCACATAACAGTTTCCACGCAGATTTGTAATTTTTAGAGGAGAATTCGACCGATTGAATAAACACTGCAGCTGAACCTTCCAATGACGCTCGCAAATAATGAAATTTGTTAATTTCGTCGATGTCGTCATTAGAATGAATTAGGCTTTGGAATGTGTCTTGGAACTCGAGCCAATTTTCATATGCTCCCGAAAATTTTGGCAATTGTATGACTGGAAGTTTAACTAGTTTATGGTTGCTAGTACGAGAACCACTTGCACGTTCGCTACCCTGGTCATCCTGCCGTTTGTGAAACGAAGTTAACATATCTTGTGCCTTAGCAAGGACACCGTAATATTGGGTTTCGAACTCAGCTCGCTCAGAAATTTGAAGACCAATGCTTTCAGCCAAACACTCCAACTGTAACTGCACCTCATCGTACTCACTAAATAATGTTTCCATCCTACGAATCCGTAACTCCAACTCATTGGCCGAAACACTGGTAAGTAATTCAATTTTCAAAGTGTTTACGTAGTTCGAAAAGGTAGTCAGCCGGCCTTTGTAGCTGCCTCGTTTTTTGATTAATTCCTTTTCTTCGACCATTTTGAGAGGCGTGTGTAGTCAACTGAAACGTTATACAGTGCAAAATTTACTTAAATGTAAAATAATGTTACAGCAATTACAATTAAAGATGTTGCCTACGTGTCCTTTAATATATAATTGAATTCGTATATTTTGTTAAAGCACTAAGCGTTTTAAGTTTATACGCTAGTAATTGCGTACTAGATGTAACTTCTAGCATAAAAATAACTGATTCAATTACTAGTGAAATGTTTAACCTACTGTTTCCTTTAACGCCTATGTATCTCCGTCTAGTAAAATGATGATTATCTAACTTTACAGTTCGTAAATATACTAGTTAATTAAGAGGGCTGACCCTACAGCAATGAACCACTAGTATTAAATGAAATTAATACGAAATTAAATGAAAGTAAAGTAGCAATCTGACGTAACATGGGTTAACATAACGGGTAGGTATAAGCAGTTAACTTTAACAATTACAAGATGATACTAACCGTAATAAGTCTTATCCTTATAAATAGGTACTACCTGTTGAGTGATGGGTTAAAATTAAGAATAAATGAAGGCTTAACACTGTCTTCAATTTCAGCAATCCAACTTGAGCACGATGTTCGCTGTTTCTTTGCCCTTTGCGTGACCTCTTACACTTGTAGCACGAATTTCTTAATTTCTCCACTAATTAACTCCTTTTATGAAATATAACACAGCTATGGGCTGAAAATCTTCAATCCGGTTCGGTCTAGGACCATGTTTTGGAGTATAACAGGAGTAGAAAATTAAATACGGTTTCTCGAATTCAAGTAACGTGTAATGTCTGACTTTGACACATACAGAAAGAAAAATACAAAACGCCTTACATTCTAACATAGCAACATTGTGCATGGAGCAACATGTGATATAATTTTTAACACTAGGGTTCTAAATTTATTCCTTGCTAGTGTTTGCCCTTGACTTTGTTCGCGCAGAACTAATTAACATTTTTACACTTTGAGATTTCTAAGATCAACAGTACCATATGTCCATACAGTACCTTAAAATGTTTATATAAGTCAATAGTAGAATTCATCCTCTGCTATTCCCTTGATAGCTATGGTCTTTCAAACTGGTTCTTCAAATCAAAAAATCCGATTTCTGAAATTACTTGTGAATAAGAAGACAAAAGATAACTGTAAAAATAACTATCAAAAACTGTTTAAAATATGTAAAATATTACCGGTAAGCTAAACTGAAATACTTGTTCGCAGTAAATAACCATGTCAACCTGAAATACTTATACCTAGTTAGACACAAACATAACACAAGAACAATGACCGCGGGTAGTTATGGAGTACCTAGAGTGTCCAATTACTATGGTGATAGACACTAAAGAAACGCATACCTTATGTACTAAACACTGTTCGTGGACATTAATCATGAACCTAAAAAAGTTCGATTTAAGAATCGATTAAAAAATACCTTATGCCCTGTAAAAATCTCAATAGTAACATAAAATAATGTAGAGTATACTACTATATTATGTTAAAGAGAAATGAGACTGTAATTTTGAATCCACAGGCAAACTATCTATGTAGTTTTGTGGTGCAATGTATCTTATTCACGTCTAATTTTAGTTGTTAATAATTTAGTACATTACGTACCTAGGGCGGTGAATTCGTGAATGGCCCAGAACGCAGTTGTTTGTGGCCCGAACCGAAGGTGAGGGCCATAAATATGCGATTTGGGGCTTTACGAATTACCGCCCGTGGTAAGTACACAATTTTACATCTTCATCTGGCCACAATGCGAGTTTTACCGTACGCGCAGCGTGCAGTAAAACTCTATAATAAAAAATCGATGGCCACAGGATGTTTGCGCTACTTTTACAACTAAGTATGTAGGTCAGGAAGAATCGTCTACAGTTTAAACCGCTCGGTTACGACACAAACCGCAAAATTTCCAATAAATACGTAACATCAAAATAAAATAAAATAAAAACCGACGCAAATGACCATGTCCAAGTACTTTCTCGACAGTGGTGCCTTTCGATAAAAAAGAACACTCAAATCGGTTCTTAATTTATTTATTTCAATAAATTTACACAGCACTACACCACTGTGAAAAAAACCTTCGTTCATCAATTACATATACTCTTTTGTTTATTCGATTTTTCGAAATTAAAAAAGTATTTATTTATGTTGTTAGTTATTTACCTGTACAGTCGGCTTCAAAGACATGTATATGATTCGCCTTGGAGCAAAAGTGTAATTATATATCCTTGGCGTCGACGGTAATTACTTACTCGTAGTTATTTTCAGTTTACATTATTTCATACTATATTTATTTATATTGTTACAAGTAAATTATATTTGCCAGATAAAATTATATTTGCTAAAAAATGTAAACTGAGTTACTTTATTATACTTAAAATACGTATGTAAGTTGTCAACAAACGCATGTAATAAAGGTAAGTAATCACTTTTCGTTCTTGTTCACATCCTAAGGCGATGGAATAGAAAAGCAAATGAAGGATTTTAGTAGGAGAATAAATTGCTTTCTTTAATCTCTTTCGTTCTAAGGGTAAATAGTTAATTAGCACAACGTTCTTGAAAATTTGGTAAATAACGAAGCAAACAACATTCATTTCGCATAAAAAAACACGATCTACATCATTATTAAGTTAAGTAGGAACCGTAAAATGGGGTGAGTAGGGTGAAAACTGACATTCAAACCTCGATAACATTTTATTTTTACTTATACAAACTGAATGGTATATATAATAAGTGTTCCGGACGTTTATATTTTAGTTTTTATTTTATTTTCGGTTGTTCCATTTCATAACTTAGACGATAAACAGGAATACCCACCTCACCCCGTAGTCCCTCGTAATTGGGGTGAGATGGGTTTTCATACACAGGTGATTTTGGAACATTGTTGGATCGTTTTTTTTATTATGAGTATTACTATAGCTCCATTTTAAATTGGAATACATTATTTTTGTATTTGTGTATTTTTGTTTGTTTGTTTTTTGTTTCATACCTTCTTTCCCCATTCATAACCCAACTCTCCCCGCAAACCCTACTCACCTCATTTTACGGAACTTATTATTTTTCATTTTATTCCTTTTCAAGAACACTGAAAGTCGAAACAATTACATTATCGCAGTGGCCGGGAAAATGGGGATTGTCGACCAAGTAGGTAGGTACTATCGACAAAATTAAATCCTGACCCACCATCGAACCTTGTTATAATTAACTGACATATTAACGTCATATGATCGTACTTATAATCGTTAATTGTAACAAGGTTCTATGGTGGGTCATGATTCAGTTGGTTAGGTAGTAGGGTCAAGGAGGGTACAGTCGCTAGGACTTTTTCAACAGGTGTTAACGCCTAGCATATGTGTGCGTGCCTCGCCTACGTCACACTCACACACGCATACGACAGATCTGCTGCAGCGACAAGCGCCGAAGATCCCGCTTTACCGACGGAGCGCACTCGCCCTTCCACCGTTCAACGCGACAAGTCGCGTGCACCTTATTTTAATATTTTTGCATACATCTACCTTTATACTTTGGTTATTAAACCAGTTTCTTTGGAAATAGTGGCACATCATTTACACCCGTTAGATTCCACGCATAGCGCAAGTACCGGCGTCTACATTTGGTCCTTCGAGCCGGATATGAAGAGTTTGAACCAGTGACGAGAACAAAAGAACAAAGGAATTACTTCGCTGACGTGTTTCAACGTGGTGCGGAAGGGCGAGTCAACCAATTTTAAACTACGACATCTTACAACTTCAATCTGCGACTACGGCTCTAACATCCGAAGATCCATACAAGAAGATTGGAAGCTGGAGGCAAAGAGAACCACACCTACTTACATCGGAGCTCATCTTAAGTCGGGTCCTGAGGGTAGCGTTACTGTGAGTTCGTTCTAATTTGTCTCATTGTCCCGTAAATCTTAAATTTCGTTTGCAATCCTGGAATTGCGATCTCAACCAAGTCACTTAATTACGTCACTAATCCTTTATTTAGTGATATTTCTCTTAATAACGCTCACGGATCCTTTATTTCGTGTTGCTATTTAACGTATTGCACGTTATTCGCAAAAATACCTTATTTGCGATCCATTTCATACTTATAAACGTTAACGATCCATTATTCTGTTAACAAGTCACTTACTAATATTGCATTTCGCAATCATACTTGCTTACATCCCGCTCATAAATGGGTTCCCATTGTTATCACTTATTTCTTAGATAACGTAATTGCTCAAACGAAAGAAGGTTACCTAACTTATAACTTTCATTACATTCTTATCCCCACATAAATTGCATTTCAGAGTGTTTCTAGATATTCCAGATTCCGTCGTTGTGAGTGAGAACTGTACAATAACTTGCTTAATTATTGTTATTTTCGCATGTTCTAGTGCATTCGATCGCTCGCCGCTTGGTTCGCGCTGGCTCGACCTGGCTCGCCGCGCGGCCGCTGCCTGCGCACCGCTTAACTTATCACATTTTTTACGCACACCCTCACTACGCTGCTTTTATGCTGATTTAAGTAATCGTTCCAATTCCTTTATTCAATACTTTTTTGCACCGTAATTATTGTTTGTGATTTTTAGCAACTCGTTTCACCGCATTGGTTCGTAACCTACGTACAATATTTTACACTTATTTAACTTATAGGACAAACCTCTCAATTTTAAACACAAACTTGTTTTTAAACATTAAAAGTAACTTAAAGCTTAAATACATTTTTAAAGTTTTTTCACCATGGTTGACCAAGCTTTAATTAGAAAGCGTGGATCATTTAAAGCTAAGCTGACGCAATTTGAAAATCATTTAATAACTGCTGAGAGTTGTGATCGCTTAAGTAGTTTACAACTTAATGAATTAAATGTCCGCTTGTCAAAAATCGAAGAAATCTATGCCGATTTTGACGCCATTCAGTGTGATATAGAAAATACACTGGAAATTCCAGATGAACAGTACCGGGAACGCGAGGCCTTCGAGAGCAATTACTTCGGGCTGATCGCGCGCGTTCGCGAGCCGCTGGCCGCGGCGCCGGCGCCGGGCCGCCTGCGGGCAGCGACCGCTCGGAGACAGGTTCTAGTGGTACCGTGCTTGAAGGTGGGACTAAACTTTCTTTACCTACTATTCAAATGCCAAGTTTCGCAGGTCATTATCATGACTGGCTGGAGAGAGAGTCGCGGCACATTCTGTAGTCTCATACATACAGATAATTCAATCCCAAAAATAAATAAATTCCATTATTTGCGTGCCGCTTTAAAAGACAGTGCTGCCGTAATTATTCAGTCCTTAGATTTTTCGAGTGATAATTACGACGTATCCTGGGAACTACTTTGCGATCGTTATAACAATAAAAGGTCATTAGTAAACAATCACATTCTGGAAATATTTAACTTAGAAAACATATCAAAGGAATCATCTAGATCACTGCGTAACTTGATCGACACAGTAAATAGGAATCTTAGAGCCCTTAAAACACTTAACCTCCCCACTGAACATTGGGATAGGTATACTAATTATACAAATTGTTTCAAACAAACTTGACACAATCACGAGCCACAAGTGGGAGTCTTATCGCAACAAACTGAAAGAGTTACCCACACTTAAAATGTTTAACCATTTTCTGAAGGATCGTGCTGACTTGTTAGAATTGACGGAGAATGCTCATAAAAAACGTAGGTCTAGTGACACTACGCACGTACGACATAAATCGTTCTCAGCCAACACATATTCGCCGCCGACTCACAAGTATGTGTGTCCATATTGCAAACGTGATCAGCATTCACTTTACCTTTGTCAAAGGTTTAGGTCATTGCACTTAGAAGCTAGACTTGACAAGGCTAAGGCACTTAAATTGTGCTTAAACTGTTTGCGACATGGTCATAACGAAAGGGCGTGCAGGCTAAGCCCCTGTCGTTCATGTGGTTTACAACGTAATAGCTTGCTGCATGAACATAGAACTCTTACAGCTGCAACTTCAGCATCCCCATCAGGTGACGTCATGCTGCACTCGCTGCCGCAGCCTGACCCTGAAGGACAAGCTCTTAGTCCTTCTAAGGACATTTCTATGTCAGCCATCCACAATAATTGTGTCTTACTATCCACTGCTTTAATTCAGGTGACAGACCAGTGGTCAGAAGCATACAGTGCGTGCACTGCTCGACTCTGGCTCGACCTCGAGTTTTTTGACGCAAAGCTTATGCGATAAACTTAACTTACATACTTCCTCAGCTTCGACCATAGTCGAAGGCTTAAACAACCAATCATCGCGCTTAACAAAGCGTTGTAATGTCCGTATATCGTCCCTTCTTAATAATTATAGCGAGAACGTTGCCTGCTACGTCGTTCCGCGTATCACTCAACTGCTGCCAACCTCTCGTGTAGACCGCACTACCTTATATATACCGTCACATATTACATTGGCGGATCCTACATTCCATATTCCGGCTCCAGTTGAAATGTTACTTGGAGCTGATATATTTTGGACGATACTCGACTTTCAAAACATTTCATTGGGTAAAAACAAACCAATATTAAGTAAAACTAAATTGGGTTTCTTGATTTCCGGCCCAGTAAAAATGCAAAATTCATCGCATCTCAATACAGTCCATTGCAATCATCTTAACTTAAAAAATTATGACGAGGAATTAAATAAGCAACTATCTCAATTCTTTGAATTAGAGTCAGTCTCATCACGCAAACAAGTCTCCAAAGAGGAACAAGAATGTGAACAGAGTTTCATAGATAACACCACTCGACTTCCAAATGGACATTTCGAAGTGATGATTCCATTAAAAGATTCACCCGACAAACTGGGCGATTCTCACGAACAAGCTTTGTCCAGATTCATCTCTTTGGAGCGTAGATTCAAACGCGACCCCCATTTTAAGGAGCAGTATTGTAAATTCATTAAAGAATACATTTCATTAAATCATATGTCATTAAATGAAAATCCTGAAAAGGATGCTCACTCATTCATTTTTCCGCATCACGGAATTTTACGCGATTCTTTATCTACTCGCTTAAGAGTCGTTTTTGATGGCTTTGCAGTCACGACATCTGGTGTCTCATTCAATCAAATTCAAATGGTGGGACCCACGGTCCAAGACGACCTTGTTAGCATTTTAATAAGAATGCGCCAGCACAAGTTTCTCGTGACGGCATACGCTGAGAAAATGTATCGTATGGTCAATGTCAAGCCGTCGCAGCAAGCGCTTCAGCAAATTTTATGGCGATTTGAACCTTATGAGCAATTGCGACAGTACAAACTACATACTGTGACATACGGAACGGCGTGTGCTTCTTTCCTCGCGACAAGATGTCTCACGCAGCTCGGTATTGAGTGCCCCGACAAGAATGTCTCGGAAGTCATCCTACGTGACTTCTACGTTGACGATTTAATTACGGGTGCCGCCATTGAAGCAGAGCTCATAAGCACTTGCGACGGTGTAATAAATCAACTAAAGAGTGGTCAGTTTAATTTACGCAAATTTCATTCAAACAGTCCTCGCATTATTAGCAAAATTGTCGGAGAAAATATTAACGACGAATTACTTAACTTATGCCATAATGAATATTCGAAAACATTGGGACTACTCTGGTCCTCCAAAGAGGACAACTTATTATTTTCAGTCAATATCGACGAAAATAATCACGTTACCAAACGCACCAATTATCAATGATGTCTCAAATCTTCGACCCATTAGACTTGATAAATCCTTGCATACTTCTAGCAAAAATAATTCTACAGAAACTTTGGTCCTCACGAATTATGTGGGACGAATCTGTTCCTTCCGATATTGAAGCTTTATGGTCTAAATTTATATCATCATTGCGCTACATAAACAATATACGCATCCCGAGATATATCCTAACCGATTGTCCGCTATCAATCGAACTCCACTCATATTGTGACGCATCCACACAAGCTTATGCCGCGTGCGTATACATAAGGTGCGTCAATAATAATAATGTATCTGTTCATCTCGTAACAGCAAAGAGTAAAGTAGCCCACCTGAAACCGGTTATGATAGTTCCGAAATTGGAGCTTTGTGGAGCCCACCTTGCTGTACGACTGACAAATAAGGTCAAGTCGTCACTTAGATTACAAATATGGTGCGATTCCACTATTGTCTTAGGGTGGATACAGTCATCCAAAGCGCATTTACTTAAACCATTCGTGTTTAATAGAATTAGCGAAATATGTGAAATGTCGGAGTCGAGCAGGTGGCGCTACGTCCCTACAAGGTGTAACCCTGCTGATATTGGGTCCCGTGGAGCAGAAGCTAAACACTTGGAAACGAGCACCTTATGGTGGTCAGGACCGCCATTTCTTATCCAAGATAAACAATTTTGGCCCAAACAGCCTTCCCAATTACAAGATACTGACTTGCCAGAATTCAAGGTCAACTGCAATTTGAATGCTGACTGTACCGATTATACTTCTTATCATTCTGAATTTATAAAGGGTTTTTCTTGTTTTAGTAAATTACAACGAGTAATCGTGTATGTACATCGGTTTATTCACAACTGCCTTAATCCTCAAAATAAACGTAACGGTTATATCAAACTTTATGAATTGAATTCATCGCTAAATTCATTGTGCAGATTTGCCCAAACTGAAGATTTTAACTTAGAATATGATTTATTAAAAAACAACAAACAATTGTCAGTTAACAGTAAGTTAATCAAATTAAATCCATTTTACAATACAAATGACAAATTGTTACGTGTAGGTGGTAGACTTATTAACTCATTTTATGACTATGACACTAAGCATCCCATTCTACTGGACTCACGGCACCATATTGCCACATTGCTCTCGAGACACTACCACATAATACTACTGCATGCACCTCCTCAATTGTTACTTACTACATTACGTCACAAGTTCTGGTTTATTAGTGGTCGAAACCTCGCTAGAAAGATTGTCCAAAATTGCATTACATGCTGTCGTTATTCAGGAAAAAGTATACAACCTATCATGGGCAATCTTCCCTCTTCTCGTTTACATGCGGATTATCCTTATGCTAACACGGCGTGCGATTATGCCGGACCAGTCATGATACTGAACCGGAAGGGCAGAGGTAGCACATTGATTAAATCATATCTGTGCATTTTCGTTTGTCTAGCCATAAAAGCGGTTCACATAAAACTTGTCACCGATTTAAGCAGTACAACTTTCTTAGCTGCATTAGATCGGTTCATTGCCCGCAGAGGAAAACCTCAAAATACTTTTTCCGATAATGGGCCTTGTTTTACAGGTGCCTGTAACGAGTTGTCTAGATTCTTAAAAACAAATTCTGATTACATCAGCTCTAAAGCATCTGATCTATCAATCAACTTTAAATTTTCACCAGCATACAGCCCCCATTTTAATGGCTTAGCAGAGGGTTCCGTAAAATCTGTGAAGTACCACTTAAAACGAGTTTTAGGCCTAGCTAACCCAACTTATGAAGAATTAAATACAGTTCTCACTCAGATCGAGGCTATTCTGAATTCTAGGCCTCTCACTCCGTTATCATCTGATCCGTCTGACCTCACCGCTCTTAGCCCCTCACACTTCCTTATTGGACGAACGCTAACGGTTTTGCCGTCTCCTCAGGACTCAGACCCTGCGGCGATGCCTACTCTCTCACGATATATGAGAATCCAGCAATTAAAAGCCCATTTCTGGACTCATTATTATAAAGAGTATATTACAGAGCTCCAGAAGCGACAGAAATGGCGCAAGCAAGGAGAGCAACTGCATCTCGGAGAAATGGTGCTGGTTAAAGATGACCGGCTGCCTCCCAACCGCTGGCTGCTGGGGCGCGTGACGCGCCTGCATCCCGGCTCCGACGGCGTCTCCCGTCTCGCCCGTCGTCGTTGACGTAGAGGACAGATATAAAGCTCTTTCCCTTTCCAGCACAGTGCATTCGAGCGACTGTTCCCTCCGAGCAACTGTACCCTCCCTGACCCTACTTACCGACAGTAGGTACGTAGACATATCCCCGAATTCAATACGAGGCTTGTAATTCCTTTTCACGCCGAGGTACCTATGTATTTGTTTAGTGCTCAGATGAATTAAAACAAGTATTGCGTAGGTATTTTTATGAACCGACTTCAAAAAAGGTTCTCAATTCGTCGGAATCTTTTTATGTGATGTTCCCCGATTACTCGAAAACGCTTGAACCGATATCAAGAATTCTTTTTGTGTTAGAAAGGTTATATCCTTCCCAGGTGCTCCCTGGTCATCAAGTCAGGATCTGATGATGGGATCTTGGAGAAACCGAGGGAGCAATTCAAACTGTATAGGCACTTGAAGCCATTTGGGTTCTGATTTGTAGTCAATCAATCAATCAATCAATCAATCATTTATTTATTTCTTTGAATGTGGTACAATTCAGGTTATTATGTCTATGTTAGTTCAGCACATCCTGCCAGTTTAGGCGTAGAAATAGTTCAACACATAAAATATCACAAATCTTAACATCATTAAGGTGCCTCTAAGAACTCTTTTATTGAGTAATAACATTTTTCGACCAAAAATGCAACTAACTGTTTTTTAAGTTGGTGTGTCTCTAGACTTTTCATAGGGTCCGGAATTTTATTAAATACTCTTATTGCCATTCCAAAAAAACTATTCCGCATCAATGCTGTTTTCATAGGCTGGTTATACAACTGTCCCTTGTATTGCGAGCGAGTGGGGAGCTTTCGTCTTTCTGATACAAATGTAAACAAATCAAGATGGCGTTTAACAAATAGAACTACCTCTAAAATATATAATGAAGGCAATGTCAATAGTCTCAATGATTTAAATAGAGGAACACAACTGTCTCTTACGTTTCTACCGCAGATAGCTCTTACGCATCTTTTTTGGGCTATAAAGGCTGCCTCGCGGTTCACAGAGTTACCCCAGAAGATAATGCCATATCTAATTTTCGATACTACTAATCCATGGTATGCTATTAAGACTGTATCACGGTTAGCTATTTTTGATAGTTTATATAGTGCGTAGGCCGACTTATTCAGATGCTTACATATTTCATCTAGATGTTTTTTCCAGCTTAGCTAGTCAATTACATATTTAATGATCGAACGCCGCAAATTGGTATTGAAACAAAAGAAGGTCACGTTGCAGGTCTAATTTCAACCTTCAATTTTATACGAAATCAGTCGTGGCACTCGTGGCGGACCTAGAGCCTAGTCGCCACCGAAACATAAATACGCAGTTAACGTCAATATTTCATTGCATCTTTAAAATTGAATATCTAATACCACGGTATTATCGTTTTATATCTGTATGACCAGAATTGGTTTCAATAGAACCGACGTACCCTATTCAACGTTCGAGGTTTCTATTTTCCTCGCATGCGCTGCCAACCATCGAGACTGCATCAATTGCATGAGAAACGCATTGGAGCATAGGTTACGTTACATAAAGTCAAGTGCAAAATTTTGTATCGATTTCATCTTCTCATGTACCCAAACCTTAATCCGCTATCATAAGAACTATGGGACATATTTATGAGTAAGTTGTATGCACCCATATTTTTACACTTGACTGTACACGAAATAATTAAATCTAGTAGCACGACCTCTTGCTACTTCGGCTTAACTCTGCTCTCGCGCACCTCCGAGGTGTGAATTCAGCCGAACGCGACTGACACCGCCGGACAGTGACACTACCGAGTTCTTATACATATCTTCTTTTAAAAAATGACTTCCATCTCTAAGTTGATCTTTCGCCAATGTCAAGTGTGCTTATAGAGCGACGTTGTTCGGTTTGGTCAGTCGTCAATAATGCAATCAGTGTCAGAGGCTCCTCGCGAGAAGCCCAGCTCCCCTATTCTGTAACTTGTTTTAAGCTCAACGTTTACCCACAAATATATCTTGCCACCGCAATGCGTTGTAACTAAGCGTAGGTAGAGGTCTAGTTCCGTGACGGGTGACCGGCGGGGCGAGCCGCATAAGCCCGCAGCGAATAACAGCCAAAGCGTCCACCGCTGACCGCATCCCCGAAGAAAGCCGACAGTAACGTTCGCACATAGACGCGCGGACGGCGTCGTCACTGTCAGTGTCACACAAAAATTGACAGCCTTAACACTTTCACTACTAGGAACCCGCCTAGCGAGCGCCTACGCCGTAGTCGCTTTCCGCTACATACGAGGAAAACCACGGGATCGGCTACGAGCGTAGCGATTCTTGGTAGTGAATGTGTTAAAGGAGGAGCCAGTACTATGTGGTAGAGCGGGATGGCATGATTTGAGTTTTCTAGATGTAAAACATCGGTTGTTAGATAGAGGACTTTCTGCACGAAAATAGTGTACTATTAATTATTTTATGTCAATAGTGTAATGTCAAATGGCGTTCGTCAGTTTCTAAAAAAATATCTTCATCTTTCTCGCGTGCGCTACCGAGAGCAATGCCATTTTTAATCGGTTTTTATTTTGTTTAGTGTTCCGTACCAAAAAAATTGACGTCACGGTCGTTGTTGATAGTTTTTTTTTCAATTGCCTAGTGGGAAGTGACGCTGCTTACGAAGCTGAAGACCCTGGGTTCGAACCCCGGCAAGGGCAAACATTTGTGTGATGAGCATGAATATTTATTTCTGAGTCTGGGATGTTTTCTATGTATGTAATTAATTTATATCTATTAAATATATCGGCGTGTAGTACCCATAACACCAGCCTTATTAAGCTTAATATTGGGCTAATATTTATTTATTTATAATTGGTCCAACGTAACACTTATGAGATCACTCGGAGTCTGTCCGTCACAGCTAGGGGTAGGCCACAGCGAAATATCTTCTCACGTACAAACGACAACACTGTTAACTGACCATCCTGTGTTTATATAGAACCTTATTACAATGCACTTAAGGTGCACCGATGGTCAGTTAGCTGTGTTGTCGATAGTATGAGCAACCCAACTGCAGGAGAAGTAGGTAACCTCCACCGTACAGAAACCGCAGTCATAATAACACCTCTACTTTGCTCTGTAGGTATGTGGTGGTGTGTTCCCAGTGGTGGGTAACACTTTCAATGCCAGGAACCCGCCAGCGGGCGCCTGCACCGTAGTCGCTTTCCGCTACATATGAGGAAAACCACGGTATCGGCTACGAGCGTAGCGATTCTTGCCAGGGAATGTGGTAAGGATACGATGTATTGATAGTTAGAAACTACATTAGTCTCTCTAGCTGTCGACATAACTAAAACCCCAAATCAGTAAAGGGTCAGCAGAACTCGTCACTCTGCTTGAGTCACAAGTGTCCAAAGGGCATATGGCTTATAAGGCCTATAAGGGTATAGGTATAACAGGTTACCACCAGGCAGGCCATATGCTTGTTTGCCGTCGTGGTATTACAACTAAATGTGAGACGACGATAATACTGTCCTGGGTTTCGATCTAATACTTTCACTGCTAGGAACCCACCTAGCGAGCCTCTACGCCTACACTTTCCGCTACATTCGAGGAAAACCACGGGATCGGCTACGAGCGTAGCGCGTAGCGATTCTTGTCAATGAATGTGCTAAGCTCAATGTTCATTTTGAAATGTTAACACATTCAGGGCCAATGACGACACATATGAGTCAGACCGCCGTAGTCGCTTTCCGCTACATACGAGGAAAACCACGGGATCGGCTACGAGCGTAGCGCGTAGCGATTCTTGTCAATGAATGTGCTAAGCTCAATATTCAGTTTGAAATGTTAACTCATTCAGGGCCAATGACGACACATATGCGTCAGACCGCCGTAGTCGCTTTCCGCTACATTCGAGGAAAACCACGGGATCGGCTACGAGCGTAGCGCGTAGCGATTCTTGTCAATGAATGTGCTACGCTCAATATTAATTTTGAAATGTTAACACATTCAGGGCCAATGACGACACATATGCGTCAGACCGCCGTAGTCGCTTTCCGCTTCATACGAGGAAAACCACGGGATCGGCTACGAGCGTAGCGCGTAGCGATTCTTGTCAATGAATGTGCTAAGCTCAATATTCATTTTGAAATGTTAACACATTCAGGGCCAATGACGACACACATATGCGTCAGACCGGCATAGTCGCTTTCCGCTACATACGAGGAAAAACACGGGATCGGCTACGAGCGTAGCGCGTAGCGATTCTTGGCCCTGAATGGGTTAATGTTCGAACCTTTTCATATTCGACGGGGCACATGCCTTTCACATTTTTGAGACAATATCGGATATCGCTGCTGACAATGATATATCGGCGAGCCCCATTGGCTATCGCCCGATAATGTTTGGTTGTTTGTTTGTTATACCTAACCTTTTTCTTTGCCGTGTCCCCGTTCTGCTGAGGTGGCCCGTGTAAATAAATAAATAAATATAAGGGGACAATCTTACACAAATCGCACTAGCCCCATAGTAAGCTCAATAAGGCTTGTGTTACGGCTACTAGACGACGATATATTTAATAGATATAAATACTTAAATACATAGAAAACATCCAAGACTCAGAAACAAATATTCATGCTCATCACACAAATAGTTGTCCTTACCGGGATTCGAACCCAGGACCTTCAGCTTCGTAGGCAGCGTCACTACCCACTAGGCTAACCGGTCGTCAACCGTGTAGAATGAGTCCTCGACAGATCTTGTATAATCGGGTGTTTTTTTCTTTTAAATATTACTTTTCCTTCTCATTTATAATAACTTTCGATACGACGGCATTGTGTTCGCATCAAAGCTAGCCACTAAATGGCAGCGTCGACCTGATATTACCGGGCAATGGGTATATGTGAAAATTACGGCACGACGGTGATATTGAGTTGGAAAATCTGAAAGGGCTTTTAGCGCTATACAAATAGAATTCAATTTTACAACTAGTATTCGCGCGCCGCTGTATGTGTGCGTGATCTTGTTTCTAACTAGGTACCTATGTGTGCGCGCGTGCCGCCTGTAACGATGGCTGCCACATAAATTAAACCTGCACGTCTATCATGAGACGGCCGCGACATACTCTCGATTTTTCTCGCACTATATCTTTTGTTCTAAGTGTTCTAATAAGAAAGAGACGGATAGGGCGAGAAAAATCGAGAGAGCTCGCGCGCCGTCACATGCCGTGCTGCGTAGCTACAAGCGCACGCACACATACATGTACTTACCTCTGCGTGCAAAGATAAGTTGAACCTTGAATTATCCGTAAAGCTAGTTTGGGAATATAGTAGGTACCAATGGATTAAGAACATGAAATTGACGTCACGTGTTGTATCATTCCTACATTCGTGCACGCAATCAGGATATCCTTTGGTATTCAAATTGTTCACATCTGACCTGAATCGCAAAAAGGAATAGAGAAACAAGAGAGGGCGATAATAACGGACCACGAGTTTTTTAAGTCAAAAGACCTTTTACTGTAGGGCAATAATTAAACGTAATTTAGAACAAAGCGATCGGTACTTAAAGCTATAATTAAAATATAATATTTCATTAAGTTAAACGTTTCCAAGTCAATTAGATTCCAAATAAAAGACTGCGCTTTGCTCGCCGTCCTTGGTTTTTTTTGTAAGAAAACGAGCTTTGCATGGAACGAGACCTAGTTAGATCGATTTTTAATCCTGTAAAACACCGTTATATTATGAATCTCAACAAAATTAAGTAGTAGTTATTGTTTTTATTTACAAAAAAAATATAAACAAACAAATGTAGCGGTGAATATTTATTTATTTATTGAGAAAAACGTTTTAGATGACATTACAGTTTAACAATCAATGCGTCTCAAAAATTAGACTAACAATTCTAAATTATATTTCACAATAATAAAAACACACTAATTATATACTGTTGGAACAGTCGAGCTTCTAGCATCCATCGCCTCACAGAATCTCAAGCATTCACTACACACTGCCGCCCATCGCCTATACATATAATAAATGTGAAAGTTCGTTGAGTTTGTCAGTGAGACATAATAAGTAGAGCTTGAAGGAATTTGTATTTATACAACATACATTAAAAACTTCAATAGCGCGATGCAGAACTTCACCTGCAATTTCCACGCATTTAGAAGGTCATTCTCCAGATTTTTGTCGGCGTCTGAACACCAACAAACCATATTAAACGTATAAAAAAGTTTGATGGAGTTACGGTGATGAACAGGCCAAATTTGAGAATATTTGGATAAAGTCGTCTTTACTTTACGCAACAGCGCCATCTATCTGTTTATTAATACGACAGCCGAACGAAAAGGAGTGTTATGTTTTCTGTTTGTCTGTTTGTGTCCGGCTATCATGGGAAAACTATCGAATGGATTAATATGCAACTTTCACTAAAACGTTCAATGGATCTTCGGCCACGCAATAGGGTATAAAAATTATAAAGATAAGGGCGCAAAGGGGTTAAAAAATTGGGGTTGAATTCAGTAAGTATGTTTTTGTATATAAATAGTTTTTTAAATGTAAAGTAGATACACGTTTATTTTATTCTGTCAAATCTTCTATCAAATCACAAAATTATGTGTCAAAAGTCCCCAAAAACGTTACTCAAAATGCCTTCAAGAAAGAAATCGAACCTGACACGAATTTCTAGAGAGGCCGCCAGAAAACGAGTGGCAAGATCTCAGGAGTCCGGAGAAGCTTCCCGGGTTTCTAGATTCCTTGAAAACAGTGAAGATAGGGAAGCACGTCTCGGCCACGATCGTGAACGCCATTTTTTGTCGCGAGCTTCCGAGACTATTACGGAACGTGAAACAAGATTAACAGCGGATTCTTGGACTTCTGAAACATTTACACAACAAGAAGACCGCTTGACCTCTCAGAGAAGTCGCAAGTCAAGAACCATACTTACCCCCAAAAATGACCAGGCTGCTGCTGTTAACGCTCGAATTTTAACGCAAATTGAAGGCGAGAACGCTGTCTACAGCTCGATTAACACTGTCTTAGACGAGGGAACTGCCACGACATACCCGGTGGAATTTTTAAACTCTTTGAGCGCATCAGGGTTATCAGCGCACACTTTGATCCTGAAGATCGGCGTCCCTATTATGCTGCTTCGGAACCTATCTCCGCTGAAGCTGTGTAATGGCACCCGCCTGCAGGTAGTGAGACTGCAGCGGAATCTCATCGAGGCTCAGATCCTTACGGGCTGCGGTGCTGGGGAAGCTGTATTTATACCGCGCATTCCACTGATACCGAACAACTTCCCGTTCCAGTTCAAGCGATTGCAATTTCCAGTGAGCGTGTGCTTCGCTATGACCATAAACAAGTCGCAGGGGCAGACTCTCCGCGCAGCCGGCGTCGACCTGCGCACGGACTGCTTCTCTCACGGGCAGCTGTACGTCGCGTGCTCGCGAGTCACCATCACCAGCTGCGAACAACTGTTTGTGCTGATGCCCACTGGGGAAACTTTATTGTAATTATATTGATATCAATGTAAGTAGTTACATTAACTATGTACATTGATGCCAAAATAATAGTAATATTTCTTTATCGGCATTATGATGACCTTCGTGGATCGTGTCCTTCGAGAGATACAAGGCCGATATGGCGAAGGAGGCGACTGGGCGAAGATCAGCCGCAGAGGGATAACACTCGCGCTATTCGGTCACGATAGGGCAATATTCCCGAAAAGGAGACGGATCACGCCATCTGGGAAAGGTGGGCTGTACGCAGACAAAAAATTCGGGGTTGGGTACATAACATAGGTGTAAATAATGTGTTAATAGTTTACATTAATGTAATTAATATTTAATATTTATTAATATGAATTGTATAATTTTTTTATGCTCCACTTGGGTGTCATTTAAGTCTGTGTAGTACTTAGGGCCTATGCACCGTAGATGCGCGTTTGTATCGAATCACGTGTAATGAAATCGACACAAACGCTTAAAACACGCGGTGTGCATAGATTCTAATTTATAAGTAATAATGAAAAAAAAAGTCAACGCGAACGAAGTCGCGGGCAGAAGCTATACATTATACAAAAAAAATATATGAAATATATGAAACGACCTGAACGGATTTAGATGAAATTTTCCGTAGGTACAGACAATTTGAGACCCTTGGAAGGATATAGGATAGTTTTTTACATACATATATACATACATATAATCACGCCTCTTTCCCAGAGGGGTAGGCAGAGATCACGGATCTCCATTTGCTACGATCCTGACAAACCACTTTCGCTTCACTCACTTTCATAACATTTCTCATACATGCTCGTCGGTTTAGGGTACTAGGGTTGACTTGGCCTTTTAGTAAGATTTCTCCAATTTGATCGGAGAAAGTTCGCTTAGGTCTTCCCCTTCCAACTTGCCCTTCCACTCTTCTTATATACACTCCCTTCGTTAATCTTCTTTCATCCATCCTCTCTACATGCCCGGAAATAATCCCTTAAGATAATCATATTTCTAAGGCGAAAACAAGTCCTACGCGGACGAAGTCGTGGGCAACAGCTAGTATATTATAAAATTATATTCCGTACATAACTTCCTAAAAACTCATGGTACGAGTCAGAATTCAAACCCGCGACGTGGCCACAAGCTTGAAGCACTCGGCTTCCCCAGAGAATCGTTCCCTGTTGCTAATTCAAATATATATACATCTTATATGCTCCAATTAATACATCCTGACATAGGCACTGGTCCCATCGCCGGCTAGTAAGCTAGAAAAGTTGGGCGAGTAACGGTTCATTGCGTGCTGACCAGGCACAGTGTGATCAATCGACCTTTACAGATCCGCAATGTAATGCTACTCGCCCAACTTTTCTAGCTTACTAGCCGGCGGTGGGACCAGTGCCTAAGGTGGGATACGTGAGGCAACTAGGTACGAGTAGTACTTACCTACGACCAAAACCCTAGATGAAAGGAAATTGGTTAACTCTCTTATCCATAAAACTTAAAATACCTCTGTTAAATAAAATGTGTTTAGTCCCGAGAGTAAAATCACGCTGGTAATCACATAACGTTTAACTGTAATTTCTCCATATAAAGACGTTTAGATCTACCTAACGTAGGTACATACGTATGTACCTACAATGCGTTACGTGATCGACCTGCAGTTCTTATGAACACAAATGTCAAAGTTACGGATAGATCCAGTTTTAACGTCCCTTTATGTAAAATAGGTTTAATGAACGTTTTACTATCGTCGTACTACTACTATTCTTTGATCTGTGCCACTACACTGTCTAAGGTAATTATTAGTAACAATCCAAGTTTATCTATAAAAATTCTACTTACTGGTCAATTGCGTAACGCTTTGGCGCGCGTGACTTAGATCATCTTTGAGGATTAGACAGTTGATGAGTTATCCTAACGTAACAGTAACCACCCCGTAAGCACTTGAGTCTCTTGTAAATCTCAAGGCTCCTCCGGGGACGGCAATCGACACTCATTAAAGGGGAAAGGGGAGGCCACTTCTGATACCGATATAGCATTTATTAAATCAACCCCAATTGATTCGAGTGTACGCACATGAGCTCCGATACGCACATACTTCATGCCACGCACTTCCAAAAGGTATTATCATATTTAGAGAAAAGATCTGCTCGGACCTTTTGGACACATGCGTAGCTGCGGGTGTCGCATTATTGTGTTACGTTCTACGGAAATTTATTCGATTTAGTGTCTTATGACGGCACAGGAAATTCAATTCAATCATTTTAGATCTAAAGTACCGATTCAAGGACGGCCACACTTATGGCATATGCCTCTCGATTTTCGCAACGTACGGAGATCAATATTTCTTTACTAGCTGCTGCCCGTGACTTCGTCTGCGTGGGCCCGCGGGTTAAAAATCTTATATTTAATCCAGGTTATAAACTATCTTCGTGTAAAATTTCATCCGAATCGGTTGAGCCGTTTAAGCGTGATTGAGTATTTTATTTATTGTGTGTTATTGTGGGCCTTTATATATGCCGCTTCGACCAGCAGATGATCTATTGTGGCAGCCCTTTGTTTATATTTCACCGTTAAGACCCCGTTAGAGGCCTCTAGGAAGTTCCAGATTCTTTGGGCGGTGATATGTTGTACCTCTTCTGGGTGCACTATGTGCCGCCCTAGGTAGATACTTCTTTTGTGCATGAGTGTTCCGCAGGAGCAGAGAATATGCATTGCTGTTTCCTCTGTCTCCTGGCAGAACCTGCAAGTTGCGTCCTGTTTCATACCCTATTGAAACGGGTGCTTGTTTAATTTGCAGTGTTCTGTCAGAATTCTCGACACTGCGCAGGTTTTGTGCCCTCTGAGTTGCAGTAGCTCTTTAGACAGTTTATTATTGTACCCTTTGATCAAGGCTTTAGCATGTTTTTGTCCTTTGGCGAACTTCCACAGATTTATTGCCTCTGATTTTTCTGTGTTGTTTAGCAGAGAATACCTATGCTTTCCATTTTGTGATACCACAGAACGGTTCTGGGCCGACCAGGGTTGTGTCCGCGCCCTTCCTTGCAAGTTCATCTGCTTTTTCATTTCCAACTATGTCGGAATGTCCTGGTACCCATCTAAGTATGACTGTTGGTATTGGCAAGGGTGTTTAAATTGTTTTTACAGTTCTGGACTAGTTTAAAGTAGGACTCTAGGGATTCTAGTGCCAGCAGAGCAGCTTGGCTGTCTGAGTTGATGTAGATGCGTTGGTTTCTTAGGTTTCTTTGAATATTGATCTCCACGCATTTATTTATTGCGAAGAGTTTAGCCTCATAGATTGAGGCCTCTTTCCCCATGCTGACCCATCTTGCTCCTGCTGCCATTCGACAGCAAGCCCACATGGCCATTTTTTGCCTTGTGTATTATGCTATTCAAATGAGCGTTCCAAGTTAGCCTTTGGTCAAAGGTGACTCCTAGGTACTTGACCTCATTTGAGTATGATATTTCCTGTCCATTCAGTTTTAGTTTGGCGAGCTTGTCTAGTTTCCTTTTTTTTGTAAAGGGCACTAAGTACTGTTTCGCTCGCATTGATGGACAGGTCATTCTCTTTGCACCATTTATTTATAGTGTTAAGCGCGTGATTGAGTAATAGTTGTAATCTAAACATCCAAACATCCAAACTATCGCATTTATAATATTAGTAGGATGTAGGTCAGGATACTCTTAAACTCCCTGGCTTCGAATAGGTTAAGCTACACGGCCGCGACATACTCTCGATTTTTCTCGCACATACCTCTCTTGTTCCAAGTGTTCTAATAAGAGAGAGACGGATAGTGCGAGAAAAATCGAGAGAGCTCGCGCGGCGTCGCGTGATAGCCGTGCTGTTAAGCTAGATTGTCGCGCTCGCATTAGAAAGCTTTATGATAAGCTACTACGACTGTTGTTCAGTGTCTTCCTACTAGAGAGTTGTAATTGCCATAATATTTATGATAAATAACATGTGGATGTATGTTATACATCCACATGTTATTTATCATATATATATCAACATGTGGATGTATAACACGCCCAGCCACCAAAACGAGACTAAGTCCAACACCATTTACCTTTGTATGTGTTATGGTGCCCGGGTGCCTCGCAAACTTTTATGGATCGTACTTTATGGTTAGCAACTCAGTTTTTTTAAATGAATACTAATTGTCACTTCCTATATGCTCCTGCACCCCCATGCGTTCCTAGTTACAGTACCTAGTATAATTTCTTTACTCAATCTAACTTTGGCAATTTGCCACGAAATGATCACAACTCAGCGTACCTAATGCTGGCAGAGCCAGCGCTGGTCTTCAGTTGTGACCAAGATACTCTTTTGAGGATTTTGTGTTATGCATTTGCTTACCAGGCACCATACATAATAATAGGAGGTAAATCACACACGCAGGTGCGCAAAATTCGTGCAATTGTAATAGCATTTCCCAAAAATGGGCGGGGCCAGACAGCCAATAGCGTTGCAGTGGGCGCGGTTAATTAATGGCGGTCTATCTGCGCGCGCGCTTATTGGCTAATAATAATAAAATGGTCACTTTACCTCGATGTTGTACAGTGAGTGTACCAGGGCAGCAGGAGGATGAGTAGTTCAATTATAGGATATTGGTTTCGAGGCCGTCGGGCAGATTCCTAGAATTCCCAAAAATGGGCGGGGCCAGACAGCCAATAGCGTTGCAGTGGGCGCGGTTAATCAATGGCGGTCTATCTGCACGCGCGCTTATTGGCTGATAGTAATACTTAAAATGGCCACTATACCTCGATGTTGTACGGTGAGTGGAGGATGAGTAGGTCAATTATAGGATTTTGAGTTGGAATAAACTTGAGATCTTCTTGTCACTTATGCACTCCTATTTTTAAAACGGTTTTATTTAGCTTGACTCCGTACCCCGTATTACTATGGCTATTTTGGAATTTTTCGAAGGCTTTATCAACCACTTTTACTGAACCGATTCTTCTGAAAATTCGCACACACATTGTGTTTCCGTGACAATACAACAATATGATAATTTCATGGGGGGTCTGATGATGGAGACAGGAGGTGGATAGTGGAACTCTTCTTGTTTAGGCTCATTTGGTTGGTATTGACGAATCCTATCTGCCGTGCCCCCTTGGCTCCAGTCAAGCGAAGCGCCAGGGTATTTTAGCCAAGATGTAGAATTTGTAGAGCGTGGTTGGTAGTGGTAGAGTAGGAAGCTTGGCGCTACTTATGATCTGATATCTTTTTTACGCTGAAAGCTATATGAGCTAGGGAGTCTTGGCAATCACTTTACATGTAATGTTTTTGTTGTGACGAGTCTGATGATGGAGTCAGGAGCAGGATAGTGGAACTCTACAACCGTTACTAGTAATCCCTTCGTGTTTGGGCTCATTTGGTTGGTATTGGCGAGTCCTATACCTATATGGGAAAACATAAATGTAGGTCAGCCCTTTCAAAGGTGGGCTGACGACCTTACCCAAGTTTCCGGAAAATATTGGATGAGCCTTGGAATAAATAGAGAGTTATGGAAAGAGTTAGAAGAGTCCTTCACCCAAAGAGGTGTTCATATATCTAGGACAGTCAAACAGCTAATAATGTCACATAGTTTTTAAGACATGGAAAAATGTTTTAATCAAATTATTATTATTATGTATCTCCGATTTAAATTCACGGAGCGAAACCCGGTCATTTGTAAAGCCTGCGTGGGGTTTTAAGTCCAACACGGAGAAGAAGTTTAATGTCATTTAGTACACCTGCTAGAGCCCATTCACGGGTACATCAGTAGATGTCATGAACCGGTCCAACATCAGGCGTTGGATATATTATTGTAAGCGAAATGGAATAGAGAATAAAGTCTATAAATTTGGGCTATTGCTATTGCAAAGAGGTCCGGGCACCTGCCATAACAACGTTATTCACAAAGTTATCGAGGTAGGCGGTGACTAGCCACTGGATGGGCCCCTGAAAATGCCGTCGTATAGTCACTGGTGTGAGCTGCTCAGGGCGCCTAGACAAGTTTACAATCGACAAGCGCTAACGCCAATAGAAAACTAATATAATTTACTTTAAAAACAAAGTTTTAACCGACTTCAATTTAGTACTCCGCCAAGCTACGAGAACATTTCCATAATTATTTTTTACAATTTACCACATGAACTGATTTCCGAGAACAAATGCGTTGATTATTAGGGAAAAAAACCCAATCGCTGTATGTGGCCCGATAATATTTGAGGACTTCCGTCGATTCCACAAGGATTACCTTGGCACTTCATTAGTTGCTATTTCAAAGGAATCTTATCAGAATCTGTGTCGTACATTTGTACTTTTGAGTACATAATTGAGGAATTCCATAGGTCATCTGTGGTCTTCATCATCAATGCCACTCCATCAAATTTATGATTTCCGGGTGTAAATGCACGAGTTAAAATAGAAAATACCAAAATCACTACACGCGTGCCTAATATAATTGAAGAGTTCCCTCAATTCCTCATGGATCCCATCATCCAATTTAATTTTTGAAAAAAATGGGACCAATTTGGAACTACCTACTCACAAACAAAAAAAAAATTGTACGAATCGGCTCATCAATGACGGAGTTCCGAGGTAACAAACATAAAAATATATATATATATACAACCGAATTGAGAACCTCCTTTTTTTGAAGTCGGTTAAAAATGAATGGGAATGACAGATGTTAAAGAAAAGTGTTTCGTCGGCATCTGTCATTCCCCTACATTTTATTATTTTCTATTGGCGTTAGCGCTTGTCGATTGTAACCTTGTCTACGGCCCCTGGAGTGTCGTGAGGTGGTGCTGCGCTTTCTTTCGTACGGCTTTATGCCCTTTAACGCGATTACGCCTAAATAAGAATTTGGATAATTGCGTTTGTGTTCAGGTGCGTTACGGGTGAAGTGCATTTCTGTCCACATGAGTGCTGTCTAATCGCGATATTATACTGTATTGTGGAATTAAATGAGAAAACGACGCGATTGTGGAAATAAAAGTTTATTGGTATTATTATTTGAGTCTATTGAACACAGGCTGGAAAACACGACAAAACACTGCACTAATAGTTAAATCTATTGTAAACATGGGAAACTGAATACCCTGGCTATGGGCTCAGTCTGAAATAGATAACTAATTAGGATAACTGATTAATAGTTAAAATGTATGCGCGTCGGTACAAGCTCAGCGGTGGACTGATTGGCGGAACATGGCCGCCGCGCGAAATTGGGCGCGTGCCGCACGAATGTGAACCTTATGGCTTTAGGGCGCGATGTTTGAATAACGGCCGAGTGGCCGGTTAGCGCGCGTGGAACGGAGTGTAGGAGAAGTATTTACGATAACTGGTCAAATGCGAATCTGGTTAGTTACGTTTCTGTCCAAATACTATTATTAAATATATGTATGTACCCGAACAAAGATATCACGAGGATCATCAATCTTTAATAAGAGATGCACGCAACTTGCGTTTAAAGAACTTGCTCTGAGCTTGCCTGACGGTAAGAGGGAGATCATTCCACAGACGAATAACCTGAACAGCGAAGGAATTTAAGAGGAAACCAGTACCAAATACTTTTGGATTATTGGAATTAGAAGATTGTTTTATTACGTCAACCTCGGGAGTGAGCGGGCATATTGTTGGTAAACTTATTAATGTCTTGTACGGCATCTATTCAATATAAATAAACTTCGCACCGTGATGAACTTTGGGAGCGCAGAGGAAAGCGGGATTGTTTGTTTTTTCACGAGCCCACTTGTTGCATGCTTCATATAATTGACTACGCAAACGTAGCGTAGGTAGTACCTACCTGCCAAATATAACCCAAATAAATAATTGGGGTTTTGTGTTTGTGGCTTCCGATATTAATCTCATTTCTATCCGTTGCTTGCTAGCTTCCAAGCGCGCTGAGTTAATTTGTTAGAACGATAGCGTGAAACATATTGTTGGGATAAGAAAGAGATGAATTGCGGTTTATTTTCACATCGCATTTTTTAAATTGATAGCATGTTTTATAACGTAGGTACCATACAATAGTATTTAAAGGTAGCATTTTCAGTCTACATTTGTATAATATTGTAATGCGAATGTCGAGTCACACCTACGATGATATAGGTCGACCGCATAATTCAGTCCTTGCCTGCGCGGCGCGCCCGTTATCGTCATTCCCCTGCACCCTCGCGCTGCGCAGGCGAGGACTGACTTAGGTCTAGCTATAAAAGAGTTATAATAATTTTGCATACTCGTATCTGAAATTGCTTACAATTTTCAAAACAGCCCTGACGTGTGATTGATCGACGTTTCAATATCCGTCAAAAGTTTAACCTTCTGATCACTGAGGACCAGTCTGAGACATATTATGTATTACATTCCAAAATGATTTATTATCGCTTCGCGCGTGGACTCGGGATAAAAGCTATCCTATATTTTAATCCAGGTTATAAACAATCTTCGTGCTAAATTTCATCCAAATCGGTTGAGCCGTTCAAGCGTGATTTAGTAATAAACATTCAAACATACAAACATCCAAACTTTCGCATTTGTGTAGGATTTTTAGGATACCTATACATACTCGTTATAGGACTTCTCAGTAAAATAATTGATTTCATGGCCTTAAAGGATTTTGACGATTCAATATAAACTAATTAGTAATTAAAATAGCTACTGACGTATTATAATTATCAAAGCTGTAAAATTGCAAAAACCTTTTATTTACTTTTTTATACTTTGTAATCAAGTGACATAAGATTTTAATTGAATGTACCTACTACCTAGTTTATTTATTAGTTGTTTGGTAACTCGCGGTAACATTTATTTATACTTATAACCTTTCTAATTAGTTGTGCCCTGTAAATAAGACCTTTTTCATGGATGCAATAAATGATCATTAAAAGATTTCAGTGTGTTATATAAGCGCGCTTGTTCTATCACGTTGCCTCGAATCAGATACCTAAACATAAAATTGAAACGCGAAACCTACATCTCAGATAGGCCCTCTGGTTTCAAATTATCATTGAGTTTTAACGTTGTCCTTCAAATATAATTAACAATGTATCTTCTTAGTATTCTAATTAAGTAAGTACCCGTTAAGGGTTACCCAAATCAAAGTTTAAAATACACTGACAAAGACTTTATGGAGTGACGCGTATTCCGATTATAATGAAGCAGCGTTGTTGTGAAAACGAAAATCACGGAATCACTGAAACGCCAGGAGTAGGTACCATCGCCAACACAGTTAACTGACCATCCGTGCACTTTATGTGCATTGTAATAAGGTTCAATATAAATACAGGATGGTCAGTTAACTGTATTGGCATCTGTACACCATTGTAAAACAATACGTGCTTGATCAACAACTTGCGAGATAATAATTGTTGGTGCAGTCGCCATCAGAGGCTCTAGTATAAGTTTTACCGAAACAAAACTTTACGATCGCGTTTGCGTTTTACCCTCAATTTGTATGGGATTTGACAGCTAAACGCGAACGCGGTCGTAACGTTTTGTTTCGGTAAAACTTATACTAGAGCCTCTGATACATCGGCGACGGGATCATGGCATCTGTACTGTACACTCTAATGTACCTACATTAGAGTGTACAGTTACTACCTAGTTATAGTTGTCGGTATAATTTCGTAGGTATTTTTTATAAAATCTTCGCTTCATCCGACAAAATCAACTCATCCACGAATTGCTATTCCCCGGCCTCTGAAATAATATTACTATTACACTTGAACAAAACGTACAGGACAAAACGCAAATAAATCCATGAGTACTATTATCTAGGCAATATAGACAACAATAGGTACAATGTGTCGGTTTATGTAATTTCCACCACGGGAATGTTAACCACAAAAGGTTTCACGGGTCACCGGAGACCCTTGTCGGTTACCTACATGTTATACCTTTCTTTTCCAAGCCCTAAAGGGCAGCAACGGTAATTTCGTAAAAGATTTGCTTTTTAAATAAATAAATATTTGCTGAAAGAAATGAATGCCAACTGTAGCGCTTAAAGATAGTTGGCGCAGTCCGTTGGATGACCAAACGGACGGAAAGCCATTGTGACGCGCCAACGCGCCATCCGAATGGAACGGTCCTGAACGGCAGAATTCAACGTTGGAACCATATGATGTCTATCCATTTGGATGTATCCACTTGTCGCAAAAACAAATGGCGCGCTAGTGAATGCGAAACAAACGTTCACGAGCCATTGACAACTACGTGGCACGCTCGTAAACGTATAGTCACAATATCACGTCCATCTATTTGGATTTTGGATGCATCCATTTGTTGGAGAGACAAACGGCGCAGCGTGGCATTTAGGTGAATGCCCGTAAAGCTGGGTGTAGGTACCCTGTACACGATAAGTATAGGTACGTATTCAGAAAATGTCACCTTTGTCATACTACTTACACGACCAAATTGTCGTGTATTGACCGACTTGCACCTAAGTATATTATTGTTGAACAAATTAGGCACCTCTCTAGACAAGAAAAATACATTAAAGTCTATCTAGTAACTTCATAATAATTACTAAACTCCATGTTTCTCATAAGATTTTATCACATACTAGTATTATGTTACAAAGCCACACCGCATTCATGTCCACAGTATATTTATCGTTAAAAACGAAGGTTAACGAGAGACAAAGAAAATAGAAACACTCAGGTAGTATTTTTGTAGGCTATTGGCGACCACGCAAAGGAGTTTAGTATCGAGTTACCAATTTATAGTTATATATACTTATCTATACTATTACTAGCTTCTGCCCGCGACTCCGTCTGCGTGGAACTCGTTTATATCGTAGCTCCATAATATACGAATGCGACCAAAACCTCACAGAGGTGTGCGCAGATAAAAACAACGTCACTATACGATCAAGGGGCACAGTGGCTCAAGAGGGAACGATGCAGCGGATTAACTGGCCAGAAAAGGCTCAGAAACAACGGCATACGGACCGGAGCCAATTTAACCCCTGCCAAAAAACTAGATATATATAATCAATTGGACCTAATATACACCAAAGACCTACACCAAAGATACTGGGAGGAGATAGACACATGCAGACAGACTAAAGAGATTTTGTCGAAACGCGACAACAAACTCACAACCGCACTACTGAGGACACACAGAAACCAACTACGCAAGATAGTTGGAATAATAACAGGACACAACACTTTGAACAGACACGAGATCACAAGATCCACTTACAATTACGTTTTTAGTACTTTTTAAGGTTATTTTTTATTACAACATTTGGATCAACGCACTTACGTAAATTCGATAACTGAAAGTAGGTAAAATAATCTTACAAGAAGAATCTTAGACACAAGAACACACAAACGAACAGAAGTTAGGCATAGAACACATGATGCGCGTTAGCGTTCCTCAACTCCGTGCTCCAAGCGCACCCACAGTGTGATCTGTTTGCGAGTTCGACCGCGCGACTGATGATTGGATGCAGGAAGGTGGCAGAATGCGAGATGCCTGCGAGTACTATAGTTTAATACACTTAAGAGTCGTTGTTGTTTATGTTTTTCTTTTTCTTAATGTTACATATTCATAAGTTTGTACCGCTTTGGCCTTGCTGTTAAGGTATAAATGTTACTAAATAAATAAATAAATAAATAAATAAATAAATGAGGCGATTTAGTTAAGCGCAACGGAATCATTACTCATTAGACATTTACGCTTAGTTACTACCTACGAATTGCGGTGTCAAGCAAGATATATTTGTGGGTGAACGATGAGATGAGGTTAAAAAAAGTTACAGAATAGCGCGACTGAGGTCTATTTTCGTTAGGCGTACGGGTTAGGTGAGGCGAATGAGCGAGTTCAGAATAACAGCCTAGTAACAATGGCAGGTTACGTCTTCTGAGGGGTGATCAGTGTAATCACGTAAAGTTGTAATCAGCCCCCCTATTCTGTAACTTGTTTAAGCTCACCTCAACGCTCACCCACAAATATATCTTGACACCGCGATGCGTTGTACCTAAGCGTAGGTAGAGGTCTAGTTTCGTGACGGGTGACCGGCGGGGTGAGCCGCATTAGCGTGTAGCGAATAACAGCCCAATTGGACTGTCGTAACGCGCCTTGGAAACGTATTACGTACAATGCGTTACGTGATCGACCTGCTGGTCACTTTTCATATTTGCTATTTCATGGTTTAAATCTATCAAAGATAGGTTTTCCTGTTATTCTCAACCCTTTTCTTTATGGGCATCTTAATAGCACGTTAAAAGTCCGTGATATACCTAAATTTTTTTTGAAACTGACATTTTGTCTTCAAATTGGTTCGGTCTACTTAACAAAAGATTGTTGGACTGTTGTTGTTGTTGTGTGTTGTGTTGGAAGGTTGTTGGTTGATTGACCGAAATTTAGAAAAACATAGATCTGCTGAGCTTTTTACAATAGGCAAGGTGATACAAATTAACTCAGTCATGCCGGGTTTACACGGGCTTAGTAGCTAAGTACTTTTCACTTGCACTTGTCACATGTGTGTAAACATATTCTATAAGTGCTTAGTATTAGTGCAAGTGCAAGTGCAAGTGATTAGAAGTCGGTCCTGTTTACTAAGCGACAAGTACCTATTCCCCAAAAAATCTGCTAATACTTGTCACTTGCCGAGTAGTGTGAACATTCATGTCATGTGAAGTTTGATTACCTACTCAATGCTGCCGAAGTGTTTTGTTTACTTTGTTTTCCCAGTTCAATATTTGTATGTCTCTCTATGTACTGGTCTCATGTTTGTATCGTTTCATTGAATAGCCGGTGTTACTATCTGTAACAAATCATGTGTTCTTTTGTACTCTTTTTGATCTTCGGTTTCTAGCTCCCTTAAGGCGATGCCTTGATTTGAGACGAACACGCCCCCTAGACAGAGACACGCTGCTGCCTTCCGCGCACGAGGAAAAGAGATGTAACATTCTTCGGGAATGGCTTTTTTGGACAAATTTCGATAAATACCTAACTTAGAGACGTTTTATTTAAATTTCATAAAGTGAGATTTTAGATCAGATAAAATACTATAGTATTAACTTGATTGTGTCGTAAAATAATGTATCGTTTGAGTTAGGCTGACTAAAAAAAGGAAAATACAGACCCAACTTTGGAATATTTTTCTATCGACGAAATTTTAAGCAATCATGTATCGATAAAATCAGATAAACAATCATATAGTCAAGAATCATATATCTGAATATCAGACCTTATTGTTTCTTAATCTAGTCAGAACACCTTAACAGATTTGCGGAATTTCCATTTTCTTCTCTTCGCAGCAACCACTGTCTTGTCCATAAACGCTTCTTCTTGCAGATCTTGTATCATTGTCATTAATATAATATTAGAGTAATGCCTAAAAACATTTCCTAAAACGAGTCGGCGGCGATAATCCATGCCGAGAACTTGTAGTAATACCATTCTCTAACACCTGCGTGATGTAGACGGCTACTTGCCACTTATCACTGCAGATAAGTCACTAATCACTTACACTAATACCAAATACTAAGCTCACGTAAACCCAGCATCACCGTGACTGCCATGCTACACCATCGTCCGTAGCAGATTAAACTCCATATCTAGCGTAAAGCGCTCTGACGCATGTGTCGTTATTGGCGTTGAATGGGTTAAATAAAACGTTTGTGCATATCTTTCAGCGCTTTTGAATGAATTCGCGTCAAAATGGCGAATTTTCCGCTAGTTATAGCTTCAGCATGTTACATGTGTTAACTACGGTTTGACATAATTGACAATAAAATAATTTATTTCAGACATTTGGAGTCCATAAAGTGTTAGTGATTGATTTACTTAAAGAGTATGTTAGTACCTAAGCTTAAATGTTGAGTGGTTCAGTGCCTGATTAGGGCACTGTCCCATCTCTCCGCCACCACGGCCAGGAGACTGTGGCGGCTGGCGCGCACCCTGCGCAGCGTCGCGGCACAGCGTTTGCTGAGCGTCGCATGGAAACCGTCTACGTGCGCGTCCGCAAACATGCCGGACGCACTGCAGTGTCGCGGAAGCCGCAACAGTATCCTGAACGCGTCGTTGTATTGTACATGCATGGCGTTCATGGCACGCTGCGTGTACCTCGTCCACAGGCTGCAGGTGTACAGCGATGTACAGTATGCTTGAAAGAGTGTTATTTTAACTTGTGCTGTACACCTGCTAAACCTGCGGGCAATCATGTTGGCCCTGACGCCCAGAGACCTGCGCTCTTGTTCAATATCAGAATCGTCTTGAAAGTCATCGGTGACCAAGTGTCCGAGATATTTAAAAGAATAAACCCTTCTCAGTTCCTGTCCGTCCGAATGAATGGGCGGGACATGTGACGGGCACTTGGTCCCCGCCTTGAAAATCATAAACTCGCTCTTCTTCACATTATATTGCAAGTTATGTTTTGAGGCATAGGACTCGCACTTCTCAATTAGTATTCTTATACCACCGATCGATGGGCTCAGCAGTACCATGTCGTCAGCATAGCTTAGTCAAGCTTTTTCATCCAAAGATCGTAATTCACAAGATCGAAGGCTTTAGAAAGATCTAAAAAACATGCATATATAGGTGTTTTTCTACGAGTATAATATTCGACGGCCTGCTTTAAACAAACAATAGCAGATAGACTTTCTGTAGATAAGCCCGCGCGGAATCCGAACTGTGCGTCATGTAACTTTAGGTACTTATCAAGTTGTATGTTAAGCAAGCCATCGAATACCCTCGCTACAATTGTTGCCAAGGAAATACTCGTAGGCCTATAGTTAGCTTTGTTTGTTATATCACCAGTTTTATTCTTGACAATAGGGACTACAATGGTTTTTGTCATAAGCAAAGGTAGGTACTAATGAGTAGAGGTGTGTAACTCAGGAGTGAGAGATTCAAATGAACTGCATCTTTTCGTTTATGTCACTCGCTCACTCGTTCACTGAAGGATGAAACAACTCACTAACTCACTATGTCAGTTCAGTATGCGTCCTTCCCCCGCTCTTCCGCTCTCAACTCAACCGAGCAACTGATGTACGAGTGGGTTGCGCTCTTCGCACTTACGAGTCGAAGCTATAAACCTGTCTCGCACTCACGCGTGCACGCTTACGTTACTGATAGAAAAACATGTCAATGTGTGAGTCACTCATTTATACTTGTGTGTGTGAGTGATTTAGAGCTGTTAGGAGTCCACAGATCAACTGAGCGAGAGCTGTTAGGAGTCTATAGATGAACTGAGCGAATTGAACGAAATGAACGAAAAGAGTGATACATATCTTTACGATATGAAGATATGAATCGCTCCTTTCACTTCAGTGACACGTTTTGCGCATCTCTACTAATGAGATATACACAAATTATAGAACATCGCTAACACTCGAGGTAAGTGGGGACCAGCAAACTGCAAATGCTCAATACTTAAATGGCCATGACCAGGGGACTTTCCGCGTTTCATATCCTTGATTATTTTACTGACATCACTAGCGCTAAATCGTGTCTGCTGAGCACCCCCCGGGCTGCCAGCATCGAGCACCCCCCGGGCTGCCAGCATCGAGCACCCCCCGGGCTGCCAGCATCGAGCACCAGCTGCCGACCAGCCCCGTCAACGCCGGTGGAAGCAGGCTTCACATTAAACATTAAATAATAATAGCCTAGCAATCCAAAGAGGCAACGCTGCCAGCCTTCTGGGCACCATAACCAATGACGGGGACCTGGGGGGCATTTACTTTTTATAGGTTTAGTTTTATCTCTGGATGAGACTAGCACGGGACCGGGATAAGTGGCGTGCTCGAAGAGAGGCTTATGCTCAGCAGTGGGCGATTAAAGGCTGAAAATGATGATGATGATGATGAGGTTTAGTTTATAATATAGGTTTAGTTTAGTTATATTCCGTTATAAATATATACTTTTAAGGTTCCCATGTAACTAGAAATGTCATGTGATGTTGAATAAAGTTATGAATGATCTAATATTATATTCAGTATCATCAATCTCCCATACGATTAAAAGAGCTGTTAGTGCAAATAATTACTTTGTTGACCATTTTAATTTTGCTCCATCAGAATGCGTCATTGTCGATTACACGCCAATTTCGAATCGAATTTTTCGGAGCTAAAATTTCATGGAATGTTGGAACAATTTCAAATTGATGAGGCTGGTTCTTTTCGCGGTGTTATTTTTTTAATGATTTAAATTAGCGGAATATTGTAATTGTGGAATATTGCCGACGGCACCATGTTTTGTTTTCTAAATTGCTGTTGAGGATTCAAGTAGGTAGTTATGTTTCTTTTGGTAGTAATAGGTAGTGGTACTTCTTTTACATTATATTATTACTAGTGGCTCTGTGAGCTGTAGACCTCGCGGGTTTGTTTCAAAACGGTTGAATTTAGTAATCGAAATCGGAGTTCAAGATACAGTGGACGGAACATAAAATTTGTACCAAGTCAGTAGTCAACGCTGCCCCCTTTCTTGTAATTTTTTACGTTTTCAACCCATATCTCCGCCATTTTTCAAAATTTCGAAAAACTGATTCGACAAAAACATTCTGTATACTTACCGAACCTACTCGCAAGATTTCATGAGAATCGGTTGAGAAATGTGAGCTCTAGGCGAGAACAGGGGGAAATCCAAACATCCGGACATGAGGAAAAAAGATTTTTCGTCCAAGCTGAAGCATAGACGCTTCGCTCGCTTCGCTCGCTCGGTCCATTATTGTTGTTGATTGTAGGCCTTAGTATTCCACTTTGACCAGCAAGTGATTTATTGTGGCAGCCCTTATTTTTAGAGCGTACCTGCCCCCGTAGCATGGACGGCCTTATCACACGATAAGTGACAGGATAGAGCGTCCGTCACTGGCTGACACCGTTCAATAGAACGAGACGGACGCTCTATCTTGTCACTTATCGCGTGATACGGGGTCTGATGCCATTCTCAGTAAATATTAATTATTTTATTTATTAATCTTCTTTGGAGATATTTTAAAACTTAGCCCATTATAAATAAAACTTAACAAACCTCTGTTATCTAACCTGCCCCCGTAGCATGGACGGCCTTATCACACGATAAGTGACAGGATAGAGCGTCCGTCACTGGCTGACACCGTTCAATAGAACGAGACGGACGCTCTATCTTGTCACTTATCGCATGATACGGGGTCTGATGCCATTCTCAGTAAATATTAATTATTTTATTTATTAATCTTCTTTGGAGATATTTTAAAACTTAGCCCATTATAAATAAAACTTAACAAACCTCTGTTATCTAAAACGTGTGTCCATTTCTCGCAAACACCAATATCAGATAAGGGCAAATGAACTTTAAAGCCATTTTAACTAAAACTGTTTTTACGATCATTTACGCACCAGAAAATAATTAATAAATACCTAATGAGAAAGCATGCATGATACAAGCCTGCTTAATTTAGGATCCCTTGGTGCTTGGTATTTCACTGTACAAGTAGGTAACAAGTGGATCTTTCCCCGATCTATAAACAAATTGTTTATTCATAAAAATATTAGCTAGCTATAAAAATAATAGCTGTTTTCTAATTAGAATTTTTTGAAGAATCAATATTAAATAATGAGTATGTACTCGTAGGTACTGCAAATAAGTCAGTTATAAATTTATATATTACGATCGAATGTTTGTTAATGCGACATTTATTTGAAGCGTAATAAATCAGTGGTTTTCAAATAAACACGTACATCACTGCCGAATTAAAACGAAGCGAATCAAAACTTCTAATCCCCAAAAACTTTTTAAACTTCCAAAAACTCCCGCCAGCACTACTTATTAGGTAAAATACTCACCGAAAAGTTTATGAAAAGTCATCCGTATGACACTCACAACACTGCACTTCACTCACCGGCTGACGTTGGTGCGGGCCGCGCGCGTTCCTTCTACTGCTGGCTCCTGCTGCGGGCGGGCGGCGCCCTGATGTTATCTGGCGGAGGGCGCGGCCACACTGTCGGCGGGTAGCGGCGCGCGGAATTGAAAGAGAGAACGAAAATAAATAAAAATGTTATACTTTAGAAGTAGGTACCAAAAATAAGTTCAAGTTTCTTTATAAGAGCTTAAAATGCTACTACTTCGCGACTACGTCACTAAAAAGCTCAGTTTATGATAAGGTAGGTAGGTACCTAGTTAGCACCTGAACCCATTCGTTGCCGGGGCGCAAATAGGTATCCCACATAGTTAGGTTAGGACGCGATATATCGCGTCAAGGGCAACGAATGTGTAATGCGATTTCAAGGAAAACCGTTATGAAAAGACAATACAGTAGTATTGTTATGTTTGAAAAGCACTGAATAATCGGAATAATTAACCTCCTGGATCCCCCGGTCCTCAGTTGAGGACATAACATTTTAAAAAATCTGCATTCGTTAGATCGTTTCCAAACGAAACTGTCAGCCTGATAAATAAACGTCGAGTCACAAATGGCCAATCAGCGATCAGTTTTGCAAGGGGAAAACTCCACTCCAAAAAATATTTTACTAATTTTCCGACATCAAGAGATACTGTACTTATCAGTTTTGGCAGAATCGATATCTCCAGGATCCAGGAGGTCAAACAAGTACAATCTTGTCCTTTGATATCCCGGATAAACGAAGAAATATAGACAAAGTTTAAAAAAAAGTTACATAGAGTGAGGTACGTAGGTATACATAGAATAGATTCCAGTAGGTATCTACTTATCAAATTAAAGGTGATCAAACATGATTGGTGGATTTATGTAATTTGAAATGTATGAACTGTAGGTGAAATCTAGCAAGTCTTTGACCAATTTCCCACCAATCGAGTCGAAATTTTGTATACTTATGTAACTCAGATAACAATGGAATATTATGGCCTGATGAAGATTGCTATAGCTACCCATAGACTACGCAAGACAAAGCCGTGGAGTTTGGGCTCAATTAAACCCCTCTCAACGATTAATTGGTGACTGTGCAACAAAGTACAGTCGGCAATATTTTTTACCATAAATAAATAATATTTTTGTCAGAAACTTATAACTGCCTAACTATTTCGCGTCAGATTTATTTGAACTGAATTGAACGAGTCTTTCGTATGTCCGAATGTGTGGCTTTCCGGCTATTCTCCTCTTCAGGTCGCATTTATCATCTGATAATCGTGAAATTTTGTGAGCAGGTTTAATAATTATATAGATTTTTCTTGTCGATTCAGATTTTTATAAGACTGTTTGCGACACACACTTCGCTTTACACAGCTCACACTTGCTTACTAGAAGAATAGGAACGTAGTTTTACCTGCTGCTACGGGCCAGCGACTAAGACTTACTGACGTCATTATCCCGTGGTGATGTATCGAAATTCCGGGATCTATATCTGAATCCCTAACGTTTTTCACCCTATTTTTGCATTCCCTAACGTTTTATGTCATAATGATCATTTGTCCTAACACTCATATGCCCTATCTTTAGTTTTCCTAATATCGTATGGATGATTTTTTTACCCCGTAATGTTATATTTCCTAACGTCACTTGCCATATTGATTATTCATCCTAACATTATGTGCCATAATAGTCATGTATCATAATTATCAGTAAGCCTAATGATCGTTAATCCTAATGATTATTTTTCCTAACTTTGTACGGCCTATTGTAGTTTGTCCTATATTTGTGTGTGTGTTGTTTGATAGCCGTGCAGCGAGTCGACGCCACCCCACTGCGCGGGGTGTCTATTTCTGGTCTGAGGGACACAAGTGAATCCTAACCTAACCGACCTAAAACAGAGTTCGCTTGTGTGAGTTGTTTGATAGCCTTGCAGCGAGTCGACGCCACCCCGCTGCGCGGGATGTCTATTTCTGGTCTGAGGGACACAAGTGAACCCTAACCTAACCGACCTAAAACAGAGTTCGCTTATGACAAGCCTTTTTTGTCTGCCCTGCGCACGCGGACGAAGTCGCGGGCGGAAGCTAGTCAGAAATATAAACCACTAGCTTCCGCCCGTGACTTTGTCTGCGTGAACTCGGGATAAAAACTATCCTATATTTTAATCCAGGCTATAAACTATCTCCGTACAAAATTTCATTTAAATCGGTTCAGCCGTTTAAGCGTGATTGAGTAACAAACATCCAAACATCCAAACATCTAAACATCTAAACTTTCGCATTTATAATATTAGCAGGATTATCAGTACTGTACACGTACTTTCAGAAAACGTAAGAGTATCGATATTGACGTCATAAATATTTTTACCCATGCCTAAGAACTTGACAGCTACCAATTTGCACCTCCGATAGCGGGGTCTATCTCACATATCGCTACTCTCGAGGGCGGACACAGCCTTAGGTCCGCGTCGTTGCGCGCCACGCTTATCGTACCATTTGGTGTGGTTATCATCTTCGCAATAATTCTACGAAACAAAATTCGATAGATTTAAGTAAACTAAGTGGAGGTAAAAATCATCTTAATAGGAAAATCTAATGAAAACGCGAGACTTCTATACAATAGTCGGGTTCTCAGGATTCGTGATTAAACGGGCACGAGCTTGTGAGTTCTCTGTATCCGCAAGCGTCCATTGGCTATGGTATCAGTTAGGGAGTGCGATCTCGATCTCGCGAGATCTCGAGTGAATTTTCGAGATTACGTCTCGGTGGCAGAAAATCTCGTGTATTGAAATCTCGGACAGATCTCGACTGATATGATATCTCATCTCAAACATCTCAAACGAGTTTGCAGTACGGAGTGTACGTTAATAATTCGTGTCGGATGAGGTAACTTACGTATAAGTTGGCAAGTCCTTACTAAACGAGTAAGGACTTGCCAACTTAGTAGTATGTAATTTTCAAAATAACCGTTGGTGTTGGTGCGTGTTTGCACATTTTTACCGAATAACTTTTTTATTTACAATTTTTTTCAATAGATGTCGTGGTTCATGTTCAAAATATATTAAGTATGATAACAATACCCTAAATGGGTATTATTAGTGGAATTCAGGTAATTTTGGCCATAATTACGCAATATTTAAAAATATGGGAAATCTCTGTATTGTTGAGATTAATCGGAGATCTCGTCGATTTAGCTGACGAAATCGAGATTTGAGAACGATTCGAGAATCGTTAACCTCGGTATCAAAATATTAACGCGAGATCTTGAATTACCATTTGAGATTGTATTCCCTAATAGTATCAGGCCCTATGTTTACGAGCCACCCGCGTCTCTTTGTTTTTGCTAGTTCGGAATTTCAACTAGCGATATGGTAAAATGATAATAATATTTTATAAAGGGCCTCTGCGCTGTTGGCTTCGGCCCCACGCATGCCTTCCAAAAGTCCGGGACCCCATGGTCCTGAGATATTGAAAAAAATATACATACATACATACATACATTCACGCCTTTATTCCCAAAAGATCGACAAAATGTGATATTGCAGTGGTAGGTTGCTAGCCCATCGCCCACAAGACACTTCAACCCTGGTCCCTTAGTCGACTTTTACGACACCCACGGGAAGAAAGGGGGTGGTGAAATTCTAACCACACGGGTTCCGGGAAACGGGTTCACGGGGAAAAAATATTATTATTAATAAAAAACATAATAATAAGAATTGCATTAAAAGTCTTACAACTACATAGTGCATACATGCACTATGTAGCCTGAACTAGCTTTGAAGGAGTTGTGTAATTGCCTAAATACTTAGTTAACAAAATCATACAATCAGAGGAATAGATAAAAACGTGCACAAATTATATTCTAAGTAACAAAGTAAATGTTTACAATTAATACACTACTTCGAATTACTATTACAATAATAAAATAATGCTATAAAAAATTTTTTTTCCTTGATATTACACAGGCTGACCTTCGGATAGCCTGGAGTTCTAACGGGCAAAGTTGGGGGCCAGGCCCTTACATCACTTTTACTTCAAGATTACAGCTACGGCCCCCATGCAAGAGGCTTCGCGACCCCCCGGAGGGCCACACCCACCGCTGGAGTATCGTTTGCAATTGGAGTTTTCGAGAAGATTCCGAGTATCGTACCAAGAGGCTATTTTTCAGGTGATTTCGCACTAATATTAGATCGTTAAGCCGCCGGTCACAGGTTAACGTCCGTTGACGTGTGAATATTTCCATAAACGTTGGGGGCCTATTGGAGAAACATTGAATTTGAATCGGTTTTGAATTTGTACGACGGTCGCTTTTACACGCGCCAATCTTTTCATACGTTACCTACTCTCCGTTGTTCTGTGCATGTCAAGACGATTCAGACCTTGGCCCGCGAGGTATGACTTGGGACTCGTTATGCATGTGCAGTTTTCAAAAACAAACGCGTGAACGTTAGATCAAACTAGCGGCTCTGTGAGCTTTAGAATTCTGTTTTGTTTTCCAAAATATGTTTTTGACAAGTTTCCAAAATCTAAATTGTTAATACAAATGATACCTAATTAATTGTCGAACCTGCTCACAAAATTTCACGAGAATCGATTGAGTAATGCGACCCCGAGAGGAGAACAGCCGGACAGCCGGACATACGAAAGAATGTTTACCCAATATTCGTTCGCTTTGCTCGACCGTTCAATAAGTTTCTGTCAAACATCCATTTTTGTACCAGCTTTTATTGCCGACGACTGTACTTTTTTGCACACTCATCAACTTTGAGAGAATTCTAGTGAGCTCGAATAATGACACGGCTTTATCTAGCAAGTGTATCGTTGAAGAGTTCCCCGTCGTGCCCGAAATGCCCGCCTTCCATCTCATCATCAACTCAGTTCCAGGGTATAATCCTTTTTCGAAAGCTAGAGCTGGAAGTGTTTATAAAATAATCTGCCTGCAAAATCCATTTTTCTCTTGTGTCGTGACGTGTGGGCGCTAGAAAATAGCACACCTTATTAAATTAAATGTATTGTTTGTTATCCGACTTTCACAAGTCAAGTTTACAAAAATTTCGACTAGATGGCACTTAGGGAAGTTTGACTTTCAAAATTCTACCCGAACTAACATATTAAGCTACATAAAACATTGTAAGTTAAAAGTTAAATAATTAAGAGTAAATCTGTTAGTTCTCTTAATAAATAAAACAAAAATAAAGTTCTAAATAAACGTCGGATCGTTTTTGTACCTAGATATAATTATCGAACTTGGTCACAAAAGGAGAACAACCGGATAGACGCCGGATATATGAAAGAATTTGGGCTCAATCTGAAACAGAGAACTTCGTTCGCTTCGCTCGCTCGTTCAATAAAGCCAAACCATGAATATATTTCCTCTATGATTTAAGCAAACGACAGTCTAGTAATCATTAAATTTCATTATAAAAAAAGGAGAGGGCTTGGGGCTTGTAAAGTCTGACATGAGTTTGTGTAATTTTCTTATCATCATATCATCATTTGCCGTATAAATCTATAAAATGAATGAATTAGCATCCATATTAGTGGAAGGCCTTACATTTAGGTTCGGCACTTATGTATGTGGCTTGTAAGGCCGATACGGAACGGGAGCGACATCCGCGACCTCACAATTGGCCAAGCACTGCCCGGAGATGAACGAGGAACAAACAAGGAAACTAAATAAACTGAAATAAGACAAAAGCCTGGGTTGTTGAACAACAGTGACGAACCCGAGGATTTTTTAGGTGTCCATTGAAACAAATATGTTCTTGGAAGTTTTTTTACTCTACTAAATGAAAAGTTAACGTAGAAAACTTCAACTGCACACAAGTGCAAAGATCGCACCACCCCAGCATTTTTTTTCGAATTCTGTAAAAACTGTAAGCGTGTCTGACTGACCGTGACATACTATATACCATATGAAAGGTAAGCTTTTCCTCTATAAATTCATCTACTTTTCAAAAGTTAAAGCGGTCAACACTTTTAGATTTTTAAGGCTTTTAACGTTCTTCTTCTTCTCCTTATTTAAAAGCTAAGCTCGTGTCGGTGTAGGCCCTCCTTCTACTCCGATCCCAGGCAACCTCTTTGACATCTCGATACGTCTTCTACATCAACCTCTACTAGTTTATTCTGGGTCTTCCTCTTCCTCGCTTCCCCTCTATCTTTCCTTCAATTATATTGAGTATGAACTTGTCATGTCGTATGAGGTGCCCTATCGTCTTCCTTCTTCTATTTTATAAGTTTCTCATTAACTGCCTGGTATGCTTCCACTGTATTCAGCACTTCTTCATTGGTTACCCTATCTCTCCAGCGAAATTTCTCCATTCGCCTCCAACAGCACATTTCAAACGCTTCTAATATCTCCTCATCTTTCTGGGTCAAGGTCCATGGTTCACTTCCGTACAATGCTATGCTCTATATTATGATTTAATAAATTGTGTATTCGTTTCATTCGATATTTTTGAAGTAACATGTGTTTTTGCTTTGGTAAGCTAGTTTTGTCATTGCTATTCTGGACTTTATATGTAGTGTGCACCTGGAGTCTGCGGTGATAAGGCTTCCTAAATATCTGAAAGTTTTTACTTTTTCGACTGTGGATCCGTTTAAAGAGATACCTACTGTAGAACGTTACCGCCCTAAAAATGCGTAGGTAGTTACTGGAGTAAAACTTACGCCTAATGGGAAAACTGAGGTTTTACTGATGACTATATGAATAACTGACACCAACTTGCTATAGTTAGAATGAAAGTGAAATATGCATTGCTGTCTCGCTCCAACTATACTAAGTTGTTGTGACAAATTGCTAGGTGTGTAATGTCTATGCCGGATCTTAGACCACAACATGTAAAAGGAGACGCTACACTTATGAAATTGGCGGACGGCCAAGCAAAGTCACAGAAAATTTCGTATGGAGTGACCTTGATTTGGCCGGCCGCCGTATTTCCGACTCGTATCCACATGGGCCGAATTACGCGTCAGCCGGCCTGTAGTCCTGCCGATATCGCCCCGTGTAGCGTCTCCTATAAAGGCACTGCTCCCACCGCCGGCTATAGTAAGCTAGAAAAGTTGGGCGAGTAGCATTACATTGCGGATCTGTAAAGGTCGATTGATCACACTGTGCCTGGTCAGCACGCAATGAACCGTTACTCACCCAACTTTTCTAGCTTACTAGCCGGCGGTGGGACCAGTGCCAAACGCAGCATCTATTTACCTACTAGAAACAAACTAACTGTTATATGACAAAAATCATGTTAATAATTTAAAGATGAAATGTTGTTTGTGAAGCTCAAGATAACCTGGGGCGAGGTCGCGCGATACGCGGGCCAGAGGTCCCTGCGCGTTCCTATTGCACTCTGCTAGTGCTCAAGGGTAAAAACATTGGGACGCGTAATATCTCAAAAATATGTAACCACGGAACACGACCAATTATCCAATCGCTTCAGTGTTGCAAGTTTAGACGAGTAAAATTGTAACGTGTCGCTTCGTGAAACGGACCACAGGAGCCCATTACTCGCTTGTATCACAGCTCGCTCTAGACAGAGGTGGTGATCAATCAAAGTCAATCAATCACACATACACAGTCAGCATCAGTAGTCGTAACACAGCCTTACATCTACGGTACCTAATACAACACGTGTTGCGATATATTTGGTTACTTTGGCTGCTACTAACTATACAAGGTGTAACAAAAATGGGGTATGAACCGATCAAGGGCTTAACAGGTACATCGTGTTCTGATAATAAAAAACAGAAAAAAAAATTTTTTGATGCGATTTTTTTTTACATTTCTATGGAGCTTGTCGCCCCAGTCGGCCAACGCTCCATACTAAAGTAAAAAAAAAATCGCGTCAAAAATTTTTTTTTTGTTTTTTCTTATCAGAACACGATACCTGTTAAGCCCTTGATCATTTCATACCCCATTTTTGTTACACCCTGTATATGATGCTGACTGTACCTCGAAGAATCAGGCGTCTCCGTATGTTCGTGTTCCGGCGATTGTTTTGTCGGCGTGATTGATTTATATATATATTAGGTACCCATCACAGTTTTCTAGTAGTAATGGTTACTGAGCTAAGCCGAAGACAGACGGACGGACGGACGGACAGACGGACAGACGGACAGACAGACATGGCGAAACTATAAGGGTTTGTTTGTTGACTACGGAACCCTAAAAATGACTCACGGTATCACAACGTGGCAGGCATGTGCGTTACGTAACGGATTGAACCACAAAGTAAATATAGTACAAAGCACGTACAAAGGGTAATGTGCTATACCTATATCTATGGCCATAACCTACAACGAAGATATGTATAATGATAAGTAAATACGTACCTATAAAACGACGTAATTTTATTCAACTATTTATTTAAAACCCATCTTTTTACAGTTTCTTACTACCTACTTACGACAGTGGCAAAAGATCGTCTTGCTTGTACAAACGACAACACTGTTAACTGACCATCCTGTGTTTATATAGAACCTTACCCAATGCTCTTAAGGTGCACCGATGGTCAGTTAGCTGTGTTGTCGATAGTACCTATGGTGGTAAGCAGACGGCGTAGCCGCTGGACTCTTGCGACTGTAGAATCCATGGATTTTATTTCACTGTAAATTGGAAAAGGGTTGCATTTGTTTTGTTTCGTTCGGTTTTAAAACAAATCTAATTGCATTATATTTCCTAGTACAGTTTATTCAAAATGAATTGTAATTTTTACGAGCTTTTAATTAACTTGCAATGTATGTTTGTCCGGGTGGAATCTTCCAACTGAATTTTGAAGCAGATCTTCAACCGATAGACCTGAAATTTTGGGTAAAGGTATAGTTTGGATGACAATTCTATATTATTGTACCATCGTCCTGATCTGATGATGGAGACATAAGGTGGCCATGGGAATTCAGTAATTAACCGACATAACCCCGTTGAGTTAGGCTCGTTAGAATCGTCTCAATGAGTAGTTGATGATGATGATGGTATACAGAAAAGTACAGCCGGCAATAAAAGCTTGTATCGTAAAATGAGATTTTTGACGGAAACTTATTCTTGTATTGTGTGCGGCAACAGGCTAGGAGTTAATAAAGTCGAAATGATTAAATAAGTAATTTAAACTTACTAACTCGGCTCAGGCCCATCAGTCTGACCAATTATACCTACTTGAGATTATTTGAGTTGGCCGAATTACTTACATGAGATGAGAGTACCTACTCCTCAAAAAGCCTCTTTACCGTCCAAGGTGCAAATTCCAATTCAAATGACAGTTAAAAAAAAAGACGGCGACATTATATAATCTCAACCATACGTATTTTTGCGAAAAAAAGAGTTCGTAATTTTTTAAATGAAGTCGAATGTTGGGGATTTTCTTCATTCGGCTACATCTTTATAACTTGCAAATACTTATACAAGTACAATTGTCGCCATTGTAATAGCGTTTGAAACATTTACATAGTTAAAAATCGTCCGACATAATTATTTTCAGCCGACATTTTATAAAACGGTCATTGGACTTCGACGTCATGAGGTCAGGTCATGACCAACTGCAAAAAACAGCTATCATGAGACGGCGCGCGAGCTCTCTCGATTTTTCTCGCACTACCCGTCTATCTCTTATTAGAACACTTAGAACAAGAGGTATAAGTAGTGCGAGAAAAATCGAGATAGCTCGCGCGCCGTCTCATGATAGCCGTGCTGGGGTACATAGCCGAGTGACGTGGCCATCACAAAGGGCAACAGCGCCTCCGATGACCACTTAAGTCGGAGGAAAGCGTAGATTAATTCTTAACGGAACCTACTTGAGGGCAGCAGCTCACGGAAGATGGTTATGGTCACGTTCTCGGCGATCTCCTACGAGGGGCATCCACCCCGTCTCCGTTCCCTGTGGTATCCTTCTGGACCATAATATTCTCACAGGAGGCCATGCCCTACATTTTTATATTTAGAACTTGCTTAGGTTATACGTAGGTACCTAAGCTAATCAAATAAAGTCGAAATGCAGTTCGGGATGGGGAGAATAAGACACAACAACATTCATGATAGGTAGGTAAGTACCTAGTATAGTCAACACGGACATCTGATATTTTATAAGATAACTTCTACACTGCCCAACATGCATCACAGTCAGTAACCTACGTACCTACGGGAACATTTTCATACCAATTAAGTTTGACATGGAGAATAAAAGGTGCAAGATCGCCCATCCGGAAATTCCCAAAGTAAGTAACCTACGCAAGTAAAATCAGCTGCAGTGAAAAGTGACGTAACATTTCGAACAACTTTGCTGACTGTGCCTATGGACTATGTTTCATATCAAATAAGTAGGTATGCACTATGTACACACTGTGTACACTAATTCCCAGTACAAATCAAAGTAGCTCAGCGCATAAATAAGAGTGTATACTAAGTAAGGCTACGAAATTGACTATTCCCTAGCTTTTAACACATTCACTGCCAGGAATCGCTACGCGCTACGCTCGTAGCCGATCCCGTGGTTTCCCTCGTATGTAGCGGAAAGCGAATACGGCGTAGGCGCCCGCCGAGCGGGTTCCTGGCAGCGAAAGTGTTAAATCTATTTATGAATATGAACACACAAGTCGCTTCGGTCGCTTGGGACTAAAGACATTACCTATGACACACATTTCACATTACAATTTAAAACCAAATTTGTTCCGCGTGCTTTTTCAGATACATTCAGCTCGGTACGAGGTGCAACACACAGATAGATAGATTGGAATGCGAAATTGAATGCCAAATAGGCCTCCGGTCGCTGCCTGAGACCGTTGACTGGGTTAACGACATCGGCACCTCGAAGCCAACTTTATAATAAATATATAATAATAACTTGTATTCCTAGATATTTGCAATTAAATTGTGCTCTACCTCAGTAGCTCGAACAACTTTATGGGAGCAAAGCGAAATGCCATTTAACTCACCCCGTGACACAAATCAGGTAATCTTTAGTAATGCAAGAGAGAGCACAGCGGAATTTCATTTCGCTCATATTTGGACCAGCTCAACTGGGGAAGTACCTCTCTCCCTCTCCCTCCACTCCTCCTTATAGGGCTTATAGAAGACCGCGGCCGCAGGTCGCCTTTGGGAAGTCGCCAGATCTTCTCGGTCGCCTGTGTTGCGTGTGGAACCTGCATTATGTTATGAGTCCACAAACCAATAAAGGGTCGGCATCGCGCTTGTGATTCTTCTGAGCGGCCACTATGAAACGCTTCGTTCGTCAACTATATTTTTATTTATTTAAATCAGGCAACAAGGCCCGTATTACAAATACCTTAAATATCAATATAACATATCAATATAAACTTATTAATAACTACAAAAACACACAAGTACTGGGACGTGCTGCGCAATTTCGTAGTGTTAGGTAACCGACCGCAAAAACGTCGGAGCTTGACTCCCTTTGGCCAAAATTCTTCCTTGGTGAAGGTCACATATCACACACATGCATATTCAAGTGACAGAGACGGAGATATTTTGTGTTTCGACTTTCGATTTTCGTGATAGCGCCGATGGTATCGCAAGCGTCCATACGGTGTCTGTTTACCATCAGGCAGGTCGTATGCTTGTTTGCCACGGTTTGGTAAAAAAAAAACTTTTATAAGCAGCTGGTCGATCACGTACCGCATTGTAGGTACGCGCGTCAGGTAATCTAAATTTAACAATCACTTTTTGTATGAGAAAATGACAGTTGGATTTTCCTAACTCCTCACGTATCTCACGTTCGAAAAGTTACGTGATCGTCCTTCTAATCATTACGTAACAATGTCATATATGTAATATCATGATGCAGTGTGCGTTCCCGCAAGTCTACTAGCGATACCTATATATATTTTCCATCATACAAATTAGTAGAAAATTCGATGGGGCTTAAGCCCAAAGCCAATGACAGAGCTTGCAATTTGTCACAATGCAACTTGCATTTAATTTAACGATCCCTGTCTCTTTCCAACTATAGCTACGTCTCTGTTGGTAATTGCGTCAAATTGCAAGGTGTCATTGCCTTTATTAAATCAACAAAATTATGGTTTAATTATTATTTTATTTTTAATCCATTCTCTAAATTAGTGTTCAAACCTACATTATTATATTCAAACAACTTTCCGAACAATGAATTGTACAGCTCATTTGTGCTCTCTTCATTGCAAGTGGTGCATTTCTCAGGTGCCATATAGTTCACAAGAGGGTTATGAACAACATATTTAATTTTCCGTCCTTTCGTGGCCTTCGTATCGACTTTTCGCTTCATTTTACTCCGCATCTGCTGCAGAGCTATCCATTGTCTACTCAACTGGACAGGATCGGATATGTCTGCAGATTTACACTCAATAAGCTCCCGAAGCAACTGATGGTAGAAGTCACTATCATCAAATATTTCAGCGATATATTCGTCATCATCTTTCCTGTCCTTCATTACTGGATTCTCCGCACTATTTGCCTCATTCTCTACATCAGAAGGCTTTTTGTAGCCGACAATGTCATACTCGGATCGCTTCAGCTGTGTCCGCTTAATCAGTTTGCTTCTATCAGATAGGATAAAAGAAATCTGTTGTAAAATTGTGTTAGTTGGCGTGTTTTTGATGTTTGTAGCAGCAGCCAGACGGGTCTTTTCGTGCCATTTTTGTATGGTGGAATCTCTGAAGGGCTTAAACACTTTGTGTGTCTTAGCCAGTTCACTTTCATAGTCTACTAGTTTACGTTTCTTCTGTGGTTGTTCTTTTTTATTTTTCTTTGGAGACTTGTCTTCTACTGGTGTGTTGTCTTCTTCTTCAGTGTCAGATGGTATTTCTTCATTGTCTGTGTCGCTTGGTATCTCCTCATCACTTTCTTCTTTCTTTTCTGTAGTTGTTTCTGGAGGTTGTTTCTTAGTAGATAATGTTTTAGTTTCGGGGAAGCCTTTTAGCAACATATTTTGTAGGGATAAAAACCTGAAATGAAAAAGATGTTGTAATCAAATTGTGAACATGTAAACCAAATACAAGAGTATGATGTTTTATCAGGCTGTCATAAGTAAGGCTCATGGAAGAGATACCTGGAGCCTAATACTAATACCTTGAATTAGTTAAGTCAAGAAATCAAATTAATTATTGAAACTTGCTTGATTTTCATATATAATACTCTCTTTGTGTTAGGAATGGTGGGGCATAACAAGTTAGAAGTGAGGCGGGAACAGGCCCTCGCTACATATGTAGTGAAAGTACTACGGGGTGAGTTATGCAACCCCGGGGTGGCGGACGGACGCACCGCTGACACGGGCTATTCGTAACTTAAATAAAGCTGCAATTACGTTGGACATATTTAAATGCTCCCTGAACGACTTTGCAAAGGCCACTATGTTTGTACTGTGCAATAGTCAGTAATTATATGTGTAATTTATTTTATTTAAATGTGTTAGTATTAGTTATCACTCACTTCACTTGTCTATCGTATTAAGTAATAAGCCTGTAATGATAGATTAAAGTTATTGATTAAATAAATAAATAAATAATTTCAGTTACTTTTAGTAAAAATTAGGAGTATTATGTTTTGCAGCAATGGTAAAAAAAGGCTAATAATAAAAAGAAATAATAGTAAATTTGTTCCTTTCTTTTCATCTTTTATGTTTTAAATAAATCATCTTATGGTAAAAATAAAGTTTGACATAAAAACAATGTGAATTCACTTACTTATCTAAGACAGTAGCAATATTGGATGTTGCAGCACTGCAGGCCTCTGCAAACTCATTATCCTGCTTTAACTCTTTATGGGCCTCCGGAAATGGCATCTGATTGGCTGTACTCATACATCGCTGCAGGTGTATCCTCATCTCTAGCAATCCTTCCCATACCAACAACTGATTCCGCACACAAGCACCTTTCTTTGCCTCTTCGGACACATTCTGCTTTTTCATGTGCTCAAATTCCTCTTTTACCGGCTCCTCCATTTGGCTGATGTCATAACCTTCTCCATTTTCATCATCATCTTCTTCGGACTGGTCGCTATCCAACGATTTTTGGCGTCGAGTAATACTGTAGTCTTCACTCTCACCGTCTGAAGTTAAATCTTCGGAATCTGAAGCATTTTCACCTTTTTCGGTCACTATCTGTCCGTCATCAGATTCCTCCGAGTCCTCTTGAGTAAATTTACTAGCGATAGAAGCCAATTTCGACTGGAACCCCCCGTCATCGCCAACGTCCGAGCCACTCTCGATCTCACTTTCCGAGCTATTGTTGTCAAGATCTTTTCTCGTCACCACTTGCCCTTCGTACTTTTTACTGATCTCACTTAGTAAGTTAACATTCCTTTTTCGAAAATCACTAATCGCGGCGTCGTCTTCGCTTTCTGATGAGCTCAAGTCGGCTCGAGAAACGGTGTGAGGTTTTGTACCAAATACTTGATCGTCCTCTATGTCCGCTCGCGGTTTTATTGTCAAAGCATCAGCAATTTTGTCTGATAGCAACGGTTTTGCGTTTTTCTTGGATTTAGCCTTCATTGTGCAAGTTTGAAGTGATTTTAATATATTAAAATACCACACACGTGTTTACGACATTTGCGTAATTTTTTGACAGTTCTGACAGGAGCACATGACGGTCAAAATTGTTGTTCGAGTAATCGCTAAAAACGATAGTCGCAAATCACCTGTACTTGGATAATCAGAAGAAAACCAATTAGTTCATTAAACTCGGACTACCGCGAAAGGAAAACGAACTTCGTTCGTGTATCTCCGTCTTTGTCGCACTTGCTACTTCAAGCTATAGAGAGGGAGAAACACGAATGAAGTTCGTTTTCGTTTCGCGGTAGCCCCTCAGTTTCCAAGTTTTTTGAGGGTTAACAATATAAATATCATAATTATAAACCTATACGTGTACGTCAGAGCAGAACCCATTATCTGTTGAATAAAAGGTAAATTGCGGTTTCCGATTTATACGTATTAAAAAAACTACTTAGTAGATCTCGTTCAAACCAATTTTTGGTAGAAGTTTGCATGGTAATTATACATCATATTTTTTTTAGTTTCATCATTCTCTTATTTTAGAAGTTACAGGGGGGGGGGAGGGACGACGACACATTTTACCACTTTGGAAGTCTCGCGCAAACTATTCAGTTAATTCAGTTTAGAAAAAAATGATAATTAGAAACATCAATATCATTTTTGAAGACCTATCCATAGTATGGGGTATACACGTATGGGTTTGATGAAAAAGTCGTAACTACACTCTTGTCCGAGTGGTCGTGATTATGTTTATGTACTCGGTGTGTCTCCATCGTTGTTCTGCCTCTTGCCAGTGGTAGCAGGTTCTTAATAGATTTATATACCTAATACAACTCTCAAAAATATTGCAAACAGCTGCAGGCGCAGCTTAGTTTACATTTTTAAAATAAAATGACTGTCATTTTAGCACTGGTGATTTGACTAGGTACTTACCTACTTATTCACTCTAATTACCGATTCAGAACATGGTCGCACGTGTCAAAATTGAGTTATGTTATCCAACTTTGACAGTGATAAATGACAAATGATAGCCGTTACCGTTTTGCAAAACATGGTGCCTGTTTAATGTGATAACTGTGATAAGATAAATTATCGTAATTTGACGTCTCGTGATCGGTCGCAGGACCGGCCTAACGACCCTATTTGTTTTGAAATACCGTTCAACGCGTCCACTATAAGCTCGTGATAGGTAATAAAAATACTTTTAAAAACAATTCTATAATTATACATTCAATTAGGTACAGTCGAGTTCTCCAATATCTATACAGACAACCCTTCAAAAATATCTACACGTGTCTTATGTCAGTAACAATAAAGTCTGTGTATAGATATTTTTGAAAGGTTGTCTGTGTAGGTATTGGAGAACTCGACTGTACATTAATAATAAGTCTTAGGCATAGGTATTAATTGATTTAATTGTTACAAAACAGCGTAGGCACATTCTTAAGTTGCATCTTCATAAATTCGTGAGATGAACACAAAAAATATGTGTTGTGATACAAAAAGTGACTATTTACTTATTTACAAAAATTAAAAAGAGTAGGTACAAAGGTATTCACACTACGGGAATGTTATGCGTTGCATATTGAGCAGGGTCGAAAATCGACAAATTCAGTTCTCAAAATTGTCTATCTACAATTCTAAATCTAAATATTCTAATTTACCTACACTAATTATAATTTATTTATATGTAATATCTACACGTACTGGCTAGTTTTACTATTCATCTTAAGGGATGCTGGTCAGAAGTGATGCAGGGAAAAAGCGAAGTTCCAATCTTCGTGCGTACTAAAACTGAAGTATTCATATATTGTAAATAAATATGGAACCATGGGAGCCAACTGAAGAGTAAATACACTTAAAAAAACAACGGACAATTATATTAAAACAAAATCAAGTGAGCGGTTATATGTACTTATATATAAATCTAACCTTTCTTTGGGTCATTTTCTTCACCGGACTATATAATTATAATTAGTGAGCGATTCAAATTAAATCAGAAAAAACAATAAATACATAAAACGATGTAGGACAACTATACAAATAAACATACTATTATTTTTGCTTAAAAACAATAATTGGAGATGTTTTCGCTTTTTCTATGATATAAAACTGTATCTGATTGTGCAAAAATATGGAGTATATCACTAATTCCATCTATCAAGAAGAGGGCAAATACGTTAGTAGGTATTTGTGGGTTACCCCTAATAAGCACCCTGCTCCAAGCCCGCTGAAAGTACGTGGCGTAGGCGGCAGTATTTTTTCAAGGACCTGTAATGATGTTGTCCTATTACGCGTCTCACAAGTTCTCCGTAATCATGCGCATTTGGTCCTTGACATGGACTTCCATGTTCGAGAAATCTGTTAGTGCCTCTTCGATCATCTCTACGAGGATGGTCGGCCATTGCAGTTCCAATGCGCGCAGCCGCTGCGCAGCGCCGCAGGCCAGGTCTATGGCGTGAGATAACTGGCCTCGACCGCGAACTCGCCAGCTCATGTCCTCCTTCATATACGAAAAATGTCTCGTTAAATAATGTTACTGAACTTTTACCGCAGTAGCCAAGGCTTAGGACAGCAATCGTTCAAATTGTTTTCATTTTAGCGTTAGGAAATCGTTTTTGTACAAAAGAACTGTATTATATACTATAGATACTTGCAACTTGTTGATGCTGATTACCTGTGAAACCTGTCCTTTCTTGAATTGTAAAGCTTCTTTAGCAATAACATCTCTTAATGCCGGATCAGCAGCCCTCAACCATGCCTTGGCACTGACTGTACTATTGCCACTCCGCCCTAGCCTCGCCAAAAGAGGCTGCAGAGGAGCATCCGGCAGCGCTCGTAACACTACATCACTGAGGCCGGTGTACGTCTGATTGGCTTCTTTCAATTCTTCTTCGGTCACCTGCTTGTAGTTTAAAGTATTATAAAAAGATCGTGGAGATTACACTTCACTTTTATCAGACCTATTCATGGGCGTACCCAGCATTATTTAAGGGGTGGGGCAGAAGTTATTTTTTAAAGTACCAAATGAATATTTAATTTTGCCTAAAAATTGTTAGCTTCGGGTGAGAGTGCAGGTTGAGGCAAATGCCCCACCTTGCCCCACCGTGGGTAACCTCTTGGACCTATTACTTTGTTCACATAATCATAATATGCTATTATTTATCACTAAGGTAGTTTGTTTGTATTAAATAGGGTAAATCCTATCTTTCGGTACGTTCAACCGTATTTTAAAGCAGTAGTGGTGACAATCCTACAAAAACTGGGCGCCAATTTCAATCTTGAATTCCATGTGTGCTTAACGTTTGGCTTGTATAAAAATAACTACAGTATAACTATGTACCATGTTATAATATGTGTATTTAGTATAGATTAATAATTCTTATTATTACCGGTTCGTCGTTGATTTCTTTCAAGCCCCAATGGCCAAGCCTGTAAATGGCGTATTCTCGCCAAATTTTCCCGTGTATCGGATTGCCTTCTGGCAACACAGTTAAGCCGGTAAGTCCCCGCAGCTCGGCTAAGGCATGAAGTTGGCCGAGCCACTGTAGTCCTGTGGCTCGGACAGATATGTGTGTCACATTCGGGAACCTGTAATTCGGTAAATTACCATTAGTATCAAAACTAGCCTTTTTACCCCTATGTAATATTTAGATCCAACTGGTCAACTTCCATAAATCCGTACTATCCATACTAATATTATAAAGGTGAAAGTGTCTCTGTCTGCCTGTCTACTACTGTTACCTCTTCACGCTGAACCGATTTAGATGAAATTTGGTATAGGTGTCTATAGGGGTGTATATCGGATGGCATAATAACGGTGTTCAACTTTATGCCAAAAATGTTCGGCCAAAAGATTTTAGGACAATTAATAATATTAGACCACACAAAGGAAACTTGGTAAAAAGATAGTTTGAGTCCCGGGAAGGACATAAGATGGTTTTCATCCCGAAAATGGTGCGTAAAATATGGTGCCTGGGGGTGAAATGGGGCGTAAAATATTGTATGGAGGTACAATATAAACAAGATCTAAGCGGACAAAGCCGCGGACAGAAGCTAGTTACTAAGGCTGGAAATAGTGCTCGACCGACGGTGAGCGCTGACATCGGTTGGACGTAGCTATATCAATGAAAATGTATGACGAAATACAGTGCAGCGCTGATAAACTGCTACGCGCGTACAGCTACGTCGCGCGTACCGCGACCGTCGGTCGAGCTCGTCGGTCGCGCTTAGTCGGTCGACCGACGAGTTATGAGATTGTATGGATGCGTTCAGTGCTTCGCTGATGGAGCGACCGACCGTACATACTGCACACACGCGTCGCAGTTCGCCGTCAGCGTTGCACTGAATGCATTTTCGCAACCGACGATCAGCGCTGACGGTCAGGACGTACGGTCAGGACGTACCGTCGGTCGAGCACTGTTTCCAGCCTTAGAAACCAATAGAAGGATAAAAGTGCCAGTGGTAAATCTGTGGCGTGGGTTTGTGCCAATACACACGTAAGAAAAGCGAGTGTTTTTTTTAAATCTGTTTTTAGGATTAGTAAATATACGATCGTACTTCGTCTTCAATTCCGCTAAGGACTGTGCAACGGCGTTGAAGTGTACGTAATGGAAGGCAGCCCGAGTGACTGTCCTGGCTCGCTCCCAGTCCCAATCCCTTGCCAGCCGACGCACTGCGCCAGCACCCCACGCGCTCACCACGCCATCGCCTACTTCCACTAAATAGTCTACTCCTGAAATGATGCACTTTAAATTAATATGCATCCTACTGGCTGGTAAAGACCTAGTTTTCTGCCATACTGACCTTGTTCCCTGTCTTTAGAAGCTGGCATAGGCTTCGGTACCGGTTCAGACGATTTCAAGTTAGCCAAACTTTTTCCTGATTTTACCCGAGCAGTCGACGCCCGATTACCAGAAGCCGGCGATGCTCTTTCACTTCTTCTTGCGATTGTGGCACTTCTAACCGTTCTATTACTTAGTCTGCTGTTAACGGAACCCTCTCTCCTTAAAATCCTACTATTATAGTCACTTCCTGATGTCGAAGACTGAACTGACCCGACGTTGGTACTGCTAGAAATGTTACTAGCGTTTTCACTCATGTCCGAGTTTTTAGCTTTAATTCTTCGACTTTCAGGGTCACACACGGATTTAGATCGCGTTGTACCGAAATTCGCTCTCCTTCGAACCGCTGTAGGAACTCTTTTGATTTGTCTTTTATTACTGTCATCGTCGCTTTCTGTTGATGATGTAGGCAGCGAGCTGAATGAAGAATCGATAATGGGATCGACACTTGATATACTTTCCCATCTTTGTAGAACTGGTTCGGTCCCATCAGCAAGTCTTACGTTTTCTAATGATGATATTATTGGCAGAAGTATTGGTGGTAGCCTCAAGTCACTGCTAGTTGAGGTCGAGTGTGACGCGTCGGTTTCTTGCGAAGCACTTCGGTCCGAGAAATTAACACGTTTTTCAGAAGCTTTTCTGGCAGTTGAACTTCTTTGTAATTTGCGCATCCGCGATGGTGACTTTGGAGGCTCGGCGCTTGATTTTGTATTTGTTTCACTGGTGTTCTTGCAATCAGAGTCTTCAGTCTCTCCCTGTTGCAGTAATACCACAACATCGGGTAAAGCCGCCATATTCAGATTTTGCGTGCCTTCGTTTGGAGTGATTGTTGCTGCTGATGCTTCTAGGACAAATTCTTTTTCTAAGTCTACATTCTTTGTCGGACTAGTGACATTGATAAAACATTTATTTTCTGACCTAAAAGCAAGCAAAAAATCACAATTCCGTAGGGCTTAGGTATTACAGTTTGATAAAATTCCCGCAACCGATTGGTAGTAGGAACCAGATAAGACTAACCGCTAATGATAATGACACCCGCGTGCACGCGAAGGTGTTTTGGATCCGTAAATTAATGTGATATTAATAACGCCATGGAAATTATCGACCAAACCTTAGCAGCTCCCAGTTAGTTCGTGCATTGTTGATAATCTGGTCACGCCTGGCGGCCTGTTGGGCCATGCCCCCAAGGGCGCAATAGGCAGCATGCGCGGCCTCTTTGTTACTTCTCCAGGCCATTGCTGCTCTCCGAACCTAAATGTACAAAATCACAATTACCTAACCATGCCTATGAAACCAATAGTTCCAATTTCTCGTCTACATATTAAAGAGTGGATTTACTTGTTCCGTAACGTGCATGTTCGTCAAAGTTAAAAGATTCGGAAGATAAGATACAAGGAACGGCGTGCAGTCTCCTCCTAAAGCCACTGGATTGCCATCTAAAGACACTTCAATGAGAGTAGTCGTCTCTGCTAATGTTGAAACATCTTCCACACTGGAAAACATACCTTTAATCAAAATTATAATCAAATAAATATATATTATTATGTTCACTAAAGCTTCCATTCGTTGTTTTACCTTTGTAAATCATTGTTACCAAGATAAAGCTTTTGCAGTTGCGGCGTGTTTTGAAATCCTAAAAGCTTCCTCAGTCGATTTCTTTTCAGGTTGAGTTCTCGAAGAGACACCAAACCTTGAAAATCAGTCTGTCCAATACATTTGATTTGGTTCCCGGCCAGATTGAGCACTTTAAGCTCTGTCAAGTTCGACAGCCCGTTTACTTTACTTATTCTATTTCCGTGTAAATCTAATACTTCTAATTTTATAAGGTTCACAAGTCCCTCTATCCTCTTTATCCTAAAAAAAAGTAAAATATTTATATATTGTACACCAATAACACATGGAACTCGTAAATAGGCCCACAATAGTCATTATTGCTCGTAGACGGCCTTGATTTCCGCCATGCAAGGCATAAGAGTAAGAAAACCAAGAAGTTATTCATCTTCCCATTTCGCTCTATCTTACAGCATGCATCGCGCATCGCACTATTTTGGGCGATTGTCTCGATGTGTTAAACCAACGTTACTGCAATCAACGCGTTCTTTCAAATAAAATACAAGCTGCATTTTATCATTATGTTATGTATAGTAAAAAAAAACAACTTACCTGTTTTTCCCCATGAGCAGAACTCTTAAGCTAAAAAGTCTTTCCAAGGAAGTTATTTTGTCGATCTGATTATCATACACGTCGAGGAACACCAGTTTCCCTAAGTCTAAAGTAGCTAAACCCGAGAGGCTGTTAATGAGATTGTGTTGCAAAGACAGAAGCCTCAGCCCTGGTTCCCCCACAATATGTGGAATAGAAGATAAACCTCGCCTGAAAACAAAACAAAAAAACATTACTGGACGACCGGTTAGCCTGGGTTCGAAGGTCCTGGGTTCGAATCACGGTAAGGGCAAATATTTGTGTGATGAGCATGAATATTTGATTCTGAGTCTTGAATGTTTTCTAGCTTCCGCCCGCGACTTCGTCTGCGTGGACTCGGGATAAAAACTATATTACACTAAACTATACGACTAAACTATATACCTATATTTTAATCCAGGATATAAACTATCTTCGCGCAAAATTTCATTCAAATCGGTTTAGCCGTTTAAGCGTGATTGAGTAACAAACATCCAAACATCTAAACTTTCGCATTTATAATATTAGTAGGATTAATTATTAAAGTATGTCTCACACAACAAACATCCACCAACCATCTCGAAAGACGAGACTTTCGATCAAAATAAACCGCACTAGTCGGTTCATCCGTTTGGGAACTACGATGCCACAGACAGACCTGGACAGACCACAGATACACATGTAGCCGAGAAGGATAAGCAAGTAAACTGGTTAGGTAAGAATAATTTTTTGGATGACAAACCCAACTAGGTCAGAACAAATTTTCAGTAAAAAGAAACATGCTGACCTATCGAGACTGATCCTATCAGGGAGTCTATCTTTTTCCTGCGGCGTCCGGGAGAGCTGGACCTTTCCTTCGCCAACGGCTTGCAAGTCCACCGAATCATCCTTGCTGTCTTGTTTGATGATGCAGTCACCGCTGCAAAGCATACAATCTCTTACACAGTGACATAACTTATCTTGGAAGTAACTGTCCAGGGACTTGTGTCGTTGTCGTTTTGAAATTCGGTTGATTTAAATTGAGCTCCGCGCGAATAGTCGCGCTTTTTATTAGGAGTTATCTTTAGACTCATTAAAATACACGATGTGCCTTGAGGAAGCAGGAAGACATCTAGTCAGCTGCGTATACTCAGGTGCCAGGTAACCTTGGAGTCGGGTAAGTGCAGCACGAGCCAGGTCTCAGGGTCCTACACCTGACGAAGGAGCATCACAGCAGCTCCTTGCAACGGTGAGTGTCTTTCAAGATTCTTCAAGGCTCTGTTTCTCTAGTTTCATAAATTTTAGTCTACTCATCGAAAAACCTACAGTCCACACATTTTGAAGGAATACTTTTAGAATGTTCTACGTGACAGTTTGGCAACTGATTATTTTAATCTAATTGCGAAAACATCCGTATTTTTTTTCTTTTCCCGTTTTTTTACGAAAAACTCATTAATAAGCAATGACCGTAATACTTAAATGAAAAAGATAGACTTTGAAGGTGGTCCAGAAGATTGATTATGGATAAATAATGTCCTTACCCAGTGAGCAAAGTGTTGGAGCGATGTATCGGTGCCCTGTGGTCCGCAAGGGCGGGTCTGATCTGCAGGAACAGACGTTCACCGCCCGCGCTCGGGTCTCGCTGTCCGCCGGCATCGAGGGACTGAGCTGAACGGCCTCGGGTGCGAAATGCTATCTTCCGGACCTGTGATATATACTTTTTTTAAACTTCTTTTTTCACACTGCACTTCTTATAAGTTTAGGTTGTGATTGTTGTTATGTTTGACTATGTAGTAGAAAATGCCTACTGGCATTAAGTGCGCCTAATCATATGTAAAATTAAGTAAATAAATAATACTAATCAAGTCTTAATCCTAATAAAAAAAATACAAATACCTACGCCTCGAAGGCTCTTTTTCATGAGCCTCCATCCTCGAGAGCAAATCAATGAATCACATGCAGAATAAAAAAATAGGTACAAACTGTTTTACACGGTGGAGTTAAAATATAAGTATTCTAAATATACTTCACACATCTAAATCGATTAAGGGTAATTAATACTAGTCATGAGGTAAAACATCCATTGATTGGCACCCTAAATTTCAAATATTGGCAATTCGGCACACAGATAATATCTTCTTTGTCACCACTAAGTACTTCCTTTAAAAAGGTTGAAGGTGCCAATCATTAGATATATGCCAACCATAGGTCAGTTTACCCTATTCAACGAGACTGGCACTATAAAGCTAGGTACTTCAACAATTTCAGTTTTGTTGAAATATCAGTAAACGTTTGATAACACTTACGTTTCCACGAGTGAATGTGATAGGCATTAGTACCTCAACTATATTCATGAATTATATTTTAAACACTTGACTATAATAAATTGGCCCCATTGATACTGTTTTGGTAAAAATAAGTCTATACGAAAAGGCATTTTTGGTCCATTTCATCAACATATCAACGTTGCTTAGCTACGGTATCAACGACCTTGAATCGATTTTAACGAATTTCCATTGAATTTCGATGAGTTGCAATAAAATACAATACGAAGTTTGCGAGTGGCTCATGTCAGATAGATACCTAGTATTAGTAACCTTGGTTAGATAAATGTAGAACTTTATATGTTCTATATGTGTGGCAAAGGTAGAAACCTAACTAACTAAAAAGTAGAAAGTCGTTTTATTTCAGTAGAAAGTAGAAAGTCAAGTGTTTTAAGGCAAAGAGAAGGTGCAAGTGTCGCACTTTCTGTTACGTAGGTAGTAAATCTCGTAGTTACCATTGTAGTTACCTAGATGAAAATTACGCTACGTGTGTTTTGTAACATGTACCTACGTTATTAGCATGAACAATGAAAGGCCCGATTTTGACTTAGTTTTATTTATGAGTTGTATTTTAAACTATTTATTAAAAACTTCACGATTCAGTATTAAGTAATTGAATTTTATGTACACAACCATTATTTTGATAAACCTATTTTTATATGAATGTACATAGTGTTTTTATATTGATCCGAAATAGCTTTCCAAGCGCAATAGCAAATGTCAAAAAAATGACAAAACAAAACAAAACACTTAAGAAAGAAGAGAAAAGAAAATGAAGGATGTTCTGTAGAATGAGAAATTCCTGCAGGAAATGAGGGATTGAAAGCCAAGATATCTGTATGAGTATACGAAAAGCCTTAAAGTTCTTAAATTTTAAAATACACTTCAGAAAACGTTCGTCTGCCCAGAACTCCGAGATGGTCAGGTATTTTCCTAACACATTGAACGACTATACGTCGGGCGCGGATGTGTCCATTACCAAGGAGAGCGTGCTTCCGCAGATAGAAGACCATGTAAAGAATATTTTGCAGCGACTTCCGCCATCTCCCAAGCACGTAGACGGTGGACTATACGTAGGGATAGCCGGCGTCGCCTACATGTTCTACCACTTATCCAAGAACGAGAAGCTGGCTGATATGAAAGACACATACTGTGCGAAATCTCTCGAATATTTAAAGGTAACTGCAGATAATCCCACATCCGATAGAACCTCTTTTCTCCTTGGCGATGCCGGTACTTATGCCTTGGCCAGCGTGATAAAGAAAAGTGCAGGTGATGAAACCTATGTTGAGGCACTCAACTGCTATAAAGAATTGTATAACTACTATCTGGATCCGAATTTTCAGAAATGCGGAGGAGATGAGTTCTTCGTAGGTCGTTCTGGCTATATTGCAGGGGCACTGTGGATGAGCAGCGAAATGAAAACCCAAGTGTTAACTAATGATGAAATGTATAGACTCTGTGACATTATTGTTGACTCGGGAAGGCAGTATGCTCAAAAACACAACAGTCCATGCCCATTGATGTATCATTACTACAGTACGGAGTATTTGGGTGCGGCTCATGGAATCAGTTTTATACTCCAGATGCTTTTAACAGTGCCTGAGTATTTAGAGAGTGCTGCATCTTATGCTAAAGATGTTAAGACAACTATTGACTTCTTGGCTTCTATTCAGTCGAATGACGGTAACTGGCCGAGTTGCATGGAAGAGCTAGATCAACGGGAGCACAAGCTGATCCACTGGTGTCATGGAGCTCCTGGTATTGTGTACCTCATGGCCAAAGCATACCTTGTGTACAAGAATGAGAAGTACTTGAATGCTTGCACCCAGGCTGGAGAAGTTGTTTGGAACAAAGGCTTACTTATGAAGGGCCCTGGGATTTGCCATGGAGTCGCTGGCAACGGTTATGTCTTCCTACTCCTCTACAGACTTACAGGAGATTCTAAATATTTGCATAGAGCTAAAGTTTTTGCAGACTTCATGAATTCTGATCAGTTCCTGTCTGATGCCAGGGTTCCTGATAATCCAGAGACACTGTATGAAGGCACAGCTGGCACTGTCTGCTATTTAGCTGATCTCCTTGTGCCTGACAAAGCTCAATTTCCTTTCCAAGATGTTTTTGCAACATATTAATGTTTTTTCTTCATTCTGCTTTGTGTAGTAATGCTATTATTATTTATTAAAAAAATTGAAGACAGCACACTTTTGCTTTAATCTTTTAAGCTACGCTTATCTTTGTCAATCTCATAGTCATTTCATATGCAAATGACCTAGTGACAGTAATGGTCAACAGTCAGCAATCAGGTATCATTTTCTTGTCATCTAGGTTTAACTTGGAAAATATTTATGGCTGATTCTCCGCAATCATTCAGTTGGGTCTTTCTTTAATCGTGAACATGAACTTGCTGACATATAGTACCGCTTTAACCATACTCTCGGCAGCAGAAATCGATTTAATCAAAGATGTGTTCAAACACAAGACTTTGCGTTTTGGGACAATATTTCACTGCTCAAACACAGAAAATGCAATTACCTTACAGAAACACTTAAACAAATTCGACCTTCGGTTTTCGAGCATCAGGATGGCCAATGCTTCAAGTTTCGTACGAACTAATGATAGCAGAATTGGAATTGTTCTGGAAACATCCTGTGACAATTGGACGCAAGTCTTCGATCTTTTCGATTCTACTTTCAAAAAAGCCTTCTACTCTTGGTTCATATTTACCGAAGACGTGTCTTCTACTTCCGAAGTATTGTCCTTGTACCCAATTGAAGTTGATTCTGACGTCACCATTATTTCTCCGAGTGAGAAATCCTACGACCTATACGAAGTTTATAACACCGGTTTTTACACAAAGGGGCGTTATCTTGTGAAGCCTGTTGGTTACTGGTACTATAAGCTGTTTACAAAGCATCACAGAAGAACCGATTTGAGCGGTGTGGTGCTGAAAAGCGTTGTGGTGGTGACGCACAGCATTGGACATCAAACCTTTGATGAGTACATGAGACGGTCCGCGCCTGAAGTGGACTCGTTGCATAAGCTTAAGTATTTTACGCTTTTGAAGTATTTGCGGGAAATGTACAACTTCAGGTAAGTACCTGGAAAGATTATCTTCCACTTCTTCTAATAGCCAAAACACCCTCGCAAAACTGCTCACAGTGCCGCCCATAATTTTATTCTGGATTGATATTGTAGTAGGTACGAAAAGACATATTTCCATCGCTACGCCCTGTAGGCAGAATCCCTATACGTACTTAGTAGTTACCCAACGAAGGCGGCACTTCTGTGTTCAAACAAAAGTACCTACTTATACTTACCTTCCTAATTAGGTTATGGCCATGGGTTCAGCCGCCAGATGCGGTGCAACAACAAGTACAGGTAAGTAATTTTTCGCGTGGGTTTAGTGTAGTGACAGTAAAACGACGTTCGGTGATGGTATGATCTTGGAGTAGAAGCCCTTAACCTTAACCTGGCCTTTCATTTCAGCTACGTGCTCCAACGCACTAACTCCTGGGGCTATATGACAAACGGGAGTTTCGATGGTATGGTAGGCACGCTGCAGCGACGCGAGGCAGATATCGGAGGGACACCGGTCTTCATCAGACCTGATCGAGCGAAGGTCATCCACTACGTGACTGCAACTTGGCCTTCTAAGTAAACAAGTTTTCTGTTCGAAGTTCCAACCCAATACTTAGGTAGACCTCTATACTGAAAATGTCTCTGTCCCCTGCGAGGCCTTTGCAAGTTCAACGACTTTTATGTCGTTCTTTCATGATCGTTTGAGAACCGCAGTATAAAGGTATTTGAGCTGCAGGACCTTCAAGGGCCGAGTCAAGTGATGCCAGGTTCTCGATACGAGACGTCTCTCAAACTAAGTTCTAGTAGGTGTGCAGATAAAAATACTGCACCGTATTAGGGTCCCGGGTCCCTGTTACAATTTAGAGGCCACAAAAAGAGAAAAAAAAAAACTTGTGACCAGAGACTAGGAAAGATCAATGAAACAAATACATATAATAAGATGCTCAACTGATCCTTCTAACTTCAACCTCTGTGTCCTACGCACAAGACTATCTAATGAATGGCTTCCCACATACAGGCGGGATGCGACGACCAATTTTCAATTCGGCCTCAGAATTCAACCTCAGGCATTTGGCTGACTCCCGGAATGACCTTCTAACTTTGTATTCCTAGACCCTGCTTCATCTTCCGTCACCCAAAGCACCCAGGAGGCTTCTTGACCATCTACACCCGACCGCTGTCTACTAATGTCTGGTTCTGCATCATGGCTCTGCTGGTGCTTGCTGGCTCGCTCCTGTGCGTTCTGCTAAAGCTGAGAGCGATAAAGATGGAGGGAGATCAAAGGGACTCGTCAGCGAGTCTTGCGCTGCTGTCAATATGGAGTGCAGTGTGTCAACAGGGTAAGATTTGAAAAAGAATTATATTAATTTTACGTCACACCTGGCCATGTGTTATACCATACCGCTCGCTGCGCAGGTGAAGACGTAAAATTCTGTAGGTACTCACCACGGGCAGTAAAAAAGAAAGCCCTCTATCGCATATTTATTCGTAGGTATATTATATATAATACTAAGAAACGGTTAAGCACGCGTAGGTATTTATTGGCATTATGGGCGACATGTTTCGAACCTTTCGGGAGTTCTTATATCTATTTTGGGTGCTCCACATCTTTCCAGAATCTTAGGATAAGGTTCTATGGTGATATACTTAAAACAAGCATAAACGGTTCAATAAACTGTAACCGAATGTTCGAATGCTACGGTGGACCACACTTAAATACAAACCATTACAAACATAGACTGCTGAAAACATACCTATCCCTTCCTTTCCGCTCTCCCGTAGTAGGGCAAGAAGCATATACCTACTAAAGGGTGGTAAGGTTTACGGACGCATTGTCACTAGCTTGACCGTACTGCCCATAATATACGTACCTACTGCTGAATATCTGCCCATCCATATTTACTCACAGCTTCACCTGCCTCCACAACAATATTATCCTACTCAACTGTACATGCAAGCTAATAGAAAAAGTTAGTTCCGTTACATATCCTGGCTTAAAAATCGATGAAAACTTCTCTTGGTCACCACACATTGATTTTATTTGTTGCAATTAAGAATACTCCTAGGCAAATATTATCATTTAAGTTACAGAATTCCTACCAGTACCTACCTTAAAATGTTTATATAAGTCAATAGTAGAATGCATCCTCTGCTATGCCCTTTGATAGCTATGGTCTAACTTTCAAAACTAATTTATGCCCTGTAGAAATCTCCTTAACATAGGTATATAATGTAGAGTACCTATACATTGTAGATATATTATTTAAGACACTAACTATATTATGTTCAAGAGAAATGAGACTGTAATTTTGACTCCACAGTCAAACTATCGATGTAGTTTTCTGGAGCAATGTATCTTATATTCATGTCTAATTTTAGTTTTTATAAATAATAATAAATGTGATTGGTACAGATCAAAAATGCTTACCTACTCTGAGCTATAACCACGAACTTAGAAAGTCGAAGTTCGGGTATTTCCATCTCTATCGCACTCACATTGGTCGAGTGACAGGGATGCATGTATACGAACTTCGAGTTTCGATTTTCGTGGTAGCGCCGCTGCACTGCCTTCCTAACCCTCATCCACTTAACTACGCTACACTAACGACGAAGCTACAATTTAGCTGCAGTTTTACAAGTTTAAACTGATAACACTGAGGCGCTTGATCAATAGGCGAGTCCAGACCAACGGCGCTCGCAGGACTGCATGCAGTCCGCCGCGTGATTTCGGCCCGCCTGGGTAAGTGCAGGATGCATGGCGTCCGGCAAAACCAAGGTCACTCCGTATTAGATTCCCTTCCTCGGCAGTCGGTCGCGTTAGGACGTCTGCGGGCGTAGCATGGTTGCCATTTTATCACTTATCGTTGTGGATAAGTCATCCGTCACTCTCGCACTTGCATACTTGTCAGAGCGTGATGGGCGTCTTTACCACAACGATAAGTGATAAAATGGCAACCATGCTACGCCCACTCTCTCACGAGTCTATTCAAATGCTAGGCGACTGAGATGCAAATGCAAACCATAATCGTCTACTGGTAGGTGCAGGTCGACACACGTAAAAAGAGCTCTGCGCGCCATCTTAAATGTATGGCCGCCAGAGCTCTTTTTACGTGTGTCGACCAGCACGTCTAGCACACGACGGCCGCGACATACTCTCGATTTTTATCGCACTATACCTCTTCTTCTAAGTGTTCTAATATGAGAGAGACGGATAGTGCGAGAAAAATCGAGAGAGCTCGCGCACCGTCGCGTGCTAGCCGTGCTGTATGCTACTCGTTTTCGCACACGGTGCTATGCAAATGAGACTATTTTGTGCCAGTTGCGGAACAACATTCGTGTGACGATGTCTAGTGACTCCAGCGATGAAGACAATCTTCTTCTCTATTAAAAAACTCGCTATTAAGAAGATTCTGGGTGCACAATGAAAAAAAAAAAACATTCATATAATTTTCATAGATTTTCCAGAAAATCAACGCCTTTTCTGTTACATCTCTCCTGACATAATCTGGCAGCTTATCTTTATATATAAAAGACTTCAAAACTTTTCAAGTTTTCAAAACTATTTTCAGTAATGTAGCTTTCTTTAATACATTATGAAAAATATACAATTTAAGCTGAAACGTCTTATTGGTGCACACGTGGCACACAGAGGGTCCCGTGGGTTCCGTACCTTTTGGCAGGGGTAGCGTTGGTGAAGAAATCAAAGACAGGATCCCAATATATGCACCGATATATTATAATAAATATATGGAGCAAATACAGTCGTCGGATTGTTAAAACTTACTGATAGTATCTTGGATTAATTTAGATTACTTGGGACGACACAAAGACGGACACAAGTTACACGGGCAGCATTCAGAGCGAAAGAGGGACGGTGACAGTTCGTGCATAGATAATAACTAATCATACATGGCACACTATACAGCCCAATTAAGTTTAAGGTGCATACACACTTCACAACTCTAATACTTCCCCTTATGCACATTAAACTTATGTGAAACACTACTACAATAGAGCTTTACATTAACATTCACATACTCAGTAGGTACATAACGCAAATACATGTATAGGCTATGGCTAACAGGCACATTCATATAGATTAGACATTTTAAATAAGCATCCAGGATCATTCTACATTATCACAGTAACAATTCATTAATACTAACAAGGCTTCACACACAAATCGTGCCTAAACACACTATGTTGTCTAGAATTTAAACACTTTGTTAGTACATCTGCAAACATTTTCTCTGTACATAAATATTTAACAGTCATAAATCCCTTTTGTACTAAATCTTTAATAAAATGGAAGCGCACATCAATGTGTTTTGTTCTCTTGTGACTAACATCTTTATTTTCAATAATTTTATGAGCACTTTGGTTGTCATTATACACAATGATATGCACCTTTACATTGGGTACTATTTCTGTTAAAAGTTGCTTAACAAAACAAAGATCCTTGGATACATCAGCAATAGCCATATATTCCGATTCTGTGGAGCTTAGTGCGACAGACTGCTGTTTTCTAGATTCCCAATTGATTAAATTCGATCCTAATTTAATTGCAAAGCCTGTATATGATTTCCTGTCAAAACAATCATTGGCCCAGTCGGCATCAGTATAAGCACTTAAAATCAATTCCTTACTTTTTACAAAATGTAAACCGTAATTAATTGTACCCGCCAGATACCTTAGCAAACGTTTAGCAGCTAACCAATGAGTTTTTCCAAAGCAGTTATTAAACTGACTTAATTGGCTACAGGCAAATGATATGTCGGGACGACTGCAAACAGAAAGATACATTATTGAGCCAATCAACTCTCTATACTTGTACTGCTCGTCTTCCAGACATTCATTTTCCTTTGACAACTTATTATTGGGAGCCATTGGAGTGGATACGGGCTTACAGTCCAGCATGTTAAATCTTTTCAGGATATTTTGTATATACACAGACTGATCTAAAGTTAATGTTCTGTTTTTCCTATCCCTACTGACACGAATGCCTATATAGCTTTGTATTGGACCCAGATTTTTAATGTCGAATTCTGATTCCAATACTTGTAATAATTTATGTTTACACTGGCTATCCTTGTTATAAAACAAATAACAATCATCCACATACAGTGCAATAATAACAAAATCATTTTGAGACTTAATGTAATATACACAAGGTTCATTTTTACTTTGAATAAAACCATTGTCACATAAGACCTTATGTATACGGGCATTCCACATGCGACTAGACTGTTTTAGTCCGTATATGCTCTTTTGTAACAAACAAACTTTATCACTATTTACACTAAAACCTTCAGGCTGCTCCATGTAAATGGTTTCATTCAAATTACCATTTAGAAAAGCAGTAGTTACATCTACATGGTCAATATTTAAATCAAATTCATTTGCCAGACTAAACAATATTCTAATGGTTGAGTGACGTACAACAGGACTGTAAGTATCATGAAAATCTACGCCTTCTTTTTGAGTGAAACCTCTCGCAACTAAACGAGCTTTATGGCGTACAAAGTTGCCTGCTGCATCACTTTTCACTTTATATACCCATTTACACTTGATAATATTAGTATTTTTTGGCCTATCAACCAACTTCCATACTTTATTTACCATTAGTGACTCATACTCGTCTTTCATAGCCTTCTGCCACTCGGTGGCCTCAGGACTAGACATAGCCTCTTTGTATGAAGTTGGTTCAGAGCCGTCATTGACCATCAGCGACCAATCAGAATCACAATACCTCTTCGGTGGAACAGACCGAGTACTGCGCACAGGACGTCCCGAAGACGTAAGCATCGGGGCAGGCATCTGCGTCACAGCTTCCCCTGGAGCGAAGCCCGCGCCCGGTGACCAGTCCGCGTCATCGGCAGGACAGTCAGCGAGAGAATCGCTCTCGCTCACCGTGCAGTAGTCGTTGTCGTCTCCCGATCCTGAAAATGTCAAAGAATAATCGTGTTCATTTCTGATGTAACTATAATCGTTGCTCTCGTTCGCAACGTTATTTGTATCATCGTTTGTGGTACTATCATTCCCAACCGAATTATCTGAGCCCTTCATGCTACTCTCATTCGCATGGGTTAAGTCATTGACAGTACTATCATTCCTATCAATGACACTGGCATCAATTGTAGTACTCTCATTCCTACAAGTTTGAATAGTGCTACTCTCGTTCACACATGTTAAATCACCAACAGTACTCTCATTCCTGTCAGTACCAAACGCATCCATTGCAGTACTCTCCTTCCTGCAAACTGGAATAGTGCTACTCTCATTCACACATGTTAAATCACCAACAGTACTCTCATTCCTGTCAGTACCAAACGCATCCATTGCAGTACTCTCCTTCCTGCAAACTGGAATAGTGCTACTCTCATTCACACATGTTAAATCACCAACAGTACTCTCATTCCTGTCAGTACCAAACGCATCCATTGCAGTACTCTCCTTCCTGCAAACTGGAATAGTGCTACTCTCATTATTTGCAACTCTAACTTTACTGACATAGGGTCTTAAATTCAGAAAATTGTGCTTACTATTGACCATGTGACTTGTTGACCCCGAATCGAGGTAGAAATTGTCTTTTGCATGAACTAACATCGCTGAGGCAGACAAAGCTTGATCCACGTTCTGCTTCCTGTCACGTTTCCGCTTGAAGCAGTTCCGTTGAAGATGACCAGTCTTCTTACAGTAATGACATCGGGCCCTGATGTCTTTCTTCGAAGAAACAAAGGCTGTGTTGTCATCAGTAGATCTTCTCGTCTCCTCTTGTAGCAGTCTAGCCCGCACCACTTCACTAGTAAGCGTGCTAGTCATGTTGGCCGTTTCCAAGTTTGACACCAATGAGTCATATTCTGAAGGTAGGCCGCTCAGAAGTATTTCAGCAACCTCCTTGTCTTCTATGCTCTTCCCAATGTCTCCTAATTGTTGCACTGTTGTCATGACTGACTCTATATACTCAGCCATACTGGTGAAATTAGCATATTCCACACGGTGTAATTGGCGGAGCAGCAGGACTCGCCGTACCAAACCGGAGTCCTCGAATACGTCTGAGAGATTCTTCCACGCCTCTTGAGCTGTTTGTGCGGTTCTTACGTATTGGTACATCGTGGGTTTCACCGCCAGACATATACGGGCAAGGGCGCGCTGGTCACGCACATCGCCCGCCGGTGCTCCGTCTTCCACCAATTTCCATAGTCCATCGTGCATCAGCGACATGCGCACGGCAAATTTCCAGGCATAATAATTTCGAGCGCCTTCCAATCGTTCATATTGAGCGCTGAAGGAGCCATTTCCTGACGAAGTTGGCGCCTCGTTAGCCATATTTTAGGTTATGTGAGTGAATCTTACTTGTTTCATTGATCCTGGCTTTCTCGTTGCTTCTTTGTGTTCTTCACAATGTTTACTGGGCCAGAATAACCTATTGGTGCACACGTGGCACACAGAGGGTCCCGTGGGTTCCGTACCTTTTGGCAGGGGTAGCGTTGGTGAAGAAATCAAAGACAGGATCCCAATATATGCACCGATATATTATAATAAATATATGGAGCAAATACAGTCGTCGGATTGTTAAAACTTACTGATAGTATCTTGGATTAATTTAGATTACTTGGGACGACACAAAGACGGACACAAGTTACACGGGCAGCATTCAGAGCGAAAGAGGGACGGTGACAGTTCGTGCATAGATAATAACTAATCATACATGGCACACTATACAGCCCAATTAAGTTTAAGGTGCATACACACTTCACAACTCTAATACGTCTGTTGATGATTTTTAAGATATTTATATGTGTAAAAACAGAGTTTTCAATTTAAACTAATGAACTCATCGCACTGTTACCTTTTACGCTTAATCCCTGAACGGATTTAGATGAAATTTTCCGTACAGATAATTTGAGACCCTAATTTGAGGATAGGAGTATAGGATAGTTTTTATCTCTGAAATCATTCCCTTCAGATGGTAGAACTTTGTTAAGGGCAGATATAATTAAGGTTCCGCCTACAATCATTTCATAGCAATCATTTTTCTAAGACGGTAACAAGTTCTACGCGGACTAAGTCGCGGGCAACAGCTAGTAATTATATAAACATGGATAATTTGTATCTGTAAATACTCAGAACCATATCTATACGCGGATGACCTCAAAATTGTTAGACCTATAAGAAACGATGCGGATAGTTGGCTGCTACAAGCTGATATTGACACTGTGTGACTGGTGCGTTAAAAATAAAATGACACTAAACGCAAGCAAGTGTTGTCACATCGCCTAGTGACTGCAATACAGCCACATCTCAAGAATAAAATACATTTGAGATGTGGCTCTATTGCACAGTGCAATACGGTCACATCTCGAAAGTAAAATACATTTGAGATGTAGCCGTATTGCAGACACTAGGCGACATGAGCTATACACGAAATAAACATCATCGATTCCAAATATGACAAACGGAAAACAACTCCAGAAAGTAGATACCATGAAATATCTAGGTGTCATAATGGATAGTAAACTGAATTTTAATGCCCACCTTGATAGTATTATACTATAATCGTATAGGATGCTGGGATTTCTAATAAGAAACTCCAAACACTTTAAGCGCCTTGGCACGAGAATATTACTTTACTGTGCGTTAGTGAGAAGTAATTTAGAGTATTGTTCTTTGGTATGGTCACCATTCTACGAAGTCCATAGGAATCGTATAGAAAAAATACAAAGGCGTTTCCTGACCTACTTGGGGTTTGTAACTCGCAATGGGCATACAATTCGATCATATCAAAAACGCCTGAAGTTCTTCCGGATGACATCTCTAAGTGGTACAAGAAAAGCACTTGATTTAATGTTTCTTTTCAAATTGGTCAATTATAAAGGAGTAGATTGTCCAGAATTGCTTGCTAAGATTAATATAGTCGTGCCCTGAAAACTGTTCAAAGATCGCTTTAGAAAGACAAATCTGGGACGCAACTCTCCGCTCTCAAGTATGTTCCAGCTATATAACTTTAGGCAATACTGCTGGTTAGGCTATACTGGTAGCTATAGGGAATATTGCCTAAGAAAATATGTTGTAGATCGAAGATCGTTTATTGTAATAGCGGATACAATAATAACACAGTCGTAGTGGGTAGCTAGGAGGAGGTGACAATTCGACTCGACTAGACCAGAGTGACTGAACTAAGTGGAATGAACTACTCCCTATTCCGACGTGCCCTATTATATCAGAGGCACGCCCGGATAACGGTATAAGATACCTGACTGTCTAGCGAGGCAGGAGTTCTCACGATTCACAAAATAAGCAGATTAACAATAGGTAAACAATAGTTGTACAAAGTGAATAGAGAATGGCTGTTAAACAATAGTTCTGAATATGCCGATAACCGACAAAGGTGATAGACAATACTTAACGGTCTCGGCCCAACTCGGGGTAATAACATTGCGAAATAGTTTATGCTTTTACAATCTCTAAGCGCTAACGTAATATACTTACTTAATTGCTAGGCCGTAACGGGAAAATACATTTGGGTGTAACGGGAAAATATTAGCTGGTAGTTGACGGGACTCGTCGGCTACATAACCATCTCCCGAACTCCTTGGGAGCGGACTTGTTTCATGACAGTCTAATAAGATTTAAAAGAAAGGTTTTAAAGCATTTCGGCTCCCAGGATTTTTCGAGAACGTAACTTGCTATTTGCCTGTTTCTCACGAACTGTTATTTTACTATTTTCTTGTCTTTTTGTGGATTTCTTTCTGCATGTTTTTCTTCAATGTTTTAGTTTAATTTTGCTCCCATTGCAGAACTTTTAGTTTGCCCTTGTTTTGTATTTAATTTTTTCGCATGCTCTAAGATACTAAAATAAGCTGTGGTTACCTATAATTAGATGAACATCAACCAAGAATGTTACCTAAGCTACATATTGAATTGTACGATGTATTGTCTGTTGGTTATCCTAAATAAATAAATAAATAAATTTTCCACCTGAACGAAATTAATATTAAAAACTTTGTTCCGCCGCCGCCATTTTGTCTACTTACGACGCGTATACGACTCGAAACAAATCTCTTGAGAGAAGAGCCTAATAGTTGGCCTTTCGCCCAGTGCTGCTGGATTAGACTGGTAAAATTTTAATTTGTAGCTTCTTGAAGAAGGGCCCCAGTAGGTACTCTAAAAATACTTAATAAGTTCTTTAGGGTGTGCTTCTGTGTGATCTCAGGAACGACAGTCAACCGCCATTCTACTTCTGTAAAGCTGGTCCTCTTCTCATCGTTCCTGTTCTCCTTATTCGTGTACCAGTATTACAACGCGTTGGTGGTATCAACGCTGCTGCGGGCACCTCCTGTCACCATCCGCTCGTTGAGTGACCTGCTGACGAGCAAGCTCAAGGCTGGGGTGGAAGACGTGCTGTACAACAAGGACTATTTCAGGGTTTGTTATAGATAGTGTTCTCGATGTAGCTGGGCGTTATCCGTTTGGAGGGTAAGGTTCTCGAGTGGCAATCGCGTACTGGAAGACGCAGCTTGGGCAGACCCCTTCCTCAAAAGGTGTACCGATGATCCGGTATCCTGGCTCGCAGGCGCTGGATGCGAGTGGCGCAGGACCGGTCATTTTTACACTCTTTGGTAGGCCTATGTCCTGCAGTGTTCTCGATGCTTCTGTACCTGCTGCTCCCCTGCTGCTGATATGGTGAGGAGTGTTCACGATACTTCTGCACGTGCTGCTCGCTAGCTGGTCTCCATGGCATATAAGATATCACAATCCTCAGTATTAGAAAAAAAATGTACTGTTCAGTATTGAGGGAGCGATTTAGACAAAGGTATAACCTATAGTCTGCGCGCTCATAGAACAGAATTCGGGTTCGAGTGAAATCGCTTATTTTAGCATTCAATTACAGCGAACCACGGACCCCATTGCGCTGGAGCTGTACTCCCGCAAGATCGCCGGCCTCCGTCCCAACTTCCTTCCCCCCGACCGCGGCATGGCGCTGGTCAAGCGAGGGGGCTTCGCGTTCCACGCGGACACTGCTTATTCATATCCCATCATCAGGTAGGTAGGTGTGAATCTAGTCGGAACTTCACTTCAAAGGCGTAGCCAGGTACAGTGTAGATGATAGGTGCCTCTCCACAACAAGTGATAACCATCACCTCTAAGGGCGCATTGACACGATCATTAGTTACCCCAAGTCCCGGTGCGAGGGAGCTCGTGTTTTCAGGACGAGCTCCCCAGACGTGGGAGACGGGAAGACAGCGACCTAAGCTCTAGTTCGGAGTGCTCTTGAACCGCAGAGCAGTGGCGTAACCAGTTACAGTAACCACATGTTTACCTAACTGCCTATTTTCTGGTTAGACGAACCTTCACTGAGCGAGAGATCTGCGAGCTACAAGAGGTGGAACTCTTCCCTCCGCAGAATATGTTTGCGGTTATGAAGAAGGGGACGCCGTATAGCAAGCATTTGAGTTACGGGTGAGAAGATTGTATCAAGATTCTAGTCTAGTTCTAAGTCTACAGTTACTCCACGCACCTAAACAGACAGAATTTAGCCACAAGTACAGGTCCCGGCAATGGAGAGGGCTATGTTGGGAGTTTCTCTGCGCGATCGCATCAGAAATGAGGCTATCCGCAGCAGAACCAAGGTAACCGATATAGCCCTCCGAATCGCTAAACTTAAGTGGCAGTGGGCGGGGCACGTTGCACGTAGAACCGATGGCCGTTGGGGCGGAAAGGTTCTCGAGTGGCGACCACGTACCGGAAGGCGCAGCGTGGGTAGGCCCCCCACAAGGTGGACTGATGACCTGGTAAAGGTCGCGGGAGTCCGCTGGATGCGGGTGGCGCAGGACCGGTCATTGTGGCACTCTTTGGGGGAGGCCTATGTCCAGCAGTGGACGTCTTTCGGCTGATATGATGATGATGATGATGACAGGTCCCGGCAAATAACTTGCGCAACGCGGGACGAAGTGGGGGAACAGCCTGCACGTACAATTTGCCTTGCGAGCTGCCCCTCCCCTTCGTCCCGCAATGCGCAAGTTATGTGCTGGCTACTGTACCTACCTAGGTTTATAGCAGTCAATAAAATTTAAATAACATTCATATTATTCATATTAGTGAAGTCCCCACGCTTGCCCGGTGCGAGTTGGGGACTTCATATACCTACATACATACATTCACCCCTAAAAGGGGTAGGCAACTAGGCAGAAACATGAAACTTGTGTGTGAAACATGAAAACACATGTATGCCAGGTTCACGATGTCTTCCCTTCACCAAAAAGCTAACGTTAAATATCAAATTATATTCCGTACATAGGTATACTTAAGTTCCGAAAACCTCATTGGTAGGTAATACTAAGTACAGTACGATTACTGTTAGTTTACCACTGACAAATGGATTGCCTTTATTTAATTTTCAACTTTAATTTCATACAGATAAAGCATTTTTCAGAATACTGTTACCCACATCTACCGATTTAGTAATAACTGTTTTATTTGTATAAGATTAAAGTTGAAAATTAAATGAAGGCAATCCATCTGTCAGTGGTTAACTAACAGTAATCGTACTGTACGAGCCGGTATTCGAACCTACGACGGCCGTTTGACAGCCGCATGCCTGAACCACTAGGCTATACCGTGACTTCTAAACAAAAGAATTTCATGCAATTTCGTAGGTATTTTATAGTTCAGGTCGAGATCGTGGCTAAAAAGATGCATTTCTCTTGGTTGACGCTCAGTGGGCCTTTCATTGCAGATTGAGGGAGATCACCGAGCGCGACTTGTGTGTCACTGTAAATAAGTAAATATATTAGCTAAATTGGTATCTCAACTAGTCTCGACCATTTTAGACGAGCGATCCATTGAAAACCAGTTCTGCGCGACACATGCGCGGCTCACGTGAACGTGACTGATGCACCACCGAGTCCCCCGAAGTCCGTTAAGGTTATTGTAGCGACGCCTGATCAAAGAGGACGTTTTTACGGTTTTATTTTACTGCTTTATTTTTTTTTAGCTTATAATTATACCTACCCTCTTTAGTTAAATATTCTTGCGTATTATTCGGTTTTTTGTCAGGATCCGCAAGATGGCAGAGTCCGGGCTGACGCAGCGGCTGAAGGCGATTTGGGACGAGCCGAAGCCCGAGTGCGTGCGCACACATGACTCCGGCGTTTTCAGGTATTGAAACACCAACTGCGAGAGGCAGCGTCGCCGGTGTCGCGAACGCCATTGCCTGCAATCACAGGACGGCGCGCTAGCTATGGCGCGACGAGATAGACTATCTCTTTCTGAATGGATTTTTGCCTTCTTTCTTTGGGAGTAATAATAATTATCGAGTCTACACCCGTATTACGAACAAACCTGGGCCACTTTCATAAAGTTAGAACTGCGGCATCCAGATGGCTGCATCTAGTGGCTAGAATAGTTGTGTTAAGGGTCGAACAGACTGCCAGCGGGACGGTAGCGGGGCTTGACGAGCGCGTGATGCGCGCGGGACGGCCGGTCACACAGACCACGCGCGCGTCGCGCCATCAACCAGCCAGCAGCGCGCGCGCGTCCCGCGCGCCTCGCGCCATCGACCCGCCAGCATCACGTACGCACCGCGCGCTCCGCTGTCTGGCGTCACACTGACGCGCCGCGCACCCGTCGGGGTCGGGCGGCGCGCCCGTCGCGGGCGCGCGGCGGGAGGCTGGCGGGGCGCGACAGAAGCGTGGCGCGTTGCCGACGGGGCGCAGCCTGTTTGACCACGCTAGCGGTTTGTAGGGAAATATCGCGCTGCGCGCCCGCGACGGGCGCGCCGCGCGACCGCGACGGTGCTGTGTGTTCGACCCTTTATGAGCAGGCGGCTGTTCGTGCGTGCGCGTGAGTCGAATGACAAAACGCGGCCACTGTAGCACACTCCCGCAGCTTGTGGCTCGGAAGCGGCCGAAACGCGCGGCAATAGCAACTCCTGCTGTGGTGAGATTAGATGAGATAAAATACTATAATATTAAATCGATTGTGTCGTAAAAATAATGTATCGTTTGAGTAGGCTGAGTAAAAAGAGGAAAATACAGACCTAACTTTGTTTTTTTTTCTATCGAGGAAATTTTAAGCAATCATGTATCGATCAAATTAGATAAACAATCATATAGTCAAGAATCATATATCTGAAAATCAGACCTTATTGTTTCTTAATCTAGTGAGAACGGCGTTAACGGCGTTTCAAAGCACGCGATAGTTTCCAATGCACCGCCTTAAACCGTTTAACCGATTTGGATGAAAATTGGTACAGAGATATGAGTCCCGGGAAGGATATAGGATAGTTCTTATCCCGGGAATCATCACCTAAGGGGTGAAATGGGGGGTTAAATTTTCTATGGAGCTACGATATAAACGAGTTCCACGTGGACAGAGTCGCGGGCTTCGGCTCGTGTCATAAATTGTGCAAGTTATTGGACTTATTGTCATCTTTCAGCGTCACGCTCCGCGAGTTCACCGTGCCGCTACTGATCCTGTGCGTGGGAGTTCTCGCCGCCATCGTCGTGTTGGCGACCGAGCTACTACACCACAGGCTACGGGGGCGGAGAATACAGTTTAGACACTAGAAACTTACTGAATTAGAATTGTTGAACAAGCGCTCTACAACCCGGTCGAGTCTGCGCACCTGGCGCTCTTTGTACGAACGTCAGGCACGGAGTTAACTCGACCTGGTTGTAGCATGCATTACATACACCCACTGTGTTTATATTTAAATTTGGACAGCCCACACTGTCTGCTTTTCCCAAAGGTTGACTGGTAGAGAATGCTTACCGCATTAAGTCCGCCTTTCGTACGATAACTTATTTTGTGCAATAAAAATTATAAATAAATACATGAAAATGTCTTTGTTGTAAAAGAAGTTGCGCAGTGTTGCACTCTAGTGGAAAACTCTATGATTAAGTATAGGATAGTATTACTCTATATACTTACTTTACTCTTTGGTATTACTATTAGATTAGAGTATTTGTTGTGTATGTTCAACTATTTGTTCAACCAGTTGAACATATTGGACGATTTTTTTCCATTTATTTCAACTTTAAAAGGTAGTTGAACTTTTTGCACTGAAAATTGCAATAAGTTGAATCGCAGTCGCGTCAGCCTGCAACCGTCCACACGGGCCGAAATCACTCGGCGGACTGCCATGCTCGCCCGTGGGGATGTACCTATAGTCGAACTTGTGTCATGAGGTAACAGGCAATATGAAATAAAGCACAATATCATTTTCCTTCGCATTATTTATTGGGGTACATAACTTCATAACCTCACATTACTGTTTCCACTCGCGCCGTGAAAAATTATAAATATCCAAAATCCAGCTATCCTCATAATCGTAAATTATGTTAAGCTAATTGTTTATATAAATATAAAACAGTGGAGCACTGTTTACTCGTAATATCGCATCTGTAGAAACTAACAGTGCGCAACATTCTCGAAAGGATTCCCTCGTTTACACGAGCGATTCAACGCGCATTAAAGCGATAGACGCATAGGTATACCTATAAGTGAGTGTAAGTACCTACTATACATTTCTATCTCTCTCAAGCTGCGACATCGCCCTGATAAACGCGCGTTGAAAAAGCGCTCATATGGTTAGGAGGCATTTCCACGGACATTTTTAAAACGCTTTGATTTGAACGCGACATTGATTTGAAGAGATTGGCGTTCGATCATTGAAATTCTTGGTTGAACCAACGTCGAAATTACGTCCGTGAAAATGCAATGGCATATGCGTTTAAACCATCACGCGGGTTTAGCACGATCCAATTATCGCCGTCATACCACATACGTACGCCTCGTTTTAGCAAGGTTTAAGTATGAAGAGTTTGTCGCGAAAAACTGTATCGAGTTGGTGCTTATGTGGATACTTTGTATGTAAGTATACAAACAGCGGCTATCTGCTAATATTATAGTCGAATAAGGCTTTTTTATGAGGCGCAGTCTCCTATCTGGGTACATTGATGACGATTTTAATGTTGTAAATTCATCTTTCCCTTTTCAGACGCTTTTATATCTGAAAATGACAAGTATTTTAGCAAAATAAATTCTTCTATGTTTTCTGTTACTTATTTAACTTCTAAAAAAATCCAGGCAAATGCAGTAGGTACATCGGTTTTACATATTTTGGTGGTTTTAATTAAGATCAAACTAACGAACAAGATGTCTTATATAATCTATTAACTTTTTATTGCTAAAAATCAACCGTAGGCCGCACGCGTCAGGTTTTATAACACCGTTTTGAGATCATGGCGCGCGAAGCGTATATTTTCATATGGGAGAGCTGTCAACGTTGACAATAAGCGCTCGAATATGACAATTAATGCTAGTCTGGGCCCGCAAACTGTATCCGGGGCTGATCCGGTATATAACGTATGCTTTGAGCATAAGAAACAATACTAGCTAGTGTAGTCATGTGCTAAATTATGAATTAATCCTCTCATGTAGCGTAACCTCAATTCGCCGACATGCTAAGGCTAGCTAGCACTTCACTGTATTCGCAACATTGTGCATTGAAAATACGATTGGTCTAAATCCACCATTATTACAAAAATAGTTTCACTTGAGACCGCACGAGTCGTCGGCAGTGAGCGTGTGACTTACTCGTTAAATAAAAAATAACAATGATTTAAATGTTTGACATCTGTGGGCATATGATATGATGCTCGCGTGATAAACAAAATTAGGATTCGAAATTTCCCGACATGATTTATTTGTCAGAACATAGTTCCCATCAGTCACGAAACAAGTAAAGGACACGTGCGTCGCCGTCGTAGTTTATACAAATAATTTTATGATTGATGGATTGATCGTGTTTTTGTCAATTATAGCGGTATATAAAACTTATGTCATGTTCTGACAAGCATGCAAGCGTATGTGACAGGTGACTTATGTCATGTTCTGACAAGCATGCAAGCGTATGTGACAGATGACTTATCCACACAGATATAAGATTAAAAACGCCCGTTACATGATCTGAGGCTGAACAAAGTTGCTTTTATTGACGCTATATGTTCGTTTGATTTATGACGATACTTTATATTTAGGTAGTCAGTATGTATATGTTGTTTGGTATTGAATATACATATAAACCAATTAGCCTGATGGTTCACGTATATTTTATATAAGTCATCAAGTAAAAAAAACTAGAAAATAACATATTTGCGGGCATGATGCTCCCATAACTATCGCGCGGGAAGCACAAGACCGCGCGCGAGATAATCTATCCGTCTCTGTATAAGTGTTCTAATTAAAAAGAGACGACTATTTCGCGTGCGGGGTTATGCTAGCCGTGTAGAAAGATTCAACGCTTACTTTCGTTCATAGGGTAATTAACGCTGCCAATAAACGCCTTACCATAAGCGTCATTAAATAAAATACCGATTTATACAGTTCTTAACTATCTATGTATCTATAGATTGTCGTGTCAAAAACCAATTCAATTATCATACGAGTGGCAAGAAGGCCATCTATCAGTTTAAGAATGGACTTTATTGCTGGTTTGTTTTTACCTTATTGCAAACGAGGTCTATGTTTAAACTGAACACGAGGAACATACTATTTCGTCACATGTAATATGTATACATTTTGAATTCTATGAACAAGTAATAGAGCTCAAAATTGTACACGCAGTTTTAGATTTGACAGTAACCCGCGCAACACAAAGACTCGTACAATAAAGGCTGACAAAAATACGTAGATGCAGAGATTTGTTGTTGTTTGGGTGAGGCCGTCAAATAAAGGTTTTTTTTAACAAAAGTTTAGTGTGTTACTTTTTCACCCATAACATAAAATGTTTGTTACACGCAAGACAAAATGTAACACACAAGCAAAAAAAAAACAAAATCGACGGCCATTATTGCAACTAAATGAAGATAACCAGAGACCGAACTTTTTTCTAGATTCTAGACTAGAGCATTGTTGAAGTATTCGTAAGAACAAAATTGGTGGCACCGGCCAGTACAGTCGACTACCAAGAGAAAGATACGACCAGTGACAAAAATATGTATACACTACTTTATTGCCTAAACATTAAGTTCGTGTATACATTTTTTGTACCTGAATAACACCTCCAAGTTGCCAGTATATATATATACTGGCAACTTGGATATTATATGGATTTACCCAATACATCTGTCACTTTCCGACAAGTATGCGAGCGAGGGTGACGGATGCACAAGCTATAAACACAAACATCATAAGCCCGCAGCAAAATATACTTGACGCTTTATATTCTTATATATTTTATATGATCAAATCATAGATTATGTTATGATATAGCCTATCAGCTGATAGGGTAAAGCTTTACCCTTTACGTGGAAAGTTGCGCGGGTAGTGTGATTTTGGTACTGTAGTATATGTCTGTATGTGTCGTATGTGTGTGTGTGTGTAGTCTTCACCGCTCTTCGAGCATGACCGTCTCTTGGGGGCACAGTTTCATTGCTTTGAGTGTGCTGCTGTGAGATTCCATTGTTAACTGCAAGAAAAAAAAAGTAAGTGATAGGTAACTTAGGATTGGCAATGTGCATGTGACAGCGCTGGAGTTGTCATTAGGCTTAGGTGGTCGCTTACATCAGGCGGGCCGTATCCTGGTTTGCTACCGACGTGGTATAAAGAGGAATTGAATATAGTTAAGTAATCATATTCATACACGAATCGACTTAGAGCCACGGCTGATTCTGCAGTTTTTTTTAAACTATGACAAGTTAAAAGCAGGACTAACACATCTAAAGCCGCGGTGCGACGCCATAGGCGCTATCCATATATTACTTTATTTCAAAATTTGGGGAGGGTCCATTCAAGGAATTAACAGGATGTTGATGGGGGGGGGGGGTGTCCAAAATCGACCAAAAAACGATGACGTAATTTATGGACAAGCCCAAGAAAAAATATGTCAGAAACAAATAGTCTTCTTTCTTAATCTTCAACATATTATTATGATAATCATCTCATAATAATAATTATGTTAATAAAGTGCAATATGTTAATACCAATTTTATCTATAAATATCAGCCATGAATAGGTACCTACTCATTCACAATAGAAGATAAAAATATAGTTAACTTACATCTCTTCTAGGCCAGCTAGAGATCACTTTGTAGCTTTCTTTTGGAAAACCTTTGGATGCGAGGAAGTCAAATAATGCCTGGAACAAAAACGATATAATGAACAGAGGTTCAAATTAATCTCTATAACCAAACAACTTTCAGTTGTATTCTTGAAGAAAACCACACGTTATGAGAATGATTAATACTTTAAATGCCAAGATTTACTGAGATCTTATAACGATACATCAAAATCTGCTTGATTTTTAACTCCCGACGCGAAAGGAGGAGTGTTATAAGTTTGATGTGTCTGTGTGTCTGTCTGCGGCATCGTAGCTCCTAAACGAAAGGATCGAAAGGTTTCATCTTTTCTAAGTTGTTAATTACACTTCTTAGTAGTTGAATCAAATTACAAATTTGCATAGTCGGTTCGATCTTAGTGACTAACTTATTTACCTTGTAACTTCTGAATATTTATGTAAAAATCCACTCTATTCGTATTTCGCTAAGGTATAGTATCTAGAAAGTGGCGCTCGAGTTCTACTATTTGCCTGTATCAAAATTCCACTATATTTGTATTGGGCTAAGGTGTAATCGTACCGTGAGCGTTGTCATAAGGCTAATAATAAGAATAATAATGTTTATTTCAGGCTTTGCCCATAGAAGTGTTAGTGAATTACAAAAACATAAAACTATTGTTAGTAGGTACATTGTGGCCAGCAATTCAACTAACTAATTATAACAATATAAAATGATAGGTATGTATCCTTATACAAACCTTTTTAATTTACTTTAAAAACAAAGTTTTAACCGACTCCAATTTAGTACTCCACCAAGCCACGAGAACAAATGTTCAAATGTTTGTGTGTGAAATCCGCATTTATTTCCCAATTTACCACATGAACTAATTTCCGAGAATAATGCGTTGATTATTAGAGAAAAAAAACCGAATCGCTGTATGTGACCCGATAATATTTGAGGACTTCCACACCGGAACACCTTTGGCACTTCATTAGTTGCTATTTCAACGGAATCTTATCAGAATCTGTGAAGTACTATTGTACTTTTATGTACATAATTGAGGATTTCCGTAAGTCATCTGTGGTCTTCATCATCAATTCCACTCCACCAAATTTATGATTTCCGGGTTTTGGTTTTTTTACACCAGTTATAATAGAAAATACCAAAATCCCTACATGCGTGCCTAATATAATTGAGGAGTTCCCTCAATTCCTCATGGATGCCATCATCCAACTGGATTGTTGAAAAAAATGGGACCAACCTGGAAGCATATACTTACAAACAAAAAAAAAATTGTACGAATCGGCTCATAAATGACGGAGTTCTGAGGTATTGTTACATGGGAAAAAATAGACCAGGTTGCACTCCGGGAGTGCCGGCAGATAGCCTGAGAGCGGTACGGTTCCGCTCTATGGAAAAACAACAATATATCGATATCAGCCCGATTTTTACACCAAATAATAAATTGGGTAATTTGACTAAATATTAATTAATAATCCACCTAAATTTAATACCGCGACGGTACTAAATAATAGAAACTTATCTAAAAATCTGGCGAAAATGCTATAAGAATTATTTACTTTATGATATACTACTTCTATTAATGTTCTTTGCGATGCATATAAAACCCACTTCGTTTAGTAAAAGAAACTTCATAATACATAATTAATTATTGTTAAAGTAAAAAATAAAAATTCATACCGTTAACGGCATATAAGGTATCAGTATAGTTATGGTTTATATATGTCTCTTTTACGTGGCTGGATACTTTTTATACTGAATAAATCGAAAATACCTAAAGCTATATTAACTTTGAAAAAGTCTTGTGAAATAAATATATCAGCAAAACAAACTACGAAGAGTTTTCCTAAAGGACAAATCACCTTAAAACTACCTATTTAAGTGGTTTCGAATTAGCAGAGTGCAATTTAGTGTATAATTGTTGTGTTTGATAGTGAAACTAATCAATAATCATGGAGGGCAAAGAACATACATACATACATAAAAGTACGGCGGAAATTGGCCAATATTGATAAAAGTCGTGGACAAGTCTTCTATATACCTAAAACTGGTATGGATGTGTTTCTTGTTCTCTCCTGAGTACGAATCTACAGATTTTAGTTTAGGGAGGAAGGACATAGCTGTGACGTCACAAAGATGGCGACCGACGTTCATCGATTTTTGTTCAAATCTCGCATTCTATTTTACTGATATTGATAAAGTCGTGCACAATTAAACACATTTTCGGAATTTTAGAAATTCGATTAAGTAAGGTTTCAGTTCTGCCACATTAACATTCGGCGAAAACAGAATATGCCAAGTCTGTTATGCGAAAAACGTTTCGGACAGTCAAAGCTATGCCAAATAGAGGGAACCCTTACTGATTGCTTTGTGTGAGGTGTCATTTGAAAGCATATTAAGGCTGTGCATTGGAAATTATCGCGTGCTTTGAAACGCCGTTCTGACTAGATTAAGAAACAATAAGGTCTGATTTTCAGAAATATGATTCTTGACTATATGATTGTTTATCTGATTTTATCGATACATGATTGCTTAAATTTCCTCGATAGAAAAACATTCCAAAGTTGGGTCTGTATTTTCCTTTTTTTACTCAGCCTACGCAAACGATACATTATTTTACGACACAATCAAGTTAATACTACAGTATTTTATCTCATCTAAAATCTCACTTTATGAAATTTAAATAAAACGTCTCTAAGTTAGGTAATTATCGAAATTTGTCCAAAAAAGCCATTCCCGAAGAGTGTTACATCTCTTTTCCTCGTGCGCGGAAGGCATCAGCGTGTCTCTGTCTAGGGGGCGTGTTCGCCTCAAATCAAGGCTTCGCCTTAAACATAAAGCATATTAAATGGATGCGCGCCACGCCGGCTCCAGCGGGACTCGGGCTTGTGCGCCGGCGCGCTCCGGCTATATACAACCAAGGCGGGATGTCGCATACCGCGAGCGTGTCCTCGGCGTGGAAGCGGCGCTCGAGGCTGTCCGCGTGCGGCGGCGGCAGGCGCACGCGGATGCGCGCCACGCCGGCCGCGCCCGGCGCCGGCTCCAGCGGGACTCGGGCTTGTGCGCTGGCGCGCTCTGACTGCACACGAAAATCACTCTTATGCCACTGGTTTAAGATTTATCATTTGATGTGAGCAGTAATGAGGTCCAATTATAAAGGGTCGAACAGACTGCCAGCGGGACGGTAGCGGGGCTTGACGAGCGCGTGATGCACGCGGGACGGCCGGTCACACAGAGCACGCGCGCATCGCGCCATCAACCAGCCAGCAACGCAACGGGCGCCACGCGCTGGCCTCGCGCCATCGACCCGCCAGCATCACGTACGCACCGCGCGCTCCGCTGTCTGGCGTCACACTGACGCGCCGCGCACCCGTCGCGGTCGCGCGGCGGGAGGCTGGCGGGGCGCGTTGCCGACGAGGCGCAGCCTGTTTGACCACGCTAGCGGTTTGTAGGGAAATATCGCGCTGCGGGCCCGCGACTGGGCTGTGTGTTCGACCCTTAAAGGAGCGTATCTAATTATACGCGGTTGAGGTGGTCGATGACCATACAAAACGTCTTTTGACATTCGCCGGCTAACGGCGTAATATTTTAAGAAAATTATGTAACACACTCTCATACATTTCAGAATAATCGTTTTCCCAAAGTATCACGTGACAAACAAATTTCTCAAATTATTCTAGGTCATAAAAGTTTATTCCAGAAAAGGGGGAATTTCGCGCATATGGAAAGTCTATTTATTTAAGTGTGTTACATAAGTTTCTTAAAATATCACGCCGTTAGCCTGCGAATGTCAAAAAACTTTTTGTATTGTCGTCGAACCACCTTAAACCCGTTTGGTAAAAATAATGTGCGAGAATCGTAATAGTATTTTATGCAATCGTTATATAATGTATGATTTTTCAGTCGAGTACCAAGTCCAAGTCAGCAAGCTTCGTGGCCTAATTAAGGTACGAGACTTAAAAAGCTAATTATATAACTGTTGTATACAATACTTTTTCTACGAGTCAACTGAACTAATTAAACAAACTTGGTATCTATTGAAAACGAAGTGCAACCAACGGCTTTTTCTTTTTTGTGCGTTGATGTCTATTTACCTTTTGACTTTCTCATGACGGCGTCCTATTGGTCAAATACATTACAGTTCAGTAGAGGCGCCACGTGATTGGTCAATTTCATTTTAGTTGTCTCAACAGTTATGAAATGTTGAGTTGGGAGAGTAAAAAGTATCTGATTTAAGTTTGGTGTACGAAGTCTTAATTCAAACATTAAGGTCGACGAGTATAAAAAAGTTTAAATCGTTATATTATAAAGAAGCGTTTCTCTCGACCTCTGATGAGGCTGAAGGTAACGGTATACTTTTCAGGACTTTATAAGGCTACATCATCATCAAAAATAGGGGTGTAGATTCTAAAATTATTATTACTCCAAAAGAAAGAAGGCAAAAAAAATATGCCTAGTGAAGAAAATCCTATTCAGATATCTGAAAGAATTACGAATTTACAACCGTTTCTATATTGCTTGTTAGAGAGAAAACGCAAACAGTGTGTGACGTCACATTACGGGATGCTGCCGGGGGGCCGCGTCGACGGCGGCGCCGAACACGACTGGGCGCGGCACGTTGCCGTCTATTAGTAACGTCACACTCTTCCAGCGTCATCGTTTCATATGAAGTTGCGTTTTGCGAAAAAGGGACAGAGCATACCCCTTCTTAAAACTTTGGACACTTATAACTTCGTGATTATTTAACCTTTTGCTCTGATTTTTTCTCCATTTGACTATTTTTTTTTCCTTTTTCGTGAAAATATGACATTATTGATTATTTCATTTAGTGTGTACAACCCTATTCAGTAGTCCAGAGATGTCCACTGCTAGACATAGGCCTCCCCCAAAGAGTGCCCAAAGACCGATGCTGCGCCACCCGCATCCAGCGGACTTCCGCGACCTTCAGCAGGGCATCAGTCCACCTTGTGAGGCGTCGGCTACGCTTCCCAGGTAAGTATTCGCCAATTGAGAACTTCTTTTAAGGACTACATTTCTGACAAAGTGTTTATACTCTAAACGAATCTTTCTAAACTATTGTTCTTTTTATCAGGACTTACCTCCTTTTTCGCTGCTTCCATTTGTCTTTCAGACTCTGCTCTTTCTAATTCTTGATTTTTTTCAAGTTCTTGCTGTTTTTTCATTTGTTCTTTGGCTCTGGAATTATAAAAGTCAGTATTATTGCATTATCTATGTGAGGTATGCAAAAAAATTGTAATTTGAACACAGTCTAGAAGTAGTCACGGTAAAATTTCATTCTCACACAATAAATAATTACGCAGAAGGGGATCTGACAAAACTGGTTTTTCCCGGCTGGAAAATACAAATTATAGCATACTCGCAGTAAAGCGTTCCAGTTTTCTAACTTCAGCACTTGGTTTTTTTGTTGCGAAAGTGGTTATAACACCTATTTTAAATGATTGTTACCTACAGAACACGTCAAAATAAGCATAAAAAAACCTCGTTTTTTCCGTTCTTTGATTTAAAAAAAACACCTATCCGTCATCCGAGTCGGTTTTGCCACCTTTAAATGACTGACCTTTGAACTCGAATATCTCGGTAAATATAGATCAGAGAGAAAAAGTTTAATGAATAAAACATGCTTATTTTTACGCATTTATAACGATAGGAAAAGAAAACAAAAAAGAAAATAAAAGAAAAAAAAAAAATAGTCCAAAAATCCGAGACGGTTCACGATACCGAATTTTTTTTAAGTCGCAGAACCGTTTAATTGACTGACCTTTGAACCCAAATATCTCGGTTAATACCGATCCGAGAGAAAAAGTTTAAAGAATAAAACATGCTTATTTTTACGCATTTTTTACGATAGGAAAAGAAAATTAAATTTCACGAAGTAATGCAGTACAAATTAAAATTACAAAATGTAATCTGTAATGCGATTACAAATTACATTTAGTAATATGTATTGTAATAATTGCATTACAAATTACATTGTATAATCTGTAATGCGATTATAAATGACATTTTGTAATGCAATAATTGAAACTACATTTTGTAATTGTAATTTGTAATGCAATTACTTTATTCCCCACACTGCATATAACTTCGTGCGAATAAACGGTAAGTTGACAACATAAAGATGCATTCGGCCCCTACGCCTGGTCGTTCGGTGGTGGAACGGGGAAGTTGGAATTATGTGCAGTATTGTTACATCAAGTGCGACAAAGTACTAAAATGATGTTGAGTGTACCTGTCGGCCTCGAGGCTGAGCTGGTAGGCCTCGTCCTGCTCGGACTTGACCCGCTGTCGCGCGTCTCGCTCTCGCTCCATCCGCGCGTCCTCGTCGCGCTGCGCCGCGAACCGCTCCAATGCTTCAACTAGCCCGCCTACTAGCTCTGACACGCCCACATTACCTGCAAAATTATAACACTTTTAAATTACTTCAGATTTAGAAAATATGAACAATCGCATGGCACAGATTATAAAATAGTTCTACGAACAGTAACTCTAGTCTGAGTAAAAAAGGTAATACCTTTCGTAGACATATACCTCATATCATTGTATATGCAAAGTTTCGTCATAATCCAACACGTAGTTTTAAAATGAGAGCGTAACTACGTTTGTATGGGAAGGTGAAATTCGGCCGAGCTTACTGCGAACTCTTAAATCTTTTTTTATATTATTTGAACACCTGCTAATGCTTGTGCCGAAAGTACTCACCGTTGATGACGGAATATATCTCCGTGTTGGAGCGCACTCGCATAATGATGACGAGCGCGGGCAGTCGCTCCATAGGGATGCTGCGGATAGTCATGCTGGCCACAGGGCCTAGAGCGTTCGCCACAGAATTTAGTAACCTGAAAAAGTTCGTAATAGTTTGACAAATGCAAGTAGAACCTACTAGTCTAGATTCAATAATCTAGTCGGTTCGATTTGCGTTTCCACGACTCTTGCAAATAATATGGTTAAGTTAGAGGGCAATTACTAGACCCCGGATTGTTGTGGCACTGACGTCACAATAGGGTGATTTGGGGAGTAAATGGAATGGTAGAACAAAATGATACATCAATTATAAGATAAGATATAAATGTATATTCATTTCACCAGAGAAAAACATAATTTCATTTACGGTACGTAATCGAATGAAATTTAATAAAGTCACAATAAAAAATTCCCAGTGAATCGATCGATATTACATTTTTGGTATATAATTGCAAGACTTAAATTTCTACGTTTACTAGATTTCGAAAAACTGAGCGGTCGAATAATTATTTCGTTCCACTGTTCCATTCGGGAAATGGAACATACATATATTAGAATTAACTTTATCAATGTATGCAACCTATGCAAACCTATATAAAGTTTGATTCACAATAATATGTATACCAAAAAATAATAAGTACAATTTCGTATTCATTAACACTATATGATATTTTTTATATTATCTTATCTTAATAAATCCGTATTAATTAATACTGTTCCATTTACTCCCCAAATCACCATATTGTGACGTCAGTGCCACAACAATCCGGGGTCTAGCAATTACTGAAGACAGAGCCATGCTCAGTGCGATATTAGGCTACTTACAGCGTCACACAGAACGACGAATTAGTTCGCCTATATACAAATGTATTGTCTCTCTGGAGACAACCTAATGTGGTGCATGGTGTGATGCAGTAGTCGGCCTACCGCTTGACGGAACTATCCTTCTCAGGTAATCTCCCAATCTGTTGCCATCTTGATTCTTCTATCAACTTCCCTTAAGTTAAGAGGGAAGGAATTGGAACACCTCATACTCGTCCATACGAAAAGAGAAAACGTTTTTCCGGTTCTAGATATACAATGAAAGACTAGGTTTATAGGTTTTCCTTTTATCAAAATTTGCAATAATTCAAACTTATACACCTAATATATATTTTTTCAAAAGCGAAACCTGTAAACCTAGATTATATTATGCTGAAGCAATCGACATGAAAATCAAAGGATTTAATTAGTGGAAAACGTTTTCTCCCGAAATGGAAATTTCATATAAAAAGTACCTATTGTCAGCCGCGACCTGCTAGTTAAACTTCTCTCTTAACTCATTTACGCTCTCTGTACTTATCTGTTAACCTGGGCGCAAATGGGTTAAGGGATCAGACAAATTGTGGAGTGGGCCTGGCGACTGGCGACTGGCGACTGGCGACTGGCGTCCTCGAAAGCGTGTGGCCAGCAGTGACCTAGACATACATGTTATTGTTGTTGGGATGGGTCAGGTCCCAGCCGTAGAGCACGAAGTTGTGGTCGAGCGTGTGCAGCACGGTCTCGCAGCCGAGCAGCTGCGCGCAGAACACGTTCGCGAGCACAGACTGCTCGTGGTGTAAGTATACGCCAAGGAGTTTTCGCTGCGGACAACAGTAGGTTCATTTTGCACGTAAAACTGTCTATAGACTAGTACACTCGGCTTCAAAAAAATCGCACCTTTCCTAAATTTCGTTTCAAGCGATTATTATTCCTTAGATACTTACTGTACCCTGTCGATAGTAGTATCATTTGAAAGCTAAATTAATAAGCTTTCAAAAAAAGAGGCATTAATTTAAGTAAAAGTGAAAATCACAAAACAGCAGCATTTTGACTAAAAAGCCTCACTAGTTGTGCCACCCTGGACGCGTATAAAAGGGGGGTAACAGTCAATTATGGGGGGGTAACTGCTGGTCGAGTTGGCATCACAGTTATGGACTGGCCAGCAGGAAGCCCTGACCTAAACCCCATCGAGCACCTCTGGGATGAGCTGAAACGGCGTGTGCGGTCGCGGGATCCTGCTCCTGCCACTCTCATTGAGCTTCGAGATGCCGTCATTGAAGAGTGGGACAACATTCCCCAAGAACACGTGGTGACGCTCATCAGGTCCATGACTGACCGCAAGGAAGCTGTTCGGAGGGCTAGAGGAGGCAACACTAGGTTTGAAGTTTAATTTTAAGCATTGTAATTGTTTATTTTTAATTTTTGTACTGTTTCTTGTTGTTGCAATTTTAATCAGAATGCACACTGTTTCACATTCCGAGAATTTTCTTTTTTTGCGGCGCTGGTGGTCAATTTTCCGCCATTTTTTAATTAGGGGGTCTTATTACCTTTCAAATGATACTAATATCGACAGGGTGCAGTAAGTATCTTAGGAGTAATAATTACTTGAAACTAATTTTAGGAAAGGTGCGATTTTTTTGACGCCGTGTGTATTTCTACAGGTCTAGATCACCTATTAGCGGAATAAACAACAGTGTTTTGTTATAGCGGCGCTTTTCATCGCCGTTTCCAGTGACCTTTATTCACGTCATCCTGGAATGTGAAGGTGTAACTCAGCCACTGTCAATTTCACACACAATTTTCCACAACTGTCAATTTGGCGCGAAACGACGTTTGTCTATGGTACCTTCCCGTGGTGGTCTAGCAAGGGCTGTCCACCGTGTCGCACACAATGACGTTTCATATATACGTTCAGTTTTACGTAGTAGCAACATAATTACATTGATCGCACACCCGTTATACGAATTTAAATTTTACAACATCTTGCTGAACATGACGAAAGAAGCAATCCCATTGCAAAATATGAATGGTTCAGTAAAAACTTAAACTGTATTCAAGTATTTTTAATAGGGGTCTAAGACTCCAAAATTATTATTACTCCAAAAGAAAGAAGGCAAAAAAAATATGTACAGTGACGAAAATTTCAGATATCTCAAGGAATTACGAAGCTACAACCGTTTTAATATTGCTTGTTAGAGAGAGAAAAAGCAAACAGTGTGTGACGTCACGTTACGCGAGGCTGCCGGGGGGCCGCGTCGACGGCTGCGCCGCATACGATGGACGCGGCACATTGCCGTCGTGACGTCACAATCTACAAGCGTCATCGTTTCATATGAAGTTGCGTTTTGCGAAAAAGGGACCGAACATACCCCTTCTTAAAACTTTGGACACTTTTATAAGTGTTATCTTCGTGATTATTATTTAACCTTTTGCGTTGATTTTTTCTCCATTTACATTTTTAATCCTTTTTCGAGAAATTATGACCTTATTGATTTAGTGTCTACTTAAATAATCACAAAGTTTTAAGTGTCCAAAGTTTTAAGAAGGGGTATATTCGGTTCCTTTTCCGCAAAACGCACCTTCATATGAAACGATCGTCAGTTCCTATGTTTGTGACGTCACAAACTGCGAGCGTTCTCTCTCTCTAAGAAGCAATATTGAAACGGTTGTGGCTTAGTAATTCTTTGAGATATCTCAATGGGATTTTCGTCACTAGGCATATTTTTTTGGAGTAATAATAACTCGAGTGTACACCCGTATTGTAAGTGGTGCCACCCCCCCCCCCCCCCCCTAAGCCCTGGTTCCCACAATGTCGTCTGTTGGGACGATCTTTTATGACAGTAGTGGAAGAACATTTTATATGAAGCTGTTCACACTTTTCGGACACCAATTTGTATGAGGCGACAACACACGATAAAAAATCGTTCTGAAAGACGACATAGTGGGAACGGGGGTAAGTGGAGAGAGAGAGCGGGAGGTGTCTGTGAGTTTCACCTCTTGCGCCGGCTTGAGGCAGGACTCCTTGATGGCGTCCTGCAGCGTGCCCTCGAAGAAGGCCGGCGTGTTGGGTCCGTAGCGCGCGCGGAACCGCTCCGCGAACTCGATGCAGCCCAGCGCCTCGTCCTCCACCTGCTCCGACACTGCAAACAGGTCAACTCATTATAGGCGTATGTAGTGCCACAAGAGTTGAGGTGAATGATTACATGATTACACACACAGCTACATGAAGTATTCATTGGAAAAATTGAATGATGAAATGAATGAGTGAATGTAAATAAAAACCAAGCAATTTATTATTTTTCTCTTTGGTTTTTACGATTATTATTATATTCATACCTTCGCATATCAGACCTTTATTTATTCATATGACCATTTATTTAAATTAAACTATTTGAATCGGTATCTATAAATATTTTATTTTCTGTTTTGTTGGAATTTGATGTATTTTTGTAAATAAGTAATATTTAACAAAATAGTTTAAAATACTTTTTGTCTGTCATGCAATTCACTATTGAATTTGCTATCTGTACAAAAAAAGGACAATAATTTCAAAATCCCGCTATCATCACATGACATGTTGTTGTGTGCGTGACCCACAGATAACCTCCAATAGATAGAGCCTATAAGCGATTTAGTTAGATGCAAAGGTCACCACAGTTAGCGGTAGCTGCGGGTTGCGGGGAGGTCGGTAACGGCGCTGTGATTGGCTGTTTCAAAAATAGCGCGCTTTCTCACATCATGGCGCCAGAAGCGTAGTGATGGGGCGCGTTGGTCGTTAACGGTTTTTAGCGGTGCCGCAATTAATTGTAAGTAGAATATTTTACATGGCGTAGGTACCTTTAACATGGTTTAAATTTTTGAACGGCTGTCACCGTTATATTGTTATCATGTTTCGTTCATAGAATATTTTATCACCACGTAACATAAAAAAGTATGTTATAATCACGTCGAGTAGTCATATAAAATAGTTATTTCTAAGCATTTTACAACATTTACTGCACTATCATGTTTATGTCGAAGGTCGGCCAAGAAGCCTTCGTCTCGTCCGTATTTACATACTTACTAGAAAAGAACGAATGGGATGTTTATTCGATATTAACGCGAATGTGCTAGCCTAGGCTTATGTATGATATTTTAAGATTGGTATAGACAAATAAAAACAATGTCATAAAAATACATATATTTATTCAATATGATAAAATTATGTGGTTGATGATGGTTCCACCACTAACCACCTCCGAGATCCCTCGCACTTCGTTGAAGTTCAGCATGAGGTGCAACTCGTGACATTAGTCCTAATTGCGCTCGAAGACGATTCGTAAAAACCCAAATAATACCTGCGTATTCATTATTAAATTCTATTTCATCGATCTCTCGATTTTTCTCGCACTATCCGTCGTAGAACAAGAGGTATAGTGCGAGAAAAATCCAGAGTATGTCGCGACCGTCTCATGATAGACGTGCTGTAGGTACTACAATAATATATTCCCTTCATTAGCTCTGGAAGCTATAAAATAGAGCGAGATAGTAATTTACTACATCTCCCTCTACCTCATAGCTTGTAAGACGGTTGCAGTCCGCCACGCTGCCTTCTTAGTGTAGTTTAAACCTTTAGTACATCGTATACATTATCTATGATTTCTAACAAAAGAATTTTGACAATGCAATGACAAGGATATAAATATAACGTATTAAAATAGTACACGAAAGCACGGATGAATTAACGTATTCTTTCCTTAAATTAATCTGAATCGGTAAAATTCGAAAGCATCACTAGCCCATCACTAGAGTGTCACGTGCTTTCGGGAGAAAGGAACAGTATATTGCCATTTATATTTGATGAAAAGGGACATACATACTTCACTACTTCTTATGGACCAGTGTAAAATGAACTCCGCGTGACAGAATGAAATTTACATCTGTATGATAAATTTAACTTACCTGTGAAATGTTATTCCGTCGGTTGTGAAATTAGACGTTCGGGAGTTTTTCCCACACCACTTAACACAGCAATAACTCATTTTTGTAGCGCAAAACATTTTTAATTTGTTGCTTGTTTGATGCACGCATAGATCGCGTACCTGGTCACAACTGACAAAATGGCGCGGGTAGCGGGGGGTTATCAGTGCTACAGCATATATGCGTGGTGACCGCACGTCGCCCTATAGGCTCTATCTATTGGAGGTTATCTGTGGCGTGACCTCAACTCCCGTGGCACTACCTATAGGCAGATGGTTATTTCTGCTCTCAAGCCACGAGTAAAACCCAACAGTATGTAAAATAGATTTTTCTTTATATTTAAACGCGCGGCACCGGCCGCACTCGTCCTTAAACCGACAGAGTCGCAAAAGGGCAGCTAGTCTTGAATTAAACTGCTTCAACTGTTTCATATTACGGCATCCAATAGGGCGGCGACCCGTCGGACGTTCCAGATATCGTAGGAACGACGTCGTCCGATCAGAACTGCGCGATGTTTAAGCCATGAACGGGCCAGAAATGGCACATAATCGGAACAAGGGGCGTCAACTCGTGTCGGTGGCCAAAACTGACTTTAGATCAGTGAGCCATTGCAAAGTTAGTTAGCTGTACAAGGACCGGTTACATGGGACTCTTTTCGGAAGTCCAGCATTGGACGTCTTTCAGCTGATATGATGATGATAGTGAATGTCGAATTCGTTTTCCTGGTATAAATGTCGACTTACTGAGCGGACGCAATCTCTCCGAAGGCACGAGCTCGACGAACATGTCATCCTCGCACGTGAAACCGTCGCCGCTGTCTTCTACCTCTTCCACCGAGCTGTTGTCGCTATCAGAGCTCTCCACCACTATCTGTGGACGTGCGAAATTGATTAATTAATATATCATAACAATACAATCGAATCGTGCCGTACTCCTTGGTGGCGAAGACTGGAGCTGAAGGTGTGTATTGTTGAGAGACGGACTGTTTCTTTTATAACACATTGAATATTTATTCTTTTTTTAAATCCTATAGAGTGTCCCACTGCTGGGCAAAGGAGTCCCCTCTCGACTTCCACTCGTCCCGGATTTGAGCAATCTCTGGCCAATCGTTACAAAATGCGTCCAGGTCGTCCCGCCATCTCCGTCTCGGACTGCCACGTGGCCGCCGCCCATCGTGTGGCACCCAGTCCATGGCTATTGTCGCCCATTGCATACATGCATTCATTATTATATTATACTAGCTTCCGCCCGCGACTTCGCCTGCGTGGACCCGGGATAAAAACTATCCTATATTTTAAGTCAGGCTATAAACTATATTCGTACAAAATTTCATCCAAATCGGTTAAGCCGCTTAAGCGTCATTGAGTAACAAACATCCAAACATCTAAACATCCAAACATCCAAACATCCAAAACATCCAAACTTTCGCATTTATAATATTAGTAGGATTTATTTCGCCTTGGGGTGGACTATGCAGTCGGAGTACCTAGAGAGTAAACGATACGATACGCTATGGAAGAAGAGTTACCACGTTTGACTTTTAAGTTTGCGGTGAGCGAATATTTTGTAAATTACCCGACCGAAATACCAAGCTCAGAATCACTTATTTATATATATATTTTCACAAGGTTTCACCCAAGATGGATCAGAGTCCGTGAAGTTGAAAAAACCTTCAGAATCAGTGCACTCGTTCGAGGAACAAGGAGCTTCATGTATCTGTTGGTTCCGATTCCGACAGAGTAAATCTTTTCAAATCAGTAAAGGCCTTTAAAAAGGTTCTCTTAACCCCTTTTCCAAAAAAAACTGGTGACTAACATTTGTTATTCATATACATGTTACTGGTTGTATTGGGTCAATATAATACCTTTGCTGTGTTGTGTTGGAAAAGGGTTAATGCACGAATTCTGACCGAAAGAAATTTGGAAAACGGATAGCTGACCAGAAAAACCGGTGACTATATTTGTAAGGTTTGTACAATGTGTGTAGCCCAAATGAAGTGTCGCGGCGGTTATCGTGGGGATTCAGAGTGTCTCGAATTAGTAGCTCAGTTGGTGCGCCTGTATGTTCCCTCGCCCTCTAGATTTAATTTTCGACCTCGTTATCGACATTTACTAGCGGCGCCGGCAGCGCGAACGTTGTCTCGCAGAAAGTCCCCGCTTATTCGAGCAATGCAGTTTATAAAAATATAGTACTAGCAGATGTGTGTGATGAATGTTTGACGTTCACCAGATGGATGCACGACCGTCTTTTGTGTAATAATAATAATTATTTGTTTCTTTTGTGCATAATTATTTGTTTGACAGTGCTTTGGTACTAGTGTAATGCTGTGAAATAGTATGAAATAAATAAATGAACGTTACCCGCTTGTACTCCTTCTGCTTGGAAGGCCCTCGCTTGAGGCCGAGCTCGTGCTGCGGCGCGTCCAGCCCGACCATGGCCAGCACCGTGTCGTCCAGCCCCGCCACGACCGGCCACCCCGTCCACAGCTGTTTACAAAAACAACTCATTTCATTTTCGACACATGAGAGTTGAAGGGCTTGAAGCCCTGAAGGCCGGAGCTCTTTACGATCATGTTAAGCTTCGAAAACTCGAGCTAATGATTCTGAGTTCTTAGGGTTCAATCTTAACAATGACGATTTAGTTTAGTACTATAGTACGATTACTGTTAGTTAACCACTGACAGATGGATTGCCTTCATTTAATTTTCAACTTTAATCTTATACAGATAAAATAGTTATTACTAAATCGGTAGATGTGGGTAACAGTATTATGAAAAATGCTTTATCTGTATGAAATTAAAGTTGAAAATTAAATGAAGGCAAACCATCTGTCAGTGGTTATCTAACAGTAATTGTACTGTACAAGAAATTGATATTTTGAAGTAAACACGTCCAATAATTTTTCGAAAGAGCCGATTGCCCTTTGGTGCCATTTGGTGCCAAAAAACTTGTAACCAGCTATCTATACACGACAATCAACGATTTTTGACGATCATTCAATAAATTCGTGTAAATTAGCTTAAAGTTAACTTATGTATTTTTATTTTATGAAATAAAGAAATCTAATTTAATCTATACTACGTAGGTACTCACTTGATGTCTGACCGGTATGTCGGTTAGCGAGAATATGTCGTTCTTCACCTCCTGTACGGTCTTGGTGCCGGGGTACTTGAGCGTGTAGTCCTTGCCGAGGTCTTCGTGCGTCACGTGGAGCACGTATGTTGTTGTTAGACGTTCCGCCACTCTATTAAATAAATATTGAGTTAATCATAGAGCAACATCACAAAACGACATTTATAAAGGTGCGACCACACCGCTACTCAAAATACGCTGACGCACCGTAAAACGCAGCAAAATCTATTAAGAATACGTGACGCATACGACACGTCAACGCGTATACGCAGTGATAAGCGGTGTGGTCGCTCCCTTATGGTACATGGTGGAGGTGATGGGATCGGAACAAAATATTTATAAGTCAAGATATGGATAGTTTGGCACTTACTCGTCATCTGGCATGAGTTCATCAGCTTGCTTGAGCCGCAGCACAGTGTTGGGCTGTAGGCCTAGCCCTCCGAGCGCCGCGCTTGAAGTGGCCCGGGATCCACCTAGCCCAGATATCTGTTGTCTGCATACTGGGACACCGCAGACTGATTCTAACCGCTTCTTTAAATCATCTGCAAAGAAATATATTGTTGTAATAGGGGTGTAGGGCTTTTGCCCAGCAGTGGGACACAATATAGGCTAATAAAAAAAAATAGGGGTGTAGACTCGAAAACTATTATTACTTCAAATGAAAGAAGGCAAAAAAATATGCCTAGTGACGAAAATCCCATTCAGATATCTCAAAGAATAACAAAGCTACAACCGTTTTAATATTGCTTGTTAGAGAGAAAGAAAACGCAAACAGTGTGGGACGTCACGTTACACGAGGCTGCCGGGGGGCCGCGTCGAACACGATGGGGCTATTAGCGTGACCTCACAATCTTCCAGCGTCATCGTTTCATATGAAGTTGCGTTTTGCGAACAAGGGCCAGAACATACCCCTTCTTAAAACTTGGGACACTTATGACTTCGTGATTATTTAACCTTTCGCATTGATTTTTTCTCCATTTGACTACATTTTTAATCCGTTTTCGAGAAAACATGACAATATTGATTATTTTATTTAGTGTCTACACCCCCCCCTATTGAGTATGCCACACCCTAATACATTGCATCTTGCACAATTCCACGATAATGTCCACCAAATTGCTATCTGCCGCGATTATTCTTAAGATACTTTGATTATATAGTTTGTGCAAGTGTAAAAGGTCCTGCATGTCCGATCTCAGACGTGACGAGACTCACTTTAAGTGCAGAAAGTTCTATGGAGGGTGCTCTTGCTCCATGTCAAATTTGCAGTCTGCCGCGCAAGTTCCCATTATATAGGTACTTAGGTCTTTTGGCACGATTGGCCGCCATCCCAATATGGATTTTTTATTCATTACTAAATGAGTTGACATAAAGTGGCGATACTATTGACCATATTTACGTTCATGGTAAGTAAGATAGGATTTTTTACAGTTCAATGTTAAATGATTTTTGCTAGTTTTTGAGCCAAAAATACTTACTGACTGTGGCCGCGCCGGACATTTTGATTTCGTGTATTTTATTATTATAGTGTACTTGCAGCTCTACCAAACTAGTGTAACTATTTCTAGGTGATGAGGTTGAAGCTTGATTACTGTCTTCCCGATCTGAAATATATAAAAAAAACTTGTTGGGTTAAATATACCAGAGATGTGCAAAGCATTGTTGCCGAACCTCATGTAGCTTTCAATTTAAATAGACAATTAAATTCAGAGATACGTGACAAGTACCAAACTCATGCCAGACCTGCATGAGACTGGCTTTTCCTTTCTCAAGAGTGGAGGCCTATTATTAGAAAGTTTAGCTAGCTAGACTGAGTAAGAGGCTTGTATCAATAATGTCAACAAGAAAACCTATTATAACTCTATTATTTAATTACAATCCTATTGAATGCTTATTGAAATATGAAAGACTTTGTTGTCTGATGATTGTTCGCAAGCATGCTGCTTCTCAGTCTTTAGCCACAGCCACAGGATTTAGGGGGCATAAATCGTAAAGAACCTGGCCCCTATTTCAACAACTTGACAATTGTCACCTGACAACGACAATTCTCCGTACATTGCTGCAGTGGCGTGCCTAGGGTTTCAGAATAGGGCAAGCCGAGACATACTTTTTTGTAATTTCCTCGGATAATTGGCGCGATAAATCTTAATTAAGACATCTGTCTCGAATAGCTGTTTACCAAAATTACTAAAAGAAATCACAGCGTTCATAGTTATGCTTTAATAAATTAAGCTGAGAAGTAGGTACACAAATCAGGCGTAGGTTTCGGCGAAGAAATTAGTTGTTTCTTCTGAGCAAAGTTAAAGTGTTTACCTTTCCTTCGCCAAGCAATACTTGTACACACTTTAAATAATCACAATCCGAAGGCACTACTTCAATCCGATTGAACCACAACACAGCAAAGAAAATACATAATGACCGAACTGACCGGTCTAACAAACAACAAACAAAAGTAATTGCAAACGCAGATTACTAATATGTAGCTATTGCAAATTAAAATTGCAACTAATAGCAATGAAGTGAAGTCGGCCGTCAACACGCGCACGCGCGAATTTCGCATTTCACTAGACTTGTGTACAACTTCATACGCATGCCCGGCTTAAAATCTCGTACTATTTGCTATATGAACCTATAATAGTTATATCTCATTATTAGGCAGTCTTGATGGGTAAGAAAGAGATAAAGATAGCTAGAATAGAAGCCCGCTTGCAAGCCAACGCGTGCGAGCGAGATGACTAGCTGTGTCTCCAGCGAGGTCGGCTCCTCATCGCAGCGACAGTGCTGCCAGTCGCGCCGCGCCGCGACGGTGCGTGGTCGAATTTTATACTACGATGTTGTTAATTTGAAAAATGTAGTGAGAGCGCGAAGCGCGAATTGAAATAGTTCGTGCTCTCGTTACCTTTGATTTTTGATTGAGAATTAGTTTGGAAGGCAAGCCCGGCTTTTCGGCTTGTATGGCAGTACCGCCACTGCATTGCTGATTCCACAAGTAACCTAGCAACCAACTTAACCCTTTGACTATTTGACAACTCTGTCATTCAATTTTAATTTAAACCGTAAATCAGTCGGAATACAATCGTTTTTATTTCATCTATGACGGCAAATATGTTGCCATTACCCATTTAAGGGTTAACTACTAGAACAAGCAATGTATGGCGAATTGTCAGTGTCAGGTGACTATTGTCAAGTTGGTGAAATAGGGGCCTGGTCTGTCATCGCGAGACACCATCACGTTTTTGGGACATTTAGACCACGAGTTTTATTGTATATCTGAGTCTGTCACTGATGTGCTCTCTGGCGACAGACGTTGCAGATTTTTGCAGACATACTTATCTCTCTCCAAGATGCTTGTATTGTATGGTCACATATGGAATGTGTATGCGTTTAGTGTCTTTACAACGAGTAGGTACATACCAGGTGGGCGTGTTTTTGGGGTTATCACAGATATATCATCGTCTATCATCTCAACATCCACATCGATGGAGTCTGCGGGCCGCGCCGGCCGGCTGCCGTCCTGCGGCATCACTCTGTTGATGGCTGACTGGAATACGAGAAGATTTATTTAATCGTATGGCATACATTATTTTGGCCATTAAAGTTGTCACTCTTTAGTACCACCCAGGGGACACGTGCAGGGTTGTGGTAGGTAGCTCCTGCGGACACGAGTAACAGTCGTCCCTCCTTTGTCAAGTGAGTGAGCAACTTGTCTGTTAGAAGTTCTTAAGCCGCCCGAAGGCCTCTAACTCGGCTTAACGACTACTGTCATAGACAGTAGCAGGGATCAACTGCTTAGTGTGCCTTCCAAAGCACGGAGGCGCTCATTTATATTAACCACTCAAACATCAGGTGGTCACCCATCCAAAGACTGACTGCTGCCATCTTTCTGCGTTATCGTTTTCTAGGCTATGAGCGCTACATATATACAAGAAGATGATAATGAGATACAGCAGACTAAGGGTGAGTTGCACAACGTTACGATTAAAGACCAATCAATGTTAAATATGGCGCCAGCAACTGTCATTCCATATAGACTTCTTTCCATACATTCAGATTATAACAGACACCGGTTACGATTATAGACGGTTTGGTGCAACCAACCTTAAGTCGATCCAAAATCGATGGTTCGATCGGTCGGTATTCTAGAGTCCAGGTGAAGTGAGGCAGAGTATAGTGGGAAATTGAATACCATGGTAACTACATAAATTGAAAAATTAAGACCCCTCAACAACACACATACATAAGAAAGATCTGGGAGAAGACTAAGGATAATTTACAAAGTCGAGGTGAAGTGAGGCAAATTGTATTTCTTCTATTGGGAAGCTACAATGCCACAGAGACACAATTACACATGTTAAACTTATACCCCTCTTTTTTTTGTTCGGAGTTTGTTTTATCACAGATTTCACCAATTTCAATCCTCGTCTTGCTCCTCATGCAATGCAACATAACTTTCAACTCAGTTGGAATTAAATTCTCATCTGTAGCAGGTTCTCCAGCGGTTTAAGCATGAACAGGTATTGACAGACAGACAAAAAGACAGAGTTTCTTTCGCATTCAGTGTTCTAAAGTGGAACACTGAATTGATCATTTTCAACAAGGTCATAACTTCGGTTTACATATATCTCTATGGTTTGTTCAAATAAGGTTAAACATGATATAGAAGTCAAGATCAGCAGCAGAACAATTATTCGATTAAAATAAGTAATTTCTCTAGTAGAAATTAGTTATTTGATGCCATTTTCTGAGATAATAAGAAATTGAAATAGAAAATCACATTGTGAACTATTGCTGACTATGGAAATTGTTTAATTCAATGCTATACATGTTAATATAAATGTTTACTTACAAGTAAGTCCCAGTTTGCCTCCTCCAGGTGAAATATCGCCTCAGCAACATCCTCTATTGCTGTTATTCCCTATAAACAACACATTTTTTACACTCAAAACAAAGAACACAAAGGCAATCTACAAAAGTGGTATGTTGCCTTAAAGATATGCTAACAGTAATTACGATACGTTGTTACGATCATATCAACCTTGTGGAAACGACCAGTAACGAGGATTTTAGTTAGGATTATGGAAAACAAGAAAAAAGGTGTATTCGATCATAAATATACTCCTATCAGAGTATCCATCTTATTCTACGGAAATACAGCCTCATGAGGACAGTAATAGTAAAATAGCATTTGAGATTTTTAGAGAAACGAGTAAAGTACAAAGAGCTAAAGGAGAATTCACAGTCACTGTTGTTGTTCATCACATAACCTGATCATATCGAACACAATCAACTTATACCTATATATTTTTTTGTATTCAGATATAAATAACGTATTCACCTGAAAGTTTGCTAAAATTTCTTCTCTGTTTTCTGCCATTCTGGAATAATATTGAGCTCAAAAATGCTATGACATTTACGATTGCAGACAAATCACTCAAACTTAAAAAAAATAACGACTATAGACAATCTAGAATTTTGTTGCCATGTAAGTCGACTTGTGTTTCATGCCAGAGACAAGCAAAAATAATGTTATTTTCATAAATTAATTTAATTACTTACATCATTATATTATATCTACACTGTTAACCTAAAAATATATATTTGAATTATTTGCATATTTAACACTAAAAATCTTATGACAGGTTTTACGTGAAATTATTCTACGTAATGTTGTAATGAAGGCAACTAATGTTGCGCACCAAGTTCAAACTTGTAATATAGCCTGATATCATGTTTCTTTTGTTTTACCATGGCATTGTTTATTAATTCATTTTAACAACGATTAACAACAGCCTCATTGTATCATATTTTGTAAGTTTCTCCACTAAAGTTAACGTTGTTTGTATAATTTAATTTAAATGTCAATTTTACTTAGAAAGCGTCGTTTTCAAATTAAATAAAAGTACTGTGTTGGACATTGATCTTAGTGTGGGTTTCCTGACACCGTCTGCAATCGTAAGAGGTATTCGTTAAAATGCGAATGTATGAAAGTTTGACAAGTTTCTATGGAATGACAGCTGACGGCGTCATATTTAACGTTGATGGGTCTGTAATCGCAAGTTGACGCAACCCGCCCTTAAACTTAAGGCGATGCCTTGATTTGAGTCGAACACGCCCCCTAGACAGAGACACGCTGATGCCTTCCGCGCACGAGGAAAAGAGATGTAACACTATTCGGGAATGGCTTTTTGGATTGATAAATACCTAACTTAGAGACATTTTATTTAAACATTAAGTGAGATTTTAAATGAGATAAAATACTATAATTAGTATTACCTAACTTGATTGTGTAAAATAATGTACCGTTTGAGTAGGCTGAGTAAAAAAGGAAAATACAGCCCAACTTTGGATTTTTTTTCTATCGAGGAAATTTTAAGCAATCATGTATCGATAAAATCAGATAAACAATCATATAGTCAAGAATCATATACCTATCTGAAAATCAGACCTTATTGTTTCTTAATCTAGTCAGAACGGCGTTTCAAAGCATGCGAATTTCCAATGCACAGCCTTAAAATAAAAATAAATGTAATAACAGAAGATTAGTAAATAATAAAATCTCAAAAACGGTGCTTTGAATAGAAAATAGGAGCTAACCTATCGAATACTTACTCAAATCTTTTACTTTACCGTAGTCTTCTGGTGTTGTGAATTGTGATCCTCATGATGTTGCATATTATGTTTATATGCAATGGGACTTGGAACAGGCCTTACTAGTATTACTAAATAAAAGACTCTCTTAATGTGATGTTATGTATTTAACGCCATATGCAATCTGCCAGCCCCTACCGCTGCCACAGAGTGTATATCATATGTCACATCCCCCGCTTAAGAAATAAAATTATTATAACATATTAATGTTATTATTATTTGCTTATTTATAAGTATGCTAGCTTAAATCAAAATCTCTTAAATAGGCAGGTTTCCTCACCAACCTCCCTGTCCTGGTCACCATGGGTACATCAACTGGCTCTGGGTTAGTTACAGGTGCAGGAGAACTTGGTGCTAGATATACTGGTGCATCCTGCCTTAAATAATTCCCTATTCTATCCCTGGTTTGGTTCAATTCAGAGTAGTCCAGCATATTATCTCTTTGAACAATAAACTTATTTTTACTAGGTCTAATATGTCTTTCATTTCTTCTTACTAAATTACCTTTATAATTTTTAACAATGAATGATCTAGGTCCACTGGCCTCTTCCACAATTTTACCTGAATACCAACGTTTGCTCTTATTTATATCTTGAATGATTACCTCTTCCCCTTTCTGAAATGACTTTTTAAGTTTGGAAGTTTTATTATAATTGATCCTAGATTTTTCATTGTTAATTGACATTTGTTCCTTGACATTTACACATAACTTAGGTTTCAACATTTCTTTTGAACAAGGTAAATTTGATCTTAATAATCTACTCATTAACAACTCTGAAGGACTATAATCCAAATTTGCTACCGGAGTTGTTCTATAATGTAACATTGCTAAGTCAAAGTTATCACCACTTTCTTTACATTTTTTCATCATATTTTTAACAATTCCCACAGCTTTTTCTGCTAAACCATTTGATTGTGCATAATGTGGACTCGACTTAACCAACTCTATTCCATGCTGTCTGGCAAATTGCTCAAATGCATAGCTGCCAAACGGCATATTGTCACTGACTATTTGTCTAGGAATTCCATGGGTACTAAACATTTTTAGCAACTCAAACATGATGTTGGCGGCAGATTTGTTCTTTAACTTTGCAACTTCAATCCATTTTGAAAAATAGTCTACAACCACTAAGAAATCTTCACCTGCATAATGTCCCACATCCATACCTACTTTACTATAAGGCAGTTCAGGAATGTCATGAGATATGATAGGCTGCTTGCAATTTGATACTCTGTATTTTTCACACGCTTTACAAGCCAAGACATGATTCTCTATATCTCTTGACATTCCCGGCCAATACAGTATTTTTCTTGCTCTCTTTTTACATTTTACCACACCTGCATGCCCCAAGTGCAGTATATGCAGCATTTCCTGTCTTAAAGCTCTAGGCACAAGTACCATATTTCCAAAGTATATAATTTTATCTTTAACCATTAACTCATTTCTCAACTTGTATAACTTTTTCAACTCTCTGCCCTGTATATTTCTGTCATTTTTTGGCCACTGAATTATACCATAATTTGATTTGCTGCAAATTACCATCTTTATTAGTTTCATCCTGAAAATGTTTCAGCTTATTCTCTGATATTTGTAAGTCGTTATCTAACCCATAAACCGTTTCTACTTCCACACAATGCACTAACTCTTTAAGTGTTGGCTCCACTTTCCCGTTTGTTGAATTATAATGTCTAGACAAATAGTCAGCGACATACATTTGAGATCCTGGTATGTACCTAATATCAAACTCATATTTTAAGAGTTTAAGAACCATTCTTTGCAGTCGGGCCGAAATTTTATTTATGTCTTTATTCATTATCGCCACTAACGGCTTATGGTCCGTTTCAACTATAATTTTGCGACCATACACAAATTGATGATATTTTTCCATCGCTAAACAGACTGCAAAGAGCTCTTTTTCAATCGGAGCCCATCTCTGTTGACATTCTGTATAACATCTTGAGTAAAATGATATTGGTTTGCCATTTTGTAACAAACAAGCACCCATTCCACTTTTTGAACTATCTGTTTGTAATGTTACTAATCCTACTTTTTTTAGAATATCCAAAGTTGGGGAACTACTAATTTTCATTTTTATTTCTTCAAATGCTTGTATTTGTGCTACATCCCAGTTCCACAATACATCTTTTTTTAAGAGATCCCTAAGTTTTTCTGTTGTTTTTGAGTATTGTGGTACAAACTTACTCAAATAGTTACACATACCAAGAAACTTTTGTAGTTCTTTGACATTTTTTGGCTCCTTCAAGTCCACAATAGCCTTTACATGTTCAGGATCAGGTTTAATGCCAGATTTAGATACCAACAATCCCACATATTTGACAAAATCACTCCTGTACTGAACCTTATTTGGATTAAACTTTACATTGAATTTTCTTGCCCTGTCTATTACTTTACTTAAAATTTTATCATGATCTGCTAAGTTGTCCCCTGCAACAATTATGTCATCATAGTAGACGTTAACCCCTTGTATATCACTAAATATAGCTGTGTTTATTCTTTGCATTACCTCTGGGGCCGAGCAGATTCCAAACGGCAAACGCTTGAAAAAATATCTTCCGTAAGGGCTACCGAAGGTGCAGAGCTTTTGTTCATCCTCCATACTGACTTGAAAAAACCCATCTTTCAAGTCTAATACTGTGAAGACACTTTTACCTGCAAGTGAATTATATATTTCTTCAGGTGATGGGATTTGATAATTTTCTCTAAGAATCGCTTTATTTAATTCTTTGGGATCTAAGCACAACCTAAGCGACTTGTCTGGTTTCTCTACAATAACAAGGTTATTGCACCATGCTGTAGGGCCCTCTATTTTTTCTATTATACCTCTACTCTCATAATTATTCAATGTATCTTTAAGTCTCTCCTTAATAGTCTGTGGTACTCTTCTAATAGGTTTAACTACTGGCTCTGAATTTTCTTTCAACTTTATTCTATATGTGCCTATGTTACCTAACCCTGTGAACACATCCTGATTTATTTGTATAAATTTATTCTTATCTTCAGTCACAAAGGCATCTACTTTCTTAATTAAATCAAAATTGACACAATCTGCTAAGCCTAACACTGGTTGAATGGGCATATCCACAACACAAAATCGAATACAGCCCCTTTTCCCTTTTACCATACAATTCAAATCAATACTTCCTATGGTTTTGATTTTTTGTCCATTATACACTACCAACACTGTAGGTTCACCTAGTTTGCCTTTATCCAACCTGAGCTTATCAAATAGGTTAAGTGGTAATGTATTACAGTCAGCACCTGAATCTAGTTTGAAATTGATTTCCACCCCTTCAACATTTATTACTTGATACCATTGTAATCTATTGCAACTACTTACGGAGTCCACCACAAATTCTTCTGAACTGTCACTGTCCTTTGTACACTCCTTCATGGCATCCACTTTTTTACTATATCTTTGCTGCTGATGTGGTCTCTCTTCTTTCTTTTTGTGCCTACACATAACTGCGAAATGATTATAAACGTTGCATACTGCACATCTTCTTCCATAAGCTGGGCATCTTCTTGGATCATGCTGTTTTCCACATTTATTGCAACTGTAACTCGTATTTTCTTTTCTGTAACGCGGACTTTCCTTGACAAGATCCACCGTCTGTATTTTTTCTTCCAACTCCCTCATATTTTTCTTACTATACTCAGCTGCTTTGCATAAGTCCACTGCTATGTCTAAGGTCAAATCACGTTCTCTTAACAACCTCTCTTTTATGCCTCCGTCTCTCAACCCAATTACCAGCATGTCTCGTACCATCCGGTCTTCTTCCTTAAAACTGCACATTTTAGCTGCATTTTTCAATCTCAATACGAACCTTTCTACTGGTTCATCCTGTTCCTGTTTTATACTGTAAAATCGGTAACTATTTACTACCGTGTTTGTTTGGTTACTAAAATGACCATCAATCTTCTGCAACAACTCTGACCATTTTAACGTAGAACTGTCGTTCATTCCATTATAAATGTCTAAAATCTCTTCTCCCGCGCACGTTAAGAAAATGGCCACCTTTTTCTCATCCTTTTCTTTTTCTAGATCCGTCGCCTGTACGTACAAATTGAATAGTTGCTTATACTTTCTCCACGCCTCTGCGTCTTCTATTTTAAAGCCCTTAGGTGGCTGTAACCCCAAGTTACTTTTGTCTGACATTTTATACTCCTCAACTCAATTCACAAAGGTATTTTCTTCACTGAAACTAGGCTGCCACTTAAGGTTTTATCTCTTTTCACCTGACACCATGTTGCATATTATGTTTATATGCAATGGGACTTGGAACAGGCCTTACTAGTATTACTAAATAAAAGACTCTCTTAATGTGATGTTATGTATTTAACGCCATATGCAATCTGCCAGCCCCTACCGCTGCCACAGAGTGTATATCATATGTCACATCCCCCGCTTAAGAAATAAAATTATTATAACATATTAATGTTATTATTATTTGCTTATTTATAAGTATGCTAGCTTAAATCAAAATCTCTTAAATAGGCAGGTTTCCTCACCAACCTCCCTGTCCTGGTCACCATGGGTACATCAACTGGCTCTGGGTTAGTTACAGGTGCAGGAGAACTTGGTGCTAGATATACTGGTGCATCCTGCCTTAAATAATTCCCTATTCTATCCCTGGTTTGGTTCAATTCAGAGTAGTCCAGCATATTATCTCTTTGAACAATAAACTTATTTTTACTAGGTCTAATATGTCTTTCATTTCTTCTTACTAAATTACCTTTATAATTTTTAACAATGAATGATCTAGGTCCACTGGCCTCTTCCACAATTTTACCTGAATACCAACGTTTGCTCTTATTTATATCTTGAATGATTACCTCTTCCCCTTTCTGAAATGACTTTTTAAGTTTGGAAGTTTTATTATAATTGATCCTAGATTTTTCATTGTTAATTGACATTTGTTCCTTGACATTTACACATAACTTAGGTTTCAACATTTCTTTTGAACAAGGTAAATTTGATCTTAATAATCTACTCATTAACAACTCTGAAGGACTATAATCCAAATTTGCTACCGGAGTTGTTCTATAATGTAACATTGCTAAGTCAAAGTTATCACCACTTTCTTTACATTTTTTCATCATATTTTTAACAATTCCCACAGCTTTTTCTGCTAAACCATTTGATTGTGCATAATGTGGACTCGACTTAACCAACTCTATTCCATGCTGTCTGGCAAATTGCTCAAATGCATAGCTGCCAAACGGCATATTGTCACTGACTATTTGTCTAGGAATTCCATGGGTACTAAACATTTTTAGCAACTCAAACATGATGTTGGCGGCAGATTTGTTCTTTAACTTTGCAACTTCAATCCATTTTGAAAAATAGTCTACAACCACTAAGAAATCTTCACCTGCATAATGTCCCACATCCATACCTACTTTACTATAAGGCAGTTCAGGAATGTCATGAGATATGATAGGCTGCTTGCAATTTGATACTCTGTATTTTTCACACGCTTTACAAGCCAAGACATGATTCTCTATATCTCTTGACATTCCCGGCCAATACAGTATTTTTCTTGCTCTCTTTTTACATTTTACCACACCTGCATGCCCCAAGTGCAGTATATGCAGCATTTCCTGTCTTAAAGCTCTAGGCACAAGTACCATATTTCCAAAGTATATAATTTTATCTTTAACCATTAACTCATTTCTCAACTTGTATAACTTTTTCAACTCTCTGCCCTGTATATTTCTGTCATTTTTTGGCCACTGAATTATACCATAATTTGATTTGCTGCAAATTACCATCTTTATTAGTTTCATCCTGAAAATGTTTCAGCTTATTCTCTGATATTTGTAAGTCGTTATCTAACCCATAAACCGTTTCTACTTCCACACAATGCACTAACTCTTTAAGTGTTGGCTCCACTTTCCCGTTTGTTGAATTATAATGTCTAGACAAATAGTCAGCGACATACATTTGAGATCCTGGTATGTACCTAATATCAAACTCATATTTTAAGAGTTTAAGAACCATTCTTTGCAGTCGGGCCGAAATTTTATTTATGTCTTTATTCATTATCGCCACTAACGGCTTATGGTCCGTTTCAACTATAATTTTGCGACCATACACAAATTGATGATATTTTTCCATCGCTAAACAGACTGCAAAGAGCTCTTTTTCAATCGGAGCCCATCTCTGTTGACATTCTGTATAACATCTTGAGTAAAATGATATTGGTTTGCCATTTTGTAACAAACAAGCACCCATTCCACTTTTTGAACTATCTGTTTGTAATGTTACTAATCCTACTTTTTTTAGAATATCCAAAGTTGGGGAACTACTAATTTTCATTTTTATTTCTTCAAATGCTTGTATTTGTGCTACATCCCAGTTCCACAATACATCTTTTTTTAAGAGATCCCTAAGTTTTTCTGTTGTTTTTGAGTATTGTGGTACAAACTTACTCAAATAGTTACACATACCAAGAAACTTTTGTAGTTCTTTGACATTTTTTGGCTCCTTCAAGTCCACAATAGCCTTTACATGTTCAGGATCAGGTTTAATGCCAGATTTAGATACCAACAATCCCACATATTTGACAAAATCACTCCTGTACTGAACCTTATTTGGATTAAACTTTACATTGAATTTTCTTGCCCTGTCTATTACTTTACTTAAAATTTTATCATGATCTGCTAAGTTGTCCCCTGCAACAATTATGTCATCATAGTAGACGTTAACCCCTTGTATATCACTAAATATAGCTGTGTTTATTCTTTGCATTACCTCTGGGGCCGAGCAGATTCCAAACGGCAAACGCTTGAAAAAATATCTTCCGTAAGGGCTACCGAAGGTGCAGAGCTTTTGTTCATCCTCCATACTGACTTGAAAAAACCCATCTTTCAAGTCTAATACTGTGAAGACACTTTTACCTGCAAGTGAATTATATATTTCTTCAGGTGATGGGATTTGATAATTTTCTCTAAGAATCGCTTTATTTAATTCTTTGGGATCTAAGCACAACCTAAGCGACTTGTCTGGTTTCTCTACAATAACAAGGTTATTGCACCATGCTGTAGGGCCCTCTATTTTTTCTATTATACCTCTACTCTCATAATTATTCAATGTATCTTTAAGTCTCTCCTTAATAGTCTGTGGTACTCTTCTAATAGGTTTAACTACTGGCTCTGAATTTTCTTTCAACTTTATTCTATATGTGCCTATGTTACCTAACCCTGTGAACACATCCTGATTTATTTGTATAAATTTATTCTTATCTTCAGTCACAAAGGCATCTACTTTCTTAATTAAATCAAAATTGACACAATCTGCTAAGCCTAACACTGGTTGAATGGGCATATCCACAACACAAAATCGAATACAGCCCCTTTTCCCTTTTACCATACAATTCAAATCAATACTTCCTATGGTTTTGATTTTTTGTCCATTATACACTACCAACACTGTAGGTTCACCTAGTTTGCCTTTATCCAACCTGAGCTTATCAAATAGGTTAAGTGGTAATGTATTACAGTCAGCACCTGAATCTAGTTTGAAATTGATTTCCACCCCTTCAACATTTATTACTTGATACCATTGTAATCTATTGCAACTACTTACGGAGTCCACCACAAATTCTTCTGAACTGTCACTGTCCTTTGTACACTCCTTCATGGCATCCACTTTTTTACTATATCTTTGCTGCTGATGTGGTCTCTCTTCTTTCTTTTTGTGCCTACACATAACTGCGAAATGATTATAAACGTTGCATACTGCACATCTTCTTCCATAAGCTGGGCATCTTCTTGGATCATGCTGTTTTCCACATTTATTGCAACTGTAACTCGTATTTTCTTTTCTGTAACGCGGACTTTCCTTGACAAGATCCACCGTCTGTATTTTTTCTTCCAACTCCCTCATATTTTTCTTACTATACTCAGCTGCTTTGCATAAGTCCACTGCTATGTCTAAGGTCAAATCACGTTCTCTTAACAACCTCTCTTTTATGCCTCCGTCTCTCAACCCAATTACCAGCATGTCTCGTACCATCCGGTCTTCTTCCTTAAAACTGCACATTTTAGCTGCATTTTTCAATCTCAATACGAACCTTTCTACTGGTTCATCCTGTTCCTGTTTTATACTGTAAAATCGGTAACTATTTACTACCGTGTTTGTTTGGTTACTAAAATGACCATCAATCTTCTGCAACAACTCTGACCATTTTAACGTAGAACTGTCGTTCATTCCATTATAAATGTCTAAAATCTCTTCTCCCGCGCACGTTAAGAAAATGGCCACCTTTTTCTCATCCTTTTCTTTTTCTAGATCCGTCGCCTGTACGTACAAATTGAATAGTTGCTTATACTTTCTCCACGCCTCTGCGTCTTCTATTTTAAAGCCCTTAGGTGGCTGTAACCCCAAGTTACTTTTGTCTGACATTTTATACTCCTCAACTCAATTCACAAAGGTATTTTCTTCACTGAAACTAGGCTGCCACTTAAGGTTTTATCTCTTTTCACCTGACACCATGTTGCATATTATGTTTATATGCAATGGGACTTGGAACAGGCCTTACTAGTATTACTAAATAAAAGACTCTCTTAATGTGATGTTATGTATTTAACGCCATATGCAATCTGCCAGCCCCTACCGCTGCCACAGAGTGTATATCATATGTCACACATGAAACGAATGGAGATGGCGGTACTAAAGAGTGGATGTCTTTGTACAATATAAAGTCAATCGGTACGCGAAAGTCCATGTTACTCTTGCAAAGTTCCAAGTCCGACCAAAGCCCCGTTCTTCTATCTACTCTACTTGCTCATATAATAATACCTTCCTATTTGTTACATACCTACCTATTTGTTAGTTATAGAATTGACACCCTCATTTATCTCGAAGGTACGGAGGTTTCTCATTCTAATAAAGTGTTATGGGCCTTTGGTATAGGTACAGTCAGCTTCATATAGTTGGTAGCAGCCAAAGCTTCCAAATATATCCCAACACATCCTAACTCCTATGGTAATAAAGACGTGTTGCGATGTTTTTGGCTACTTTGGCTGCTACCCATTATATGATGCTGACTGCACTCAAGCGAATCACTAACCGATAGGGGTGCTGCTACATAGGTGCATTTATTTCCGGTGAAGGACAACACATCGTGAGGAAACTGGTCTAATCCAAATAAGGTCTAGTTTTCCCTCTGGGTTGGAAAGGTCAGATGGCAGTCGCTTCCGTAAACTAGTGCCTGTGCCAAAGCTTGGAATTACGGACTCCGATCTCCTTCCATCGACTGGTATTGGTCGATAGGTACCAAATTAGTTGGTCAGTGGCTTGCGTTATACTTAATTGGGTTGTTTTAGTTAGCTATGCCAAATAGCAATTCTAACTTCCCATTACAAACGGATTTTAATGTTACTTTACGATTACGGACGATTTGAAACAACCACGAGAGATAATCCCAGTCGAGCATGAAATCATCTCATTTCAGGCTCGCCCTGACGTATTGCTTTCATTAGTTTCAGTAACATCAATTTTGACGGTAGCATATTTTTTTCCAGTTGGTGCACAAAGAGTAAGTCATAAGTCATAAGTCATTTATTAATAATATTCAAAATATTACATGTCATCATTCTTAAATTAAGTTGTACACGTTTATGGATATTCATTATTATTGTGGTAACTTGTAAAATTTTTTGATGTCATAAAAAGAGTGGGTGAGGAGCCACGATTTTAATCTTCTTAAGAAAGATGAGATACTATCCGCACATTTTATGTTCGCGGGTAGTTTGTTGAATACTTTTGGCCCCACATGAGAGATGATTTTAGTTGACTTGGTCAGTCGAGTGGTGTGTGTGAGGAGTTGATTCATGGACCCCTGCCTTGTGCGAGTTATCTTTTTAGGGGGAAAAGTGTCGATGTTCTCTACGACGTATTTGGCAACGTCATATATGTACTGCGAGGGCAGGGTGAGTATATTGTTGTCTCTAAAGAGATTTTGAGCTGGAGTGCGTGGAGGAACAAATGAGATAATACGCACGGCACGCTTTTGTAGTATGAATACACGTTGCCACTCTGCAGCCGTACCCCATAATTCGAGATCATAGTTCATAACTGAGTGAAATAGTGAGTAGTAACAAGATCTTAGTTGTTTTTGGGGTAAAACGTGTGCTAATCTGCTTAGAGTGAAGCATGCGCCAGACAGCCGACTAAGTCACTAGGTAGCTGTACCTATTACATATACAGGGAGATTTTTTTTAAAGGGCCAGTATGGACAGTTTTTGGTTTATTGTTTAGTGCATATTTGGTGGACACGTAACTTAAATTCTTAAGGCGATGCCTTGATTTGAGTCGAACACGCCCCCTAGACAGAGACACGCTGATGCCTTCCGCGCACGAGGAAAAGAGATGTACCTAACACTCTTCGGGAATGGCTTTTTTGGATACATTTTGATAAATACCTAACTTAGAGACGTTTTATTTAAATTTCATAAAATGAGATTTTAGATGAGATAAAATACTATAGTATTAACTTGATTGTGTCGTAAAATAATGTATGGTTTGAGTAGGCTGAGTAAAAAAAGGAAAATACAGACCCATCTTTGGATTTTTTTTCTATCGAGGAAATTTTAAGCAATCATGTATCGATAAAATCAAATAAACAATCGTATATTCAAAAATCATATATCTGAAAATCAGACCTTATTGTTTCTTAATCTAGTCAGAACGGCGTTTCAAAGCACGCGATTGTTTCCAATGCACAGCCTTAAAGGACTGACATCGCAATGGGTGCGTGCGTATACGCCGCAGCGACGCGTCTTCCGCGTCACGGTTTTCGCCATACATTTTGCCGCGGCGTCAGCTTATTTGAGCTTTGTGTGGTCGCTGCTTACCTAATTTTCGTCTTTGACAGCTAAACTTCTGGGTTTAGTCGTTTTTCAGATGTTTGACCCAAATAAGGCGGCGGCGTCGACGCGCGAGCAGTCAGTCAGTGGACAGTCGATGCGCGGAGAGCGCACGCGCGGATGAGCTTTGAGTGACTTGCGCGGGAATCGGTTGTGCCCGCTTTCGTATCGGTAAGTTATGTGTCTTGTTGTAATAATTGGTTTAATAAAATATTTACACTTTTTTTTACTTAGGTACATTGTCTTTTAATGAATTCAAATTTAACCTAGTAGTGGCTCTGTGAGCTGTTGAACTCGCGAGTGTTCTTTTTTTACTTCCGAAATCTGAATTGAGAAAATTAATTTATAATCATTGAACCCCCACTCAACATTTCACGAGAATCGGTTGAGAAATGCGACCTGACCCCGTAGCATGGACATATCACACGATAAGTGACAAGGCTGACGCCGTTCAATAGAACGAGGCGGACGCTCTATCTTGTCACTTATCGTGCGTGATAAGGCCGACCATGATACGGGGTCTGTAGAGGAGAACAGCCGGATAGCCCGACATAGGTACGAAAGAGTTTTCGGCCAAGCTGAAACGGGGTACTTCGTTCGCTTCTCTCGTTCGTTCAATAAAGTGGACTTAGTAACTAAATTTGAGGTATCCGAACGTAAACCACATACAAAATCGTTAGGTAAATACTTCACAAAAAAAAGTTTTTGAGTCATTTGTACCGAGGATACTGGTAATTTTATTAAGTTAATGTTAATTATCTTATCATCTTGTAGGTAAAATAAAACTATAATGGTGTGGTATAATAATTTATTACGTATATCTATTGCCCGACAAAAAGTAAATAAATCACGGTCATTTTAAATTCCCCTTGCTAATCGAGTACCTACCTATCTATACAAAGTTCCATATAGAAAAGCTTTTGTAGTAAATAATAAAAAGGTATTAAAATATTGGCTCAGTAGGGCTTAATATATTTAGGACTACATGCGTATACTCATCTGTTATTTATTTTCATAATTATGTAACAGCATCATTAATAAGTCAGAACGCGCTCATTCAATATGTTGTAAGTAGGTATTATATACCTAAGTTATTATCATTATTATACCTAATTCGGAAGTCACTATTCTATATAGAGCAGATAAGCGAGGGCCAATAAAAATTTTGCTAAAAGATATTCGTGCTTTAATGATGTCAATTGACAACGTCGACCATTATGTTAGGTTTGGCATGGTAGGTACCTATACGTTCCATGTCGAGGGTTTTCAAATTGTAATAGGTTATAAAACTGAAATTGAGATACCTAAATAGCGATGATATAGGTATCATCGCTATTTATTAGGTATCCCAATTTTAGTTTTATATCTGCATACCAAGAACAAGTGGATTTTCCTCACAATTTTCTATTATTGTAGAGTACTCCGTAATAACATCCGTATGGCGATACGGGTATTATTTCCAGTAGGCAATGGCTAATTATAATTCAGTACCTAAGCCGAAACTACTTTATTTCACACCTGCTATTCAGAAAAGATTCATTGTTGCCCTCAAATGAGGGATCAAAGTTGTACTTTTCTTCCCTCATCCTGCTATTCAAATAAATGTAAATGCTGCTTTTCCCCATAGAAGGTGTGGCAAGCAGTATGTGGTACTTGGTAGCAATACGATTTCCATCGTGGGCTAAACACTTGAATCCCTGATTACGCTCAAGATTCAACCTTAAATTAAATCCCTCTCTACGCTCAGGATTCTATTGTAGAATCTTTCGCTTCACCCAGGGTTCAATATACCGCCCCCGCGGTAAATATATCGTTTTGCTCCCTTGAGATACAATCTTCTATTCTCAGTAACTAGGTACGTTTACTTCTTTAAAATGACTCTTCTCTGGCGTACATATTTACAATCGGCGTTTGATAACAGAACGACAACATATAAATATAACATAAACAAATCTTCAAAAACATATTCCAACGAACAGTTTGCAAAGTTCAATGTGCTTAATTGTTTCTTAACATCGATAAAGACGCGAATTGAGATAACTAACTTTACACGATAGTAATTTTAACATTAAGTATTATCAAATCGCGATCGAAATAGTTATCAGTAACATAATAATTTACTTTAAAAACTAAGTTTTAACCGAGTACAAAATACAAATCAGTAGGTACACAGTCACTAGCATTAATAGGTATCTACTACCACAACAAAGCGCGCATAAATATTTGACACTACTCTATTTTTTAACCCACTTCAAAAACTTCCGTCATTGATGAGCCGATTCGTAAAATATTTTTTTTGTTTGTAAGTATATGCTTCCAGGTGGGTCCCATTTTTTTGGAAATTCAATTGGATGATGGGATCCATGAGGAATTGAGGGAACTCCTCAATTATATTAGGCACGCGTGTAGTGATTTTGGTATTTTCTATTATTATCTCGTGTATTTACATCCGGAAATCATAAATTGGTGGAGTGGAATTGATGATGAAGACCACAGATGACTTATGGAATTCCTCAATTATGTACTTAAAAGTACAAAAGTACCTATATCACAGATTCTGATAAGATTCCGTTGAAATAGCAACTAATGAAGTGCCAAGGGTGATCCTTGTGGAATCGACGGAAGCCCTCAAATTTTATCGGGTCACATACAGCGATTGGGTTTTTTTCTCTAATAATCAATGCATTTGCTCTCGGAAATCAGTTCATGTGGTAAATGGGAAAAGAAATGTGGAAATGTTCTCGTGGCTTGGCGGAGTACTAAATTGAAGTCGGTTAAAACTTTGTTTTTAAAGTAAATTATAGGGCCGTACCGTCCGGACGTGTCAGATATTTATGCCCGCTTTGTTATGGCAGATATTGGTGCTGGTGATGTACCCAAATAACTTCAAGTGTGTCTAAGATTCCCTCGATTTCTCCAGGATCAGATCCTGACTTGATCACCATGGGACCACCTGGGAAGGATACCCTTTCGATCAAAAATATAATTTTCCAAATCGGTCCAGGTGTTTTCGCACCGGGGAACATACATACAAAGATTCCGATGAATTGAGAACCTCCTCCTTTTTGAAGTCGGTTAAAATATTCACGTATTTATATAGAAATCTGTCACCTCCAATCCCCATTTCATTGCGGATGATAATACCTACTTACATATATGCATTTCACTAGCTTGATCTTTGTAGATGTTTAGTCAATATTAGAGTCATTCGGGTCAAGAGCACGCACTTTATTTTCTCGGGTCCTAAAAACGTATAAAAATTGCTATTTCCAAATTGATAGTTTATAAAATACTTAGAGAATCTAATATATTTTAATTATTTAGGCAAGTCTATGTTTAAAATTGAATAGTTTTTTTCCGTACATGCGTTAAAAGTAGAAAAGTCCCTACGCGTACTCTTGTCCCTCCATGCGGGTAAAATTACGCACACCATCGGGTAAAACTACGCATGCGGGGTATAACCTTACGCATAAGATCCTGCTGGGTCGAAGTGCATCCGAAAGGGCACTCATCTAGATAAGATAAGAAGAGATAAGATAACCTTACGCATTCAAAATTATATAAGAATAAGAATAATTTATTGAAAAAACCTTATTCCTAACGTTACATTGTGCTTGCAACTGTTACATGTTAGGGGAATAGGGTATATTTATGCATTTTTAAATGTTTTAAACTATTCTATAAGTAATTATATAACAGGAAAAAAATATAACACTTTCACAATATTATTGGATGAGCTAAAAAATAATAATTAAAACTACCATCATTTTCGGACGATTAAAACGCCGCCATTTTGGCGCGCTCATTTTGTGACGTCACCGTGCACTTAGAATATAAACAACGAAGTGTTTGATTCACAGTTTTAGTAAAAGTGAGTTATTAAAGCTTGTAAGATCAACTTATTGTAACGGAAGAGCACACAAAAGCTTATTACAAATATTGTATGGCCCCTATTTGTGAAAATAACACTAACTGCACCTGACATGATATATTTTCATATGCCCAAAGATGCAAAATATAAGGAAAAAGGGTTGTAAGGCGATGAGGAGATATAATTTATCGTGATTGAGTAGTTTATATTGTTATGAACATCCTTTCGAAGTGATTATTAAAATATGTTTGAACCTAAAATCTTTTTTATTAGGACTCCCGAACAATATAAACAATAACCTAACCTAAAAATGTAGGTATATACTTATTCATAAAACTATTCTGATTCCCATTTTTTTAGTTATTAATGTTACAAAATATTATGATTTTTGTTGATCAACAGCTGACTACGAGTGTTGATTTTGATCACGAAACGTTTTAGCTAAGTTTCTATGTTTGCACTGTTGATCGAAGTTGAAAGAATTTATTCCTTTCTAATGAGTGTCCTCTACACAAATTTGTTTTATTTATAAAGATGTTCTCACCATGTAACATTCCTAATTCCAACATATCTTTGATTAGGTAGGTATATAATGAACATATGTACAAGTTTTTTATTCCACTTATTTAAGAAAGACACCTACGAGGTACGTACTTAGTCATCATGAACACATCAATTTCAGGCAGATTATCCGACTTTGCCTTGACAAAACCGCTTCCAGTTATTGTGGCGAGTCTTTTTTCACAAGGAGTCACTGCTTTCAGTTAATAATCCTCAAAAAACACTGATTGTTTATCATAAACAGCGGCAAAACAATGCGAATAACTTTCAATAATCATACAAACGACCTGTTAACAGTAGTCACGATTCGCTCGGCCAATAGCGTTGCGTTTTGAAAATTTGGGAGGGAATTTGAAAAATACTACTTTTAAATAATTAAGTTTGTTAATAGAAACATGATCATTTGTAAAAATAATCATGTGAGTATATTTATGAAGCAATAAAGATTACTCATGATTTTTTTTGGCCATTTCTGAATCACATGCATATTCCCTATTAATTAAATGCGCCTGAACTAGGATTATCCTGTATCTCAGGCAAAGAGCTTCTTGGTCTCTGGTAAATGTGGGTTTAAATCGACCTAAAGATGTTGGCACGTGGGTAGGATAGACTGGCATATTTCTTAGAGCACCTTCACTTCACTGATACCAACTGTTTCCGCAGCACTTCTCTGGCTTTTTTCATCTTTCATTAATTGCTTAGCTTTTTTTATTACATCTTCTGTGATCAAGGCACGTTTTGGTGTCTTCCTTTTATAATTTCTAGGCATTTTGGTGTATTCTGCAATAATAAGAAATATTTTACAATTATACAATCATTTATTTTAAGCTGGGGCAAAAGTACGCATCGCGGGTAAAGTCTATCCCGCTCAATTGTCATATTCATATATTAGGTATGCCATGGCATACATGTATGCAGTCTACTAGGGTTGAACGTTTAGACGCGGCTATATGCGGTTAGAGACGTTTATTTTTGTAATTATTGTGAATTAGGGAATAAAAACATCAACATAATGTTTGAAATTAATTTTGTTTCCTGATTGATCGATTTTAATATCTAGCTGTATTCTGGTCTGGTTAGTTGATAGCAAATACAAATTTTTTTTTAAAGAGTTGTGACGGTGAACTGTTTTGATTGGTCAAATTAAAATGTTTTATAAATCATAAATATGTAGACATATTTTCCTTAGGAGCTAATTATACTAGTAGTCCCGCTTCCTAAGCCTAATATGGCCCACTTTTTGACCATGAGAAGTGAAAACAGTAGAAGTATGTATACTTTACGCTTTGGATATAACCCTGTCATGTAGTGCCTGTCATATTGAAGAATAACGTAGAATAGAAAATAAGTACTTTATTTGTATTTTGAAGTGCTCTTGTTTTACGTGCGAAAGGTTGCGGTGTCGTCGCCAGCGGGCAGCGGGGCGACGAGTGGGCGTTCTTGTATTGAACTCGATCAAATGTATGAACCGCCGCTACGTTGGTCCGCTGCTCGCTGGCGTCCAGACCGTGGCCTCATATGAATATTTTTTGGAGCTGATAGTCCCTGTATCTTATGTTTTGTCTGGCAGGGAATCATGGCGTTTCCAGCAGTGAGTGTGAGGGCTCTTATCCTCGTGGGTCTGGTCGTGTCTTGTCACGCGCTCACCATGGATCAAGGTAAGTTTCTACTAGGTACAAACGACAACACTGTTAACTGACCATCCTGTGTTTATATAGAACCTTATTATAATGCACTTAAGGTGCACCGATGGTCAGTTAGCTGTGCTGTCGATAATACGAGTATATACAGTTGTAAAGTAATCTGCAATAATATATGACACGATAAAATTTACAAAATCTGGCGCAGTCTAACGGCTCTACAAAATAGGGTACTAGTCTGTTTTTTTGCGTGCCTTGTTCTGCTTGCATCCTCTGGTTACGCATTTATGCAAAAAATATGAGGTAATGGTCCCAGCTCTCGACATACGTACCTACTTGATATTTTTAACCTAATTTATTGGTAGGTACGTACAGTACGATTACTGTTAGTTAACCACTGACAGATGGATTGCCTTCATTTAATTTTCAACTTTAATTTCATACAAATAAAGCATTTTTCAGAATACTGTTAGCCACATCTACCGATTATAGTAATAACTATTTTATTTGTATAAGATTAAAGTTGAAAATTAAATGAAGGCAATCCATCTGTCAGTGGTTAACTAACAGTAATCGTACTGTACCAAGGGAAAGGAATAATATAGGTGTCAACTATTAATGACATATTTAAGAGCTAAGCTCTTGTCGGTGGAACAATTTCCATTCCTCTCTATTCTCCGCTTTCTTCTATATGACTCTACTTTCTTGTAAATATTCTGTGACCGTACGGTCGGGCGGTTCCACGGAGCGCTCATTTTTTAGAGGACATGAGATAACTTTTTAATGACGACATTTTTCAATCGCATAAGTACGATTTCATGTGCAAAACTAAATAACGCAAATGCTATCCTAGCCTTTTTATGTTATACCTACGATTAAAAATGTTATTGGCGAATATCATGTATAGAGAGCTGTTTTTTACTTGGGAAAATACCATCTACTCGCCTGGTAATTTGGTTAAACCGTAAACTATTAGGTTTTCTAGAATAAAATTAACACACAATAAAAAGGCACAAGATTGGCTTTCCTATAATTAAATCAATATTATTGTAAAATAACTAGAAGTTTGTAAAATTTATGTAGTAACATTACTACATAAGATTTTTACGGAAAGAACTGGTGTATACTGAACCCAAAGCATATTTTATTCCGACTGATGTCTGGCTGTATGCACATTTTATGAATGAATGTCTTAGTATGAATAAGTTCACCCTTGAGGGCGGAATGCGAATTGTAGTGAATAATTCAGCTCTGGTAAAATACCTAGCTCGTAACTGTATGTAAAAGCAGAACACCATACATATTATATCAAGTTCATATTGTAGACGACACTTGTTATGTGATATGAACTGATACGAAATAACTAAGACAGGTCCGTCTGTTAGTAGTTACGTCACTCACCTGAACAAATTATCTGGCTCGCAAAATTAGTCAAGCTCACAGACAACGATTCTACACATAGGGACGTCTTCTTTGTGTGGGCATTATATCAGAATAACACTATGACAACGCACAATTTATGATAGGTCGTGGATCTGAAGCCCTTTGGGAGATTTAAGTGATACCTATAACCTTGTCAAAGCATGGGTACATAGCACCCAAGTAATAAGACGCGCGAGTTAAGCAAAAATAGCCTCTCGGTCAACTACTTAAGCGCCTTAACCCGCGTCATATTAATTGTGTCGACATGTATCATAGCGATTGTTCAATGAAGTTACTTAATGTCTCCAAACGATGTGACAGCTGCCTATGTCATGACATAGGTAGCATTATATGACTGTCAAATCTCACATAATATCTTAGACCCACGACCTATTATACATTGATCAAGTTACGATTGCGTGTACGCTAAAGGCATCTTGTTATTTGTCACAACAACATTATGCAGGTACCTACTAGAACTAAGAGAGACGCAGCTATAGTTGGGCAGCCATACATTTTACTTTTATTCTAGTTAGAATATGTAGTTACATACCTAGGTGATCTGCATCTCTGTCAGTTGTTGTGACAAATTGCATCGCTTGAAACGTGCTTATAAAGTCTACATCAAATAAACTAATCATGGTCGAGCTAGCTTCACTCAGTCGCTTTCTACCGTTCGTCCGAATCCGAAAACCCTCATTTAGCCACACTATTTACGTGGTCATTAGTGCGACCCGCCCTGAAATAGATCAGGACTCCTGGGGCTGACTAACGGAAGCACGGTTATGCGAGTTCACTCGTCAACCGATGTCTTGATTTGTTCGCCTATTAGCTCCTGGCTGCTACCCTCGGGGAATTGGTCTAAATTGGTTTTTACCAGCGTTGCATAATTGTAACTGCGTTTCATAGAGATCTCTACCATCTAACCTATTTATTCGAAAACTCGTCCGTCTAACTCAGTTCTCACATGTACCATAAGTACCACAAATATTATAAGCGATCATGAATAAAACAGAGATTTAAAATAAGTACCCAAGAGCAAAATCGTACCAGATTTAGTTGTATATCAGTGATATAAGGAGTCCTATATCCGTGATAGAAACGTCTCTATCATTGGAAAGTGGCCCCAGTTTTACAGCTGTTTGATGTTATACCATGAGTATTTTGGTACCATTGATCACTATTTTGATGTATATCCGTGATACTTCAATGATATATGTATCTGTTTGGTGTAACATCAATGATGCCTGGATCACTATATCACTAAATGATGATATAGTGGCAAAGGCGATGCTGATAGTAAGCTTTAAGTTTAATATTGTTGATAGAGATTCTGTTATATCACATACCGCCAGTACTCGACTGCTAAAACGTGTACTTGAAGAAAAAGTTAAATTAAAAGTTTAAAAAGTATAATATATTGGTAAGTTTATAATCTCCATGTTTTTATCTCGCAGTATTTAGTTGTTGTGCGTGCATTATAGCGGTTATTTTTATCTTGCGCTTTTAATTTTATTGATGAACTAATAGCATATTATTAATGTTTTTGTAATGCCCCCTTTGAATTTTGAATATTTAGTTAAATATAAAATATTTAAATAAATCCATTAATTGACTGTCACCAATATATATCTAATATATGTTATGGTTACCGATATATCACTGATTTACAGGTTTCCGCCGCCATTTTAAAACTAATGTTATTGTGATATATTAATGTTACAAGATCTCTTTTAGAGCATAAACTTGATATACAAGAGTTAGAGACAACTGTTATATTTTTATTTTGCACTATATAGGAGATAAAGTTGTTTATATGTCACTAGTGGTATAATGGTCATACAAAAGTGTATTTATAACTACTTAGTGTTACTGTAGATCTCTATACACTTTTATGCTGCTAGCGTTAAGGAACGCTATTATACGATAAATTAGACGTATATCAGCTGTGTTGTGCTTTAATATACCACGGGTTAGCTCCAATAGTGCTAGATATAACATCAGCGATATTGCAGCAACTTAGAAACTACAATACAGTAACCTAGTTGTATATGAGCACCATTTGTATCTAATATATCATTAATTTGCTCTAAATCACTGTTGCGGACAGTGTTGTATTGCTGAGTTATATTTACTGTATAAACTAGTCGAGTAAACGTTTCTATCATCATCTATTATCACCATTAGGCTATATAAGATTATACAGCTAAATGATGATACGAGATACCACTATACAACAAGCAGTCGCCGCGTTGCTTATTTATAACTTTTATAACAATCTTTAGTGTTAATAGATTTTCTTTTAACACTACTTTGCTAGTTGGGTACTCAGTCGTTCGGAGATTACCTACCCCTTACCGACGTATACAAATATAGGTACCTACCAAGTCATTCACAAACTTGACCCCTTTATAATACGAGTATTATCCGTACCTGTTATTAAATATACAATGTATAGACTACCCGCGGCAGTAAGCCCACCTACTAAATTGTTAAATGCAAAATGTTTGGAAACTTACTAGCTACTTACCTATTACAGGACCTACGTTATCACACACCTGTCACACGCTTAGCTACTAAATGTTTACGTTAATTAATGAGACCCCCAACTAAAATAACAACACTGTTAATGTGAGTTTATACACAAACACAGCATGTTAAATGTCAATCAACCACCACCCTCGTTACGTAGGTATTAGATTCAGGAGCTGAATTCGGTTAAACTTGCTAAACAAACCGCACCTAATCTATTTGATATGCTTAGTTGGCAGAGACACCGTGACACAGCGAGAGTTGCTTAGTTGCACAGTTTAGATTCCTCGTATTTCTTAGTTATTTGGATTGAAAAGGAATAAGGAAGCACTTTAGTTTAGACGTCAAAATTATTATTAACGTCGGAAATACTCTAGTCTCGTTTTTGTCAAACTGACACTAAAGTAACTAGTGGCTCTGAGAGCTGAAGTAGCGTCTTTAAAAAAAAAATTGTTTCAGTATCGAAAATGTGACTCCACAAAAAAAAACACGAAAATCAGTGAAGAAATGTGACCAGACCCCGTATCATGGTCGGCCACGCGATAAGTGGCAAGATTGGAGCGTCGTCTCGTTCTATCGAACGGTGTGAGCCAGTGACGGACGTTCTATCCTGTCACTTATCGTGTGATAAGGCGGACCATGATACGGGGTCTGTAGAGGAGAACAGCGGGAAAGTGGGACATCCGGACATCTGGATCTGGACATACACACGATTTTCAAAAAAACATATATCTTTCCGTTGCTTTCATTGTGTCATGTAAGCATAATCCTTAGTTGTGGTTGGTATTTTGTGCTTGCTACTCGCGTCTCCAGGCCGATGAACAAGCAACTTAACGGTGTCCAATTATGTAGACGAATCACCACGTAAAGGACATGGATTCGTTTTGTTTTAAGACCTGAATTTAGATATGCGAAGAATGTGGCGGGTGTTCTTGTACTCGTAACTGCGAGGCATTCCTTTTTCATAGTGCTGTATGTATTTATACTAAAACTATTGTATTACTTATGATCTGCGAGAAGTGTTTAAGTTATTCTTAATTTTTATTTATTTATTTAGTTGCCTGGCACCCTAGGGTTGAAATAATCATTTTGCCAGTAAATATTTACGAATAATCCTTTTTACCGTATAATTTTCTGTGATTCACTCTTTCATGGTCTTAGTTGTAACGTTTTATTGCATTAGGTTGGTTTACCTAATTAACAATAAACATTGCAATAATGTTTAGTAAAGTATTACATCATCTGTGGTTATGGTGACCCATATAATAAATTACGAATATTCAGTTCAAGTTCGCACTTGACAAATCGGCCCTTTGCTGATAAGTTGACGGCAGTGGGTCACTGGACAGATGGTCCTGCCGTATTGGGCAAGTACATTACTTGCGCAACCAATGGTATGGGCGAGTGGGAATACGCAATATTTGTGATTGCAGTGATGCAAATAAATCTATGATGGACTGTGCTGAAGGCGTTGAAGCTTAACTGTCTTTGCACCTACCCGTAAGAGCTTGCTTACACATTGATTCGTGATTGACTAAACTGATATGTGTGAGTCCATCGCAAAAAAATAGAACGTACATTACCTATTTTATGAACGCGTACTAAATTATTCTAATCAAAGTATAGGTCCATGCCATGACTCTTTCGTACTTTTGTTTATGTCTTTAGTAACTTGTTGTCGTATTTAATTCGTTTGTTGCCGAACTAGTTTAGTTGAGTTTCTCGAAAAAAATACGCACATTATGGCGCTTCATGTAGGAATACTACCGTATCAACAGTAAAATTGGGTGCATGGTTCTCACCAAAGAGATACTATGCATATACTTTTTATTACATTAACAAAAAAAACGAGTATAAACTAGCAAATACAAGATCAAAAAAATTACGCTGACTGACCATTAAAAAATTTAACGTCACTGGCTTGTACTCCCCAACTAACTTCATGGGTACCTACTAACATAGCGTATTTCACGTTTCACAAAAACAAGTTGCTGATTCGTCTATCAGTCACATTCTAATGCCGGAATATCGAAATTGTGGGTTTTACATACTCACTTGCACCCGCACCGCTGACTTCTCATATCAGCGCGTCTCAGAATCACATTCATATCCAACGCGAAACGTAGGTGTCTGATCAACCCCAGAGATATACATTTTGGAGATATTGTATAGATTATTTCCACTAGTTGTTGGCAGCACAAGGACTTTAGTTGGTACTTTATTCGTAATTCTTGTACACAAGTTCGTTCACTCCAATCTCCAAGGGCTAGTACCTAGACTAATTAAATAACATCTGGTGAAGCCGTATCCTTCACGATCATAACAAATTTATTAAATCCCTGATTGTTTTACCAAATTAAGCCCCAGACTAGTTATAAAAAAATTAACTCTGTGAGCAGATGTTGATTATACTTATACTTATGAGTAATAAGCATGGACAGCAACTGTATAAGTAATTAAGTTTTTTAATGAATTACAATAATGTATCTTTATTACCTTTATACATTCTTGTCAACAAAGTACTTTAATTAGGTAGAATACTTTGAAAGCAACTAGATTATTCCAGGATTTTTTAATGTGACAGACCGCCCATGACAGAAACTCGTAGGTTCTACCCAACCCTGTTCGGAGCAATATTTTCCCCCTTTATTTTAAAAATAAGTAAGTATATCAAACTGAATACAACAAGAACGGGTGAGTATCACTAGATTGCACATGTGCAAAGATGTGTTTTCATATACATATTCGACACCTAGCACAGGCATGCGAATGCGAACTGTCAAATGTATGAAAAATATCCAGGCACCTAGTACATGGGGGGCTAGTACGCTAAGTTTTATGTCGGACATAAAGCATTCGTCCCATTCTGGCAAATATACGAGTGCAAGAGGGACGAATGCTTTACATCGAATATAAACGTACCTAGGGTGGTGAATTCGTGAATGGCCCAGATCGCAGGTGTTTGTTTGTTTGGCCCGTGCGTAACAAAAAAACACCATTACCATAACTTTGCCAAAAAATCCTTCAAGGGCCATTTACATGGTGCAACAACTGGTACTTATGCGATTTTCATTACATTGCGGAGCTACGGACTAGCGAAATACGATGAATTTATGTTAATACGAAAATTATGATCTTTCCCAGAAGTAACATTTACTTTGTCCTTAAATGTAAAAACGTATGATGACATTTCATTTAAGCAAGAAAATAAACTGTGTCACATTATGCGTATTGCATTATGACATCATCGAATCTGCGTTGCGCCCACGCATCGAGATTTACTCCTAACACGGCTTATTTAGGAGTTAGGACTGGCGCGTGGCGCCTTAGCCACAAACGAGTCTTGGGCCAGGATTGATTTATTGATAAGTTAGGTACAAGATGGTGACGAAATATTACAAAGATCTCCTAAGTAATATACGCGGGTCATACAGTTTGTGTAAAACAAACGACTACTTTCCTGTGGTCAATATTTAAGGGTTTCCATGCATATAAAACATGTTTTGATTGAACTATATGATACAGAGAGAAAGAAATATAATGGAAAAATAAACCATCTTCGTCTGTAGCCTACGACAGGATGAAGATGGTTTCTTTTTCCATTATATATATTCTTTCTCTCTTTAGGTACCTAACAAAAGGGACATTTACCACCCCCCCCCCCCCCCCCGCCCGTTAGCTTCACCCCCACCCACCAGTACTTTTAGTACGTGGTTTAAAATACCATTCCCTACAACGACACCAAAATTCGCTTTTACACGAGTTTTTTTCCCCTGACTTTCCTTCGTTGGGTGGGCTATAGTTTGGTTGTATTTAACTTGTAATTTATTTTCTTATTAAACTATTGTAATAAAAATTGAAGACGAATATAGAAAAAGGTCCTTTAGTCGAATCCCAGACCGAACGTTTTATAATTGAGGTCGGCGGTTTTGAAAGCGACACGTATGAGTGTCAGTCGGAGTCAGAATCTGAAAAATACTTGGAACCAGTTATGGATGAAAAGGTATTTATTATAAAACACAGAATTTTTACATTCAACCAACAACACAATGCCAATACACACTGTCCCGACTATATATGACGTATGTACATTATTAGTATTACATATTATAATAAGTAATGTATAATGATAATGAAGGTGTAACAAACAAATTCATTGTAATAATGTTTATGCTCAAATGAATGCCCAGGTGATTCAAGTTCTAAAAATAGTCATCTCATATCTTGTGTTACGGTAATTCACGCATCTGATGACCTAATACGGAATTGAGGTATTAACACATGAAGGTACAATGAGCTAATTGTGCATTCCGTACTCTGATTGTATTACCTCTTCGCTGGGAAATAAGTCGCTGTTCATGCATGATTGCTTAAGGCCGATCTTAATTTATAATGTGTAAGTATTCATAATACTCATTCAGAACGTGTACTCGTAAAATTACTTATACTTAATACTTCCTGTAAAAACACATTCTATGATTAGGTATCTTTTAATTCTCGTGTTCACCAGCTGCATATTGCATACATTTTGATGACTGCCAAAATCTGATTTGCCACCAGTCCATTACCACGCTAACTACGCTTGTGTGGCCAGACTATCTAATGCTTTAATGAGTCGAATTGCGGTAAACGCAACCTAATAACCAAACACTGGTAATGCCCGGGGAAACTTGCCTATTTGCGGATACATTTAGTCGAGCTGATTTAACAACACTTACCAGTACGCCTCAGTTAAACTAGTGTAAGCGTGACCTCTGATTACATATCATAATCTCGGGTTCATCGGTCACTTGTGGGACTAGTGGCGAGTGAGTTTGTGAATAGCATTAAGATGCTATACACAAACTCACTCGCCACCAGTGTTAGCTAGTGGGAAATTTGACTCGACATATCACGTACTAATTTGATATCGATTGTGTTGCACGTCGTACTCATCCGGTTTGTACTCATGCTGCTGTCCGGCTGTGGTCATGGATGCGCGTGGCGATGGGACGCTCGCGTCGGAAGACACGCAAATACAAACATATGGCGTTGCCAAGAAGGGTTTTGTATTAACAGTAAATGTTTACTAAGCAGAAAAGTCCACTAACGAAATTCAAACTTTCGATCAAAGTGGAAAATTTAAAAATTATTCGCCAGCACGTCTAGCACACGACAGCCGCGACATACTCTCGATTTTTATCGCTCTATACCTCTTCTTCTAAGAGTTCTAATAAGAGAGAGACGGATAGTGCGAGAAAAATCGAGAGAGCTCGCGCGCCGTCGCGGTGCAGGAGCGGGATTTTAATCCGCTACCGCTACCCCTGGAAACTGTCCATCGCTCTTATCCAACCGGGCTACCGTGAGCTCCGCTAGTGGCGACGAATTTTTCAATCTCTTCTACTCTTCTAATTACACCATAGGGAGGCTCGTAGCGTCTTCTACCGCGAAGCTATTACAACTTCTATAGGCTGTTATTCGCTACGCGCTAAAGCGGCTCATCCCGCCGGTCACGCGTCACGAAACTAGACCTCTACCTACGCTTGGTTACTACGCATCGCGGTGTTAGAATATATTTGTGTGTGAGCGTTGAGGTGAGCTAAAAACAAGTTACAGAATAGGGAGGCTGAAACGCCACCAATGTCTCAAGTTACATTGAAAATCGTTAGTAACAATGCGCTACCCCATATTAACAGCTTAGTACAGATCGACCCAATTAATATGGCGCGCGTCAAGTCACAGAATAAGTAATAGTGTCAAGGCGCTTGAGTAGTTGACCGAGAGGCTATTATTGCTTAACTCACGCGCCTTATTAGTTGGGTCTTGCTATAATTGGTTACTAAGCAGAAGCGTCCGCTAACAAAAAATTTTTTTGTTGTTTATATTTTGGCGCGGGTGTTTCCATACTCGCCTCACAGCACGCGTCTATCCGCCGAACTCCCCGGCCTGTTCATAAACACGGGCCTTATAGTCCAGTCAATGAACTGACAACTTGTATGGAAAAATGTCAATTTTGGAAATAATTTATAATAGCTTCTTTTTGATGTGTAACGGATATATTATCAATTAAATAGTTACCCAGCGACAAAATCCGACAAAATTTCAGACATCAAAAAAATGATAAATTGACTAGCTTCTAAAAAGTCAGAAAAAATATTAATAAACATGTTTGTCTTTATTTTGGTTCATTTACATTTGCTCTATAATATTCAATATAAATCGTACAAAAAAACACAATGCATGCTTCATTTAAAGCTACATAATTACTTCCGGGTGGAAAGTTTGCCGGATTCTTGAATAAATCATCTTAGAATAAAATTTTAAAATGAAATCAACAAAAAAAACGCTATTAAAAATTAATGTTTTTCAAAACCGTATTTTGCCTGGAGTATTATACGTTCGCTTGATCTGCGTTAAAGCGAACGCGCGCAAAACATACAATATTTCTATGCGATATGTATAGTCTGCTTGACCTCCGGAATATCGATTAGTATGCGTTTTAGGGTGCTGCCGAATGTGCCATGTTGCGTTGACGCGTAAACTGATTGCTTGGGGCCAAGATATCGGGTGGCAACAAGTGGGGTGTATAATGAAAACCTCCTAATCAATGTTACTTACACCAACCGCCACAGAATAATGCAAACGATATTTAAGGTAAGTCAAGAAAGTAGTGGTCTATTAATTAACACTTATTATAACGGTAATGTCTTAGGTGTCGGTAAATAGGTGAGTCAATTTAATGGTTTTTATTCCGCTAAGCGAAATATACATACTTCGTTTTTTATATATCGATAATAGACTTTTTAGAAGGGAACATGTAACCCCCTTTCCACTTAAGGGGGACTTTTACAACACCCTGCATACAATATCATAGGATGCTTAAAAGTGTGATAATATTAAGTAGGTGAAACATCGACTGTAATAATTTACTTTAAAAACAAAGTTTTAACCGACTTCAATTTAGTACTCCCCCAAGCCACGTGAACATTTCTACATATCTCTTCCAATTTATCTCTTATAATTAATTTATTAGATATCTGAGAGCAAATGCGTTTATTTTTAGAGAAAAAAACCATACCTATCCCTGTATGTGGGCCGATAATATTTGAGGACTTACGTCGATTCCTCAAGGATCTGGCACTTCATTAGTTGCTATTTCAACGGAATCATATCAGAATCTGTGTCGTGTTTTTATAGTTTTGAGTACATAATTGAGGAGTTCCCTAAGTCATCTGTGATCTTCATCATAATACCGGTATAATTACACGAGTTATAATAGAAAATACTGAAATCACTACACGCATGCCTAATATAATTGAGGGGTTCCCTCGATTCCTCATGGATCCCATCACCCAACTGTATTTTTGAAAAATAGGCGATCATCTAGAAGAATATAATTACAAACAAAAAAAATGTACGAATCGGCTCATAAAAGACGGAGTTCTACGGTTACTCGGATACAACCGAATTGAGAACCTTCTCTTTTTTTAAGTCGGTTAAAAAACAATTTTCAAATAATGTTCAAATGTGTGCCAGTCTATTCACCCATTTTGTCTCGACTCTGCTCGTCTCTAAAGCTTGATCCCGAGATCCATAAAAACTACCGTAAACGGAGCTCAATTATTTTGGTCTTTGCCTAGCAAGCGTTGTGAATAAATATTGTCACCTCCGTACAGACACTCTATCTATAATATTTATACATTTCGGAACGTATATCTAGGAAATAAGGGTCAAAACAGTATACCCACATGCTTGTAGAGCCGAACATTGGACGATAGCGTCATAAAATGCTTAAAGCTGCCTCCATATAAAGCGAGGAAAGGATCGCTACGAAAGGACACGAGATGCGTGGGTGAGCTTTACCAAATACAGCAGAGTGACTTGCAGTCGAGTCGTAAACTGGAATATAATATTAGATGGAATATATATTACATTTTGGTCGGCTGCTGTTGTGTGCTAATCAATCTTGTGGGTCATAAATGTGTGTGTGTGTGTGTGTGTGTGTGTGTGTGTGTGTGTGTGTGTGTGTGTGTGTGTGTGTGTGTGTGTGTGTGTGTGTGTGTGTGTGTGTGTGTGTCTGTGTGTGTCTGTGTGTGTCTGTGTGTGTGTGTCTGTGTGTGTCTGTGTGTGTGTGTCTGTATGTGTGTCTGTGTGTGTCTGTGTGTCTGTGTGTGTCTGTGTGTGCGCGTGTGCGTGTGTGTGTGTGTGTGTCTGTGTGTGTCTGTGTGTGTGTGTCTGTGTCTGTGTGTGTCTGTGTGTGTCTGTGTGTGTGTGTGTGTGTGTGTGTGTGTGTGTGTGTGTGTGTGTGTGTGTGTGTGTGTGCGCGCGCGCGCGCGCGCGCGTGTGTGTATGTGTGTGTGTGCGTGCACGTTTGTACGTGTTTGTTGTTGTAGAAGGGAATGTGCGGAGATTTTTAAATCTTTGAATTTCTTCGCAAACCTTCACGGTGTTTTCCTCTGGCGAAAATGTATCACATGATATTTATCAACACTCATCATAAATCCGGAAACGTACACATTTCCTTAGTAGTTTTACACAGAACAAGACCAAAGACCAATCCATAACGCAATTAGGGCAATTCCCCGCAACTTACTTATTAGTATCGGGATTTGATGAGCAGTGTTTGTGTCTCTAGAGAGCTCCGAGCTCCCGCTATTTGTGTTGACTGAGTCAGCACTGCTTTGTTACTTTACTCATAGTTTCTTTGCAGTGTTACATTGTAGAACTCCCTTAGAATAATAGTTGTTATTATCTGGGTCAAAATCAGATAGACGACGAATTGGCTTCTGACGAAACATTTAATAGGTACCTTAATACAAATTTTATAAAACTGTGTTCTATCTGTTGAATACACAGTGATTCATTGGTTAAATTCAGCACCTCGAGGACATGTTTCAGAAGAAGTTATAAGATAGATAGATAGATAAATCATTTATGCATTTTGCAACAAAATAAAAACAAAGAAATACAGAAAAAAAAGAAACAGAAAAAAAACAACAATAAAATAACAAGTAAAACAATTGTGGTACGGAAATAGAATTATAAATTAAAATTAAGGCATACTTGTGCGTTGCAATAATGCCAAAAAGTTACTGGCTCAGTTTTGCTTTGCTCGTGTGAGCTAGCACTGATATTCTGCCACTAGCTCGGGTCACGATGCAGGTGACATATTACAAGAAAAATAATAATAAATAAATAAAGCTTGCAAATAATATCGAATAAATAAAACAGATCTGTGTGATAGGTGAGTACTAAAAATGACAAAATATAAGGTGTAGCTATGTGTCGACAAGGAGTGTATATATTATGAAAAAACGTGTGGTGAGATGTGTGATGTCCCTTAGAAGCACGCCTATATTACAAAATCTGCAATCAAATAGCCATGAGGAATTCCTGCCACTTGCTTGTCCAAGAGAAATCTTTTAAATTTTAATTTAAAAGATTTCTTGGATAGTAATTGTAGAAGTGGCGGAGGAATGTTATTCCAGCATTTGGTTGCAAGATAACGAAAACTGCCAGTAAAGGCAACCGTCCTGTAGGGGTGTACTTCTAAGATACATCGCCGTGTTGACCTAGTGCCATAATGTGAGTGAAAAGACGAGACCCTTATTTTTCTGAACAGATAGTCAGGTTTTTGGTATTTAAGAACATCAAACAACAGGCAGGCGAGGTGTAAGTGTCGACGTGATGACATATTTAAAATGGAACTTTTATTAAGGTATGGTGTAATATGACTTCTGTAATATGACTATAACTCGACTGTCATTTTTAAATAAATAGGTACCCAAAAAAAAACCGTGAATACGTCCTTAATTATTTCCACGTTGTTCAAACAATAAACTTTATACAACAAAATATGCCTATTTGCGAATGCAACTAATTTACAATCAACCATCAAACTGACCTCTGCTGTGCTTGTTTGCCTACTCCAGTAGGCAAACAAGCACAGCAGAGGTCAGTTTGATGGTTGATTGTAAATAATATAATATAATAATATAAAAAAATACTAAAAAGCGATTGTTTATTAAAGACTTCGCTCCTGCACAAAAAGGAACTGTAACAAGCTAGCCCTGAAGAGTATTACCCTTGGGTACTTCCCTTTTGGTACCTATACGAGTACCATCAGCTGATCAATTACAATACGAGCCAACAGTACCTTACCTCTGCTCTCGAATCCCGTACGTTGTAATTATAGCTGCGCGTAACGGTGCGGCGCAAAAACTCGTGCCTCCTTCTAGGGCCTTCCTGCTCCTGGTGACTATGATGGTTGGCATAGCTTTAAAATAATCGATACGTGTGATACGACTGGCGCTAAATTCTTGTAAAACCTTAATAAGGGCCCAATGTATACCTCCGATTTCATTTGCGATAACCGAATCCGAGATTTTTTTCTGAACTCGCTAACACTGTTTCTGTCAAATCCCGCGCTTGTTATGACAAAGTCGGAAGGCTAAATTGAACGTGTAAGGCTAAATTTAAGTATGCAGAGTGCGCCGCTTAAGTCAATCGGATCGTACAGTATAACATCGTATACGCATTGACACTGCTTCCGAGTCGGACATCTGTTTATACGGATCCGACTAACGGAAGGAAAAGTCGGACGTGTATTCCCGCTCTAAGACTTCTCTAAGAGGATAGATGAATCCCATAGAATCCCAAGCGATACAAGAACAATAGAAGAAGAGATTGGTAGCTCCAATCAGCTACTTAAATAGTACTTTCCGCTAGTGTAAAGTTGGTTCACCATGTATAGGTATGACTTTTGCATTGTTTAATACGTATAGTGAACTATTGAGGATCATTAAACTTATGTACGAACCTGAATGTTAGAACTACTTAAAAAGCGTTATATGTACTTAACAAAAATTATGACTTTTGATGTTTACGTTTATAATTTATATCGATATCAATTTCTGACTATCGAAATTCGGAACAATAAGTTTATGGGAAACAAAGGGACCCCCTAGATAATACGTAACCCAAACTTTGCGTGTACATGTATTAAGTGAACAATAATTTGGTTTCAACTACTCACACGATGTAGTTCATTGGTACATATAAGGAAAAAGCAAAGAGTATCCATTTGGCAACCACATTATCTTTTCGGTTCAATGGGTTAAACTCTCTTATCTTTGAGACAATTCACGAGCATAACACTTATCGCTTAAGGCAATCTCGTTTCAATCTTGTTTGGGAGTAGGTATTATTTTCATGTGACAACACAATACAGGCGCATAATATGTCTACTGTACGCTTGGTTGTGGCCCGAACAAACAAAAATACGAGTAGCTTCATGGATTCTGTGTTCTTTGTTATTATGAGAAAAGGAATTTCATATTAATTAGCATCATGGTGACATCGGTGACTATGGCTAGATTCATAGAGTAAAAGGCCGTAAGGGCGTAAATTGGAAGATATCGCATTCATCGAAACACCGTTCTGACCAGATTAGGAAACAATAAGGAAATTCAGATATATTATTGTTTATCTGAATATTGCCGAAACATGATTGCTTAAGTACCTATGGTATTTAACCTAATCAAAAATCCCATAATAGGAATTATGAATTCACAAAATTTGTTCCATGTTTAGTTCTGAATTTGTCAATGTACCTTACAGTGAGAATTATTTATTTATTTATTTTATTTATTTATTGATACTTACATGGAAAACCAACAGCGCAACATATTTATAGACAAAATAATAAATCCATATAGCCAATTACAGGTTCTCACTTATAGAAATAAACTAACACAAAGAAATCTATAGCCAAACTTAAACTTAGCGTACATTACGACGCACAGTAACCATCGCGCACCAATAGCAAGCATGGCAATGGGAATATACAAGTAGTTAATAAATTAGGATATATAAACTCTAATAACCCGAGCATACACCCGAAGTATCACACATGAAGAATCTTATCAATTTGGATTTTATTGCTTGTATGCTATCACAAAATATGTCTATATCTAATTTAATTACAACTTTGTTTAAACTCCTGCCTGCTCTGCACAAAAAACTATTCTTTCTATATTTAGTGAAAACATGGGACATGCTAATAGGACGAAAATGGCGGAATCTTCTTATGGGAGTATTGAAATATGTTTTCCAAGTAAATTAGGACAGTCAACATTGCTTCTTATTATATTTAACAAGTATAATACATCAGCAATTTCACGACGCCTTAACAAGGGGTATCAGGTGATGCTTTTTACATAAGGTTAAATAATTAGGTAGTTGAACTATAATGTATATGCATTAGATAGCAAAGAAATTTCATGAATTTGGATTGTAATCGCTCAATTCTATTGATGTAAATTTTATATTGGGGATTCCAAATCTGAGATGCATATTCCAACTTGCTTCTCACATAAGCACAATACAAGATTTTCAGCGTCTTAATACGTGTAAAACAAACCGAACTACGCATTATAAATCCAAGTGACTTAGAAGCTTTACTTATAATATTATCGACGTGTTCATTAAAAATAAGCTTCGAGTCATGAGAAAGTCCTAGGTCTCTTATGCTGGTTAGTTGCTGAATACAGTTACCTATCAATAAATAAGAAGTAGGTATTTTATTTAATTTTCGAGAAAAAGTTACGGTGTAACATTTTGAGGGATTTAAGTCCAATTTGTTCTCAATACAATATCTATCCAGTCGGTTTAGATTCATCTGTTATCTGATTATAATGAATTAAGGACATTATTGCTTAGTATTAGTTAGAGTAACGGTTATCTACAATTTGGTAGACAGTCCTTGAAACATGAAGTCCCTTCGTGCTTGTTTTATTGATTGATACATTTTGCCTATTATTATTCCAGAAGCCACAAATGACGCGATATCAGCGGCGCTCTCAGCTCAGAATGGCGGTGAAGTGGCCATCGTGCTTCGACCACACGCTAAAGGTGCGAGGAGAACAGACTTGCTGCACATCAAGGGCGAGGATGATGACTCAGCCTCGCTCTACTACACCAAAAAAAGCCATAAGGGTGAGTGAGATAACGATTTCAGACTGTCCAGAATGCCTGGTCTAGGATAGGTACTACCGGTCTCTTCAGTATTCCTCATCTTAGCCATATTCCGGTTGCGTTCTGGAGGAGCCACTTTGGTTCGCTCGGCTATCTGACCAATGTCGTAGGCACTGTTATTATTGGCATCCTTTTCCAATCCAATTTTTGGCGAGTTCAATCAACCTTCTCTACTAGTGTCAAGTTTGCATAAACTCGGTGTGAAAGTGCTAATGTTTGCTATTTCGTGTGACAAAAAATAATAGATGACGAAAACCAACAACCTATTTTTAGGGTTAATCCATTGTATGTTTAGGCACGGATCCGTCCCAAACCTTTGAAGCTAATAGTGCTTTACATATCTAAATCATTTGGTTGGACAAAGACAATCGCAAACGAGGGGTTAATTGCCTCTGTCTTCAGGAACAGTGAACATTCTAGTGACGTGGATAGTTTTTTTTTGACATTTATTTCATAAACCTGCAACTATTTTAAATTATCTTTCAATTTCGGTATTTGCAGTGTCCCTGGAAAGCCTAAATGGCGGTCACCTAAAGTCGGTGTCCTGGGCGCTGGGCTCAGACAACAAAGGAACCTTGACGCTGGTGGTATCTCCAAATAAAGTCAAACTGTACATTGGCTGCAAAGCGCTGAACTCTCATGCGTTGCCTGGAAGATACGATCTGCTGACGCTGCTTACTAACGAAAAGAGTAGAGTGGTGAGTGATATTGATAGAATAAATCGAAGTCAGATCGAGGGACTGTGCTGCGGAGCGTAAATCTGCTCCGCGTGGGCCCACTCTTAGACAAAATGTCACTCAAGTATTACAAAAAGATAGCAATAATGAACCCTTAAGCCACCAAAGATCCTAATGGTATCAAAAAAAATGGAGTAAGGCCGACTATTTACCAGAGCTGTGCATTGCTAGCCTCGCAATGCTCTCTTCTTATTGGTAGACCTTACACATCACACTCGCACAGCTCTGGTTGTCAACTTTTATGTTAGTTATGACCACTATAAATCTAGATTCAACTTCAACTAGATAACTAGTTAATGGACCGGATTTAGTATTCAGGTTTCAGCACGTGATGTTATGCTTCATCTTGTCTTTTATAATGCGATAAGCAAGATCGTCATATCTTCTTCTCATTCTTCATTTTATTTATTTTAAGGAGAACCAACAGAAATAAAACTTATTACTAACATGAATACTAACAAAAAAGCCAATTACAGGATCTCACATATACTGCTAGAGTATGAGAATACTTAATAAACTGTGAGCACACAGAACAAGAATTTGTTCTGTTTGCTCGTGTATGAGTGGACTAATATACCCAATGACAATTACTTACTTTATTTCCAAAACATAAAATATAGTAATAAAGCTAGTGGTTACTTAATGATGATACACTGCTATCAAAAACATAAAATAATGCGCCAATTGCACCTATGCAAAATTTAATTCGTATGATTATACGAGGTAGCATGAGCACAAACGAAAATACCTTGCCTCGATACCGCGCCTCACAGAGATGGGATCTTATAATTAAATATGTCGATATTTAATTACTCTGTTATCTGTTATTTGTTATTTAAACCATGACTATATTACTATATAGCTCGTTCTCTTTTTTACTAGTACCACGAAGAAGGCGCCCCAGTAGAAATCTATGGCAATGAACGCGCGGCCCTCGACGCACTCAGCTGCGATATGAAAAAAAATCCCCTCATCAGCATCGACAACTCCGATATGGTTGACGTCAGACACTTTGACGATAGGATCAAGAGCGAAGAAATGCAAGGAGATGACTACAGAGCCAACTTTATCGAGACTAATGGAGTGCTGCCGACTCCTGGGCCTGCGAGGGGAGATATTCCGTCTACTGATATTGATTGTGATGGTAAGTGTTGCAACCACTACAGGGCTAACTTTATCGAGAGCAATGGAATGTCGGGCCACGCGGAGTGTAGGGTTCCGTTAGTTGCCTGTCTTTGTTACATGGACGCGCGCGCGCCAACTAAATGAATGTGGTTTGCGTCGGCCGAATTTGTACGACAGATTGGCCTTTCCAAGTACACATTAAGTTGGTCGACTATTACTCGGTAACTAGTTATTCTTTAGATAGTTTTTCTTAAATTTATTATATGTACTACTGCTACTCGTGTCGATTTAAAACACTTCCTTCGGTCGTGTTTTAATTTATCACCGCTCGTTGCGAATTTCCTATTTTTGGCAAGGGAGTGTTTTAAATCGACACGAGTTGCGAATTACCTATTCGCACGTGTATTGTACAACGTTTTACTGTACATATGGCTCTTTAAAGTTTCGACATATGCACAAAAAAACTAGTGCGGGAAAGTAGCACCATATGTACTGTAAATAACTATTTCATGATTTTATTCTACTGTTTTGTCGGCGTGATACGAATTAAGTACAGCTTTCTAGTAGAAAGAGTCACAGAGCTAAGCTGTAGACGGACATGGCGAAACTATAAGGGTTCCTTCTTGACTACGGAACCCTAAAAAGTAGCCTACAAAATAACATTCCCTAAGAGTTAGGTGAGGAGAGTCTCGTCAAATTCTCCACACCGAACTTTTATTTACAACGTCCATAGTTCAAGCTTCGGTGACAACGAATAGTCCAAACGATTCCCGTTAAGAAAAATAAAAAGTTAATGTCAAAGATTTAATTTTAGTTACAACCTTTTATTGCCGACTGCACTTTTCTGTATACCATCATCAACTACTCATTGAGACGATTCTAACGAGCCCAAACTCAACGGGGTTACGTCGGTTAAGTACTGAATTCCCCTGGCCACCTTCTGTCTCCATGATCAGAGCAGCTCGATGGTACCATAATATTGAATTGTCATCCAAACTATACTTATACCCAAAATTTCAGCTCAATCAATCACCGGGAAGTGGGTCAAATTTAACTTGCAAGATTTGATTACAGACAGACAGACAACGGGACAGGTGTGAAACTAAATAAAGCTTGTAAAATTGAAAAAAGACGGTCCAAGACTATTTTCAGCCCTGGACATTGTCGATCTAAGGTTTAAGTCGGGCCAGCGGATATCTTAACTGATTCCCTTTATTTCCAGAGCGAGTGCTCCGCCAACTAGAGAACCTAGTTCAGACGGTCAACCAGCTCCGCCGCGAGATCGCTGACCAGAAGGGCACCATCGACCGCCTCAACGGCCAGCTTCGCGAGTGCTGCCACCGCCAGCCCGCACCCGCAGTGGAACGCTGCACTGACTCTTCGTGCTATCGCGGTTAATATTATTTATAGAAGAGATAACGGATGGGACCTAACCTAACCTACCCCAGAAATTTCTAGTCTGTTTTACCAGGCCTGCTGTGCGTTCATGATCATTCGCGATCAGATGACATACCTATCATTTACGAGGAGCTCATAAGTAATTAATCTGTAGACTGTTTAAGTTAGACTCCACCACGTCGACCAACGATTGGTGTCGTATGCCAAAGATTAAAAGAATATTTAAAAAATGTTGATTTTATAGGTAGAATACCTACCCAGTGGAAGACGAAAACCTGTATTGATTGAAAAGGTAACATGTGAAATTGGAATAATATTCGGGAAATGGTAATTAAATAAATTTTAAGAGTTCGTCCCTTTTGTTGCGGTTACACACATACAAATAGATGGATCAATACACTGTAACACAAAAGTGCACAATTGGTGCCGCACAACACAACAGGCCCGGCAGTTCCATCAAGAGAGGACCATTCCTAGTATTCGTAACAATCTTTCTATCCGTATTCTTTCGTACATTCTATTCTTTCTATATGTGTACTTAACCCTTTTCTTACTTGTATCATGCTTGTGCTTTTTCATTGTTTATATTAGTATCGGCTATAAGGTTTGTACCATGGATGCTAAGGTAATCAAGCAACTTACTGTGTGGGTGTTATTAAACAATGCCATATACACCGCGTTTTATTTCACCTCTATCGACCATTGCCTACAGAGTTACTTTTGCCCACGTAAATTGTTGAATTTGAAAGTTAAGTTGCTTGATTAGCCTCAGTTCTGTCCATGAATATGTAAATACGCACTAATATAGTGGGACAGTAACTCGGTAGGCAAATTTGAATGTCCCTTCAAATTGCGACCTCAAAGTGGTTTGGCCGCGCTTGATTATGTACGAACTGCTGTTTATTTAGAGCAAACTATGCTTATTCAATTTTGAGGGTTGGATAGAATTTTTGAATAATCCATTTAGATTACAATACTTTGGGAGTACGACCACAAAAAATAATTTAAGTGACCGAAAGTCTGGACCGGGTATTTTTATGTAATAAAACTCTGCAAAAATGCACGCGTTTGCTATTCGTTGTAAAAAATGAAAACACATAGTGACAGTCAGTTATTATACTTATTATTCTTCTAATATGTATGATCAATGATCATGAATGTCATGATCATATGATTGTTACATTATCATTAAATATTGGTCGATTAAAAACTGATTCCTTGAAGATCTGTTCATTTTATTGGCCTGCGAAAAGTGCAACTGAGAATGGTACTGGTAGGTAGAGTTCAATAGGTATCATTTATTCTTGACTGATACCTAGTATTTATGAACACAAAGAATGAACAGAACACCATGTTTTTCTATTAAGTATTATGTGATGGCCCTCGGCTAAGCTACGCACGGTAGCCTAGTGGTTCAGGCCTGCTGCTGTCAAGCGGCGGTCGTGGGCTCGTAGGTACCAATGAGTTTTTCGGAACTTATGTAGGTACGGAATATTTACCGTTAGCTTTTCGGTGAACGGAAACATCGTGAGGAAACCGGTCTGATCCCAATCAGGTCTTGTTTTCCCTCTGGGTTGGAAGGTTAGATGGCAGTCGCTTCCGTAAAACTAGTATCTACGCCAAATCTTGGGATTCAAAGCGGACCCGGGGCTCTTGTAGGGCACAACCGGGAATAGCGCTATAAGGATGATGATGGTGTGATGGCCGTCGGCGGACTGGAAGTCGGAAGCCTGTTCAAGGTCAACAGGTAAAGCACAGCAAGACGAAGCGGGATAGCATTGCCTGCTTGATGCTATCTCACTCCGTCATACAGGTACCGTAATGGTAATCTTGAACAGCCTTCTGGTACCTAAGTAAAATGTGAGTAAAGCCCCAGTATCAAAACGAAACTTTATTTACAACGCACTTGCTCTGAAAGTGCGCCTCTTTATATGGGCCAACATGAACACGGGAAGCCCTCTATGCCCGCACAGCGGGCGGGCCAGAGGCGGCCGTGCGGGAACGGATTTCGGGCCAATATTCCCACACACGTACGGGAATGAGATTTCATGACAATTAAAATTTCACCTATTAATGTATAATTTTATACGTCACACCTGGCCATAATGCGAGTTTTACCGTACGCGCAGCGTGCAGTAAAATTAATAATGCGAATTTTACTGCACGCTGCGCGTACGGTAAACCTCGCATTGTGGCCAGGTTAAGACGTAAAATTGTGTACTCACCACGGGCGGTAATTCGTAAAGCCCCAGATCGCATATTTATGGCCCTCACCTTCGGTTTGGGCCACAAACACCTGCGATCTGGGCCATTCACGAATTCACCGCCCTAGGTACGAAATGTACTATAATTTTCTCGCATGATGCATTGTATAATGTTGTATGATACACGTGCGGATAGGTAATATCCAACTCGTGTCGATCAAAAACACTCCCTCACGGTCGTGTTTTTGGTGATCGTCGCTCGTTGGGAATTATCTTTTTTCCGCACTTGTATCATAATAGTACATTATGTACCAAGGGCGGTGAATTCGTGAAAGGCCCAGAGCGCAGGTGTTTGTGGCCCGAACCGAAGGTGAGGATTACGAATTACCGCCTGTGGTGAGTACACAATTTTACGTCTTCACCTGGCCACAATGCGAGTTTTATCGTACGCGCAACGTGCAGTAAAACTCGCATTATGGCCAGGTGTGACGTAAATAACTATTTTGAAACTGTCATTTGTGTTTATGTAATTGGTATGGCAGGCGTAGAATGCCGTAACACCGCCACGGGGATCGCGTGCGGGTCGTGTCCGTCCGGCATGGAGGGCGACGGCCGGCGCTGCAGACCCATCACTTGCGAACGACGACCTTGCAGCAATGGTAAGCAGTTATACTTGTAATATACTTTTTCATCACACTTGCTCCAAACGGGCTTCATAATGCGCAGGCATACATAGCTGTAATAGCCTATGTTACGCCCACGGGCGTAATGGTTTTTTTCTTAAATTGTATCTGTCACTCATGCGGCAGTTAGAAAGCAAAGAGGTTTTATATCAAATACGATGTCTGAAAACGTATTTATAAAGAAATTTATAAATTTAAACTTAAAAACACTACTAAAACATGTTTAACAGAATTATTTACAGTTTTAATATGTACCTAGTTATTTAGGGCCGTATTCATAAACGTTCTACAAGCCTATTTGAACTAAAACGGCGTTAAAATTCGTTTGTCACGTTCTGTCACGTTGACGTTTGTGTTCGTCAGAAAGGGACAGAGCACATTTTATTTAGCGGAGGCATTTTAAGTTTTATGAATAAGGGGGTTAGTGTCTATGTAAAATGTTTTTAAGTGTTTTCAAATCGTGGCTGTATACCGAAGGGTCTTTGCCATACTCGCCTCACGTCAAATTCAACAAATTGGACAACTGACATGTCGCATTTTTTATTATTATTTGTATTAATTTCATCTAAAATGTATTTGTTTCTTCGTAAATGTGATGAAAAACATTGTGTATAACATGGCGAAAGAATATTGCAAACTCGAGTCATCAAAAGCCCTTCGCCTTCGGCGTCGGACTTCTGATTGTTCGCAATATTCCACTTACGCCCCTCGTTAAACAATGTACTATTACGTCACACCTGGCCATAATGCGAGTTTTACTGCACGCTGCGCGTACGGTAAAACTCGCATTGTGGCTAGGTAAATACGTAAAATTGTATTCGTCACTTTGGGCGGTAAGTGAGGATTACCGCCCACGGGCGCAGTGGCAAATCTCACTTCACGTCCAGGAGAAGACGTAAAATTGCGTACGCACCACGAGCGGTAATTCATAAAGCCCCAGATCGCATATTTCTGGCCCTCACCTTCGGCGTCGGGCTTCTGATACTTACTTGTTCGCAATGTTCCACTTACGCCCATTCGTTAAACAATGTACTATGTCCTAGCAGGGCTGAGACAACTGCGGTGCCGTGCGAAGCGAGACAAGAAAACTAACCCTCCTTTTTGTAATTATCACTAGCTACTTAGTCGTGCTAGCCCCAAAGAAGCCACTTGTATTTATCACATCACGTCACAGAAAATAGGTACCAATGCTCTAAAGTATTAGCATTTATTATGCCAAACACAAGTACTATTGACGGAAGACACTTAGATTTATATTGATAACCTCGCTCTCGGAAAGCTTGACAGGATAGTAGTCTCAGACTACATAAAGAGAGTAGTCCGCCTTTAGTCTTCCTGGAATAAAGATATTGTAGATGCTAATTGGTGATTTTGCAATGCATTGTGCATCAGGCGTTTTGTTGGAGCTACATGTAGAGAACTGAAACAGTGAACGTTGGTTCAGTTACGTATTTTAATATAAATTGTGTACTCGGTTAGATAACCTAAACCTAAGTGCTAGTTAAGTAGTCAGGCTTATGATACCAAAGAGGAGCATTCGAGTGCAAATATGTGTATCGATTTAATCGTCTATGTGATCTAATGAGGGTACCGAAACTGAGAAAAAGAATGATGAGACATATATAAGTTGTATGCACCCATATACTTAACTGTCCACAGGACAGTATCGACCAAGAATGTGCAGTCAGAAAAGTAGTTCGGTATGCACCCTTATCTAGAAAGTTGAACGCAGTACGATCACATTTCTCTGCAGCTGAATAAAATTTTCGTCGTATCAGGTGAAAATTATCACATGAAATAGGGGGTTATTTGTTGATACCATGGGTTGATACCTCTTGATCAAAAGTACTTTTCATTCAGACTGTATTATATCTTCAGGTGAATACTGCACGGATACAGCAGAGGGTTACCGATGCGCCCGATGCCCCGGCCGGCAGACCAGCGACGGACAAACCTGCACCTCCGCTTGCAGTTCCAACCCTTGCTTTGGAGGACGTAAGTAGTCTTTGATAGTATTTGCGTTCCTTCCTAGGAGATAACCTTGCGTAAGGGTATAGTCGAAATGCTGCTAAACCAAAGAGTTCTTTTTACCTACACCCCTCTGAACAGAAGCTTGGACACCCTTGGAGAGTTCAATGAGAACATAAATGTCGTACGTACGAGTATTTGCCATGGTTTTAATCATCATCAGTTTTGTTACTTACGTTACACTTTGAATTAGAATTGATGTCATTTTTATCATGTTAGCGTAATTAATATCAGATTCCTCGACATGGTCGTGGCGCGAAGTAACACTGGGGTGGCAGTATGAAATACAGGCTGGTTGATATATGTATTTGAAATGAAGGACTAATCATAATAGGTAAGTACCGCACCGGAAAAACGTTTGAGAACCAGTGAAATTTAGTAGGTAAGACAAAAATTTAGGGAGGTTAAATCCAATAGAATAGAACCTATTCCTTCCTTATTTTTAGATGACGCAATGAGCTTTACCTTATTGTTGTTTCTAGGTGTAAGGTGCCAGGACTTGCCCGACGGTGGATACAGATGTGGCCAGTGTCCGGCCGGCTTCCACGGGAATGGTGAACAGTGTTACAGAAGATCGTGTGCCCAGTTCAAATGTTATGAAGGTAAGACACTGTTAGCCTGGAGGTCATAGACTGGTGCTGATCCAGCGGACCCTGGGCTCCGAAGCTGTGCGTGCAACTGGAATTAACGCTCATAGAAGAGAGAGTCCCGTGGTATCTTTGTTGTATTGATGGCAGGTAATGTAGGATTGGGAGGGCACCACGGAATGTCGTTTTGCTCGTATTTGGAGCATCTCTAGCTTACAGAAGTCCCTAGTCACAATAACGCCACAACTGGCTTTGTAGGTATTGATGTGTTTGTATTCTTAAGGTCGCCTGAGCTCCCGATCATGCGCTGTGTTCAGAGTAAGAAACCAGCATTTGTCTCTAGCTTTCAACACAATGAATCCTCAAATCAATTAAGGGCTTCCATGGGCGATGGTGTCTGCTTACCATCAGGCAGGCCGTATGTTTGTTTGCCGCTGTCGTAGTATATAAAAAAAATGAAGCTAAGGGCCGAACATAATATTAGACAATACTTAACTTTGTCTTTTCTTGACAACTTATGAGTGATGTGAGACCAGCACGAGATTAACGCTTTCGGTGCTATGTGGACTCAGCTTTAGGCCGTTTCCTATATTAAGCAGAAAAACCGCGGTATCGGCTTTAAGCTTCGAAATCATCTCCACTGAATGTGACAAGTTTCAGTTTATGCTATGTGTATGTCTAACATTGTGTTGTCCCTTATTTTAGATTTTTTAACTGATCAACCTTTGAACAGCTTATTTGAAGACTTTCGTGTATCTGCCCTTTACGCTGGCATAATGGTCCCACTGGACAATATCCATTATAACCAAATGTTTACAGGTGTCCAATGCCAAGAAACCAGCGCAGGCCCTCGCTGTGGGGCGTGCCCAGGAGGTTACGACGGGGACGGCCAGAGATGCGAGCACGTGTGCGACACGCGGAGACCCTGCGGGGACAGGCGGTGCCAGCCGCTCGGTACCAGCCCATTTTATGAGTGCGAGAGCTGCCAAAGGGGATATGAATGGAATGGTAAATCACCTGATCACGTACTTCTCGTTACTTCTGCTAATACATGAGCTAGGTTTTCACAGTTCAAGTGCGCTTTGACGGCTGCCATGACAACTTGGAAAATCGTGAAGTTTAAACCACAATACCCCGCCACCTTGTGGACTGATGATCTGGCAAAGATCGAGGTAGTCCGCTGGAAGCGGGTGCCGCAGGGTCAGTCATTGGGGCACTCTTTGGGGGAGGCTTTAGTGGACGTCTTTTGGCGGATGTAATGATGAAACCACGATAAGACGAGTTCACTCCTATACTACCTAACTCGTACGAGTCTACTCGAGTTCACTCGGTCTCAGTTTTTACCATAACACTTCACTTTCTTATTTCCTAGGCCACGCTTGCGTCGACATCGACGAGTGCGACCTCATCCGTCCCTGCGACGAACTCGTCTCTTGCGGAAACTTAGACGGCGGTTTCGAGTGCGGTGCTTGCCCCTACGGGTACACTGGGAGCCAGGGCTGGAGAGGCGCGGGCGACGAACGCCGGAACGAACCCTGCGTTGATATCGACGAGTGTGCTGAAGGACGCTCTAATTGTCAGAGAGGAAGGCTGTGTGTCAATACTCCGGTTAGTATTTGAATTTGGTGACTGCTAAGAGACCTTGTGGGTCGGCCACGACTTTGAGCGGTGGTAGTGGTGCACCATACGTGGGAGCGAGATCGGAGTGCGGCCTCTCGCTTCGTTGGTGTAAGCGCTGACTCAGAGCGAGTGCTCGAGTCTTCCGCCAGAACCTTTATAATGAAAACTAATATAATCCATAATTTGTCTTGTTTACCAGGGTTCGTTCACATGTGTGCCTTGCGGAGGCAACTACTACGTGAACACCAGCAGCTCGTGCTACGATTCCGACTACCTCATCCAGCGCTGCGACATCAACTACTGCCGGCAATTCAATGCTGTCTGTGGCTATGGGCAGAAGTGTGTGTGCTCTGTAAGTACTAGTTGCATTATTTGTCTCGTTAACCGGGGTTCGTTGACATGTGTACCATGCGGAGGCAACTACGACGTGAACACAAACAGCTCGGCTACAACACCATTAAATACTGCCAGAAGCCACCATGACCTAGCTCCAGTTATATCTGACGATGCTTTTACGGTAGGTATCTTGAAAAAAAGACCTACGTGAAATTTTGTGTTATATACTTATGCTCAGAACTTTTTATAGAGGAATTCTTTGCATCATTTCGATATAGGTTTTGACCATAAAGCACCCCTATGTATTTTTTCTGTTTGTCCAGGTGGGCTACGCTGGTAACGGCACCGTCTGCGGTCGGGACACGGACATGGACGGGTACCCCGACCAGGCACTAAGCTGCGCTGAACCGCGCTGCAAGGCCGACAACTGTCCCTACGTGGCTAATTCCGGGCAAGAGGACGCCGACGGCGACGGGCAAGGAGATTCGTGCGACTCCGATGCTGATGGGGACGGCATTTCTAATAATCCTGTAAGTTACATTTTGTAATCTGATGGAGTCAAGTTTCGAGACTAGTATTCAGCTATGCTGAGCTGCGCTGCAAGGCCAATGACTGTCCCTACGTGGCCAAATCCACGCAAAATGACGCTGACAGCGAAGAGCAAGGAGACTCGTGCGACTCTGATGCTGAAGGGGACGGCATTTCTAATAATCCTGTAAGTTACATTTTATAATCTGATGGAGTCAAGTTTCGAGACGAAGTGTTCAGCTATGCCGAGCTGCGCTGCAAGGCCAATAACTGTCCCTACGTGGCCAACCTCACGCAAAATGACGCTGACAGCGATGAGCAAGGAGACTCGTGCGACTCCGATGCAGACGGGGACGGCATTCTTAATAACTCTGTAAGTTTTCCGACCAAGCGCAGCTGCGCCAAGCATAGTTGGAAAGCTGACATCTGTCCCTTCGTGCCTAATTCCGGGCAAAAGAACGCTGACGGCGACGCGCAAGGAGACTCGTACAACTCCAATGGCGATAGGGACGGCATTTCTAATAACCCTGTATAGTTTCCAGTCCACGTGGTCTGCTGCACCGAGAAATTCACCCGCATTTTTTCTGTGTGAAACCCATTTTTGCGTGGCATTATTGAAACTTTATCACTAGCTTTTAATTAAAGGTCAAAACTAAAAGAATGTGTTCAATTCCTCTTAGGATAACTGTCCTCTGAAATACAACCCAGACCAGACAAATCGCGATGAAGACAGGAGCGACCAGTTCGGTGACGCTTGCGACAATTGTCCGCGACTGTACAATCCCGATCAGGAAGACACCGATGGAGACGGGCTTGGAGACTTGTGTGACCCTGACATCGATAATGATGGTAAGTTACATTGTGTTCTTAAAGAATATTTAATAACTAAAGGAACTAGGTAGGGCACCGATTTATCAAGATTGTGAAAAACTCGAAAAACTCACTCTTGTCCAAAATGTAGTCGATGCAAGCCGTTCTATAATATTCTCGTACTTATATATTGGCATCACATAGTGGAGGCGCTCCGAAGGGTCGTCTATCTTGATCATTTTATAAAATATACTTTTTCAACCCAGGTATCCCTAACCAAGTGGACAACTGTCCTCGAAGGCACAACCCCCTGCAGGAAGACATGGACCAGGACCAGATCGGGGACGTGTGCGACAACTGTCCGCGCGTCCGGAACCCGTCGCAGGACGACACGGACAGAGATGGCGTGGGGGACTCTTGTGACAGCGACGTAGACAGGGACTTGTGAGTATATACTCGTAAATCCTTGTCCACAAATGTTCACGGCACAATCAGCCAAGGGGACAATTGCTATCGAATACTTACGTTTAGGTATACAATCTCCTTCGGCTCATAGACATCTGCCAGAACAAAATCTGATGCTCAATAGAACGATATTGTTGTAATGGCGATAAGGATCAGGACTTATTGGTAAATAATTATGTTTTCCATCTAGTGACGGCTGGCAAGACGGCCTGGACAACTGTCCGAACGTAGCTAACAGCGACCAACAGGACACGGACAACGACGGCAAGGGCAACGCTTGCGACGACGACGACGACGGCGACGGTATACGGGATATCGACGACAACTGCCCGCTGATCCCTAATAGGGACCAATTGGACAGTAACAGTGAGTGAAGATGTAAATGTCTTTGTCTAGTCTAGCGACTCAGTCGTGAGCGTCTGCATGGTTTGCACAACTTTTGCTCGTATATGCAAACATGGTAATCACGCGGTATTTACCTATTCCTGTTTCGTAACTTCTATTCTCTATATAGGAAGAGAAAATAAATGTTGACTGCCTAGTTTGAATGATCGTCATTATTGTTTATATTCCTTCAAGGAAATGGGGTTGGCGACGCGTGTGAGGACGATTTTGATGGAGACTTGGTTCCCAACGAACAGGATAACTGTCCTAACAATTCCAAGATATTCCGCACCGATTTCAGGTATGTATAGAATACATTCGAGTTATATCATAAGCAACTGATAGGTACAATCAGTGGAGGAGTTCGACATCTGGACAAGTTCACATTCGCGGGGATATTTATTTGCGGCAGACTCTGTGTCATCTATAAAATGTGGTCTAACCCAATACAAGATATCCAACGTTTCGGCCAGTGGGGACTTATTGTGTGATAGTCAAATAAGCAACTAAGAACAAATGACGTCACACTTTTCTATAGTCACAGAGCGTCCATTTAATGATCTTTTTTTATCTTTAAAATAGCAATAATAGATTGAAGCTTGATGTTTTCTGAGTATAGTTTATTGGTAGCGTAAGAATAATTTATTTTTAAAATTCAAGTATTTAATATCTTGAAATAAGACAAGGCACTATGTAAGATTACCTGTAATTCAAAAAAACATGAGAGTTTGCAAATTCAAGTGTCACAAAAACGTTTTTTTAGTCCATTAGATTTCATCCGACTGGACCCTGAAGGAGAGTCTCAGCAAGACCCTCACTGGGAGGTTAGAGCCCAAGGTGCCGAGATCGTCCAGACCCTGAACTCGGACCCTGGTTTGGCCGTTGGTAATGAAACCTTCGGTGGAGTGGACTTCGAGGGGACACTGTTTGTAGACACGCAGATTGACGACGACTACGTTGGATTTATTTTCAGGTACGAATAATAAATAGAAGTATATAGGAAGGCGAGGAATGCCTAGGCCCATTTGCAATCTTGATACGATTTCTTCGTTGTTACATTTTTATGCCTTTCTACTTCCGAGTTGAATATTCATATTTTCTTTGTCATGCAACTTTTCATTATAATCTATTGAATCTTGCTAAAAGTCTTTATTATTGATGATCATTAAATAATATTCAAATAAAAGACGTTGTTACGCCGAATATCGTTGTTATAACTGGAGTTTCTTTATTTTCCCCAAAATGAATATATCACACTTTAACTGTCCGGTCCGCGTCTCGCACCGCTGCATTCACCGTGTTATTTGACTTATTGAGTGGGAAAAAAACTTGAATGTTTGTGATGTGCAGTTATCAAAGCAACAAACGGTTCTACGTTGTGATGTGGAAGAGGAAGACACAGACATATTGGCAGACGTCGCCGTTCCGCGCGGTCGCCGAGCCAGGCATACAACTCAAGCTGGTCAACTCTAACACCGGACCTGGAAAGATCCTGAGGAACGCGCTTTGGAATACCGAGTCTACTCCGGGACAGGTAACAAACAAAGTTAGCAAGTTCAGGCATACATCGGAAGCTGGTCAACACCGGGCCTGGTCGGATCCTGAAGAACACGCTCTGGAATATCGAGACTACTCCGGGACAGGTTACTTCTGCGATGCCTTAGGTTATGTATAGTAGTGACAACAAGACCAGGTATACAATATATTCTGGGAAACTCCAACAACGGCCCTGGGTGGATCCTGAGGAAGCGAATAACGAGTCTAGTCAGGTAACGTCTGTGACGTCTTATTTAAGTAGCAATATCCTCTTGTCGATTGCATAACGTGTCGTGTCGTGCGTATATGTAAGGTTGAATGAAATGTATATTTTTGTATGAAGTCGAGAAAGGACTGTTGAGTTGTCCTAGCGCTCGTTCGAAAAGTTACCCAATCACCCCTCAAGTATATAGCTGAAGCTGATAAACACCAGCACTGTCCAGGGACAGATTAAGAGAAACGCGCTCTCAAATACCGAGTGTACTCCGGGAAATAGCTTACCTATCTCTCATTGTGTTTTACTTCCGCGCACTGACGCATTTAGATTACTCACTGTGCTCACTCTGTGTAATAAAACAGACCCAGAACGAAGACTGCACATTTCATCGTTCAGCAATCACAATTACATACAATCTTATAGGTGGAGCTGCTTTGGAAGGACTCACGCAACAAAGGCTGGGAGGAGAAGACAGCCTACCGCTGGAGAGTGATCCACCGACCCAAGATCGGTTTGATCCGCCTCAAGATATACGAGCAAGACCAGCTGGTGGCCGATTCTGGAAACGTCTACGACCTCACGGTGAAGGGAGGCAAGCTAGGGGTGTTCTGCTTCTCGCAGGAAATGATCATTTGGTCTGACCTGATGTACAGATGTAATGGTGAGTTTAATTGATGCCTATTTTTAATCTTGATGAATCTTCTGCAGGTCTATAATACGCACGGACCGGGATAAGTGGCGGACTCGAAGAGAGGCTTATGCTCAGCAGTGGATGATTACAGGCTGGAAATGATGTCTATAATGGTCTTCTCAGGCGCCTAAAATACCTCATAGGATAATTTTTACCTGTATTTTTTGAATAAGTACTGTCATCGTGGCAGAGACAGAGAAATTTTAAATTTTAACCTTCTAACAACTACCGGCGGTTCACATGTTTCACGATTCGCTGTTTTGACAGGACTTACCGTCTTCGCCAATACAACGTGTTTTTATGGAATTCTCCTTGGTTAAATTATACCTCCTTCCTTGGTTACCACCAAACATAGGGCGTTGTTTTTGCCTGGAGTGTATGTACTTACATGCGTGATTGTTCCCATACTTCCCGAACTGCACAGTTGCACACGCACACAGTTGCCATGGCGAACATCTCGCTAGTGTACTAATCTCTATGTTATTTCCCCCTTGGACTGGTCTTTTGGACTGTTCTTTTAAGCACATTTATGGAATCCTGGCGTATTCTACGGGGGGGATGCACCAATTTATTTTTCAGACCGCTGAACGTTAAAACACAGTTCCAGCTAGACAGTTTGTTGCAACCGACCCTCTATGTCTACGTCTTTCTATGCTAGAGTTATTTCTATGCTAATTATTCCTACATTGTTACAGATAAGATACCCGCTAACATAGTATCAGAGCTGCCTCAACGACTTCAGAAAAAATTCGAGGTAGACCACGACTTTGTATATTTGTAAATATAAAAATCAGATATTCGAAGTTAAAGCAATCACATAATGTTTGTACAGAAATCGAAAAACCTCTTTGTACGGGTAATTCTAATTACTTTGCGTTCAACCGCCCTCCTCTCCATAGCTGAATTTTTGACAGTCTGCAAATTTTTGTTGCATTTTTGGTTGTTTGGTGGGGGTCAGGGAGCACTCTCGGAATTACCCTTACTCGAGTGACTTTAGATGTTCGAATGTGGTTTCTTCTGCAGACTTATTAGTAAAGTAACCATTTAATCCTGACATCTGTTCTATCTTGAGTTGTAGGTATTACTTATAGAATCTTTAAATTTACCGACTTGTGACACTTGAACAGCTCTTGGTCATTTAATTTTCTAAAACGTAACTTTGAGCAATTAAATAAATAAACTACTTTTAAACGAACCCTATGAAAAATTATATTATTTTGATGAAAATATAATACTCTACACGCTCTCTTATATAATGTATAGGTATGTTAGCACAGCTATCTTTATAAGATTAAATATTGTAAGTACAGAATGTTTATGTGTTCATTTCTAAGAAAATCTTGAATTCTTAGGTTAAGTTGATAATATATGATGATATATTTTTATATCTACCTACTCGTTTTATTACATTCATCTTACGATGAAGGAGGTTTCTCCTTCGGCTGTCTAAAAATTGAATTTTTGTCCTCGTTCGTAACTAGTTGCGATCGGATATTTTTTCTACATTGTACGAAACTCGTGATAGCCGAACCTTAGCTGTAGCTGCAGATGCTCGTAGAAACTATCGAATTACAAAGACGATTGCTACTGGTTTCCTTCAAAGAATAACTGTCGATCGCAACTCGTGTCGTTCGTGGACACAAAAGTATTCGCTTGTAACTAGTTACAAATCTGCGTACGTAAACGCGAACGGAGAGTTTAACCGACTCGTCGCCTTCTATTCTTGTCGTCACCAAAGATGCAAGGGGAAATCCCAGCCAGCCATATACAATAGTTCCTGACATCGCAGCGGCGCGGCGTCTCCAATCTGGCTAGACAATTTAGTAGCTCGCTTGTCTGACGAAGTCGGTTACGGTTCCCGGACTTTGGTCCTTCTAGGGGGCGACTGACAAGGTATATTGAGTAATCTTGGTGACAGGTAACTGGGAAGTTTAATTTAAGTTAGTGTTATGATTTGATTTCGATACGCTAAAGAAAATTGCCCGGTCTTATACCAGCTATGGACAATGTTTGTTTGATTATTTCGATCAGCAATCAAAGCGGTAATTAATACCAAAATGAAACCAGCCGGCCAATTCAATTAATAAACCAATTATTTGGGAAGGCATCAAAATGTTGTTTATGCAGAAATGTAGTGAGGTGACCATGCTAAGATATATTTTTAGTAAAAAACATATGGCTATGACATTACTTTTAACTATATTATTCAGTAAGTGAAATTAATGGACATAAGACTTGTTTACGCCCAACTTTTCTAGCTTACTAGCCGGCGGTGGGACCAGTGCCTTATGCTGGTGTTTAAGTGTAATAGCTGGAAAAAATATATATTACTGTTTAATATTATTGTCCCGCAACGATCACCATAGTTTTGGCCCCTGTTTTCTTTTGTGTATATTTCGCACATACTTTTTAAACACAAGTGCGCGTCGGACTCGCGCACGAAGGGTTCCGTACCATAATCTATAAAAACTGCAAAAAAACACGTTTGTTGTATGGGAGCCCTTTTAACCTTTGGGTACGGCACCCTAAAAATCCAAGTAGTACATAAAAGCCGTGGTCCGAACCTCCAGATAATAAATATGAAAGGCAAATATAATAAAGAGGACATAAAACTGACCGAAGCGTGGCACGTGTATTACTGCTGGTCGATCACGTAACGCATTGTACCTACGTACATGTCAGCGTCATATAGTTAGTAGCAGCCAAGGTAGCCAGGCTGCTACTAACTATATGACGCTGATTGTACGTTAGGTAGATCTAAATGTCAATTTTTATATGGAAAAATTACTGAAGGACCGTTGGATACCTAACGCGCGTTCAAAGCGATACGTGGTTACCCCTCCAGAGTAGCTGCTGTTTGTTGTATTGTGAAGGCGCCGTAGGTTCAGCGAAGTTAAGCGAACAAAGTTTTTGAAAAATTTAATGCGTCTGTTTATAATAACATGGTTTCAAAATAAATTACTTTAAAAACAAAGTTTTAACCGACTTCAATTTAGTACTCCGCCAAGCCACGAGAATATTTCCACATTTCTTGTCCAATTTACCACATGAACTGATTTCCGAGAGCAAATGCGTTGATTATTAGAGAAAAAAACCCAATCGCTGTATGTGACCCGATAATATTTGAGGACTTCCGTCGATTCCACATAGATCACCTTTGGCACTTCATTAGCTGCTATTTATTTCCGTTGAAATACAACGGAATCTTATCAGAATCTGTGATATACTTTTGTACTTTTAAGTAAATAATTGAGGAATTCCGTAAGTCATCTGTGGTCTTCATCATCAATTCCACTCCACCAAATTTATGATTTCCGGGTGTAAATACACGAGTTATAATAGAAAATACCAAAATCACTACACGCGTGCCTAATATAATTGAGGAGTTCCCTCAAATCCTCATGGATCCCATCATCCAATTGAATTTTAAAAAAATGGGACCCACCTGGAAGCATATACTTACAAACAAAAAAAAAAACGAATCGGCTCATCAATGACGGATTTCTGAGGTAACAAACATTGAAAAAAAAAATACAACCGAATTGAGAACCTCCCCCTTTTTTTTGAAGTCGGTTAAAAATACGAATAGTTCTGCAGCGAACTCAGCGATTTGAAACATGATTCAGCAATTTACGCTCAATAGACAAAAATCATGAACATAGGTCTAAAATACCTACATTTAAAAATATTCGTAACAAATTATGCACAAAAGCTAAAAATATTAAAATTGCTTCTAAAAATCGGCAATATCATGTTCGAGGGAACTCAGTGATTACTTTTTTATTTATTTAAACGGCCAAAAAATTAAACTTAAGAAACATGATATCCACGCTGCCGAGCACGCACTTCCATCTCGCTCACGCTTATGCTCAGTGAGAGGGAGAGAAGACCATGAACCTACGGCGTCTTAATGTGCAATTGTTTTACAACCCTACTTGAAGTTAACAATTAAACAATATATATGTCCATAATGGTAGATTTTAAATACTTTTTGTCACTTTAAGTGAAACAAACTATACAGTGGTTTAGAATTCTTCCAAACTACACCTACTACATCGAAAATGTGTATGTATGAAATTTAAATATGATCAAATCACGCAGGATGTTAAAATGGGGAATCCATTATATTATTTGCCTAGAAAATACAGTCATTTGATCAAATCTCTGAATCTGTTTAGTGAAATGACGAAATCGGTCAAAAAAGGCAACTCGTTTTTTCATTTCACTAGATTTGTTTAGTGATTTGATAAAACCTCTGAAACGCGTTAGTGAGTTGACGAAACTAACTCGCAGAGTTAACTCGTTTTATTATTTCACTAGACACGTTTAGTGAAATGATGAAAATCTCAACTCTAGTACAGATTAAGTCGCTCGTGCGGTCGTGTTACCTCCCTCCTGCACCTTACCGCTCCCCGGTTTCGCACTTGCGTGTTAGGCACCGGCCGGCTTAGACGCAATTTATGAAAGTTTGTTACATAAGTGTCTTAAAATATCACGCCGTTACCCTGCGAATGTCAAAAAAGTTTTGTATGCAAAGCGAACCACCTTAAAATTATTATATTTCGGTTTACAACTACCTATTCTTGTACTCGATTAAAAAATCTGATTTAACAAACAATTTTATTACCTACTGTTGACATTTTATTTTACAATTTCACTAAATCATGTCAAAGATTTCAACAAGTCTCTAAGAGATATGACCAAATCACGCAGGACATGAAAATAGCCATTCCATTTTATCATTTGCCTACAAAAAAATCATTATTAGATCAAATCCCTAAATCGATTTAGTGAAATGACGAAATCAGCCAAAAAAGGCAACTCGTTTTTTTCATTTCATCTGAATTGATAAAATCCCTGAAACATCATGTGGGAGATTTGATCAAACTTAATTGTAGAGTAACCAGTTCAGAGATTTGATCAAATCACCTACACCATGTTACAGTAGAGACTTTATCATTTCACTAAACGTGTCTAGTGAAATGATAAAACGAGTTGACTCTGCGAGTTAGTTTCGTCAACTCACTAACGCGTTGTTTTTGGCCGATTTCGTCATTTAACTAAACAGATTCAGAGATTGGATCAAAAGACTGATTTTTTCTAGGCAAATGATAAAATGGATTCGCCATTTTAACATCCTGCGTGATTTGATCATATCCCTTAGAGATTTGTCCAAATCTCTGTTTTGGTCATTTCCCTGCGACATATGTATGATAAATTGATAGCCGTGTCCACACCGGCCGAGCGGCTCGCCCGAACGGCTCGCCCGAGCCATCAAAAACGCTCGCCCGAACGGTTCGGGCGAGCCTTCAGAAGGCTCGGGCGAGCCGTCAAAAGGGTGGGCCGCAAGCGCTCGGTCGGTGTGGACGGGCGTTCGGGCAAACGCGCGCGGCTCGCCCGAGCCAGATCGGCTCGGGCGAATTTACCTACCGATAGTTGAGCTCACGATCACGATGAAGCCGCACGTGCGCACAGCTGTCGCTGCAACAACGTTAATTTTGCTTTTGCTTGTTCGAATTCAAAATCGGAAGAAATGTATTTAAAAAAAAACCGTAAAATGTGGATGCGCAAAATTTTTGAGAACCGAAAAGAGGCCGGGATAAAATTATTTGCTCAATTCAGTTATGATCAGAGCGAAGACGCCTACCTATTGAAATTCCTACTAGGTAGGTACTACTCAATCTACCAATCCTTCCAGCTTACAAACAAACCCATGCGTGTCGAACTCAGTTACGCAATTCCCAAATCCGCCTCAACTCGTCTCACTACCAAGTTACCAACCGCCAGTAGGTATAACTTGATCCCTAATTTCCCAATATCAATATGTAATGTAGGTATCCAGGGGTCAAGCTAGTTTTGACCTTTTCCAACGCAGCGACTTCGAATGAACTTTAATAAGTTACCTTGATAAAAAAAAGACCGGGTTGCACTCCGGGAGTGCCGGCAGAATTGAAAACATGAATAATTTTAATTTTGCAACCTCTCTCCCCCTGTATGCCAATATATCTAATAACAACCTTATTAGTAGTACGCTATAGTTCAACCTAACTCTCAAAGCTATCTCTTTAGGAATAACGTCCAAATTCGAACTATTCGAATTTGCTCAATAGCAAAACGGTAAAGGACGCGTGGACAAAATTACTTTATTTGCAGAATATGCAATTGCAAAAAGTGTTTAACGGCTTTATACTCTTACGAATAGCGTTCAGTTTTGAATGGAGTCGAATCGGCTAACAGCAAAATATAAAAGTGTGATAAAACAAAATGGAATTTGCATTTACGAAAAATGTGTTACGACCTTATACAGTTAACAATAAAGTACAAATTAGAATAATAATACGTAGGGCAAAAATCGCCCTCGCCTTCTGTCGTTCGGCCGAACAAAACCACCGTCCACATAGACTGAGCCGCTCGCGGCTCGGGCAAACCGTTCGGGCAAGCATTCGGGGGCTCGCCCGAACGGCTCGGGCAGCCATCGTTTGTCCGAATCACGTCCACACAGGGCGAGCACGTTTGGGCGAGCCGCTCGTCCGGTGTAGACACGGCTATTAAGCATTAAAAAATGTTTCTAAATAGAATTATGTTTTTATGTACCGATTTTTCATTTGCAACAATGAAATATATCATCATCTAAGTACTCGTAATACGAGCCTTCATGGGCTTCCTGTGGATTGTCTCCTATTTTTTTATTATTATTCGCTTTCATATTTGTAACACTGCCCACATGTCTGTGACACACTATTAAACCAAAAAGGTAAAAAGGAACCCTTACGGTTCGACTCTGTCCGTCTGTCACAACGTTAAATATTTCAGGAACGAATTATGCTATCAATTTGGAATAGTCGTAAACAAGGCTAATCCACATGTAATACTATGGATATTATTTGCGCAAATCGCGAAACGTCCGGTCCACGTAACTGGTGACCGAAGAGCTGCACGGCTATCACGCGATGGCGCGCGAGTTCTCTCGATTTTTCGCGCATTATCCGTCTCTCTGTTATTAGAAAACTTAGAACAAGAGGTATAGAGCGAGAAAAATCGAAAGTATGTCGCGGCCATCATGATAGACGGGCTGGCGGCTTTCTCGCGCGACGCATCAGCATTGCAATTCAGCGAGGAAATCTAATTAATCAAAATAAAATACTTAGTTTTAATTTGATTTAGTTAATGTTACTTCAATCGTCAATAGAATTGTACATTGGCTACAAAACCATTAATATATATTTAATTTTATATAAAAACACGAAAACAATTCAGTCTAGTTATTAAGCCAAGTGGGGTATTTTTTTTTAAATAAAGCAGCGTAACGGGTATGAAAGTTTGTACGGAACTCTCGGTGACGGTGAAAGACTTGCACTTGACCGGTTGTTTTTATAATGCATTAGACTCATTACGGTAATAATCTTGATGTATATTGTATAAGTATAATGTGCATGCACAAAAACATCCACGTGTGCAGTTATTTTTGGAACTCTCTGAGTGGACTCCTTTTTTGAAGCAACACTTATGTGAATGTCCTGTAGTTGTTACAAAATAAATTTATTATATTCATACATACATACATACATACATTCACGCCTTTATTCCCAAAAGGGGTAGGCAGAGCACATGAAACTTATGTTCCAGCGCCACTTTTAGCATAACTGTGGGTATAAAAGATCATCAAAATGTGATATTGCAGTGATAGGTTGCTAGCCCATCGCCCACAACACACTTCAACCCTGCTCCCTTAGTCGAGTTTTACGACACCCACGGGAAGAAAGGGGGTGGTGAAATTGTAACCTGACACCACACGGGCAATTGAATTATATTTAATTCAATTCTATTCTATGGCACGTGACGACCACTGGACGATTTTTACAGCTATTTATATTACTACAAGAGAAATTCGCTCAAAAACCAACTGTTTAGATTTTGAATGTGAGCCGCACCTCCATCCTAGGATACTGTGCTTGGAAATAAAAGAGCTGCGAAGATCAATGTTCCAACCAATGTACCGCTGTGCTGCTCTAGAATTCAAGTGTAATGTAGGTAAGTTGTATTTCTTTACATCAAAAAGGGATTTTTAAAACAACGGCCTCGCTTCCATCAGGCATGATGGAACGGATGGACGCTTCTGATGCAAGCGGAGCCATAAGTGCGTTGCCCAAGCCTTTATTGATCTGAGAATTCGCTATGACAGCGAGAGACACTTGCAGTTCCACTCAATACTGCGCGTTTTAGGGAACTCTGGCGATCTTACTCACATTACACATCTACAGAGCAAGTTATTAAGGTTGCGGTATGAATTTCGAAATGGTCATCAATTACTCGGACAATGAATTTTTCAATCAGTTTCCTCTTACAACACTGGCCTTGTAGCGACATCTAGCTACTTTGAAGATTCAGGCTTGGTTGCGGTATGGTCTTAGAATATACAACAGGGTCTCAACTGACTGAGACTACCCTACCGTTTACCCAAACTGGCTCAAGTTGTGCTATTTGAAAGGCATTATGACTTATGCAGTGAAAGAGCATCACATACTGCCACCGCCTCCTGCTGCGGCGTGCGCAGCAAAGTTTGTACACAAAATTCGCACGGTGCCACACGCTGCACCGCACCTCCGACCGGCCAAAGTATGCGGCTCCACACGCCGCAGCGGGATTCGGTGGCAGTGTGTGATGCGCCACGTATTTTATAGAAATTTACGGGCGTAGTTATAAACGTTCTCGTTCGTTCGTTAACCCTATTTTAACTAGTGGGGTTAAAATTAGTTTGTCTTTATCTGTCACTTTGACATTTGTGTTCGTCAGGAAGGGACAAAGCACCTTTTATTTAGCAGAGGCATTTTAAGTTTTGAATTGATGAATATAAGGGGGTTAGTATTTAGGGAAGGGTACCTAATTACCTAAGTTATGTATCGATGCCAACTGGTAATACGTAATTCTGTCATAAATTTTCTATTAATTACTTATTTTAGGTGATGAATTTAACGTAACGTTCGCGAGCATGACAAAATGTCATAGAATGACGCGGCCTGTGCGGCTACAGAGAATTAAGAGAGAAATTACAGACTTTATTGGAAAGAACGGTAAGACGTGCATAGACCAGTTAGCCCAGTGGGTAGTGACGCTGCCTACGAAGCTGGGTTCGAATCCCGGTAAGGACAAATAGTTGTGTGATGAGTATACATATTTAACAGCTCTGACAAGCTTACGAGGCTTTGTGTCCCTTTTAAGCCTCACACAGACTGGTTCTCACCTCACACAGTTGGCGGTGACTAGTTGTTACAACGAGTATGATAATTAAGACCGCGCGTGTCTGAATCATTGACAGGATTATCATAGTACCTACCTATCCACAATACAACTGGCTGTCACGGCATGCCGTGCCAATCTGATAGGTTTTCAGACAAACAATATCGCTTCATTGAACAGGTACACTAGTGCACATTTTGAACATGCCTCACGCCGCCCCTTTGTTTCAGTTTAGGTTTTTTTTTTTGCGCTTATGTGCTCGTCTCGTTCGTTCAAACTTATTCGCGCGCAACTTATCGCACTTCAAAAGCCGAACGCATAAGCGCGTCAACGTTCGTATAAGTTGGGCACGTGACGAGCACCGTACATTCTAATAAGCTTGCATTCTTTAGCTGAGTCTTCGCGCAAGTGCACTAATGCGCACTTGCGCGAAGACTACACTCGCTGTCAAGAATTTCAGGTCACACTAAATTAATTAACCACAATAGGTTTTTTTTAAAGATTTAATACTACTTAGTTTTATTAACATAATATTATACTATTATTTATAATACCAAACTGTATTTGCAATTGCCGGGATCCTATCACGAAAATAAAATATCGACATTTTTGGATTTTTGCGCTAGCGTTAACGTGGTTTTTTCATGGGTTTTTACGGGTCCGATTTAAACCTGGGTAACGTTATTTTTTTACTGTTATTTTTGCAGTTTAGATGTAACATTAAATAAAGATCATGACAGAATTAAAAACACTGTACAACCTTTTAGTATTTTAGGAAAAAATACGGTAGGTACTTTAAGAAAAGTGTCATCGTCGGATCCGAAACTTATAGTTACAGATTGTTGTGAACGGGCTCTAATATACACTCGGCGGACGAAGAATACGGGTCTGCGTATTCTTTGTCCGCCGAGTGTATATTAGAGCCCGTTCACAACAATCTGTAACTATAAGTTTCGGATCCGACGATGACACTTTTGCTTTGGAGCATGCTCCGATATCGGACTGGGCGGTGTGAACAGTAAGCATGTTATCCATACATTTATTTGCCCGCCAAAATCGTTACTGGATCCGACACCGACAGGTTTGGTGTGAACAGGCTCTAACGACGACGAATTAACTATAGACACAATTTGTTACAACAATTTGCTACAATGCAGATGGAATTAAACAATACGTCACCTTTCATTCTAACCAAAGCAAGTTGGTGTGACAAATCGCATCGCCTTGCTTATATCGCCCACAGATCAGCAGAATCGAGAGCGGTGCCCGAAAGCATGCCCGGCGCGCAGAAAGATGGTCTGCGCGCGATTCGGCAAAGGCCTTTACCGCACCTTCCTGAGTGATTGCTACATGCAGATGTATGAATGCCGGAACCCTAAACAGAGTAGGTTGGCTTTATGGTATTACTAGCTTCCGCCCGTGACTTCGTCTGCGTGGACTCGGGATAAAAACTATCCTATATTTTAATCCAGGCTATAAACTATCTTCGTGCAAAATTTCATTCAAATCGGTTCAGCCGTTTAAGCGTGATTGAGTAAGAAACATTCAAACATCCAAACATCTAAACTTTCGCATTTATAATATTAGTAGGATAAAGCCTTATATTAACGTGTATGAAGAATGTAATGAAAGTGAATAAAGCAAGAAAGGTTTGTCAAGATCGTAGCAAGTGGAAATCCGTAACTTCTGGCTACCCCTCCGGGATTAGTTGTATGTATGTAGGTATGTATGTATGTAAGTATGTATATGTATAAGTATAACATTAGGATGGGCGTCGTGTATCTTCTTGATCACCGATATCGTCAGCGGCTAGTAACTTAATAGGTAATTATGTAGGTACTATTGTAGGTAAAATTGAATCCTGACCCACCATGGAACCTTGTTACAATTAACTGACATACCTATTAACGTCATATGATCGTACGTATGATCGTTAATTGTAACAAGGTTCTATGGTGCGTCATGATTCAGTTGGTTCGATAGTACATAGTTTATGTATGTAGGTAACTAAGGGTGGGTTGCACCAAACCATCTTTAATCGTTAGCGGTGTTCGTAAAATCTGAATCAATCGAAAGTTTGACAAGTTTCTATGGAATGATTGCTGCTGACGCCATATTTTACGTGTCGTGGACCTATGCTTGCTAACCACGGATAACCTCCAATAGATAGAGCCTATAAGCGATTTAGTTCGATGCAAAGGTCACCACAGTTGGCGGTAGGTGCGGGTTGCGGGGAGGTCGGTAACGGCGCTGCGATTGGCTATTTCGAAAATAGCGCGCTTTGTCACATCATGGCGCCAGAAGCGTAGTGATGGGACGCGTTGTTCGCTAACGGTTTTTAGCGGTGCCGCAATCAATTGTTAGTAGAATATTTTACATGGCGTAGGTACCTGTTAAAGTAGTTTAAATTTTTGAACGGCTGTCACTGATATATTATTATCATGTTTCATTCATCGACTGTTTTGATCACCACATAACATAAAAAAGTATTTTAATCATAATCACATCGAGTAGTCATATAAAATAATTATTTCTAGCCATTTTACAACATTTACTGCATTATCGTGTTAATATATGTGCCTTCGTCCCGTTCGTATTTTACATAGTTACTAGGAAAGGGCGAAAGCGATGTTTATTCGACATTAACGCGAAAAAACATATATGCGTGGTGACGGCACGTCGCCCTATAGGCTCTATCTATTGGAGGTTAATCTGTGCTCCACCAGAACGCGTGTCGTGCGCGGCGCGTGTCCTGCGCGGGCCCGCGCTAGTTGTAAAGCAAGTTGAAACTACACTTCAAACACATATCGAACGCGGTCCAAACGCGGGCCCGCGGCGCTAAAGCGCGGGCCCGCGCGTACCCGCGCTGCTGCCGCGCTGCACACGCGTTGCATATCCAACCCGCTTGCGCTGTGAATATACCGCTTCAACCGCGCCCGACTTGTGCCGCGCACGACACACGCTGCGCAAGACACGCGCTGCGCAAGACACGCGCCGCGCACGACACGCGTTCGTTGGGTGGAGGCCTTAAGGAAAACTATCCGTGGATTGATTAAGTATTGGGAATGGCCGTAAATTTTACTTTGATCCGCCTGTAATCGTAGCAACCCGCCCTAAGAATCGGACAAAGTTTTAGTTAATGACCGTACGAGTCGTACAGGGGTCGCAGGGGGGAACAGGGGTTGCGACTTCAACAGCAACTTCTGCAGCAACATATAACAACCTTTACATACAAAACAGCTTAGCTCGCGGGCCGCAAGTAAGGGACTGGCGGGCCGCCGGTTGCCGACCCCTGGAGTAGAAGATCGGCCCTCTTAGCCTCGAGTTCATCGCTCCTGTGTACTTCGAAACCTTACAGTTTGACCTTTACTGTTCCTATGCCTCCAGTTTGGCCGATCTTGAACCAAAGTCTCTTCTAGTTAACTGACTAACTTCTAGAGCTGGAGTTGGTGGCGCGGCGGGCATGCTACGCACTCGGCCCCTTGCTGGACGGCATGCCGCGCCCAGAAAAGGAACTCAACCAACCACGAACCAACGACGACCAGCGAGATCGCGTGTTAGACTACATTGACAATCGGACAGGTTCGTATTCAATAGCATCTTATTTGACAACAAATAAATAATCGATATTTTGAATTTTCTCGATAAAGATTAAACATAAGTATAAGGTCAGTCGGGGCAAGTGCGCCACCGGGTTAAGTGCGATTTCATCAAACACGTTGAAATCTACTGATATTTTAATATTATATTAGATATCTTAGATGATCATCATTATCATCATATCAGCCAGAAGACGTCCAGTGCCAGACATAGGCCTCCCCCAAGGAGTGCCATAATGACCGGTCCTGTATGATAGGCGCATTTACCCCGTTGGCGCACTTGCGAGGAGGACTGGATATCGCGTGAGTACTCGCGGGATAAAACAAGTGTAGCCATGTCCATTCTGAAGGTGCATTCCAGATACAGCGACTGGCCTTAGTAAAATGCAACACAAGAGAATAGGTAAGTAAGTTTTAAGAGGGGGAATATTTGCCCCTTTTCAGCTAAACGCTCCTTCATATTAAACGAATGTCATTTAGTATGACACTCGAGCGTTTTCTCTTTCTAACTAGCAAAATTAAAAAGGCAGATATTTTGAGATACCTATTTGCATGGAGTTCTCGTATGAAATTTCTATCAACACTTCATCACTTTAAGCGGCCGCGGAAGCACCAGATAAGAGTGACGTGACCTCAAGCAGGTCGACCGGGCGGCCCGGGAAACGTGTCTCAGCGCGCACAAACGCAAAAATAGGCGTTACCTATAGCCGGCGCGATTAAGACATTTTTATTTATTAAAAAAAAGTCTCGTTTAGGTATTTCAGATTTTTCAACTTTTTGTCCTAAAGACAGAGGGATTACGGGATTCCCCGTCCTTATTTTATTTGAAAAATCCGTGCTCTAGATGATATGACATGTATTGTTTTAGAGAAATATGGCTTAAAACAAAGCGCGGCGGTGTGATAATGCCCTCTCTTCCCCCACTCTAAATGCGGGCTCAATGGCTCGATCTGAATGCACTTCAAGACTGCATGAGGATCAAATGTGCCAAGTTTCACCGCAAAGTAAAAAGTTCCAGCGGGCGTAGCATGTTCAGACAAGTACCTATGCGAGTGCGAGAGTGACGGATGTCTTATCCACAACGATAAGTGATAAAATGGCAACCGTGCTACGTAGGAATTTGGTATACCTACTTGCCTGACAGGCGTAGGTTTATGTTATTTTTGAGATTTTATTTTTTGTCCACAGATGAACATTTTCACAAACTACGTAAGACCTAAGTACCATGCATAAGTACTATTTATTTTATTAAAGGTTATTGGACTTGGGTATTAAACGAAGATATTCAAAATATTATATTAGCCTAAGGTTATTAAGATTTAATAAAAAATTACCGTCCGGTCTTTAACATGCCTACTTAGGTACCTATGTTCAGGCGATGCCTTGATTTGAGACCCCCCTAGACAGAGACAAGCTGATGCCTTCCGCGCACGAGGAAAAGAGATGTAACACTATTCGGGAATGGCTTTTTTGGCCAAATTTCGATAAATACCTACCTTAGAGACGTTTTATTTAAATTTCATAAAGTGAGATTTTAGATGAGATAAAATACTATAGTATTAACTTGATTGTGTCGTAAAATAATGTATCGTTTGAGTAGGCTGAGTAAAAAAAGGAAAATTTATACAGACCCAACTTTGGAATATTTTTCTATCGAGGAAATTTTAAGCAATCATGTATCGATAAAATCAGATAAACAATCATATAGTCAAGAATCATATATCTGAGAATCAGACCTTATTGTTTCTTAATCTAGTCAGAACGGCGTTTCAAAGCACACCATAATTTCCAATTCACCCCCTTAACGGGTAAACATTCGATTTCATGGATTTCATGTACCTATGTACAACGGACGAGTCTCGAACATTACGTTTATTGGAAAGATGATGATCCTTAATAATGATCCCATCGAATAGTATAATTAATTAGTGAGTTTATTTTTGTTGCTTGGAAGTTGTTAGAACTTTTCATAGAATCTGTGAATGGAATTATTCATCTTCGGGAAATGACCAAAAAAATCCTCTACTTACGTAAAATAAGCTCACAGGTTAAGGCTTTGAGGTAGTTCCAGGAGCCAAATATTTTCATAGTATTTATATGAACTAATGTTTGCAGTATCCCTCGTGCATTTGGATCATAAACCAAAGTTTATTTAAAAAAAATGCGGAATCTCATCAATATCACCATGCTCATTTTTGGAGTAGCCCGCCACCTTACAGATTGACCGCAATCATAATAACACACTAGCTGTTGAACTCTTGGTAAAAATAGTTATTCCTTTTACTTGTTTGTTCAGTATTTATATCAAATATTTTCAGAGCGTTGGACCCCCCCGCGGCCCGTGAATATAGAGAAGGCACCTAAACCAACTGTAGACTTGCCATGGCTCACAAGACATCGCAAGAGCACAAAAACTCCATCCAAAAAGACCGAGCCTACAAAAACTCGACCAAGAAAAGACAAATATACAATTACAATATCCACAACTTCAAAAGAAGACCAAGTTGAACCTGAGGCTGTAACTGAAGCTCCATCTACCAGACCTTTAGCCAAAACAACAACTCCCGGTTATGATCAACCAGATAAATCATATAAAAAAAAGAATGGTACGTAATTACATGGAATGATAAAATCAACAAATGTGTCATTTACAGGGAAAAGGTACCTTATTGACGCTGGCGCTTATGGCATGAACCATGATTAATGATGCGTACAGTCAACGTCAAAAATATGTTTACACCATAGAGGAAGAATAGAATAGCGGGGGACTTACACACATATACACACATGAGAGACAAGAATGTATGCATAGACAATACCACAAGTGGGAACGAGATACAATGTCAAATCTCCTGTCCCTCAGCGCAAAAATATCAAAATATTGTACTGGAACTGACCTCGCCATGACGTCATCGATATAACACATTAGACGTCAAGAATCTAATGTTAATTCTAATCTAATGATAATTCTTAATATAGTAAAGTTAATTTGTACCATAGTCCCTTTCAGGCAAACACTAGGACGACATCTATTCCAACCTCTATACCTACATTTATTCGACGTCGAAGGTATAAATGCGTCACGGCGTAATAATGGCGAAAGCGTAAATAAGGTACCTTTTCCCAGAGAATGATACCAATCAAAAGCAACGTGCCCATTATCTGCAAGCTTTATTCTGCAAGATTGGCCGTGGATACTTGTGTAGGTATGCTTGTTGGAAGCGAGTCTGTCGTGCCGGGTGTTCATAGAATCGTAGAAAAAATATCTTATTGAAGCATTCTTACTTTTCGTTGAGAAAACTAGATTGAATCTGGAAATAAACCACAATTTGATTGCTGCAATGAATCAAAGATCAATCATCACTGCACAAAGAACTCTTTTCTTCTATATTATTGCATATCCATATTTCTTGCATTTCACGAAGGCGGATTTGAAGAAATGAGACTTAGGGCTTATGCAGACTGCGTTTCTTAAGAGGAAACACAACGGCCGTTTTTCCATAGAAACGTAGTCCCCTGTTTTCTCCCTGGATAATGGCAGTAGAACAATCATTTTTTTCCATAAATCTATGGCTACTATTGACATGTTCCTATGTTTTCCTTTTTTTAATAAATATATTCTAAAAGAGATAACCTCCAAGAACTTTGAATAAACGCCAGATTTTCCGCTGTATTCAAACACCCAGAAAACAATTTTGACTAGATTATTAAAAAAAAGAAAACACAGGAACACGGCCAAAGCCTTTCTTTGATTTTTAATTAAAAAAAATAGTTAAATAGGTCAAGTTTTGGAGAAGAAATCAGGGGACTACGAAACGTTGATTTTATGTAATTTTAATAGGTATTTTCGGTCCAAGCTGCAGTTGTCTATCGCGCTCTGCGGAGGCTTGTGGTTGGCGGGGCCCAACTTGGAAAGATAGGTAGGAAAAAAAAAAAAAAAAAATAAAGGCTTGTGGTTGGCGCGACAGCAATACATTTTACAAATACCTATTTCTCAATTATCTTGACCTTAGTGTTTTCTCGTCGAATCACAAGCAGGTAAATCGAAACAAACCCGCTTCGACAGCGTGCCTTCATAGTAACGCGTCTACTCGCCTTCTTGAAATGCAACAACTACTTAACAACTATGATAGAGTTATGGGATGTCAATGATTCTACACGCCATTATTGTTTGGATCCAGCAACTTGACTCGACTGGCCTCGTAAGTTGATGTACGGTGGTTTAGATTTAGACGCAAGAATCAAAGTAAAGAAAAAAAGTAAATTCTTATATTCATGTAATCACTTTGCATGTCACTAGGTGGCTGAATGTATCTCAAAATGTTACTGTTAATACCATCATGTACCTGCATTCTAGCAAATAAATGTACCTATTTCATTTCATTAAGTTTGGAACCACGTTCCAGGGAACATTGCGGAAATTTCTAATTTTTATTAAATTTTTTACTTTAAGCATTTCACCATTATGTTTTTGTTTTAGTACATTTCACAGTAGAGAACGCAGATGTTTGCGGCGACAATGAGGAAGCAGAAACTCCCATCGATGTACCAGATGTCTGTCCCAGTTCTACTGTAGATAATATTCTAACTACTAAGAGGTAATATATGCACCAACCTATGCGCATTCAGTCCAATATGCGGTCGTAGCGGTCGCTCCCGGTTGTACGTTATTTCATAGACTACATTTTCATAGAATTTCGTTTCACATATATGTAAACTGATTCTCATATTATAATTTCATAGAATAGTCATTTCGCTGACTAGGTACTTACTCTGTAGAATTTTTAACCATAGATTTTTGTTGCAAATAAAATTTAATTCTTCGATATTTCTGGTAACAGAATTTTAAATCCTATTTTTTATACTTATATTATTCAGTTTATGCAAAACTTATTGCCAAAAAAATAGTTTTATACAGTTTTTTTTTCCTCAATAACTGAGTTTCTAGATTATCGTTTCATTTCGCAGAATGCTAACTACGTAGAAATTTTAATTACAGTTTTTTGTTGTAAAGAAAATTTTATATTGCGATATTCATATTATAGAATTTCAAATCATATTACAATATTTATCCGTTTAGTGGTTGTACGTTATTCCATAGGCTAAATTTTCATAACTTAAGCAACATTTTGTGTAGAATCATGTTGCATTGTGTAAATGGAGTAAGTAATTAAAGTATTATTAAAAACTGTCGGTTCTGGCGCTTCGCCGGCCGCTGCCGCGGCACGCTCGCTACGCTCGCTCGGCTCGCGCGCTGTAAGCACGCCCAGCTTTTTAGATGTCAGCCTGACTTACACTAACTGGTCGTCACCAAAACCACGAAACCCAAAGCTTTCTAATACGGTTAGGGGCGAGTACGGGAACATTGACATAGTTGTCTTGTAGTCGTAATAAATGGAAATTGAAATAGAAATTGTTCGCAATTTTTATAAAAATCGGGACGATCGGGTGTTTGACTGTAATAGGTATCCGCGGTACTGAGGTCTCATCATAATCATCATCTTATCAGCCGAAAGATGTCCACTACTGGACATAGGCCTCCTCCAAAGAGTGCCACAATGTCCTGTCCTGCGCCATCCGCCCATCCCTTAACTTTTACCAGGCCATCAGTCCACCTTTTGGGGGGTCTACCCACGCTACGCCTTACGGAACGTGGAAGGACCGTGGTCTACGTAACAATAAATGCTATATATGTGCTGGTGGTTTATTCGATTTCCGGTCAACATAGTCGCAATCCAAACAAATCCCGTGCTGTTCTCTCAAACCACGGCTGAAGTACCGGGATCCGCCAATTTAAGACAGAAGCCCACTGGTGTGTAACATATGATAGTCTAGAAGACAACGTGGGGGGATTGTGGCAAATCGTGTTCTTGTCTCGTATAAAACTGAACCATAAAACTAGAATTATTTCAGAAAGTATGTGAAAGTAGAAATTCACCCTGAGCAAGTGGAAGATATCTCCCCTGTGTGGACGGTATGGAACCACGGCACCGACGTAACAACGCGATCAAGAGCTGATGCCGGAGTAGTGTTGGGCTGCGAGACCTACGCGGGCGTTGATTTCTCTGGCAAGGTTATGGTCAACAGTTTTAAGGATAGTGATTTTATGGGATTTGTATTTGGGTAAGGCACCTATCTATCCTACTAATATCCTACAATATATTACTATATCCTATTAATATTATAAATGCGAAAGTTTAGATGTTGGGATGTTTGTTACTCAATCACGCTTAAACGGCTGAACCGATTTGAATGAAATTTTGCACGAAGATAGTTTATAGCCTGGATTAAAATATAGGATAGTTTTTATCCCGGGTCCACGCAGACGAAGTCGTGGGCGGAAGCTAGTATTGAATCGTATACTTGTGATAATAGTTGTAGCAAAGTTTTGCTTTCGCCAAAGCCTTATTGTTCACTAATTTCTTCTTCTTTGCCTTCGCCTTATTCCGGTCGGCTTTCCCCGTCAATATGACCTAACACTTCGCTCCTGTGCATCTTTGTAGTGAGCCTCATCTTTGTAGTGTCTATCTGGATATTCATCATCCAGGTGGCTGAGATCTTCCATCTTCCTATTCCCCCTGTACAGTCAGCAACAGAAGTAACTACTTCTCTCTCTCTCTCGCTTGCCTAGAGGCACTAGAGTGCTCATAATGAAATACACACGAATCTAAAGGTCGGGTGACCAAAGGCTGCAAGGATTATTTCGAGGGTGTTATTCTGCTTAACACTTCTGCACTGGCTCAGTACAGTATTAATACAGCAGGGTCATGCTAGATAATATTTTACACTCACATAGGTTTTTTTTTCAGTTATCGAAGCAACATGCTCTTTTACCTAGTAACTTGGAAAGCATCGTCGGCTAAATATTGGATAGGGCAACCCTTCATCGCCAGGGCCGATGCCGGCGTCCACATCAAGCTCGTGAACTCATCCACTGGCCCCGGCCCGGAAATGAGGAACTCCATTTTTAACACCAAGTCTGTTAAAGATCAGGTCATGTAAATTACGATACCTTATCAGATCAAATACACACCATGTTATTGTCAGTAATTTTATAGTGTCCTTTAATATTTTTATTTATTGTAATATTTGCTTTTATTGAGCTTGTGATCTTCTTAAATTTTTATGTTTTTTTCTTTTGTAAATTGTCCTTGGTGTGCAATCGTGGTGCCATTGTTCCGTGCTTCACCTAATGGTGACAACGGAAGACCACCATTATATTCAATTCACTTTGAGCACTGGTTTTTGTAAAGTAAAAACAAGTATAAATATTTTTCCCAATGGTACCAGTGTAATGGTAAAGTGTAAGTAAGTAAAAAGTATCAGTGGTACCCAAAAGTGCATCTAAGTAGTTTTCCTTTCTGGATATAACACGCTAACCTGAAATATTTGCTAACAGGTGACTCTCCTTTGGCAAGACCCTACCAAATATGGTTGGAAACATAAGCGGAGGTACACCTGGCATCTAATACATCGGCCCCACGTCGGCCTCATTCGGATGAAGGTCTTCCTGCACAAAGAACTCGTAGTGGACACGGGAAACGTATACGATTCCACCATTTTGGGGGGAAGGATCGGCCTCTTTACCTTCTCACAGGAAGAAGTCGAGTGGACAAGAATGAGTTCTAAATGCAACGGTGAGTACGTCAATTATCATCACCAACCTAGTTTGACGGAGCCATAATATAAGAATATTGCAATGTTGCGAATATAGTGAAGTCCTGGTATAACAGAAGTTGTAAATGACTTCAATAACAGCTGTTTCTGACTCAGTCGCTTGCGGCGTGGAAAACATTACTATATCGAATGTCTATAAATAAATAAATACATATTTGGGGACAATCTTACACAAATCGTCCTAGTCTCAAACTAAGCAAAGCTTGTACTATGGGTACTAGACTAGTTAGACGATATACATACTGATATAGTTAAATAAATACTTCAACATAGAAAACATCCACGACTCAGGTACAAATGGGTCAATTTTCAAACGAGCTGTTTTTGCTGTCCCACGGCTATAATTTCAAGTCAGTTTAACATGGAGTATTGATACATATATATTTGTATTCCGTGTATTATATTGTACTTAAAATATATATAACAATACCATAAATATTAATAGATTCTAAAAAAAAAATTTGTTGATATCGTAAAACGGCGAAATCTACCGCTTTTTCGCGTGTCCCACTTGCGGTTTTGCTCAAACAAAAATTCATAACTATAGATTTCGGCAACGTGTAAATAAACAACTTGTACTGTTATAAAGAAGATTTATTAGCGTATTCATTAAAGTATCTTGCAAAATTAATGCGCGAATAATTAAAACCAGTGAAGTGTTTTAGTAGTTGTCCCACGCGCGACCCATTTATTAGGACTCAAGCTCAAAACCCTTAAAATCTGGTTTTCTATTGTCCCACCCCTACATTTACTTTACGATACGATAGATAGGTTAGTTGGGCTTCAACCACCAACGGGAGGGGAGGGAGCGCCAGTATTTTTGACGGAGGAAACAGGTTTTCTTTATACGAAGTATTTTGGTACGGCTATGACGACATTTGTATGGGCGTTTATTTATTAATATACGATTGAAATAAAAATGTGTCTTTCATAACAAAGGTTAGCAATATGGGGTAAGAGTTTCGTGTTTAACTAATTAGTGAATTCAATTAATAGTGTACGAAGGACAGCCAAAAAACATCCATGTTGACATTTGTATGGCGACATTTGTACGGCTTTTTTGGCCGTACAAATGTCGAACGTGGCATAGAAATGTCGATTTAAAACAAAATGTAAGTAAAGCACGAAATTAATGGAAATTGGAAAGGATTAAACTAGCCTCGATTTAGGCACTGGTTCCGTGGCACATTTGTTGTTTGCTACCTTACCTACTTACTACTTTTTAGGGTTCCGTACCCAAAGGGTAAAAACTACGGGACCCTATTACTAAGATTCCGCTATCCGTCCGTCTGTTCGTGTGTTTGTCTGTCTGTCCGTCTGTCACCAGGCTGTATCTCATGAACCGTGATAGTTAGACTGTTGACATTGTCACAGATGATGTATTTCTGTTACCGCTATAACAACAGATACTAAAAAAACAGAATAAAATAAATATTTAAGGGCTCCCATACAACACGTGATTTTTTGCCGTTTTTGTAGATAATGGTACGAAACCCTTCGTGCGCGAGTCCGACTCGCACTTGCCTTTGCTGTCATTTTGCTACCTTCTCTTAGGCAGAATGAAATAATCTGTTTTCTAAGTGATTTTTAATATTTTGGAATATAACCACAGAATAAGTAATAGTACAAATATAACGATCATCATAAACCATAAACCGGAGATACTATATCGAAATAGTGAGTTTTTTAGTATGGTACAAATATTTAAAGTTTTTCAACAATTGTATGGCAAAATCGACATTTTGATGGCACTCACCGACATTTGTATGCCGCTATCGACATTTGTATGGCTGAATCGACATTTGTATGGCGCTGACGACATTGGTATGGCACGGTGTTTTTAAAGCGTCAATATCTAGCTAACCATTAGAAGCAGAGAGGTGCCTCGTGCATCATATTTTTTCTTTTTAAAAGCGTGAGGTAGGACGTTGTCGGTACGAATTTGATATTCCAAAAAAATAAAAAAACCATACAAATGTCGAAAAACGGCCTCTTCAAAAATTGACCCAAATATTCATGCTCATGTCATGACACAAATAAATGTCTTTACCGGGATACTGAGGTTAGATGGTGGTGCCGTGGCATTGGACCCCCCTCATCTGATCTGATTGATACTGCCGCGTCGCGTCTTTTCCATTACCATGAGGTCCACAAGTCTCTCCAATTGGTAGGGATTTCTTTGTGCATAGCTCACTTAACTAAGTACCGTATTTTTTATTTGTTACTTGCACTGCCCACAATCTTTTTCGCTTTGCGTTAAGGTTTGACTGGTAGAGTATGCCATATCGGAATGGCCGTCTAGTCGCATAACAACTATTGTCATAATATCGATCGTCATACAACATTACGCATCAAGTTTATGCTTATATTTTTTTTGGCGTAAATTATACTATGGCGTCATAATTATACGGAGTCATAATTGGTTTAACCATAATGTAGTATGTCATACATCTATTTAGTCATAATATTGATAATTATAATTATTTTTAGTAATTATTGTAAATGTCATACATTTATCAAGCCATGCAGGGAGGGCGTCAAATAAACTTTTCTCTGAGATCAACCAATTATGCCAAGTTATTGGTGTATAAAGTTCAAGTTTTCACGTAGACAGTAGGGAACAGGGACTTAGTGGCAAAACTGACTCGGATCGCGGATAGGTTAGAAGACGAACGCGGGAGCTTCGGTCTTCGAGGTTATTTTTTTTAATAAAAGAGCGGAAAAACTTGCTTTTAAAACTTTTTGTAAACTTTTATATTGACCGCCCTTTGCTATATAATTCTTATAAAATTGTAATTTACTTGCTTCTGAAGAGCAATTTTGTACTAGTCATCAAAGTAAGATAAACATAGGTTTATGCATCTTGCACTTTATGCGTTTATAAATACAGTATAGTTAAATTGTTTTATGAGCAACCAATTTATGTCCATTATAAAGTGTGCTTAAATTATTTTATGCGCATTACACAATAATGTTCTTAAACATTATGATTAAAATCGTTATGCGCATAAATGTATGACTATTTACAGTTATGCGTAATGACGAGTATGACGAACCCACGTATGCCTCAAAAATATGACTTTAAACTTTATGCAACCCGACCCCTACCCGCCATATCGTCTTAAGTCCGCCTTTTGTACGATACGTTTTTCTTTTATCCAATAAAGTATAAAGAAGTTTTTTGTTCCAGATAAAATTCCGTCAAATGTGATGTCTGAACTACCACCAGACCTGCAGAAGAAATCGGTTGTAGATAGTAATTACGTGTTTTAAAGTATTGTCGTTAATAATAATCATTTTTTGCATGCAATCAGTTGTTATTATCGCCTATGAAGCCTAACTTTGCCTACCTTGAAAAGCTGAGATTTATTTGAGTTTGGTTGAGAGTTATAATAGTCCGGTGGCCGACTGCAAAAATCCTACCTGATAAAAAAATTGAAAATAGCTACTCTGTAGGGCTAGCTTCAACTGCTGGTCGGCCGCGGCTTAACTTTGCAAATTTGCGCAAATGGCAAGAGTGATGCAAACATTTATAAAAAAAACCTCATCGAAAAATTGAATGAAACTTGTATGGTAGGAGAGGCCTTTGAGGACTGTAAAAAAAAGTGGTCGGCCAAATACATTTTACATCATTGACTACAGCTACATTTTACAATTTACATCATCGAAAAATAGAATGACGTACACGGATTACCATAGCTAAAGTAAACCTGTTGACGTATTTTTTAGTCGGCCACACTTTCACGTCCTGGCAGTTTTTGCAGTCCGACCACATTTATAAAAAGTTGAAGCTACTAAAAGAGGTAGGTTTTTTTTTCAGTCGACCACCGGACTATAAGGTCAATCCCGAAACCTTAATGCCTAATAGTTGCAACCCCCATTGTTCACCTTTATTATTTTGACAAAAGATTGTAAGTGAGTTGAGTATTAGACCAGTGTCGGGGACTAGGATAATTAATTACCTTTTATAGGAATATCACAGTCGACTTTGTGATCACCCTCCCAACTAACCTTTTCTGACTCAGTAATTATTGCGATGTCGGGATAAAAAAAATACAACGATTTGACCATCACGGGATCACCTCATTTTACCGACAGACGTTTCACCGAATTCTTTGTTAATCGAATTTTCATTTCATCGAACTTTTTTTGTCTTAGAAACCGTTGACTTGCTAGGTAAAGCTGAAAGTTTATTGTGTAGAACCCATTGGGGTTGGTTAGGTTAGGTTTCCTTTATAACAATCCTGAAAAGTTTACTGTTTCTGAAAAAAATGACATCAATGAAATGAAAATTCTGCGAAAAATTCATTCGATGAAACGTTTGTCGCTAAAAGAAAGGTAAACCGAATACCTATCACGTTTATAGGCTTTCATAGGCCATGTTGCAGCAGTTTACGCGTTTAAAACGATATGCGACAATATTTTAAGTGACTTAAGTATCCTTTATTACCTTTTGTATGTTTAATTTCAATAACTTATTTATTTACTGTCTCAATTTGTTTTATTTACACCTTGACAGAAATACACAGAAATATTTTAAGTAAACCGCTCTGCCAATCTACTCGTACTAGTCCGCAGTAAGCTCGGCCAAATTTCACCTTCCCATACAAACGTAGTTACGCTCTCATTATAAACCTACGTGTTGGATTGTGACGAAACTTTGCATATACAATGACATGAGGTATATCTATGTTTGTAATTAGTTTATATGGTTCCAGAGGCTCTAGTATAAGTTTCACCGAAACAAAACTTTACGATCGCGTTTGCGTTTCACCCTCAATTTGTATGGGATTTGACAGCTAAACGCGAACGCGGTCGTAACGTTTTGTTTCGGTAAAACTTATACTAGAGCCTTTGTTTATAAAACAAACAAAATACAGCAAAAACAAGTTTTGTATGAAAAACTTAAATTCGCTGCATTTTACTATGGTATCTGAATCTACATAAACTAATTACAGACACAGATATACCTCATGTCATTGTATATGCAAAGTTTCGTTACAATCCAACACGTAGTTTTAAAATGAGATATAACTACGTTTGTATGAAGAATCGAGCTGGACTCTTGAAGACCTCATTGACACTGCTCAAAGCACATCAGAGCGGACTCGTCTCGTAAGCCGAAGGCTTCACACTTTGCCTTCTCCCAACTTCACTTTGGCCCCTTGGTCAAATTATTATTATGCCAGAAGAGTGCTGGCCGCACCTCGCGCCAAGCCTCCCTGAATTAAGTCATCCATATGGCTCTTACCTCTGTTTAGGTTTAGCGTGCCGGCTATTTTAGAGCCGAACGAACGGTATCGTACGTGACGAAGGCAAACATCCCCAAGGCATGACGCTCATTCCAAGGTTGCTTGTGTGGGACGCTACGTGCATTGATAGGTACGCTAGCACCATCCAATGTCCAAGCGACCTCCTATAGAGCCGGAGCAGCGTCCGCGACGGCTGAACAACAGTAGCGGCGCAAATATCGTGGCCTTGACGAGGACTAGATACCCTTGAACCATGGGACAGGGGTACGGTGGCCCTATGTAAGAAGATATAGGAGCGCCCCATCGAAACTCCCAGTGACCAGAGGGCTGGCAGCTATTTTGGCTAAAGGATTAATTTCGCAAACTAGTGGCAACGTTGCCAGCCTTCTGGGCATCTTAACGAATTATGGGAACCTGGCTTTTAGATTAGTAATACTGTACTTGATTTTTATACAGAGATTATGTCTTTCTTTTTGGTTGTTATTAAAATACTAGCTTCTGTCCGCGACTCCGTCCGCGTGGAACACGTTTATATCGTAACTCCATACAAACTTTTACCCCTCATTTCATGCTTTAAGGGATGATTTCCGGGTTAAAACTATCATTTATCCTCCTCTGGGACTATAACTATCTATATATTTACCTAATTTCATCTAAATCGGTTCAGCGGTCTAAGCGTGAAGAGGTAACAGACAGAAAGACGGACAGACAGACAGATACACTTTCGCATTTATAATATTAGTATGGATGTATATAAAACCTTATCTTTAAAAAAAACGATGTAGTAAACAATAAAATAGTCAACCGATAACTGAGTAAATGAAAATAGTTTCCGATTCAGCGTATGCAAGTTGAAAGTTAGGCTACTTAACTATAAGTCTGTTTATTATACCTAAGTATCGTACTTACAGTCACCAGTATTAATATCTGGCGGAACAAAGTAATAATAATAATAATAATAATAAAATTATTTATTGCAACTATAAACATAGGTACATAATAGTTGAAGCCCCGGCTTTCAAAGTAGGTTTCCCTGTGTCTCAAAAGCCGGTTCCTTCCTTGATACAGGCATTATAATATATAATAGTAAATTGATCTGTACGCCTACCATGAGTTTGACAATGACGGCTTACGCTAACGAGTATCGAGTTTTCTATCTGTGCATCCCGCTCGTACTGTCAAAGTGCAATAGAGATGCACAGATAGAAAACTCGATTCTCGTTAACGAAAAATGACAATGTCAAACTTATGGCAGCCGTACTGACATTACTCTATTTCTAGGGCCGTTTGGGGAGTGTATGGTATTTATGTCCGCTTTTTTATGGCATGGGTATGTAACTAATCTAATTGCTATAGTGACTGTAGGTATACTTTGAGGTAACAGCTGCTTACCGTGTAACTTTAATGAATTTGCAGTTTGCATTAAATTGAATGCAGAATTCAATATTTTTTTTAGTCCTTAGATATCAAAGTTGTAAAGTATAACAATATAACCTGCGCTGCGCTTATTGAAAATACGTTTTTGCCATGCAAGGGTTCGAATAAATATACGCAGTTCACCGAGATATTGTTATGTTAGGACCTAATGGTAGAATCCTGTAGATATTTCTTACATTTCTTCCTATTAATGTTGTTAACTGTTTGTAGCGAATACCTTACAAGTTTTTTCTATTAAGTAATTAATTTGAACACACATTTCCGATCGCCGCTAAAATTGCCTAATTGAGAAGCCAATACTGCTCCTTCAATCATGTACCGTTCGCGTATTATATTCCTGATTTATTTTTGTACACTAATTTCTTTCAGCAATGGTAATTATAACACTGTATTATTAATTACTAGCTTCCGCCCGCGACTTCGTCTGCGTAGACCCGGGATAAAAACTATCCTATATTTTAAGTCAGGCTATAAACTATCTTCGTGCAAAATTTCATCAAAATCGGTTAAGCCGCTGAAGCGTGATTGAGTAACAAACATCCAAACATCTAAACATCCAAACATCCAAACTTTCGCATTTATAATATTAGTAGGATAACTATTCCCTGGGTTATTTCCCCTAATTACTAGTCCCTGGGCGACCGAGCTGTGAACACCAACTAACATAATAACTTTTATTTTTATTTTTTACATACAGGAATTGATAGGGAGAGATTCAAAGCAGCTGAGTTCCAGAAAATATGTTGACAACTAAACTCACACAAGAACATAACACGATCTATATAGACAAGCGGAAAAGATAATAAGAGTTATATGAAGTATAGATATGAAACGAAATAGGTATTAAATCTTCGCCACACTATTATCCTTCACGTTTTAAACCTTTGCGATGCCGATTTTTAAATATAAACATATTGTTTTCAGCATGCAGCGCAAGTAATTAAGTTTTGACTAATTTTTATTTAATGTAAGGTAAACGTCCCTATATTACTATAGCCCTCCGAATCGCTAAACTTAAGTGGCAGTGGGCGGGGCAGATAGCGCGTAGAACCGATGGCCGTTGGGGCGGAAAGGTTCTCGAGTGGCGACCACGAACCGGAAGGCGCGGCGTGGGTAGGCCCCCCGCAAGGTGGACTGATGACCTGGTAAAGGTTGCTGGAGTCCGCTGGATTCGGGTGGCGCAGGACCGGTCACTTTGGCACTCTTTGGGGGAGGCCTATGTCCAGCAGTGGACGTCTTTCGGCTGATATGATGATGATGAAACGTCCCTATTTTAAACAAGCTTAAAGCCTAATAGCTGGCATATACCTTTTGTCCACTTCTAGTTATGAATTAAGGTTGAAAGTGTCATGCAAGTGTTTATCACCTGAGTTTTAAAGCTATACTTTGTGATGGCATGGTTTTTGGGGTAGGTTGTAATGACGTGATGTGACATGATGACGTGCAATACTAAATAGTATACCTACTGCGGGTGTAGGTTGAAATTTTATCACTTATCGCATTCGATAAAACATCCGTTACGTTTTGACCAGCCCCTCCATTCTGTAACTTGTTTTAAGTTCACCTCAAGTAGGTAGAGGTCTAGTTTCGTGACGGGTGGCCGGCGGGGCGAGCCGCATTCGCGCGTAGCGAATAAAAGCCCAAACCCCGTAGCATGGACGGCCTTATCACACGAGCGTCCGTCACTGGCTGACACCGTTCAATAGAACGAAACGGACGCTCTATCTTGTCACTTATCGCATGATAAAGCCGACCATGATACGGGGTCAGGGCTGTTATTAGTTACTACGCATCGCGGTGTCAAGATATATTTGTGGGTGAGCGTTGAGGCGAGCGTTGAGTGAGCTTAAAACAAGTTACAGAATAGGGGGGCAGTATGCGAGTGTGAGAGTGACGGATTTCTTATCCACAACGATAAGTGATAAAATGGCAACCATTTTAGGCCCGCTGGACAACGTCTCCGAGTGGTTACCCACGACGACTTTCTGCAGTGATACAAACGCGATAGGTAGAGCATCGATGCAGGTGTGACAATGACAGATGATCAGTTTATGGCTAGAGGGATCAGATTGAGATTATTTAAGCTGACCGACTTTTGTATAAAGCTGTCATTGGAATTTGAATCTTTTACCTTGGATGGTAGAGTTGCTTTTTGAATGGACTACTTTGATGCAAATTTCGTCAATATAAATAAAACTTACTATACTTTCCACTATGCTGTATACCTACCGAGATTGTCTCGCTACTTATGATATATCCGAAATAGGACACTGCCTCTTGTCAGTAGTTGGTAGGCCAGAGAGCCTACCGCCAACGGCATTCGAAGTTTTCAAAGACTTGCGAGTTCTAGTGCGAGTTGAATTTTCCGTCTCGTTCAGACGACCGAAACGGAAAACTTCGAATGCCTTTCGTGGTAGGCTCTCAGACACCTGAGGTTTATTGAACGATCGCTCGTTCGAAGCGAACACTTCACTGGTCTGATCTAATTTTTTTCATGTTCACCGTTCTGGTCTAAAATTCTTTCGTAAGGTAGACGCACTTCTCAATCGATTATCGAGAAATGTTGTAAACAGGTTCAATTATTATATTACTTTCGTTTTTTTTAAAGCTTCAGCTCACAGAGCGAGAGAGAGATAGTTGATGTTAATGTTGATGTTAAGTAGGTACTAATGACAATTGCATTCTTTTTGTTCAGGATATAAACCTGAGGTCGACCGAGCTATGATTATGCTAGCACAAATGGAAGCGGAGGTGACCGAACTTATGAAAATCGTGCCAAACCAGGAGCACAACAATCAAAAACTCCGGGCGTGCCTCTCTAGATCAAAGAATTTGCTCAATATTAAACAGTGCCCAAAAGGGCTAACCTCGAAAAAGAAGGAAACAAAAAAACAATGGACCGTACATCCTTTTTAAACGATTAAATATTTAGTGATATGAACGAGGACATTTATTCTATGTAACTACTACTCATTATTTCCAAGTCCCTAAGTTGTCCCCCCACTCATTGACGGAGTTTTCCAGTACTTTTGAAAGTTTAAATCGAGGTTTAACTTGTAGTAAGATCTAGTGCGGCATCTACTAACTAACTATTTTATCAGGGTTCAATTGATCAGCTAGTTGGACTTTTTTCCAGTAAGTATAGTTCTTTTGAACGACAATACTTTCTATGACTTTTGTCAAATAAGTTTAATTAAACCCTTACCCTAATTAAGGTAAACGTCCGAGTGCTCGATACTGTACTAGTACATGGCATGGACACTATGTCAAAGCAATATGTGTTAAATTCACACTAACAGTATTTTCGAATTTAAGCCATGTCACTTTGACATAGAGTGCCCATGCCAAATAATAGTACAGCGTCGAGCACTCGGACGTTTACCTTATTTCAATGCTTTGCATATCATATCCATATCCATACAAATATTATAAATGCATCTGTATCTGTCTGTCTGTACCTCTTCACGCTTTAACCGCTCAACCGATTTAGATGAAATTTGGAATAGAGATACAGCCTACGGCCAAAAGTATTGAGCAGCCATGCTTTTTGTGTTAAAAGCATTGATTTTAAAAGTCGAAATTTTAGTCGAGTACAAACGACAACACTGTTAACTGAGCATCCTGTGTTGTCGATAGTACCTACATCTTTTTTAAATGAAATATTATCAAATGTTTTAAACAGAGTACCTACGTGTTTTTCGTTGCGGGGAATTATATGATTCCATAGAAAATTTACAATGTCATTTCGTTTTTTGGTCGAATTTTTGGTGCATTTTTTCTAAGTTTAGTTTAGTTTATTATATCGCAGTATAAAAATTTCACATAACACATTACATTTGCTTATGCTACTCGTCGTGTAGTGATCGTTATAAATACAGTCATAATAAATTAAAAATGCGGAATAATAAACAATGTGCAGCGTATATACAAAATATATAGCTGCATTTAAAATAATGTATTAATATTAATACATTTTGCAATGTCATGTGTATACAGAAATAAAAAGTCACAACGAATTAAAAAGAACAGAAAAATTAAAACCAATAATGTTGTAAGTACCTGAGTTATTTAAGTAAGTAACTGAAGTCCTCGTGTTGTAATATACTAACATTATATTGAAGATTGAAATTTAATAAATCATCCTCTAAGGAGGTGAAATGGGGGGTGAAAGTATACTTATTCTTTAGCATAAAGATTTTTTTGCATACATATTTTTTGGCTTAAAACATGTTTGACCTAAAAATTTTTAATTTTTTTTTTTATGACAAAGGTTTAAAGTATAAGCGAAGCCCCCTGCAGTAAAAAAACAAATGATCGTAACAATTGTATTATTTGGTAGGTTAGGTTAGGGTTAGTTTGTGTCCCTTAGAGCGGAAATAGGCACGCTGGCGGTTAGGTTAGAATTGCTGCCTCTACACAACAAGTGGTAAGTAAGTGATAGAAAAAACAAGTGTAAGTATCATTATTACGTTTATTGCGAAAAATATACAAAAGATTTCTATAAAAATAGGCATTTAAGAAGCTTATTACATTAAAGTAATGTTATTTGCAAGAGCCACAAGGAAGTCAAAGTAATTAAATAAATGCGACAGTTTGGATGCGATTATTAGTGACACCAATATTCGGAATACCAATTTTGTGTCTAAAATACATTCGACAAAACTATAATATTCCATACAAATGTTGGACTAAACAATTTTAGGCCAAAAAAATAAATGCAAAACAATTTCGGCCAAACAATTTTCGACATAAAAAACAATCGATCATTAGACGAAAAATATGTGCCGAAAAAAATATAGGACAATTTTTTTTAGACCAACCGATATAGACCCCAATACAACATTATGATAATTTCATGGGATTCTGATGATGGAGACAGGAGGTGAATAGTGGAACCTTTCTTGTTTAGGCTCATTTGCCACGGCAGTGCCCCCGCCAAGACGATCCAAGCGAAGCGCAAGGGCATTTTAGCCAAGATGTAGAATTGGTAGAGCGTGGCTGGTAGTGGTAGAGTTACGCCGTGTGGAGTAGGAAGCTTGGCGCTACTTATGAACTGATATCTTTTTCACGCTGATAGTTACACGAGCTAGGGAGTCTTAGCAAACACTTTACATGTAATGTTTTTGGTGGGATACGTTATACATGGTGACGAGTCTGATGATGGAGTCAGGAGCTGGATAGTGGAACTCTACAACCGTAACTAGTAATCATTTGGTTAGTAGTCATTTGGTTGGTATTGGCGAGTCCTATACCTATATGGGGAAACAAAATGTAGGTCAGCCCTTTCTAAGGTGGGCTGACGACCTTACCCAAGTCGTCGGAAAATATTGGATGATGAGCCTTGGAACAAATAGAGAGTTATGAAAAGAGTTAGAGGAGGCCTTCACCCAAAGAGGTGATCATATATCTAGGACAGTCAAACAGCTAATAATGTCACAAAGTTTTTAAGACATGAAAATTTTTTTTAATCAAATTATTATTATTATTGTTAAACCTTCCTTGCCACGTTGCTTCAACTGGGGTCGACGAGTCAGGGTATCCAAATAACAAGTCACTACTAACTTCTTCAGGTTTTATTCTAGCTACAGAAATCGATTTTAAGTTTATCACACAGTGCGAATATATTAACCCAATTCGTTGTGCTCAGTCCAAATGATCGTAACCGAATGCTTGAATTTGCGATCATTTTAACCAACTACTGCGGTGGCGCCACTTAGTAAAAATCGACCAATAGCAACAGACTACTAGTGGCGCCACCCCAGCAATCGACCAATAGAAGCGTTGAGATTTAACAATATTGTCAAAAACAATAACTTAACAATTAATAAAATTATCGAATTTATATTTTAAAATAATGATGTTACTCGTATACAGAAAGTAATATAAAATGCTAACAAATTCGTCCATCCTGACTATGTGACACGCCCTCGTGTGTAATGCATAAGAGCCGAATTTGTCCTCATTTATGATATCAAAAAGATGAAGAAAAATTATATAGGTAAGTATATATCATTTCAACGAGTGTATACAAAGAAAAAGTTCAACATAAACCACCATGAATTAATTTTACATCTCAAAAACATTTTAATGTTTATAATTTATACATTCCTAGTAATGGTTTAGTAAGTGATAAGATTTTAAAATTAATACGATTTGCCTATTCTCATTACATATTTCAACACAGCCTCAATAAACACAAAAGTACATTTTATTGTATTTAATTGTTCCACAGAAAGATTTAGTGAAGCAGATATAATTATTGTATTTTAACCATACTAAGAAATTGATTAGGAGGAACAATTACCTACATTCTTGAAATTTAACATGTTTTAATTTTAAGTAGAATTATTCTAGAAAATCTTTCCAATATCCTTCCAATATCCTCCCAATATTTTTCCAATATCCTTCCAATATCTATCCGTTATACTCTCGTTATCTTTCCCACACCCGCCCCCAATATCCTTCCAATCCATATCCGTCCGATATCTTCCCGATATCTTTCCCATATCCCCCCCAAATATCCTTCCAATATCTTTCCAATATCCTTCCAATATCCTTCCAATATCCTTCCAATATCCTTCCAATATCCTTCCTATATCCTGCCTATATCCTTCCTATATCCTTCCTATATCCTTCCTATCCGATATGTTTCTTTAATACTTTACATATTTATTTATTACTTGAATTAATCATCAAATTTTGACAAAGCTTTCAATTAAACCTCATCAATATCCATTTTACTAGTCCCCTCTGTATTCTCGCTATTACCCTTCTCTAATTCCGCCTCATCTTCGCTAGTATCACTATCGTCCACACCCTTAAAACTTAACCACGGGTATATTCTATCTACTGGATGCACCCCTTTATAACTTGCCTTACCCTTCTTTTTCGTTACTGGCGTATCCTCCACTATATATCTATCATTCGGTAGAATTTTAACCACTCGATAAGGGCCATAACATTTCGATTTCAACTTTTTGCTTTTACCCGGGCATAAAGTGTTCCTCTCAACCCTAACTAGGTCTCCAACTTTAAAACTACGAGGCTCACTCCTACTTTTATCGAATCTTTCCTTTTGTTTTGCTTAATTATTTTTCAACAAACTAGTTAATGGTTTGGCAATCGTTGCGAAACCCTTAATAAATTTTCTGAAAAAGCTCGCCAAACCAACGAATTGCCTAACGTTATGTACACTCTTGGGTATGGGAAAGTTACGAACAGCTTCAGTCTTCTTCATGCCAGGCCTTATGCCACTATTGCTTATTTCAAATCCTAGGAATTCTACTGACGTCTGGAAAAATCTACACTTGGTCAATTTCAACGTCAAACGTGCTGCTCTCATATTCTTAAAAATTGCCTCTAACCTTTGTAACCCTTCGTCTAGCGTTCGTGATGGTACTAGGATATCATCCATGTAAGCTACCGCTGAATTATACCTAAGAGATCCCAGAGCTTTATTTACGGTACGCTGAAATACTGCTGGCGCATTCACCAAGCCAAACGGCATCCTATTAAATTCTCATTGGCCGTCTGGGGTAACGAATGCAGTCTTCTGCTTAGTTTCCTCGGTCAACTCTATTTGGTAATAACCACTTGCAAGATCTAAGGCTGAATAATACTTATTATCTGATAAATGGTTCATCTGGTCTTCCATACAAGGTAATGGGTAGTGTTGCTTAACTGTCTTTTTATTGAGTAGCCTATAATCGATACACAGCCTTTTATCGCCATCTTCTTCCTTACTAAAATTATAGGACTTGCGTACGGTGAGTTGGACTCGCGGACGATTCCGGTTTCAACTAATTCATCTACCATCCCTTGTACTTCTTGTCTTTCACAATCAGACATTCGGTATGGCCTATATACTACTGGTTCGTTGTCTTTCAAATCTATGTCCATCTTTTCTATATCTGTACAACCTAATTCCTGCAAACATGTAGCAAAACAATCCCGATATGAATTGACTAAATCGAGAAGCCTAATTTTAACCTCCTCTGGCACGTCTCCAACATTCAAATCATCCAGCGTAAACGTTTCCAGTTGTTTGTCTACCTTTTCCAATTTATTAATTTTGTGTATACCAAACGATTCTATTACAACTTCCGCCCGTACTATTAGTTCGTTTAACTGAAAGTTGACTGGTTTGGATATAGGATTAACAAGAATAGCGCCTTTACCTTGAACTAACCTATAAACACCCTCTCCTAAGAGGTATTCTCTGCCTATTTGTCCCCTATAGCCTCCCCCTACATAAAACAATCCGGTATAACCAGTATCACAGTACACATTAACGACGCCCGTTTCTTGCAAAGTCGTGTTCTCACTAACTTTTAGTTCCAATTTTCCCTTGTCAACTCGTTCAACTGAACTTTCAAACAGCAGCTCATCGTTCGTTTTTATTATTCTCACGTGGGGCTGTTCTGTGAACGTCTGACCAATACTTGTGTACTTCGCGATGTAGAGATGAAAATCGTGAATTTCGGCAAAAGTGACTGCTTGGTCATCATGTGTGGAGGGAGCGACTATAACGTCACTCCGCTAAAAAAACTTATGAGTAACTTAGAAAACGTTGTTAACAAATGTGCTCACACCAATGTAATTATATGTGACATTCCTCATAGCTTAAATAAATATGCAGAAGATTACAACAATTATGTCAATAGGTTTAATTCAGCGTTGCATGCGAAATATGTAAATCACTCTTATGTGTGGCTTCAAAAACCTAATAGTGTTTATTTTGGAATAGAAGATTACTACTTAAATGGCTTTAAGCTGAACTATAGGGGGAAATACAAATTAGCATGCTGTTTAAATGACGCTTTAATTAATGTAAATAAGGCATTTTATAATAGCTTACATTTTTTATCCATAAGAAATCTCAACAATCATGTAATAATTCGATAAAATTAATGGTGGAAGAGCCCGTTGTATATAACCATATTCATATACTACATCAGAATATAAATGGCATTATAAATAAATCAGATCTTCTTAGTGTTCACTTACAGGAGTTAATGGAAATGGGCAAAAAGATAGATATTATTTGTGCCACAGAGCATAATATGCAATTTGGTGATGAATATCATTTAGCCATCCCTAATTTTAAGCTCGTATCATTTTACTCCAGAAACAACCGAAACGGTGGATCATGTATTTTGGTTAGAAACATACACAAATATAGTAAGTTAGACGTATTTGAAAATATATCCATACCAAATGTTGTGGAATGTGCAGCTATTGAATTAATTGATCACAAAATTATTATTGTAAGTATATATAGAGTCCCTGAAAATAGTAAACAGTGTATTGATGTTTTCTTTAGTATATTAAATATAATTTGCAAAAAGATATGCTATAAGAATAAAAAAATTGTAATATGCGGGGATTTTAATATAAATATTTTAAAAAGGACCCAACAATCAATAAAATTTAAAAACTTAGTTACAAGTTATAACTTAAAATTATCAATTTTGGAACCGACCAGATTATCCAGTAATACTTGCATTGACAACATCATACATAACGTGCGCGGCAGCTCAGCTGAGGTGATCGACTTAGCCCTCTCTGATCACACAGCTCAGCTTTTGAAATGTCCGGTAAAAAAAACAAGTATCTTCACACATTGGTTTAAAATGCAAAGAGATTTGAGTGAAGAAAACATTATGAGATTCGTAGAGTACTTACAATGTCTTAGCTTTAATAACGTATATATGGCAAACACTCCTAATGAGGCCTTTAATAATTTTGCTGATCAATTTGAATTGTTTTATAAATTGTGTTTTCCTATGAAAAAGAAAAAAATAACTCTAGTAGTAAAACCGAAATGGATCAGTAAAGGAATAAAAACATGTTGTCAGCAAAAGCGTCGTCTTCTTTGGAAATACAGGCTTTCTAAAAATAATAAAGGAGAAAACAAATTAAAATTTATAAATTACTCCAGGAACCTTAAAAGGATTATTAAACTCACGCAAAAAGCTCAAAATGATTACTATATAAAAAAATCGAGTAATAAAACAAAAGCATCATGGAACATTATTAATAAGCATAAAATCAAACAGCCAAATGATATTATATTACGAATACAATCAAATGGCAAATGCGTAACATCTCCCAATGAGATAGCCCACGAATTTAATCACTATTTTATTGAACAGACATCTAGTAACATCAATAATAATCATAACCAACAGACCAATAATAATCAATTTAATTTTATAAATACAATGACATGCAATTTATTTCAATCTATATTTATAAAACCATCCACTTCTCATGACATTTTATTAATAATTAAATCATTAAAAAATAGTATTAGTACTGGCTATGATGGCATCAGCACGAATGTTGTGAAAGCTGCATCACTTATAATTTCTCCAATAATGAGCTATATAATCAATTTATGTATTGAATATGGTGAGTTTCCGGAAAGACTAAAGATAGCTATCATAAAGCCTCTCTTTAAAAAAGGTAATAGGGAAGACTTGGGTTGCTACAGACCGGTGGCTCTACTATCAATTTTTTCAAAAATCATAGAAAATACATTCATAACTGTATTTATAACTACTTCGAAGGCAACTGTTTATTTGCTAAAGAACAAAAGGGCTTTCGCAAAGGAAAATCTATAGATATGGCCATTTATGATTTTATGCATTTAGTTTTAACAAATCTTGATCGTAAAATCCCAGTAGCGGCTCTTTATATGGACATGTCTCGTGCGTTTGATTTTGTTGACCATAAAATACTTTTGGACAAATTATATACATATGGAATACGGGGAAACATACATAACCTGATCAAATCTTATTTAAGTGACCGTAGACAAGTAACTCAAATCAATAGATTAAATAGTAAAACTAAAATCGAACTTGTCTATTCATCGAAATTGCGACACATTCGGTGTGGTGTCCCACAGGGGAGTGTTTTAGGTCCATTATTGTTCATTATATATATAAACGATTTACCAAGAGTAACCGAGTCTCCCATGGTTCTCTTTGCAGATGACAGTACAATAATATTCACCGGCAAAGACTTGAAGACTTTCGAAACTGACATATGCAAAACTCTAGGAAATATTATAGATTGGCTTACTAATAATAATTTGAAAGTAAATTTGGACAAAACCAAAATAATGACATTTCTACAAAGAGTTAATAATATTACAAATTTAAATATAAATTATAAGGGCCGGAAAATTGAACAAACTGACATTACAAAATTTTTAGGGATAAGTGTTGATAATAAGCTATCGTGGAGAAACCAAATCGACATAGTATGTAAAAAGTTAAATAAATTCTCCTTCGCACTATATCAATTAAGAAAAGTTGTTAACGAAAATGTAGTTTTAAATGCCTATCAAGCATATGCAACGTCAACTTTAAGGTATGGAGTTATATTCTGGGCAAACTCGGTTGATAGAGAAATTGCATTCAAAGCGCAAAAAAGGTGCATTCGATCTTTGTGTGGTCTACACCATCGTGATTCTTGTAAATCATACTTTATAAAATTAGGAATTTTAACTCTACCTTGCCTGTACATTTACGAAGTCATATTGTTTGTAAAACGTAACTTGCATTTGTTCCCGACCTTTAATAGTACACGTCTAAGGAATAAATTAGTCGCAATGTCCTGTAAAACCGCTCTGTGTCGTAAAAGTGTGCTTGGTACAGCACCTACAATGTACAACAAGGTTCCAAAAGAAATTATTAATATAGAAAGCACAGCTGATTTTAAAAAAGCATTGTTTAAATTTCTTGTTAGTAAAGCCTATTATAAAGTGACAGATTTCTTAACAGACACCATGTAGTTAGTGGAGATGTGTACCACACGGCCTCCACCAAATTACACATAAATTTTGTATGCCTGAGGGCCCAACATAGTGATACTGTATTTAATTTTTAAGACCCTTATGTATTTTAGCACCTACCTATGTTGAACAAATAAACAACAAACAACAAATAAGAACAGGGTGTTTTAAAAACTGATCAGGTACCACTACACAAGTAACTCTACATTTGACGTCTTGTACTTTTACCTCGGCTATACATGACCCAATTGACTCTACTAATGCCCCACCAAATCCTAACATAGGGTAAGTATCTGAAGTGTCCCACTGTTTGAAAATATCCCTCGCTGCACTCTCGCGTATCAAAGTCAGTTCACTGCCCATGTCAATAAAAGCGTCTACAGGTACATCATTAACAAATATACTTTGAACGTATTTATCAGACTTACTTTTGTCTGTAGGTGCTTTTATGGCCATTACTGTTTTATTTCCATTATTAGTCAATTTATTTACGGGACGGAAACATTCGGATTCTACGTGGCCAATCGTTGAACACTTGCTACATTTTTTTATGGGCTTGGGACATTTTGAAACAGGGTGACCTTCCTCTTTACAATTGTAACACCTAATTAATGGTTTACCTATATTTTTGGGTCTGTACATAGGCTTATTGTTTGTATTAGCCCTTTTCACGTTAGTTAGATCTGATTTTTGAACTTTACGTAGATACGCTAACAATTTGTCACAATCATCAAACTGTGCAGCTTCCGCACCCATTCGTACTGATCTATCGTCTATGCCATGTAGAATACATTCTACTGCCCTCCTGCCGTTTACTACCTCTAATCGATTAATTAAATTAACCTTATCATAAAAATATTTTTTTAATGAGTCACCAAATTTTGCCCTTCGATTGAGCATCTCTAACATCATTTGACCATAATTCTCGTTAGACGGAAATGCACTCCTTAGTTTACGTTGCCAGTCAGCCCAACTCAATAAAAGGGATGGTAAACCCTCGTACCATTTTTTAGCAATACCTACAAGTTTTGGCAAAGCGTAGTGTATAGTTTGCCTTTCCTTTTATAAGGACAATTTCTACGTTTAAGGCAAAGTGCCATGCGTATTTTTTGGAGATACAAATACATTATAGTTAATTTTTGATAATATATTAGTTAATTAACTTTTTCTTACCTTCTGCATTCCTTCTAATGCTTAGCTGCACATCACATCATTACATCATCACATGTAGCCAGTAGGCCCGAGCACAAGTGTAATTGTAATTTGTATGACGGTTGGCGGTACTTGCTATAGCTATTAAACTTTTAAACTTTCTTGTTGCGTTTTGTTGTGTTATCAAATGTTTTATTTTTCATTCTGTTATTTATGTTAAGTGCTTAGGTTTATTTATTTTGTTTTAATTTTCCTTAGTTATTACCAGTTGTTGGCGTTTGTGCCGTCACCTATAATAGTTTTAAGTTAGGTCCCCACCGAAAATCAGCGCCTCTGCTTGCCGTGTCTTGCCGTGGCTTTATGCTGAGTGGGGATCCTGTTTAACGTCCTCGTATTAAGCCTTATCGTTTGCTTGTTCTTTTTTATTGTGTACTTAAGTTGTGACGTTAAATAAATGTATTTTCTTTCTTTCTTTCTTTCTTTCTTTCTTTCCGTCCACTCATACAAAGTCGCGCTTTCATTCACCTTTGAAAGCCATTTGTCAACGGTTTGGTTCTTTAAAGATGGATCGAATTCAGGAATTACGTTGATATTTGAAAATGTTTCTTTCTTCATTTTATTACTACCTGTAATATTCTCAACCATGTCTGCGAATTTTGCAATTAACTCCCTATTATGATCATAATTAGAACGGTCCCTAATTCTGCTGCGTGAGCGATAGTCCCTGCGACGTTCCCTATAGCGGTCGTGTGCTGTCCGACTGCCCGACCGTTCGTTACTACGCGAGACCCTACTATAACGTGCAACCGTGTAGCGTTGCACCGGCTCATACTGCGATCTTGGCGCCCTACTACGTGATACCCCACGAGAAACTCTACTACGGCTCCGACTTTGTATATTGTTTGATTCATCATGATCATCTACTAGGAAGGATGTAGGGCTACCTTGGCTGCGTCTTCTTAATGTTCGGTGACCGCTACCGCCTGTGCCGCTGCGTCGTGCTGGTTCCGGCGTGCGCAACTGCCGTCGTCTGCTTGGGCGGTTGCCTCGTGCTGGTTCCAGCGTCCGCAACTGCCGTTGCCTGTTTTCTCTGCCACGTTCGCGAGCGTCACTGCCACCGCCGCCACTTGGGAGTACTGGGCTGCCAGGTGACTGACGAGATCTCGAGCGTGGTCTCCATTCATTGTACTGAAAATAGTAAAATCCAAGCCGATGAGAAGTTTCATAAAGTAGATACCGACACACTTAAATCATAGCACTCTCTAGGCATCAGGTCGGCAAACCGGCGATTCAACATATCGGCTCTACATATCGGCTCTACATATCGGCTCTACATATCGGCTCTACATATCGGCTCTACATATCGGCTCTACATATCGGCTCTACATATCGGCTCTACATATCGGATCTACATATCGGCTCTACATATCGGCTCTTCATATCGGCTCTACATATCTGCTCTACATATCTGCTCTACATATCTGCTCTACATATCGGCTCTACATATCGGCTCTACATATCGGCTCTACATATCGACATGCACGAATCTCCGGAATATCTCCCCAACGATAAATATAGTTCGGTCCTAAAAATATTCTAACTATTGTATATCTAGCATGTCCATCTCCAGGGAGTAACCCTGGCAAGATAAACATGCAAGACCTACCGTATTAATCTCCGGAATATCTCCGTAACGATAAATACAGTTTAATCCTAAAACTGTTTTAAGTAATTAATTAATCTTACGTGTCCATCTCCAGGGAGTGCCCTGGCAAGATAAACATGCAAGACCAACCGTATAAATCTCCGGAATATCTCCGTAACGATAAATACAGTTTAATCCTAAAACTATTCTAAGTAATTAATTTATCTTACGTGTCCATCTCCAGGGAGTGCCCTGGCAAGATAAACATGCAAGACCAACCGTATAAATCTCCGGAATATCTCCGTAACGATAAATACAGTTTAATCCTAAAACTATTCTAAGTAATTAATTTATCTTACATGTCCATCTCCAGGGAGTGCCCTGGCAAGATAAACATGTAAGAGCAACCGCATAAATCTCCGGAATATCTCCGTAACGATAAATACAGTTTAATCCTAAAACTGTTCTAAGTAATTAATTTATCTTACGTGTCCATCTCCAGGGAGTGCCCTGGCACGATAAACATGCAAGACCAACCGTATAAATCTCCGGAATATCTCCGTAACGATAAATACAGTTTAATCCTAACGATATTGTAACTATTAGGTCATCTATCATGACCATCCCCACAATTGGTAACGACAAATACGGGTTGTACAAACGAATTACAGCCGACACAAAGAATTCGTCCTTCTGGCACTTTCATAATTGGTAGTGAAGAACTTTAGTTTAATTAGGTCAGTAATTGTAAGTAGAAGAAGTAGAAGGTATACCCTTTTTTTTGTATAAATCAGAAAAAAATAAAAAGAAACGGTTCAAACAGGAATCGAGCCTGTACTTTTCGTTGTTTTTAGCATTAAAACTGAGTTTACATAAGTTAAAGCATACAAGAATACCAGAATAGGGTGATATGTAAATTTAAAGCAGATATTCGTACCTTGTGAGCGTTTACTCATCCCTGCTTCTGAAATGTGTTAAACCTTCCTTGCCACGTTGCTTCAACTGGGGTCGACGAGTCAGGGTATCCAAATAACAAGTCACTACTAACTTCTTCAGGTTTTATTCTAGCTACAGAAATCGATTTTAAGTTTATCACACAGTGCGAATATATTAACCCAATTCGTTGTGCTCAGTCCAAATGATCGTAACCGAATGCTCGAATTTGCGATCATTTTAACCAACTACTGCGGTGGCGCCACTTAGTAAAAATCGACCAATAGCAACAGACTACTAGTGGCGCCACCCCAGCAATCGACCAATAGAAGCGTTGAGATTTAACAATATTGTCAAAAACAATAACTTAACAATTAATAAAATTATCGAATTTATATTTTAAAATAATGATGTTACTCGTATACAGAAAGTAATATAAAATGCTAACATTATGTATCTCCGATTTAAATTCACGGAGCGAAACCCGGTCATTTGTAAAGCCTGCGTGGGGTTTTAGGTCGAACACGGAGACGAAGTTTAATGTCATTTAGTACACCTGCTAGAGCCCATTCACGGGTACATCAGTAGAACCGTGTCATGAACCGGTCCAACAGGCGTTGAATATATTGTAGGCGAAATGGAATAGAGAATAAAGTCTATAAATTTGGGCTATTGCAAAGGGGTCCGGACACCTGCCATCACAATGTTATTCACAAAGTTATCGAGGCAGGCGGTGACTAGCCACTCATTGGATGGGCCCCTGAAAATGCCGTCGTATTGGTGTGAGCTGCTCAGGAGTGTCGCGAGGTGGTGCTGCGCTTTCCACGAAGTACGGCTTTATGCCCTTTAACACTTCCACCCCTGGAGCATATAGCTCTGTCGACTCCTCTCAGGCCAATGAAGGCAAGCCAGCGGAGCTAGCACATCTTGCACCCGCGACTCAAATCGCGACTCGAGACAAGTCTCGCTCCTGTCAAATATGTCGCTTTCCGCAGCACACTTTACACATCCTTTACGTCTTATAATGTTTGTAATTCAATTTGATAGCTTATGTTTTTTTTTTATTGACGGCATGCCTAACGCTGCTTATGCATTTCAAGTAGGTATACATGTTTCAGTAGCTTTTTTTTAAATTTTGCCGCGTTTTTTGTGACGCGCTTCGCTGGTCATATACTCTAACGGAAACACACGCGCGGCGCATTTTCTGGGAGTCAGCCTGGAAATCGCCACATCATAACACCTTTCGGCCTTTTTGAAATACGAGCGATAGAAAATTGAAAAAACGAGTGGTTTTGACCATGCACTCGTATTCAATTCTATCGGTAGAAAGTAGGTAGGTATAATTATTCACTTGTACCTATTTAATTTTGGACTGATAATTAATTTAAAATATAGAATCGATGCTTAGTGATTGGCTGGTGTACGATTATATTTAATTTCTTGCCGAATTTTGTTTTTGAAAACCATTTTGTAAACAAAGATCGTTAATCTATTGGTGGGAAAATAAGCGTTTCGTTTACTATTACTCACTACTTCAGCTACTTTTGTTTTTTTTTGCTATTATGAAACGCATAATATTTAAAATTAATAAATTTACTACACAACTTCCAATAAACTACCTACGTAAGAAAATATTAGGTATGTTGAAAATTCAAATTTGAAAAACCGGTAATTATCTACTTTTTGCATACAACGAAACGCAAAAGTATCTCTAGCCAATCATTAGCTTCCGAGTAATGATTTCAAAAATAGTTATTATTCGGTTCATGCTAAAATAATAGGGACAAATTTTCTACCGCTCGCTTTTGGTTTCGAGCGCACGAAAGTCAAAAATTGATCCCCAGATCGACTTCTTCTTTTTGCCAAACAAGTTTAAGCCATCCTTGTCGCTTTTTAGTCTACTGCGGTGGTAAAGGGTCGACCAGTCGAATTGTGTTTGCTGACGCACACGTTTACTGTTTTAGAAATCTTATTTTTATACCCGTCGACCTTGATGTTTGAATTAAGACTTCGTACACCAAACTTAAATCATATACTTTTTACTATGGAGCTCCCAACTCAACATTTCATAACAGTTGAGACAACTAAAATGAAATTGACCAATCACGTGGCGCCTTTACTGAATTATAATGTATTTGACCAATAGGACGCCGTCATGAGAGTCAAAAGGTAATAGACATCAACGCACAAAAAAGAATAAGCTGAAAAATCATTTGCCAGGGACTGAACCCACCCAATATGAAATAAAAACTTTTTTTACGATGCTGATCGAAATAGATTACTCATTAGGATTATTATTTCTTGAATAACACAACATCTAAAACAGAAGGAAGACCATGCAAATTTAATTATTTGTTACTTATTATATGGTATCGTATGTGACTTTTTAAAAATGTTTGAATGCAGTCCCAATGATTTTTTTAAAATACGATGAAGTCTTCTTTCAGTAAAATTTCCTATCTTCAACATTTAAGGTACTTTCCTTCCGTGTGGCAAAGTTATGGGACACCCTGTATACATATTGACGGTGGAAAGGCAAAACCACTGAAGCGAAATTTTTAGAATTTTACAGGAGAGCGTTTTTAAGTTTTTTTTTTCACTAAAAAAATCATAACTTTTTTTGTAGTTATCTTAGAGAGTTGGGTTCTATGCGCGGGTTATTTCATATTTTTTTTGCTATTTAATTAAATTAATGTCATTCCCTAAAACTTGCTGGATTCGAAAATAAACGTCGCTTAAGTGAAAACAGCCCCAAAAATTCCCGGAAGAACCTTTGAAGCGACACCATCATGCCGTAGACAGATCCTCGAAAATCGAATGAAGCAACTACTTATGTTTAATTTGTTCCCGGATTAACCATTTAACCAACTGTTTTCAAAGAAATTAAAATATTTATCCAGTATTTCAGATTGCCAAAGCGATATCTGTCCAGCATAACTACTTTATTGTTTTTTATTTATTCTAGAGTACTTTAAAATTTAAATTCCAATAGGTATAAAGTTTACATAAGCATAAATAAAAAAAAGAGGATAAGAAAAATTGTTTAATCTTCATAATTTTTTTAAAAGTAATTTGACAAGGTATCAAAACTAGTTAGTAGGTATCAAAAATAATAATATCCGAATAGACTTTAAATAACAGAAAAACAAACAATTAACTTTTACCAAACTAGTTTCCACTTGTTTTAAGATGGGGGAGACTGGGGAGATCAGATGCCACGAGAAACAAACACATGGAAAATGTATCTCTACCATTCCAATCTTACCTCCCTTCTAGTTTCCTTCCTAGACAGTAGAGTTAATTCCATTTATTGGCACTTTTGGTAGTGTTTAAATTCTCAGGGGAAGTGTCCCGTGAGATCAAGTCTCTCCTAACAATTATTTTGAACTTAATATTGTTCCTCAATATTCTGATACTTAGGTCCGAGGACAGCTAGTATAAAATCTATTTTTTAGATATAGTAATGCAAAAAATGGTAACTGTGATACCGATTTTCGACACAGACACGTACTTATCGCCGAAGATATTACTCGTACCTATCAAAGCTGCCAACTTTTTTAATTACAGCGGTCATCGGGCCAGGCTGAAGAATAGTCATTATAAGTAGGTAGTCATTATTCATAAAAACAAAGAAAATTATACAACAGAAGACATTATCCTCTTCATACAATCATTACAATCTGAACTCTTCACAAGAGCTTTTTATTACTTTCGCTATTCTACACATTGCATATTGCAAACCATAGGATAATCCAAAAAAGCAGCTCACATAACAATACAATACAATACAAATACTCTTTATTGCACACCTCATACAAACAAAGCAGTCAAAAAGAAAAACAATACAATAACATGTAGGAAGAGGTAACATAACATTATTTAAGTATACCTAATTCAGTCTAATGTATAATAATTACACTAGTTTGATCATGGAATAGCGCACGTACCCAGTTGATATGGCAGCGAAAGGCGAGACAACCACCTCCTCCAATGCTTGTCGCTGACTGAAGCGACCGTCTCCGTTACACTGCGTTTATAAAAACACAATCCGCGGGTATATCACGCTAAAACGATTCACTTCAACAACATTCCACGGAGTTGGATCACACTTCAAGCTCTATAACACCTCTTACGATATTCACTTAACCGACCTATTGTGGTTTTTAGAAATTACTTGAAGCAACAACTTCGCCAAAGTTATGAGTGTCGCTTAAAGTAATGAAATTTAAGGTAAAGGCAACTTTCATTTAACCGACAACACTTATTTTCTACATTTCCGGCAGAACCACTTAAGTACCGTATCTTATGAAATATGTACCTGGAATAAACACTTTAGCGACATAACATCGAAAATGAGCAATTTTGAAAAATACTGTATGCGACCACGGTTATGATTGAGTATACGGTTAAGTGACACAGGTTAGATTTAACTCAAATAGTGTGTCGCATAAAGTAAGGTTTTTCAAATTTGACACTTATTTTTGTATTACTTTAAGCGACATGAAAGTCATCAGATCGTCGTGAAACCCGGCTCAAACGACGGAGAAAAATTCGCTGATTTCAACGATATATATAACTATTTTGACCAAAATGTCGCTTCAGTGGTTTTGCCTTTCCACCGTCGATATGTATGAAGGCGTAAATACCAGTGAATTGTACAGCAACTAGAGACCCCGCACCTTGCCTCCTACGCGAAAATTGTCCATGGCAATTGATTGCAAAACTTTTTATTGCGCGTAAGTATTCCAATTTGTCGAATTTCGCGTTTTTAAGGGTGGCCCAGCGGGATGAAATTTCATGGGAGAGGGATGGCATTTGTGCATAATGATATATCACATCATACAAGACTCGAAAAACAAATGCCATCCGATTTCAATGATTTTAAGCGCATTTTTCCTAAGTTCTTGTCCACCGCCATTTTTTTCCGGCTTCCAACTCTGACGGCTTGATAACCGACCGGCCGGGACGGATGGCATGTTTTTTACAGTGTCTGTATGTAATGAAGAACGAGCATGCCAATTTTCAAGCGGTATTACCTGCCAATTGTTTTTTCTTCGCTCGCATACTCGGCTCCGGTCGCACTAGGAGGGATGGCATAAAAATTTCATTATATAAACAGCGTACAGGCTACCGCGTTTCAATCGGTTGCCTCGCGACAATTATTTTTTTTACGTCACACCTGGCCATAATGCGAGTTTTACTGCACGCTGCGCGTACGGTAAAACTTGCATTGTGGCCAGATGAAGACGTAAAATTGTGTACTTACCACGGGCGGTAATTCGTAAAGCCCCAGATCGCATATTTATGGTTATGGCCCTCACCTTCGGTTCGTGCCACAAACAACTGCGACCGGGGCCATTCACGAATTCACCGCCCTAGGTACGTAATGTACTATTACCACCCCCCTCCTATTTCCGAACCAGTCACAGTTGGCTCAGTTCGGGTTGCACAGAGCGGTTCCACAACACTTCAGGAGCTCAAATACCGCGAGCCATCCGATTGCCTCTCGGACATTGAATTACGCGTCATTGCTCTGAATATGAGATGTGTAATTATTACATAATTGAGTCAGTACATACTGCAGTACATAGTTTAGCGTATAAGAAGATGCGTTTCGGATACCAGGAAGACATAAGCTATACGAGATCAAAACTATTATACCTATATAAAGTTAGGGGAAACCGTGGCTTACAATACCAGGGGCCCGTTTCATGAAGCAACAAGATAAAAAATTACAAGCAGAAGTCTCTTTCTATCTTTGAAAGAGACTTCCGCTTGTAATTTTTAACTTCTGGCTTCATGAAATGGGCCCCAGGAGTACTATCGACAACACAGCTAACTGCCCATCGGTGCACCTTAAGTGCATTGTAATAAGGTTCTATATAAACACAGGATGGTCAGTTAACAGTGTTGTCGTTTGTACATCGGTTATACACAGTTTCTATAATTGCAAGTAACGAAAATTTGTAACTGGCTTTGTTACCAGGATATGCGATATGAGATGCGATATGAGATGGTTAGTTACATTTAGAGTCGGTACGTAATTTAGGGCTACATCTCGGGTACCAGGAAGACATAAGTTATAGAAGGGCAATCCAACATATATATATTTTTATATACATTTAAAAAGACCCTGCTACCAGGAGTGCATAAGGTACACACAGTTATGATAATATCGACCTATGCGTTACGTGATCGACCTTCAGGTAACAAGCCGTGTTTAATCGTGAAGGCAGGTATTCTACTCGTATGTCCGTTGTGCAGTTCCAGGTAACAAAATTCACAAAAAGTAGTAAAACCATACATAATTCATTGTTGTTTTACTTAAATTCCTGTAACGGCTGGGCTAAATTTTGCCTTAAACAAATCATCAACATCCTCCTGTCGCTTTTCCCGGCTGTGTCCTGAGTCACCCGAGGTCCGATTTGCCACCTAATCCCAAAACTTTACAATGTTTTCAAAAAATAACCTCATGCAAATTCAACTACCTAGATGCCAATCTAAAGTAAAGCCGTAAAGAAAAGACTTAATCCTTTTCTGATACGTCAATAGGTTTTAGGTATTTATATCTCGATCCCTTTCTCTCTCGTGCTGTATGTCGAGTCGTTGGCTGAACTAGGCCCTTGGAGCAAATTTCAAGCCTTCTAATCTTACGATGAAATCACAATACACTTCCTTTATCAACTTATTAATGTTCTCACTAATGGAGTTTTTCAGTTTTGTAGGAAATTAATTTCACCATTCCTATCGGAATTGGTCGATTAGCACAACGAGAACTGTACACTTTTGAAATGAATAGTTTTACAATAATATTCGTTCAATTATTAATAGCACTGCTTTGTCACAATAGCGATGGTAATTAACGACATTATTATTTCTAATTTATACTAATATCTTAAAGGTATCGTGTCAAATTTTTGAAAGTACTTGGTCTGTATTTCACTATATTTGATGAAAAGGGACATATACTAGTAGATTGAGATATATTGTTATGATGTCTTTTTCATTATCTTTATGGAAGACATAGGTAGACATGAAAGTGAAATATGTTCCCTATACCTATTATAAAATCCTGAACTACGAAAAATGTAAATGTCTAGTAAAAGTACCAAGAATAAATCGTTTCTTATTTCTTTATTTCAGCATGCAATAAAGGTAAAACTATAATATAAAGACCAAATCTGTAAGGTTGTAGAGTACATCATAATCATCATCACTTCGTCGTCGTCGCTGGAGTAACCGCTACTGTCCTCGGTCTATTACCAACCTGCTGCTTGCTGCTTCATACGACCCGACAGCAACTTCAAACCTTTACTTGGCTAAAACATGTTAGTCTCCTCTACTATGCTCAAAAGTTTGCTTTGTGAATTTGTATGTCGGGGGTAAACTCCGGAAGCACTTATCCGATTTCAAAACAGTTTTTATTACCGATTGAGCTGACATTTTGCATAGGAAAGACGTAAACTGACCATAACCACTGATAAACTACACAAGATAAATCCGTGATGCTTAATACCTACGCATTGGAGCCCTTTCATGACTGTGCAAAAAAGTGCAGACAACAACAAAAGCGCGTTGTATTTTTTACAACATCTTATTTTACATTCCAGCTGAAATCATGAGCGGCATGACGGAAATTCGTATTGACTTCGCTTCGATACAAGCGGACCTAGACGCACTCAAGAGTACCCTGGCTAACAACCCGAGTATAGAACTCAAGGTGGATAGATGCATGAAAAAACTGGGTCGGAATACTAGGAGATTGAACGATCAATTCTTAAAGTCATGTCGAAAGTTAACACTTCAAGAAAAAATGCTAGGGGGGCAATAATATTGTATTGCAACTTATTCAAGCCGAATTCATACTGACCTGACGCGATACTCATTGCTGCTCGAACGCTTAACTTAAAGAGGTACCGTCACGTCAGAGGGCAGATGAATGTGAATCTAACCATGGTAGAATATAATGAACAACTAAGAAAATTTGAAAAGCCTCCGACATTTTCATTTCAAAGTTTAATATCTCAAAACCTGCTGAACCGATCTTGTTGAAACGTAGCTAAGAGAACCATCTCCATCACGTCAGCTTCTGACAAAAAATATCGCATTAAAATCGGTCCTTTCGTTTAGGTCCATTTTATTAAATATTAATCGTGCATTAAGAAAACTTCTTGTTAGCCGGGAAGATGTCAGCCAATGGCAACATTTGTGTGACATAGATACATCCAAAGAATACTATGAATTATCTAGTTTTATTTTATGACGACTGTACTAACTAAATATTAAATTGATACCTTTCTGTCGCTTCACAAAACGACACGTCTGTAAGTATGAATCTGGCTGCATAAATCTGTCTTCCACGTTCATTCTGACTCATCACCATCAGCCAAAAGACGTCCACTGCTGCACATAGGACTCTCCCAAAGAGTGCTGCACCCACAATGACCGGCCCAGCGCCACCCGCATCCAGCAGGCTCCTTCTACCTTTACCAGGTCATTAGTCCAGTTTGTGGGGGTACCCGCGTTGTCCAGTACGTGGTCGCCACTCGAGAACCTTTCCACCCCAATGGTCTTCGGTTCTACGTGTAATATGACCCCACTCACTGTCTCTTACCAATATCAAGTCGCCAAGTCGAGCAAAACAGCAGCACGGCCGTTCCGTCCTTTTCTCGAAGCAGATGCTCTAGTATAAGTTTTACCGAAACAAAACGTTACGACCGCGTTCGCGTTTAGCTGTCAAATCCCATACAAATTGAGGGTAAAACGCAAACGCGATCGTAACGTTTTGTTTCGGTAAAACTTATACTAGAGCCTCAGCTCACAGGCTCTAGTATAAGTTTTACCGAAACAAAACGTTACGATCGCGTTTGCGTTTTACCCTCAATTTGTATGGGATTTGACAGATAAACGCGAACGCGGTCGTAACGTTTTGTTTCGGTAAAACTTATACTAGCGCCTCTGGCCATTTTCGACACGGGATAACTGCGTTGTGGATTTAAATTTTACTGGCTTACCATTAACTGAGTTGGTTCCTGTGTAGTTGCGTGGTCCGAGAGAAGTGGCATCGCTAGAAAGACCTGCACTGAGCAAGTACGCTTATTGTCAAAATAAATTTATTTATTTCTTAGCACAAATTATTTTGCCTTTCACCGTGTGCTTCCGAAGTTAATGGAACGAATATAAGAAACTAGCTGTTGCCCGCGACTTCGTCCGCGTAGAACTTGATTGCTATTAAATTATTGTGGGCGGAACCTCAATTATCGCCGACCCAAACAAAGTTCTACCACCTTAAGGGATGATTTCTGATATAAAAACTATCCTATATCCTTCCAAGGGTCTCCTCATCTTTACGAAAAAAATCATCTAAATCCGTTCACGGATTAAGCGTGAAAGGTAACAGTGCGATGAGTTCATTAGTTTAAATTGAAAAATTTCAATTGAAAACTCCGTTTTTACAAATATAATATAACAGACGTTTCTGCTTAAATTGTATAAGTATTTTTTCATAATGTAGGTACCTATTACAGAAAGCTGGTACCTATTACTGGAAATTTTTGCTTCAATCCGTCCAGTAGTTTTACTCACGTTAGTTCGGGCTACCTGTATAGTTTTGAAAGCAAACTTATCTAATGCTAAAAGACGGAGAACTTTCCATCTCCATCCACCGTCCCCATTTAACGGTGTTATTTATGGTGTTAGAGAATAAATTATTTTGATTAAGCCCCTTTACCCCCTTATTGAAATAAGGTTTAGGGGGCAAATAGATCTACATATTATAAAAGAAACCTGCTGACCTGCTTTCATGTTTCTAGCCACAGTTTAATTTTAAAACTCACACATTACTTAGGTATGTGAACTTTAAACCCCTATCTTAACCCCTTCAAGGGATGAATTAGGAAAATATCCCTTATCAATGTTTTTGAGTGTACATTAGGAGCTTGTGGCCAAAGTTTTAAACGTCTAACTCAAAAAACGACATGATTCCCAAACAAACTTTCAACCCTTTTTTAATCCCCTTAGGGGATGAATGTTTGTAACATCGCTTAATCATTTGCTTCGCTTTTTAGTAAGATTACAAAGTTTAGTCAGATACCAAGATTCAAGTCTATAACTTTCCAAATGAACGATTTCCATACAACGGTTCGACCCCTATTTCACCCCCTTAAGGGTTGAATTTCGAAAAATCCTTTCTTAGTACACGTCCACGTACTGTAAAGTATATATATTCCAAATTTTATGCTTATAACTTTAGCGGGTTAGGAAATCACACATTACTTATGTGAACTTTCAACCCCCATCTTCAAGGGATGAATTAGAAAAAAAAACCCTTATCAATGTTTTTGACTGTACATAATATAAGGAGCTTGTGACCGAAGTTTTAAATGGATAACCTTAAAAACGACATGTTTCCCATACAAACTTTCAGCTCTTTTTTAACCCCCTTAGGGGATGATTTTATACAGCAAAGTTAAAGCATTTGTTTGGCTTTTTAGTAAGAAACTTTCATACAAAGATTTATAACTTTCAAAATGAACGGTTTCCATACAACGGTTCGACCCCTATTTCACCCCTTAAGGGTTGAATTTCGTAAAATCCTTTCTTAGTACACGTCCACATACTATAAAGAATATATGTTCCAAATTTCATGCTTATATCGTTAGCGGTTTAGGCTGTGCGCTGTCTGTCAATAGATTAGTAACGAAGAGTTTTATATAATATAGATTATGCTGTTAAAGAAAGAGCGGGATCTTCTGCCACAATTGTAAATAATACTTACTAGAAGATTCCAACCCTCTTACTGTAACTGCCAGTGTTATCTCTATTCTAATGCCTGCTGTGTCAAATTAAAGATTGAAGACTAGCTTTTGTTTTAATCCTGTCCTGATTACAATACATTCATTAAATTCCCGAATGAACCATGATGAACTGTGATGAACAAAAACAAGGCTAAGTAGATAAATAAATAAAAATAAATAAATAAAGTGTGAGCTATATCCTTGTATTTCCGCCTCGTTAAATTCATTATCAAATTTCCAAGCGTTATTGCCAAACGTTAAAGTCATAAACAAGTCGTCCTTTTGTCTTCTCGGAGCACCAATTTTTCCTGATGGTGTAAGTTCAGTCCTCCTGGCTAAGACAGCGGCTTTGAAGTCCTCCGGGGAACATTTGAAGCACTTGTCAGCGCACGTGTCTCTCGTAACTGTTTCACATTACCCCGTGTGACTTACACGCTTAGAACAGTGCCAACCTGGTTATGTAGGCAGGATATGGTCATGTATGATAATGTACTCAAGCAATGTCTGGAACTGATCTAAACTTGCAATTCAATGAGGCACAATGGCGCCAGGGTTCGTTGCATTCCTCGCCTCTTCTCATGCGTCGACAAATATTGTCACTAAGATACTCTCTTTTAATGGTGCCAATATTTGTCTACCGCATGTATAGGGGGGGATCTAGTTAAATGGTCTCGCTTCTCTGACGTAACGCAACCAGACAACCCCGCATCCCAAGACTGGGACGATATATCTTGTAATATAATATATACAAACCTGTTAAATGTAGCTCTTGGGGTAGATGTGGCTTGTCTAAAAGCTGCCAGAGCTCCCGAGTCTGGGGCGTGGCTGCACGCCGTGCCTTCACCAAACTTGGGAACATTGCTCGACAGTGATACATTGAAGACAGCGGTAACTATTTCTTGGAAGCACTCGACAAACATTCCTTGAGCTCTGGAGCCCCAAGGGCTAAGCCGTACCGATGGCAAGAGACCGGATGGTCTTACGCTGATTCCCTGGGCAAAAGGCCGCTGCCTGCTATGGGATGCAACCTGTGTGCAACATGCACAGGAGAGTGGATGCAACATTTGCACCCACTCTCCTTTACCACACCATAAGGATAGCAGGTGCGGCCGCCAAAAATGCGGCTAAACTAAAACATGGGAAATACGCCCACCTTGAATCGGCGTACGACTTTGTTCCGGTCGCAATCGAGACGGCTGCTCCTTGGTGTTCGGAGGGCAGGACTAAATACTAACTTTTTTGGTGCGGGTAGCACATCGATTTTTTTTATGATAGCCTTTTTATGTCCTACTGCTGGGCAAAGGCCTCCCCGTTTTCCTCGGCCCTATTGCTGGCATGCTCCCGCCAACCCAAGTAAAACGTGTCCCTATCGTTCCGCCATCTTCTTTTTGGTCTGCCACTGCTCCGGTGGCCATTGTAACTAAATGCAGTAAACTGGTCTAGTTTTCTTTATATTAAAATATAATTTGTTAGGAATAAATAAATTAAATCATCCAACCGTCAGCATACCACACCATTCTTATTGTCTGTCAAGACAAGAGCGAATCGTTAACTTTTGTTTATTCGAAGTTCAAATTCGAATGTTTTAAGAACGCGCAGCATACCATATGATTCTCATTGTCTGTCAAGACAAGTGCGAATCGTTACCTTTTGTTTATTCGAAGTTCAAATTCAAGTGTTTTAAGAACACGCGGCATACCACGCGATTCTCATTGTCTGTCAAGACAAGTGCGAATCGGAAACTTTTGTTTCATTCAAAGTTCAAATTCAAATGTTTTAAGAACATGCAGCATACAACGCCATTCTCATTGTCTGTCAAAACAAGTGCGAATCGGAAACTTTGGTTTTGGGGTATAAAAAGGCTAAGCGGGGACGACATGGGTTCACTTCAGCTTCAACTCTCGGACTGACAAGGTCTCTTATAATTGGGAAATCTTTGGTGGGTGATATTGTTATTTTCATGTTGTCTTCACGATCTATCAAATATTAAAAGCTATTTTAATCAAGTAAAATCCAGAAACAGTGTCCAGGTTTACAGTATACCTGAGGGGTCATTCTCGCCTAACGGAGCCAAATGAGAATGAACCAGAGTCTTTGCTACAGACATGAGGAAGTCTGGCGTCTTCTTTTTTTACTCGGCACAGAAGACGTATCCCCTAAGTAGGGGCCTCACGAATCTCAAAGCCCAACTGACGACGTAAACGAGGCGCAGTCATTCATGTGATCCGCACAGAGGGATATCCTCACTCGTTGAAACCGTGCAGTAATTGAGATTAGGACTTGTTATATATATTTAAATATAACTTTCATATACATAATAGGGCGCCTTACTCCTCGTACTCCATCTAGACTGCGGTCGCGAGGGGGGGAGGCAATTACACAGGCCTTAGCGTTGCAATCCTCAGATTGGCCGCATGAACTCAGACAGTTTAGTTAAGGCATACATCTTCGGTATTATTCTTTTCAAAAATCAAGATAGATTTTGGTTTTGAATAATCAAATAAGTTTCAGATGGGTTAGTTAGGAGTAAATTCATACACATATTTTGGGAGGGATAGGTTATTGAGGGAAAAGTTGGGAGTTCTAGTCGTGATCGTTGAAGTTATTTTATTAGCTTCGAGAAGTAGAATTTGGATTTAAATTACCAAAGTACTGTATTTCTGTGGTTGAATGTGATATTCTGAATAATTTGCTTAGAAAAACAGGCGTTCTAGAATGAATCAATCCTGTTGAAGGGACGAGCGGGAGGCGAAGCAGGCCGCTGAAGACCGTAGTTACGGGCGGAATAATACCCTTATAACTACTAGATTTCTCAATTCGCGAATACTTTCAGAATTCACGTTTCGCTTCAGTAGATTCAGTATCTCTACTATTGTCTAATAAAGGTTTATTGAACGTAGGCATTATTTTATAAGCTAAGACTAAAGAAAGTCTAAGCAATATTTAATTAAAGACGTCTGAAGAGTTTGTTTCGGTGTTTCTTCTCATTCAGTCCGATAGGTTAGAAACGCTGGTAATTTCATTCACAGAGTCTTAAACTCTAGGAAAGCTAGGAAGGTAAATGGACTAGGACGCTCTTACCCCATCCATGCAAGGCGTAGCCAGTGAGTGTAAAAGGGTACTTTTACTTCACTACATGTTAATAGTACTTTTGTTATAAAAACAAGTACCTAGGGAAAGTTATTAGCCATTTACAGGGAAAACTAATTAATATTGTTTGTATGAAATCTAAAGCTACGTCCTTGTTTAACCGAGCGTACACGCTCGGTTAAACAAGGCGGTAGGGGTTTTTCTACACAAAATTATAAATATTTTATTAATTTCATTGTTATAATTAGTAGGAATTGGTAATAGAAAGGCTAGGAAGTTCATAGGTTAAAGAGGATTTGATTGAGTAGACGAGGAGTTAATTGACCTGACAAGCATTCACATTAAAGATTATGGGTTTTACGGATCACAACGTAACGGGGTTTTACCTAGACGAATCAATTTGACCATTTCTAAGTTTTAAAGTTATTTTTAAGTTCTTTTGCGATGTTTTATCTGGTAGTTAGGGTGGGTTGTTACACCATCTTGCGGGATAAATTCATTATCTTGGCCATCTTTTCGAATGCATACAGCAGACTTATCCAGCTCAGTCATATATACGTTATACATACATAAAATTCAATAATACTTTTGGACTTACCATTCTGATTGGCTGTTGAATAAAAAATAAATTAACCCCTCCATACAACAATAGGAAAGAAGGATCTCGACAAAGAAGATTTGCGATATGAAAACCCCGCATTCTAATCGGTTCATCCTTTTTGGAGTTAGAATGCCACATACAAGATAACATGTTGTTACCATTTATTATTGATCGAAATTTAGAATTCCGTTAGCGAACGTTTCTGCTTAGTAAACATTTACTGTGTCGAACCACCTTAATATGGGGAAGCGTATTGTTACTAACGATTCTTAATGTAACTTGAGTATGTAGCCCATAAGGCGACCAAACTTCGCGAGCTCGCGAGCGCCAATACTCCAGGCAAAATACGGTTTTGAAAAACATTAATTTATAATAGCGTGTTTTTTGTTGATTTCGTTTTAAAATGTTGTTCTAAGATGATATATTCAAGAATCCGGCAAACTATCCACCCGGAAGTAATTATGTAGATTTAAATGAAGCATGCATTGTCTTTTTTTGTACGATTTATCTTGAATATTATAGAGCAAATATAAATGAACCAAAATAAATACAAAAATATTGATTAATATTTTTTCTGACTTTTCAGTAGCTAGTTAATTTATCACTTTTTTGATGTCTGAAATTTTGTCGGATGTTGTCGCTGGGTAACTATTTAATTGATAATATATCAGTTACACATAAAAAATTAGCTATTATAAATTATTTCCAAAATTGTCATTTTTTTCCATACAAGTTGTCAGTTCATTGACTGGACTACAACGTGTAAATACGTCGCAAGCGCTTGCCCAAGCTTCCTTTGATCTGTGTTCAAGTCCGAATCGGGCCAAGCTCTCGCAACCTCACGCAAGACAAGCCAAACACCCCCGTTTACACGTTTGCGCTTGTGGAGGCTTGCCAAGCCACCGAAAGCGTGTAAATGCAGCATAATGTTATTACAGTACATATTTTTGTAAGTTTAAATTTGGAACAGCTGTCAAAACTCATATGGGATGGGTCTATTCTAGTATTCATAGATATTAAAACAGTTATCGATGCGAAACGTCAATTCAGTATGTTTTTTTAATATAAACCGGACGATATTTTTGATCTCGAGTGACATGACAATAGGGACTTGATTCGTTTGTCTATGATTTAAAAAAAAACTTGACGTACGATCGAATTACCGCTATTACTGTTGTCATTTCTTTGTTGGTTTTGTTGTTGTTACGAAAGTAAAATATTCTGAGTAGTAGTGACTCCGAGAACGATATGCACACTCCGCCGGATATCGTAAATGCAGCCACGATTGCAACAGATATTTTACAGGTAGCACTATAGTAGCAATGCAGGTCATTTTCCTACGGCTTCTGAACCCATCTTAGAGTACTTATGATATGTGTGTAGATAAAGTAGTGTATGCAACTGTACATAATTTGGCCTTAAAATACGAGTGTGGTTTTATGAAACGAGCGTCAGCGAGTTTCGTAATAGGATCACACTAGTCTGATTATGTATTAGTTGCATAAACTACTATAAAACGTCATGCTATAATAACATGAGACTGCATACACAATTAAATGCATCATATCTAGGTCAGAAACTTGTTTTTGTTACTAAAAATAAATATAGAAAAATAAACAGACAGCGAGTAGGACGTTTTGCATACGAAGTATCTAATCGCTTAATTTGTTTCTATTATATTTATATAATACTAGCTGATGCCCGCGTGTTTATAGGAAAATGTAACATATTGAATTTTCCCGTGGGAATTAGATGTTTTCCCCCTGGAAAAAGTAGCCTATGTCACTCTCCAGCTTCTAAACTATCTCCATACAAAAAATCACATCAATACGACTCTCCGTTGCGACGTGAAAGAAGGACAAACAAACACACACACTTTCGCATTTATAAACTAGTTTTCGACGTAGATGTGGCGGATTCCATTGTGAATAGTGAAGCTGGTTTCGCCACCTCGAAAATCACGTTGCCCTACTTGCGAAAAGCTCTTAATTAGGTTTTCCATTTCAATTAGCTGATTTAATACCAATGGTAATTTTTAATTGCTTTTAAAGATTCGTTACTAATAAGATTAATGGTTTAACCATGATGGCATGAGTGTTAGGTACTTATTTACCAAACTATGTAAAAAAACCGCCAAGTCCAGTGAAGAAAATGTACTTTTTCAGTTAAGTAAAAAATAGGAACACTTATACTAAAATATTTACCGACCTACTTACCATCACCAGCCCTACTTACCATTAAGCCAGCTCAAGCAGGCTAGTATACTGGTATATCCCGTGTACTATACTATACCCAATAAGTCAATTTCGTCGAAAACCCAAAAGCTTTTGATTTTTTCTGAATAATTATCGTGGAGTAGTCATTAGGTTAGGTTTGTTTTATAATAATCCTGAAAATGTATTGGCTTCAGGCTGGCTATTGGCTTTTTAGGACAAATGAAATTTCGGACAAACGATACAGTTGGTAAACAATTATTAGTGACTAGCTTCTGCCCGCGACTCCGTCCGCGTGGAACTCGTTTATATCGTAGCTCCATACAAACTTTCACCCCCCACTTCATCCCCTTGGGGGATGATTTCCGGGATAAAAACTATCCTATGTCCTATGTCCTGGAGAAGGCTCCAGGACTCAAAATATCTCTATACCAAATTTCATCCAAATCGGTTAAGCGGTTTAGGCGTGAAGCGGTAACAGACAGACAGACAGACAAACTTTCACATTTATAATATTAGTATGGATTCAGATAGGTAACCTGTTTCATGTCTCTGTCGCTCTGAATGTCAAAGACCACAGACCACAGATACAAAAGGTTGCTATGATTGGTTGAATGACAAAGTCACGTGTTTTTTGTTTACATTTAGTTCATTACCTAACCAAATGGGGTATAAAATGTTACATACCCTGTTATGAGCATTATCTAAAATAGGTACCAAAAATGTGGAGTAAAGCCACAGTTTTTGTTGGATCATTTACAGTGATCGGAATTAGGTGAGCCAAAATACCTATTATTCGCAAGAGGACATAATATAAAGTGGTTGCAACCGGGTAGGAAAACAGAATTTTCTCTTAAATACCGGGTATTCGTTATTTTTCCTGGTACCAGTCGTAATGTTCAACATATATGTTTTTACTTATAGAACGGGATGTTTAATGTTAATCTAAAAGATAACCATTTCATACTTTTTCCTTCCTTTTTACTACAAACTAACATAAACAATCCCGTACTATAAGTAAAAATATGTATGTTTAACATTACGACTACTTATAGTACCCGGACAAATATCGATTACCCGGTATTAAAGAAAAAATATATTTTTCTACCCGGTTGTATCCACTCTACGTTATGTCCTGTTGCGAATAATAGGTATTTTGGCTCACCTAACTCCGATCACTGATCATTTATAAGCAAGCATCAACCGGCTTCGCCATGCTTGCCTATGCCTGCCGGGGGAAATCCCCGAATGAAACCAGTGATAACAAGTTACAAATACAAATCTTTTATTTGCTGAATACAGTTTAAGGATGGTGTGCAATATTTTCAAGTTCGGTGTATCCAGACTGCCTGCAGGCGTGAAAATTATTTAGTTATTGATTTAATAAATAAAAAAAAAACCGAATGTCAATTTACAGTTTAAAATGTAAATTAATTAATAAATGGTACAAACAAACACAAGGAGGCATTGAATAAAATATAAGTATTATGAAGAGGCATTGAATAACTAACATATGTCAAATCTGAAACCTATTCGCACCTGAGATACGTTTTGTTGTCGGTAATAACGGGAACGAACTTGGCTGTTGCCCATTTTCTAGTCCTTAGGCCCTGGGTTTTCTGACCACCCGTCGCCGGCGGCCGGCGACCGACGCGTATCCGCCGCCGACGACGTTCGGATGTTTTGTTCGGGAATGTTTGAGGCTGGTTTCTCTGAAACGCCGCCGGCGGCGGGTAGGTTGACGGGCGAAGGTCACACGCTGCACGCGTCGGTAGCTATCATTTTTGTAGAATAGCGACGGACGGCGGGTGGCGTCTTGATATTGAAAATGTCTCATTTCAATAAAGACAACGATGAATTATTAATAAATCTAATACGTTGTAATCCTATATTGTTCGACGCGTCTGACAAAGATTATAAAAATAACAATTTAAAGCACAGAACATGGGAAAATATTAGTGAAACAATGAAAATTCCAGGTGAGTGTTTATTTACAATTTTACATTCTTAGTACCTATAATTACATCATATTTAATTGCCATGTCACTGACCCTTGAGGTGAACATATATAGTCTTTCAACTCATTTCTTAAATTTATTCCTGCGACTCCACCTACACCACCAGTCCGTCGAAGTGCCGTCAAATTGCTTTGATTCGTGTTATTGTTGCTGGTATTAGAGTTTGTGGGGTTTTCATTGCTTTTATTTTCCATTAGCATGTTATGAAGACAGCAACTTGCCAGAATTAAGAAGTCTACTGTGTCTGTGTTTTTGAGTAAGATAGGTGTATGAAACACTCGGAAAACATTAGATAATATACCAAACGCACTTTCCACAGTTCTTCGTGCACGACTAAGCCTGTAGTTGTATTGTCGTTTAAGAATATCTACTTGACTTTGGGCATTAAAGCGGGCACAATGCGACTGAGCTCCTTCTCCGACGACGGGTGGCCGGGGCCAGAAAACCCACGCACCCGCGACCGACGGCGTGTGGCACAGCGTGCGACGCACGTCCAGACGCCGCCGGTCGCGTGTGACGCGCCAGAAAAACCACGGCCTTACCTGTTCAGCTTGCACGCTTCATGTTCCATAGCAATCGAACAATTAATTTGTAGGTACGTTACGCGTGCGCGCTGATTATTTGCCGCATAATTTCGATTAATATAAGCATTATCGACTTATAGGCGCCCGTTTGACTAAATATCATGAAGTTTTTATCAATAATGATAACCATTGCTTTGTTGTCAATATCTTCTGTGGCCGGCGGTACGTAATGTTACTGAAGTACCCTGTTCTATTAGTTAAACAAAGTATGTCTCTGATCACTAATATGTATTTATCGCCCGAGTTGAAGGCGATTGTAAGACCATGCAACACCTTACCTATAAGTGATTATTAATTAAGTAAATTAAATTGTTAATGAGTTACTAACTTTTGGCATAACATTTTATACTAAATGATTAATTTCGCCTAGGATTTGATGGCATTTTTTTTAACAGTTAATCGTTCGCGATTGTTACTAGAATCTAACTTAACCTAACGGGCACTATACGATTAAATATTACTCTATAAACAATATTTTACTTACCTGACTTCCATTCAGTACCTACTTTGTCTAAATCAGGATCTAGACGACCATTGGAGGAAAGTGTATCCTTCCACTTTCAATCAAAAAATAGTTATTTGTTATACAAGGGTGCAAAGTTGTATCTTACCCGCGAGTGCGGAATTGAAACACGAGCAAGCGAAAGGATGCTATGTGTAGTTGTTCTAAAATAGAATCCTGAGCGTAGCGAGTGTTTCAACACACGAGAAGTAAAATGCATTTGCACCCGCGTGTAACACAAAACTTTTCACCTCACTGTAGCGCGGAAAGTGCAACATTCAAAACAACTTTATTTAATTTAAATAATAATATTTTTTAATCTTTATTTATTTATTTATTTATTTATTTATTATTCGGAGAACCAACAGCTAACAATTCAAAATAATAATATAAGCTAGTTATATAACTTTAGTAACAGAGAGCCAATTAAAGGTTCCCACCATTAGCAACAGGTTAACATACAATTGGTGGTTATCACAAAATTTTATAACGTGTTACCCACAAGCATACAATGAATACCTATGTAAGAAAAAAAAAGAAAATGTATTATTTATTAAGTGATATGAATGTATGAAGTGAATGAACAGTAATAAATAACGTTAAGTAGTATTAAGTAAATTTTTGGTCAAGTTCGAGTCGGATTTTAGCTTTCCCATACATTTTGAGACCCAGCGCCTGATGAAGGCAACAAGCAATTTTTTAAAAGTTCTTAAATATTTATTTTATTCTGTTTTTTAGTATTTGTTGTTATAGCGGCAACAGAAATACATCATCTGTGAATTTTTTGTATTATGAGCGTTTTACGTTTTGTTATTGTCAAAATCTACTTAAACACGCTCCAAGGTCAAATTACTTTCCCCACTAGCGTATAAAATGCGTTTTTGCCCACTGATTTTAAAGGATAAAAGACGGCTTTTCGAGGCAGTGAGGGGAAAAGAATTTTCCAAATCGGTCCAGGAAACCTCGATAAATCGACGAACACAATTTTTAAAAAAGTGTCCGGCGGATTGACTACTCCTTTTTATTCTAGCGGTAATCGAAGACAAGTGATTCTTAAGTTTTCATATTGTTTATCCAGGATGGATACAAGAAGTGGAGTATCAGATGAGGGAAACGAGAGAAAAAGCACAGCAATTGCTGAGTGACATGCGTCAACTAAAGGAGATCCTTAATTTCCAAACACGAGTTCGGGCAAAAGTTGATATTCTCTGTTAAGTCGCTGCCAGACTGGAAGATTGCTGCAATTAAAGTTTTAAGGCACTCTATCATTATTATTCACCTTTACACCACGATTCGTCACGTACGATAATTTACTTTATAAACAAAGTTTTATCCAAAATCAAATCCCTACCGAAATCGCTTCGAGAGTGCCTATAAAATTTGATGTCCCCACGATATGATACTACAAAATTGCGATAGCCGGGAAGACAGGGCTAAGTAAGTATAAAAATACATGTATACCTACAGATTAAGTTTTTACAAAACAGTTCATATTTTTCAATGGGATGGGATGACTTCTATCGTCATGTTAGCCACATGTTGTATGTCAAATTAAAATTCGTACAAAGAACAATGAAATTCTCTTCTTACTACGTACAATGTAACGTATATAATGAAATGTCATTGTCCACTAGAGCTGGGCGTTTTTTCCCGTAAGCGTTTTAAAAAACGGTTTGTCGTACAATAACGTAAAAACTGTTTTTATAAAAACGATGACAAGTAGCTACGAGTAGAAGTTGACGCAACGGTTGCAATGCAAAACGTGAAAACGCAACTCGAACACTGTAAACTGTTTCATTCGTTTTTTCGTTTCACTTCGTTTGGCGAGCGGCGCCGGCGGCGACGCACGGAGAAACTAGCTATTTTTGAAACTGTTTTTCAAAACAGTTTCGTGATAAAAAACGGTTACGTTTCGTTTCACGGAAAAGGAAACGACCCAGGGGGCCGATTTTTGACTTTCGAGTGTTCGAAAATTAAATAAAAATAAATGCTTTTCTAGTGTCATAATCACAGGCACTTACTTTCTACCAATAGAATTGAATACGAGTGGTCAATACCGCACGTTTTTAAATTTTCTATCGTCATTTCAAAATAGCATTGCATAATTTTTTTACAGTTTTCGAGTGAAAGAGTCGAGCGCTCGAAAGTCAAAAATCGGTCCCCTGCTCTATTGTCCACTGGAGGTTACCTTAGATAAGCGTAATTTCCATTGAAACCCATGCCAACGGCAAATGTGACTGTTGCGCTTTAAGGGTCGAACACACAGCACCGTCGCGGGCGCGCAGCGCGATATTTCCCTACAAACCGCTAGCGTGGTCAAAGAGGCTGCGCCCCGTCGGCAACGCGCCCCGCTTCTGTCGCGCCCCGCCAGCCTCCCGCCGCGTGCCCGCGACGGGTGCGCGGCGCGTCAGTGTGATGCCAGACAGCGGAGCGCCCGGTGCGTATGTAATGCTGGCGGGTCGATGGCGCGAGGCCAGCGCGAGGCGCGCGGGACGCGCGCGCGTTGCTGGCTGGTTGATGGCGCGATGCGCGCGTGCTCTGTGTGACCGGCCGTCCCGCGCGCATCACGCGCTCGTCAAGCCCCGCTACCGTCCCGCTGGCAGTCTGTTCGACCCTTTAAGTTATATATTGACCCGCATATCTACAACATACAAATGATTTCAGATTCTTAATAAAACAATGTATAATATCACAAATATATTTATTGTATTATTGTACATTATGTTTACATAACACAGACGAAGTACTCTATCACTGTGAGAACGAGGAAATTAATTTAGATAGAAAATCCCAATAAGGATAAATCATTCATAGACGAATTCAGAATTGTGCTAAATATGAAAGGTAAGATAATATAGTACAAATGTAGACGTTTGCAGTCCCCATATAAAATCCTTCTTATGTCTGAAGTGTGATGGGCCGCATGAAACGACAACGGAGTCAACACCATCTCCCTCTGTCGCTCTGATTAGCGAGTGAGAAATCAACAGACGAAGAGGGGGACACACCAACTAACTTCGTTTCCGATTCGCGGTAGGCGCTCTGGACACCGTGTGTACGGTGACGCGTCTTATGGTGGCACACCTCTTGTCGGTATTTGCCAAAATATTCGTGTAGCATCTTTTCATTCCTAGGGAAAATGAAAGAGAGGCAACGACGCCACGCGAACACGCACGCCCAAGTGTTGTGCCACCATTACGCGTCGTGATTTCAACGTACATTTTAATGCAAGTATACAACTTCAAGTAACGTAATGAACAATTGAACAGTAATGAACAAGAAGACCGCCAATATCTATCTTTACGTCACACCTGGCCACAATGTGAGTTTTACCGTACGCGCAGCCTGAAGGTGAAGACGTAAAATTGTGTACTCACCATGGGCAGTAAGAAAGAAAGCGCCTGCAAAAGAAGCCTGCGATTTCGGACTTTCTTTCTTTTACAACCCTTGGTAAGTAATGTACTATTACAATGTCGCGTTACTTTAGAATAAACAGCCTAATGTAGCCAGTTTCACTATAGATGTCTCTGTAAGTATGATTCAATTCATATGGCACTTACTGGCTTCACACAATAGAGCCATCTATGAACTCAACGAATAGTTCCTATAGCAGGCGCCAATGTGTTAAGCAGCTAGGTCTATGTGCTATACGAAATGAATGGTAAAGAGACCTCTCCATAGTGGAACAAGCTACAGCAGGCTTTTTCATCATCTTTATCGTCATATCAGCCGAATGTCGTCCACTGCTGGACATAGGCCTCCCCCAAAGAGTGCCACAATGACCGCTCCTATGCCAACCGCATCCAGCGGACTCAGTCCACCCTGTGCCGTCTACTCACTCTGCGCCTTCGGCTTAGGTACGATTCTAAAGGAATGAAAATTGTATAGGTAGAATTTGGCGTTCCTCTTGATTTATTCCTTCCTGCGTGGCACCTACCTACAGTTCGACTCGAAACGTGGTATAATAAAACGCGTTAAGTACCTATCTTAAGGTCTGCCATAAATATACTAAAAAATATTGGACTCATGCGATTTCAAAGATAATAAAAACCTGGGTAGTGTTCATAAGTTCACCGTAACCAAATTCGACCATAGCGGAAAAGACAAAGTAATATCTATACTCTGTATAAACAGCACAATCCACCAATTTAAAGTTAAGTGTGGTTTCAACCCTGCTACTAGGCGCCAATATCTTGGTAACTTGGTATTGGTATCCATCAACAAGTGATTTAAATTATAACCCCCTTATTCATAAAACTTAAAATGCCTCTGCTAAATAAAATGTGCTTTGTTCCTTTACGAACACAAATGTAAAAGTTACAGATACCTAAGGACAAACGAAAGCCATTTTAGTTAAAACAGGCTTATAGGACGTTTATGAATACGGCCGTAATTGTTTAAAGAAGACTATAGTGTCCTTAAACTGATGCCGTCAATAGCTAATTATATATTGTAGGTATGCTTCATCTTTTACTACTATTATATAACAATTCAATGGATACAATAATTAGTATACTTTTTGAAACATTGTCACCACCCTTTTTATTGTAGACACTTGATATTATTTTAGTTGGCCGAATTACACTATAGTAGTCCATTCAAAAAGCAACTCAACCGTCCGAAGCCGAAGATTCAAAATTCCAATGGCAGTTGTATACAAAGTCGGCCCCATGAAATCATCTCAACCATATACCATTGATACAACGCGGTCATAACACAACTTAGTCCATTTCTATTCCGCTAGCATGCGTGTTAAATTTTTCTTTCTGCCTTGATCTTTTTTTTTTATACATCGACGGCGGCAAACAAGCGTACGGCCACGCATGCAACTCCAAAGGAGTAACATGGGCGTTGCGACCCTTGCTATTTTTGAGGATTCGCCGTGTTGACAGCTGAAGGAACAAATTCCCTCGCTCTCAACACAACGCACCCTCGGGAGCTCTGGCGACCTTGCTCACCTCCAGGAACACAACACTACTACAGAGCAAGTAGTAGTGTTATTATGGCCGTGGTCTTCTGCCAGGCGGAGGCACTTCCCCTGTTGGGCTGCTCTAAATTCGAGCGGGATGACATTTCGCTTCATCTTTGTATCATTAAGTATACATTACTCGAAACACATCACCTTCCGATACAAGTTTCTGACGGTACTTAGGCAACCCTACTATACGATACATATTGGTACAAAACAACAACGTTAAAAATGTAAATATTTACAAGTAGATCATACATTCTATTTCAGATAATATTTCGATCTATGATATTTCTCATATTTCTAATGATATTTTCTTTGTCAAAAATATAACTGTATGAGACAGAGGTGATTTCAGTAAAGGTACTTATAAGCTTTTGAGAAGTAAAAGTTAAAAAAAAATGATTTATTTGTACTAAAAATACAGTAAAACATGACAGCAGCTCTGAAACTTTAGTCTAATTTACTCAAACTTAAAGTTTGGAAGCTCTCCCCATCGAAAGATAAAAATCCGACCTTATTGTAAATTGTAATAAAATGTGGTCGCTCAAATAATTATAGTACCTACTTATAACTAGTATTCATTTATTTCACGGGATATGGCCGTTTGCTAAACGGAATTCCAGGCCAGAAGTACGTATCGATTACTCTAGTCTAGAATTTCTGAATGTCTGTAAGTACAAAACATTTTTCTTAATAAAATTACCTATGAACTTTAAGTGCATTCGGCCAGCAAGCGTGTACAAATGACAACACTGTTAACTGACCATCCTGTGTTTATATAGAACCTTATTACAATGCACTTAAGGTGTACCGATGGTCAGTTAGCTGTGTTGTCAATAGTACATTCGAAAATATGCAAGCGGTACCTATTTTGTTACCAATATTGTGATCTCCGTCATACTGTAGCACATCGTTTGTGCAACAGGAAAATTAACCCACTTTCACCTAAATGCACTTTTTGGAACCTGGGTAAATTTTGCGATATCTGAGATCGCAACAAGCAATAGAGTAAATTAAAAAAAATGAGCGGTGTTATCACATGCACCTGGTCGGGCTATTTGGTTTAAGGATTTGTTTTTTTTTTTCATTATAAAGTACTCAATTAGTAAATTTTCTCCGATCAGTACTACCTATAATCTTCTTTTTTACAAATACACTAACATGTCGTTAAATTTCATTTCATATCAGAGGTAGAATCAACCACATAAATTTTGTATTTCACTTAAAATTCATTTACCTATAACCTGATAAAAAGTATCTGTTTTCAATAGTAGGTAAAACCTAAACAATAATATTGCTTCTATTCATAATATCTTCAATTTGATAATACGTTAACATGGCGATATGCGTTCACTATTATATATAAAACAAACAATTTATTGCATTTGAATTCTTACTTTTACTAAGATAAAAATATAAACAGTAATGTTTTTAAATAATCTAAAAGGTATTACCATTATTCACATTCCTTTGATTTTCACTCTACTTTATATACAAAGATGATTTTATTCAATTGTACTGCAAATATAATAAAACGGTAAAACTTGCACAAAATATTTGGTATAATTGAACACATTGTGATGACCTTTTATAGAGGAATCAAACTTAGTGCTATTTCATTTATTATTTTATTACAATTAAAAAACGGCTTATTTAAATTGGTCAACAATTTAAAACGTCAGTGATTTCAATGTTTTAAAAGTACCTATAAGAAAAATGGTAATAAGTAGGTACGTTAATAATAAGTGCCAAAACAAATAAATAATAATTGACCAAGTAATTAAATGCTAAGTGCCAAACCCAATAACAACAGCAACGAGTGTTGTTGGACGAATCATGAAACCGCGTTTCATATCTAAACCTTATTATTATTAGCATTTCCTAATTCACTAATTATTTAATTAAAAAAAATAGTACAGTAATCAGATAAGAAACATGCACTTGCAAGACGTGAGGTGATAAAATTAAAAACTTTGGGAAACCTTGGACTTTATGGAAGCATTAAAAATCGTCTTTTATTAAGTTTGTCACTTATCATTATCATATCAACAATATACCCAACGCAGATAAATAACCTACTTATATTGGCAGGATAAATTCCAGCATTATCGCAGTCACTAATAAAAAAAAACATATTTCATTGCCTCGGATATAAATCTAACCGAGGCTGTTCGTTAGGTAATAACTAATAACAGTACGTACATGTATTGTCGACTCTTTCACTCCGTTCTTAAACTTTGCCTATAGAATCTGTACACTATAATATAAGTATTAAGTAGCTATTGAGCAAAATTCCGAGCGCGTCAAACGTTCGTTCCCTTGTGTTCCTGCAGATTTGGATGACTTTAAAAGCTATTTTTGAAGATGTTCAGATAAACATTAACCAAAATTAACACCCATATCTTAAGGAATGTTGTCAATAATGCAACATGGGACTGACAATATATGAAACGCTCGGAGAATCACCGATTATTAAGTAAGAAACGATACTTGGACCATTCTCAAGGTTCAAACCAAGACGGTGCTGAGCGAATATACAGCGGGCTAAAGTTTTAAATGTGCTAATCATTAGTGAAGTTTACAAAGGATATGGTTTTTTTAGAATAGTTTTAGTTTCAGTCTAATACTAGATCACACAGGACAGACAGTCAAGAGTAAGTACATCGAATGGCTTACGCCGAAAAGGGGTTTCGACAGGGCCCTAACTGGAAAACCTCTCAAAAATGTAACTTTAACACTAACAGTAATTTTTGGTGTTCTATTATTATGATTAGATTAATACTTTTGCGCAACTTTATCCAATAGTCGTTTGTTAAGCTGGTTTCCGGGATTCTTCTGATGATCGATGAGGTGTTCTTCTGGGATGGGAATCTGAAGGATATAAATACAAAATGAATGCAGGTACAATAAAGTTATAGCTACGTTAGCTACTCAACACAAGATGCAGTAGCAGCATTCAGAGAAAATACTGCGTCTGCGTCTAATTAGTAACTTCTGCGCAGAGGAGTTTTGCCAGTATGCGACAGTATCTTTCAAATATTTTAAGGGAAGTAGGCAGAATTTGGGACGTGCTAATAAAGAGCACTGCATGCCCTTGAGTTGCATAAGTATTTTTATTCTTAATGTAAGAGTGCCCTCATCTAAATTCGCGACTAGCACGGGTGTGCCCCTGTAGCTGCCATGCTGAAACGTTGGGCGGCTAATACGACCAGCAGTTGGCCAACATGTCAGCTACCGCATAATCAAAGTGCGCGTGGGCACTAGCGGCTGCGAGTCCAGCACGATGGACAGCATGATGGTCAGCACTTACCTAGCACATGGTCTCAGGACGCGCGGGCCCCGGCGGCTGCGTCTGCGGCTGCTCGGCTGAACGCTGGCGCGGCAGCTGCGACGAGTCCAGCACGATGGACGGCCGTGGCGGCAGGTTCTCGCTCACCATGTGCGAGAGGGACATCTCGCTGGACGCGTTGGTGTCGCCTGGGGGTGCCAAACAAAGAATACCTTACCAATTGTCTTAAAGTCTGGTACCAGAATAGTATAGGTACCGCTTCGTACGTCGCGGTCGATGTCAAATATATGTATACATTTTTCGCCTTATTACAATGGAATAAGGTGCAAAAGTGTATACATATCTTTGAACTCGACTGTACATTAGTTAGATCTAATTTTTTTGCATGAGAAAATGACAGTTGATTTTTTGTCCCAACGCTCGATCGAAACACCCTCTACATACCCTCTTATTTAATGTCATAAATACTTTTACAGGAACTAACTTTCTACACTCTATCTGTGCCTACTGCTGAGTTCGAAAATATCTGCACAGATAATAGCGATCAAAAATATGGGAACACCACTTTATTGTTCAGGGCATATTACGTTGCTCCGGTTTGTTTGGACCAATGCGAAATAACAAATATTTATGAACTCCACTCTACAACTCGTGCATCCTGGGGAGATCATAGAATACACGTATACACCATCCTCATTCAAAGCAAAAGTACACTTTTGCAAAACATTACACAGAAATGTAATATGAAACTTATTGTGAGAGAGAGAGAATTCAGAGAGATTCGGACTGACAACAAACTTTTACATCATTTGAAGGTTGTATTTCATTGAATTCACAAAACGACTATCAACCCTTGCGTTACAATTAAGATTACCTACATACTTATGTGTCCTATTATTTTTTAGATTTCATCCCTTACAAGAAAAGGGACAATATAAGGCACTGGTCCCACCGCCGGCTAGTAAGCTAGAAAAGTTGGGCGAATAACGGTTCATTGCGTGCTGACCAGGCACAGCGTGATCAATCGACCTTTACAGATCCGCAATGTAATGCTACTCGCCCAACTTTTCTAGCTTACTAGCTGGCGGTGGGACCAGTGCCTAAAGTTGTTGATGACAAGGCGTGCGAAAGATGAATAGCACGAAAACAATTGGGTAATGGACTGCCGGGATGGAACTAAATTGAATGAAAAAGGTGTAAAACGGGCGCAACGATCACTCCCATTGTGTTGAAGAGTAATAACATTTATTTTACTGCTATTCTATTCATGAGTGAGGGTTTTAATCACTATTAACATTGATAAACAAAATTTAGAATACTGTAAAGTAACTAGGAGCTATTATACATTTGGGACTGGCTACTATTAATTTTACATTTATATAAACTTTTGCAATAGAGTTATTGTCAAAGACGTAAGGCACACATTGACGCTACCTAACCAATTACAGTGGTGACTGAATATCAATGCTCGTTTTTTATTAACTCTACTGCAGGTAGGTAATCAACCTTATGTGCCCTGTAGCCCGGGCATTAGAATACGGCTGCAGTATCCCCTGCCTGTCGTACAAGGCGACTAAAAGGGGTCCTCGGGGTGGTACACGGTTACAGATAGGGGCTTCAATCGTTGAAAAAAAAAGGTAGAACCCACCGAGGCATGACGCTAGGGCGGCACTGCTGCGTTCCGTAGAACATCCCAGAGCCGTCGAATATGCGTCGAGGAGGACCATCGGGGGGTTTTTTGTCGGCACGGCAACTACCACCACCTACTACTTTACGGCTTAGCGAGATTTTTGGCTTCAGTTAAACCGTGAGAAAAATCTTGTTTCTGACTTACCTGAAGGTTGTCTTGGCACCGGGAGCAGAACTTCTGTGCAGGAGTCGTCTCCAAGCAACGGCTGCAGTGGACTCGGCAGCTCCCTGCTGTCGATCGCTGATGATCTCCTCAGAGAATGTCTAGACAGGTGAAAATCAGATGTAAATTGTGTTCAACATTAACAGAAGTTAGATTTTCTCAAATATATACTAGCTTGTTGATCGTGTAAAAGCTAGGCTTTACATGAAAGCAGTTTTTTCTATTTGCAATTCTTCACAAACGCGTAAACCTTAGCATAATTTGTGTAAAGCATGATTCAACATAGTTTTTTCCTTAAGACAAATCAGCTGTGGTAGTGTCACTCCATGCTGGATAAAATCTTTCCAGTATTTTGCTTTTAATCGTTGTTCTTATGACCTATGCGAAAAGAAGCTTAAGGCTTTTGCATGAAATGCGCCACTAACTGTCGTGACCGCTGGCTGTGTTTCTACATGATATGCAATAGCACGAATAACTAAGGATGGATTATGATCATATTTTGAAAGGGCTATTAGAAAGAAAGCCTTTATATATTTCTTTCAGACACAGAATAATGTAGTTCCTAACGACACAGGAGTATGATAACTTCTCCTGGTCATTTTACCTCCACCTAACGTCAACAACATACCTCTGATGCGGCAACCGACGGTCATTAACCGTCAGCAAGGAGGAGGTCTGCGGAGGGACCCCCGGCTGCTCCTCCCCGCTTGTATTGACGCACACACTGATGCTGATCCCGCTGACCTCACCTTCGCCCTCACCGTCAGCCTCCTCGTCGTATCTGTGCAGCACAGACTCGATTTCTAGGCTACGGTAGTTGAGATAGTTTTGGTTGTAGTTTCACTCTTCGCTATCATGATTGGACGAGTCACAATGATGGTTGCGAAGCTGCTGCGAATGCTTAAAGCAATCAGCAAGATCCCTACACCTGTTCTGAAATAGTTTCTGGAACCTAGAAGCTTTCTCTTTGCGAGTTGAAACTATTTAAGCACATAAACTTCATAGATGTAAGGAAAGCCAATGAACACATATACTGTCACCAGAACCAGTGCTTACCGCCGCTGGATGAGGTTCTCCATGATGATGTAGTCGTCTTCTTCGGCTCCCCTTAGATGCTCCTTCTCCATGTAGAGTGCGAACTCAGGGTTGGACATTTCGCTGGCGTGGCGACGACGGTTTGAAGGCGATGCGGCTCTCGCGGGCGATAGCAGGCGAGATGTGATGGGAGTTCTAGCGTTTAATGAGGTTTTTTTAAGGTTAAATGTGACTCGTACATCGTACGTACGATGGAATTAGGTCCGAAAGTGTATACATATCTTTGAAGTCGCCTTCGAGAAATTACTTTACATAGGTAGGTACTAACATATATTGTTGTCGTTAATTTAAGCACCATTCGCTAATGAAATTAAATTTATAAGGGAATTTTCTACCTATCCCAAAACTCTAACCAATTGCACAATCCACACTATTCAGATAATTTAAAGATAACACTTTATCAAGAATTTAGCCACCAGGTGGCAACAAGCGTGTTTGCTGTTCTAAAGTCAAGTCTACATAAATTCAAAGAAAAATAACCTCGGCGTGTGCGGCGGGGAGAACAGCCCATACGCTGTCTCCAGCTCATCAGTGATGCTCGTGTACTCATGCATAGCCAGCAGTAGTGATCTGGGCGCACCACCGACGCGAACCCGGCCGGAGCCCATGCCAGTCGCACCACCGGTCGCTTCCCAACCCGACTGCTGACCTGAAGAGACAGAAATTGTGAGATTGTGAGATACGTAACCAGCAACACTGGATAAGGACTCGGGCATTTGTGGAAAATGCTTCTCAATGCGACTGTTGAGAACTAGGTCAAATAAGTCATCCTTTATCAAGATAATTATTCCGATTTCTGAAACATTTTAAGCCATAAGTTGTTAGTGCTACAGCAATCGGATGTATGACAGGAGAGTTTCCAGTGCGGCTTTCATACATATGACCAGCAAGAGCAATACCCACGTAGGAGCAAGTGATCACACAGCACACTTAATTAAAATTAGTATCTATGTTTAAGCGGACCCTCCACTCCTTTTAAGGTACCACCGGGAAATTGCTAGGGGGATGATGATATAGGTTTGAGGAAGAGAAACGTTCACAGGACAATTCATGGCCGTTTTAATGTGTTCTTTGCATTCGAGAAAACGGTTTATTTGGTCTCCATTAAGAAAGTAGATAAACATCAGCCGCAACTGTGAAATTTTTTTTTTTGAATACCTTAATTACAAGCCTATATTATAAAGATCAAAGTATGGCTTACCAGTAGCTGAATTATGAACGGAGCTAGCATCAACAGCAGAGTTGTCAGGCTCTGAATGCGTCTGGCTGTGCTGCCTCCTCGGCGCCAGGTGCTGTGTGGAGTGGACGCCTCCCATACCGCAGTCGTTGCCGCCCTCTGAACGTCTGGTAACCATAAAGTATCAGATCAAGTAACTGGAGTTGGTAATATCTTCCATGATGTATATCTAAATGTAGTGTGTGCTTGTTAAAGATATGTGTCTGGAAAAGTGTGAGAAATTGAAGAAGTAGAGACAGGTAATATAATACTTTTTAAGGGTGTATTGACTATGACAGTAGAATAGTCAATATAATTTGTGTTTTCATACCATACTCAATGATTGAGTACGGTTTTTTTAAATATTTATTGACTTACCTTTTAGTGAGTATTTGTAATGGAAATGTAATTGGTAATTAAAAATACAAAGTGAAACCGTATGCAAATGCATGTCGCAGACAACAATGAGGGAAAATCGAAGGCTGACAGTAGACTCAGTGATATAATGCAACCGTTATGTTGAAAAATAAGAAAGTGAATTGATTATTATTTATAAGCGGACGAACGTACCATGACCTTTAGAAATATTTAAAACCAAAACATTTCCTCTCAAATATGCTATTACGTAAACAAGAGCAAAATACGACAGATAGGTATGCTTTCAGAATTATTATAAAATAGTAGTATTATACATAATAATATATACATAGATAATTCGCACGTGTGAGTTACAATCAATTACAGTGCAAGTAGTGAACAGTTATGTGAGCTTGTGTGTGTAAGCTAATAAATGTGATTTATTGACGTTTAAACATATGTACAAGGCACTACATCTAACTACATCGCTAGATTTACAAGCTAAGCCAACCGCCAAATGACTCTAATTGACTTACTGTTTCCATAACCGTCTCCTAACAGATGCAAGTAACAAAAAATAAAATTAAAAACAATCATGGTGATGGTAATTTTTGATTGCATTCAAATCAATACAGTTGTTGCCAATATTATGGGTAAATCAAAAGAAATGGTACAATAACTCTGAGGGTAGGTGAACGAAATGATGATACAGCCGATTCTCATGCTGATGACGGTTGCTACGATGTTGACTATTCCTATGGCAACAGTGGCTGTGTAAGTCCCTACAATGGTTCATGATGTCATAGTCAATAATGTATATCATTTCTAAATTATATTCTTTGTACCTACGTGTAAATATTAGCTGCAGTCGCAATGCCAGCACGAAAATATTAATGACATCTAGAAGACAAAGGTATACTTTGTACCAGTATTAGTTTCAAGACTTTGTTTACGAATATTGCATTTGTGAATTTGCTAGTAAGCTCTTCTAAGAGTGAAAGTGAATATTTCATATTTTCACTGCAAATTGCTACACTGCTGCAGTGAAAATAAACAGGTTGTTTAGTAAACTAAGAATCCAATCAGATCATCGCACAACATTTAAACGTGTGGTGAACCTTCCTAGAGTTGTAGAGCATTGCATGAAAACGTAGCAAAATGAAAACGTGATGAGCTCATACCGTCTCGCGTTGGCAGTCCTCCTAGTTCCCGCTGTGTTCGTTCTGGGTCGCAGACTGGCCAAGTCTGCTGGTGGCTCGTTTACTTCCAAAAACGCGTCATCAGTGATCGACGGAACTGCATAAACGGAACAAAAAATAGAGGTTGTGTTAACTTAACATAAAGTTTTTGATAAATTTCTGCATCTAAGCTTATGCTGTCTGTGATTAACATTTCAGACCATACAAACTCTTCATTACCTTTTTTATCATCACTAGGTTCAGTTCTATTGCTTTCCGAGCTCCTTTGCCGCGCTGGTGTTAGCGGAGGCTGCGGTCTGATGACGGTGATCTCTGGGCCCGCCCCGGCGGCACTGCCCCCAGAAGACGTAGAAGTAGCGTCTCCATCGTGGTCCTTCTCCCCTTGTCCCGGGGCTTCGGGCCCGGACTGGGGCATCTCGTCCTGGTGCACAGGTGATTTTGGTGTTAACTAAAGAGGACAATCTATTTCAATAATCGGTCTTCTGGACTTCTTGATGATAGTTAATAAATAAAACTAGATTAAAAAAAGTTCAACATAAATTGCAACGTCGGTGCACATTCTTGCAAAGCCTTTGAGGAGTACTTACTTGTCAATACAAACAGATTTACTATAAAAGGAAGCATGAGTTACTAGAACTTTTCATGGAATCCCGCAAATTAAGGCTCGATTCAATCAATTAAAGGAAGCATAATATGAATGAAGCATTATTGAATATTTATTAATAATATGAGAAACGAAATTCATTAATTAAAGATAAAGATATAAAATGTCAATAAATCATAATGAATTTACCGTCGGTTGCAATGTCTGTAATACAAAAAATATAATTAGCGAGAGGAAATGTCAAGCTCAAACTAATTAAAAAAGGTACACACTACACAGTAATAAAGGAATACACTCATTTAAGTGGTGCTGCCTCACACGACACAAAGCATTATTAGGAATCCGTTAAAGCCTTTGCTTATGGCACGCTATGCATCTTTTCGCTATACCAAAATATTGTCCCAACAAACATTTTCAGCGATATATGACGAAATTATGACAAGTAACGAAATTGGGATTTGTTTTCACTTAATGGGAAACTTAACGTGCTGGCTACTAAGCGGTCGAAATGAATGATACGTAAAATAAAGTTCAATTAAAAAACATAATAAAACTGACCATCGACAAGACGTAAGCTATAGGGGCGATAGGCAATATATCAACGAAGATGTTCTAAGATCTAAATGACGATCATGTGGAAATGAATAAGTATTCTGCTCAAATATGTGCATTATCAATGACTTTAGAAATATTCGTTGGGACAAACAATAACATGGACTGGCTGCTTACGTCGGAGGGTTGCGATCGTTCGTCCTCCTCCTGCACAGGGCGCACGGCGAATCGCGCTGGGCCCGTGTCGCTGTCCGACAGCACCTGTCGCGGTCGCCACTTTTAGCCACATCAACCGTGAGCGTACTTGGTGATTTAAGAACCGAAAGTTTATCTTAAGAGTTTGCCATAAATCCTTCACTGCATTGCGTTTTACTTTAACTTCAATTGAAATATAGCGTTTGCGAAATAAAATAGTATAAACCGAAGAGTACCCTCAAATGGACACAATTTTTAATTTTCTTGAATGTGAATACCGTTTTCAAACTATTCGATAAATCAACAGATACGGAATATATATAAATCACCAAATATGCATCGACAAGCGAAAAAAAATGATCAAAATGGGTTTGTAAGTTCTTTTGATAATCCAACACAATGAGATTATAAAACATTGAATGATACAAATGTTTAATTCAGTAGGGCATAACAAAACACATCGACAGTTAACGACATGCTAGAATAACAAAACGTTGCATTAGTAAATTGAACACTTAAAAGCATTCGTTGAAAGAGCTTTTGTATTATTAAATTCTGAACATTGAACGACTATTTCTTTGAATATAAAACTCACTATTTTATTACAATGCGGCTGCAAAAACTAGGTATTGGCGACTGTTTTTCTGAATTCGGTTTTATGATGTAAATTGGCACGAATAAAATATCAAAATTCTTTAAAAACAATTTTTTATTAACCTAGTGATTCTTTAGTATTATAATAACCACAGTTTTTGTACATTTTCTCAGTTATTGGTACAGTTCTAGAAATATTCAAATATTTTGCAACCGCATTGTATTCGAGTAGTATTAAGTCAATAGTATTACCTCTGATCTATCACTGGTTGTCCTCAGCCTCCCGCCAACAGCCTGGAATGTCGGCGGCGGTGGACCCAAAGTGTCAGTGGATCCTCGGTTCACCAAGGAAGGGTGTGTAGCCATGAACCGATGTATCACTGCTAAGTGGTTCATAGTCTGTTCTGCTACGTCTTCTAGTTTCCTTAGCCTAAATTCTACGCTCTGTAACGATATTTTCTTGTTGACAAATGATAACAATTATCCGTAAATTGAGGATTTTCCTAAATTACTTCCGCTTACCTGTACTGACTGTATTTGGCAATTAGCTTTTTGATTTAAGTCTTCCATTTTTGTTGTGATATTTTCTACCCTATCAGTTGTATTTCTCACTCTCTCTTCCATAGAATTTGATAATTTAATTTCCTGAAAGACAAAATTTAATTCCGCTCTTAGAAAGTGTATGATCACTGTGACTATCGTTTTAAAAGTGCATTCAATAGACTTATTTTGATGCAGTATGGATAATTATCTTTACTTACCTGTTCCCTAAAATAACCTTCAACACACTCTTCTTCAAAATCATACAATCTTTCTATATCTTCCTTCTCTAAAAATAGTTTCAGCCCATTGTCGTACTGAAATCGCTGATGTGCGACATTCCTCGTCACCCATTTACATGTCGCGTATATATGGCAGAATATTATTAGTGGAGGAGGCATTACTGGCTTTTGTTCATATTCCATGACTACTGTGAATCTTTGAAACATCCATACCTGTGGAGTTGATTGAAATGTTAATTTCGGTTTATAACACATAGGGTGTTGCAGAAACCTTTTAACCATATTTTTGTATTTTTTGTATTATTTGGCAGAAATATCGTTTGGCAGAATTACCTTTCGCATAGTTATCCTTTAGAATACAATCACTTCGCAGATTTTTCTAATTCAGAACTATATTTTGGCATACTGTCCGCTGATCATTATAGTTTTGTAAACGAATATTGATTTCGCAGATAAATATTTTGCATAATGTTTAAGTGGCATAAACTTACGTAAGTATCTTAATGTTATGCTCTAACCTAACCTACTTTTCTGGCAGCCGTTCGTTTTTGTAGGGTGTCGCCGTTCTAACCTAACCTACTTTTCCGACAGCCGATCGATTTTGTAGGGTGTCGTAGTGTGTTTTGTAGGGTTCTAACCTACCTAATCAAATTTTCTGGCAGGTGTTTCTTTGCGTAGGAAATCACAATTCTAACCTTACCTAGCCTACTTTTCTGGCACAGGTTCGATTCTGTTAGGGACGTTAGTCGCAGTTCTTCATAACCCACTTTTCTGCTAACAGAAAAAAACACTATGCCATAACAGGAGTAAGTATGCTGCATGATTATTATGGTATATAATATATAACATTATGCTAAACGAAAGTCGGAAAAAACAATCTTCAGCTAAATAATATGCAAAATGTATTGTATGCGTAGTAATATTTAGTGACTAAAAGTTTTTCTGCGATACATATTATGCGAAGTATATTTATTTCTGACAAATAATAGTTATGCCAGATTAGCGTAACCCGTTTATTTAATAATTATACTTATAAGTCATAAGTATCTATTTCATTAACATTTTCTGTAACTACACAAAAAGAACGAAAGTGTACTTTTCCGCAACAATAAATATGAATTAAAATTAATAACTGAAATAAAACTCAAATACATGCAAAACATAATTCATTTGCAAAAAAAAACAGTATTTTGCATATTTATTGATTGAGAGATTGCCGTCCAAAAATGCTTGGTAAATAATTAAAACTAGATTTTACTGAACTAACTTTAATGCCTCTAATGAAAGGCATTTTTGCAATCTCCAATCAAAGACAACCACTTAAAGCAAATAAAGCAAAATAAAAACAAAAACCTGATGCGAGACTTCATTGACTTCGTTAAATATATTATTAAAGACGGCAATAAGGAGGTTTATGAGTAAGATATTGGCGACGAGGAGATATATCGTCATGACGATGGGCGTTATCCAGCGGCCCGTCACGCACTTGTCCATGTTGATGTCCAGACCGCACTTTGGGTCAATTTCCGGGGCAAACACCTCGCCATACAACATGAAGTATGGTTGGAAGAATACCTATAAAGAATTTTAAGTAAAATAAATAAAAAGGGACGGGGAAAAAATACTTAAATCAACTTAAAGAAACTAAATTTTCTATAAATCAATGGCGAGTTTATTCTGCGTTGTAACGGTACCCCAAAAACCATAACTAATCAAAACCAAAATACGTGTGGATCTAACTAAAATAAATAATTCTAACGCATCAACATCTTGATGTCAATACTCTGAATAGCCTAAGAACGTAAATCAAATCCCGCAACAGGCGATACGAACAACATCAACATCTACGATAAACTGGCCGCAAACCTGGTGCGACACACCGTTGACTTCTATAAAGATGTTGTTGAACACCGCTATGAGTAGGTTAACGAGTAAAATGTTCGCGATGAGGAGGTACACGCTCATGACCACGGGGGGCACCCAGTGGCCGACCCGACAGTCCTCGAGACCTGGCAGGCCGCAGGGCGGCGCCATTTGTTCGGCGAACACTTCCCCGTAAAGCATGAAGTAGGGTTGAAAGAATACCTGGAAATGTTAGTCGTTCGGTAATGTCCTGTACAATCGCCTGAGTTCGTTGTATTCCACTCTTAGGGCGGTACTCGTTTGAACGTCTTGCATTATTTGCGCTCGTTGCTAATATACCGCATTCCCGGAATACCAGATTTTGCAAAATATCGGATTATCAATATATCACACTTGTAAGCTCAAAGTGTGATATATTGATAATCCGATATTTTGCACATTCCCGTTACACCAGGTTATAAAATCGTAAGGTACTCATGGAACTAAATCGTTTTAACTAATGTCCTATACTGAAAATTTGGTATATTGGTAATGTGATAAATCAAGAATGTGGTATTTTGCTAAATCTGGTATTTCAGGAATGCGGTATATTAGCAACGAGCGATTATTTGTAGGAAGAGGCAGAATTTAGCTCGTTGCAAGGAACAAACCTACGTTTTATTAAGTGGAACACCGCGAACACAGGCGTAGAATTTGTTAGTATAGAAAGCGAAAAAAATCACGAATATGTAAATGTAACTGATACTGGATGGTAATAGAGCGACAAGAGTGATTTTTGAACCTTTATTCAAAACGTCATCTTTCTTCAGGCTTATGCAAATTTAGAACTGACGTTAATGCAGGGACTTAGATAAAGTCAAACATGGTATTATAAAGACACGTAGTGACTTTGGAAGGAACAATATAAACCAACCAACTTTACTTAATTAGATTAGAAAGTTTATGATGCCATGTGTGCACTTTCATTGAAATAAACAGCTTAACACATTCCCTGCAAAGAATCGCTACGCTCGTAGCCGAACCCGTGGTTTTACAGGGACCCCCTAGGGACTACCTATGGAGGTAGTGGAAGAGCTAGGCGGGTTCCTGGCAGTAAAAGTGTTAAAATAGTTGGTCACTTACGTCTCTGATAAGGGACCAACTGGCGTCCTCTTCAGGGTGGAGTATCGCTTGTCGCGCCACCCCGAACGACATTAGCACCACCAATAATAGCACCACGAAGTATATCATGTTTTTCACCATCTTACCCATCATTGTGACTAGAGGTCCTGAAAACCACCAGAATATCTTAAATGGTGACTCAATTTCGTTTTTCTGGAAAACGGTCTGAATGATCCATAACTAATATTATAAATGCGAAAGTTTGGATGTTTGTTACTCCATCACGCTTAAACGGCTCAACCGATTTAGATGAAATTTTGCACGAATATAGTTTATAACCTGGATTCAAATACAGGATAGTTTTTATCCCGGGTCCACGCAGACGAAGTCGCGGGCGGAAGCTAGTATTTGACAATAGTAAAAATAATATGCAAAACAGAACTTTACAAAATAAACGGAAAACGTCAAACTTGGCTTTGCCGGCTTTTAAAAACATAATTAGAAAATGGATGCTGTTTGACCAAAAGTGTTAATGTAGTGTATTTCCCTAAAAACTTCATACTAATGGAGCATTTTTGACGCTTTATAAAAAGTTACTAATTTGAATACGTTATAAATAGAAGTGCGATATATCCACAATTTTGTTTTGCAGATAAAAAGCACATAAAAAGCGATATGCAGACGAGTAATACAAACGAGTACTTTGCATAAAAATACACCATTTTCTCGGTTTTTTTAGGTATATCAAAGCCAAATAAAAGGTTCCAGTGTTCGTAGCTTTCTGGTTAAAGGAATGATCTTAAATTATATCAGTCTGATCAATACCCAATCCTATTTAAATTCCACATTAAAATTGAAAACAAAATAACACGAGAACTATAGGCAGCAGTGGTTTCTTAATAATTCAAAAATGTAATACAAACTTACCTAAGTACTTATTTACTCCTAATATGTTCAGTATCCTTAAGTACCAGTAGATAATATCGACACAGTAAATAACGCGGCCGACGTCCATCGAGCTGATGCGCAGGCGCAACGTCAGCCCCACCAGGAAGAATATGATGAAACCCGCATCGTACGTGTTCCACATATTCCAGGCCCACACGCTGAACTTATGTCTACAGATGCAAAATTGAAGGTTTATTTGAAGGAACGTAAGAAAAAGAGAAGTTTACTTGTTGTACAATTGGAAGAACACGACTTTAAATAAATAACTACGGAAACACACCAAAATGAATGCCACTCAGCAAATGCTAAAAACGATATATAGCGAGGGCGCTAATTTTCAGGGCACGTTGAGAGAAATAACATACTTTAAATAAAGGATTTCACTTTCTTGTTGTACAAGCAATTGTACAACAAGAAAGTGAAATCCCGCAAGGGAATAAAAGATATCGCGGGAAGAGATCTGCTACGTCATATTCCAGTACTGTCTAAACATTACATTTTGTAACCACCTCTAAAAGCTTATGTCAATAAGCTATGAAAGATGTTTGAAAACAAAAAAATATATAATAAAAACAAGAAAGGACTCTTCATTAACGCACCTGTTTACCATGAATTTCCAATAATCGAATGTGGAGGAAAATAAATAGTACGGTTGTTCCACAGGGTCCGATTTTAGGCCACAAAGTGTTAATGAATAAAATGAACAGCTATAAGGAATTTTTTCCTAAATAATAAACAGGTTATTCTCAACGGTCCATAATTTTATTATCGGGAATATTACACTTACCTAATAGCAACAGGTTCGGACGTAACGATTTCCCTTACTTTCTCACATAAAAACGTTATTATATAACATATAGAATAAATCTCAGGCCAAGACGGCGTATGACTCATCTTGACTAATACTGTATATGTAAACATCAGTAGGAACAATATGTAGGCGATCTGAAACAATAATATTAGAATTAAATTATAATACATACATACATACATTCACGCCTTCATTTCCAAAAGGGGTAGGCAGAGCACGTGAAACGTATGTTCCAGCGCCACTTTTAGCATAACTGTGGGTATAAAAGATCGACAAAATGTGATATCGCAGTGATAGGTTGCTAGCCCATCGCCCACAACACAATTCAACCCTGCTCCCTTAGTCGACTTTTACGACACCCACGGGAAGAAAGGGGGCGGTGAAACTCTAACCCGACAGGCTAATAGATGTGGGGTATAATACGTGTGGAGGTTATAAATAAAAAACATGCCGAATCACTGTTTTCTAGTAGTAATGGTTACTGAGCTAAGCCGAAGGCGGACGGACGGACGGCCGGACGGACGGACGGCCGGACAGACGGACATGGCGAAACTATAAGGGTTCCTTGTTGACTACGGAACCCTAAAAAGCTACTTTTGAAGCTACTTGTCAAATTAACGTAGTACATTTTTTTTTCAGTACAGTTAATTAAAGTAGATCTAACGATTATAAGTACATCTTAGGGGAAATTATGTTTATTTAAAACAAAGGCATTTGCATTTTAACGAAGGTGTTTAATTTAAATAAGGGTTATTCACGGTTATATAAATATTTATCAAAAGTAAAGATTTGTAGCCGTAGTACTTAACTTTTTTTTGATGCCTAATATTTTTTAAATCATGCCTTTAAAATATAGTACAACATAGTTTGGATTTTTTACAAGCTTTTATTTAGTTTCACATGTTTGTCATCAATTATTGCAAGTTAAATTTGACCTACTTCCCGGTGACCGATTGATCTGAAATTTTGGGTATGATTAAGTTTGGATGACAATTCAATATTAATGGTACCATCGAGCTGATCTGATGATGGAGACAAAAGGTGGCCAAGGGAATTCAGTACTTAACCGACGTAACCCCGTAGCTTGGGCTCGTTAGACTCGTCTCAATGAGTAAGTGAGTCTCAATGGTGATGATGGTACAGAAAAGTACTGTGGGCAATAAAAGCTTGCACCAAAAATTACAATTTTGACAGAAACTTGTTTTGATAACTGTTATGACTTCACTATCTAGCCTATCACCCGTTTTCGGCTTGACTTTGACACTTGGGACACGTTGTAGAGTTGCCTTGTCACCATATGGAAATATGAAGAAACAATTCCATTAAAAAAACGTCCAAAGAACGTTAATTAATAAGGGCATAAGTTGTCAACCAATGTAGACACTTAAATATAAGCAAAATTAAACAAGTAAACACTAATAACTAATGAAATAAAACAAAACACATTAGTCATGTCGGTTATTATTTGACGATAATCTTATTCATCATTATTTTTTATTAATCGATGGAAAGGAAAGTGGTTGTTACTCAAACAGATATTAATGAAGCGAAACTTTCAATAAAACTGAAAGTGGAAGTGTAAGAAGATCTATCGGATATTTTTATATTAATTAGTTTTTAACTCGTATTATCTTGGGTTGTATGTTTCAATACATGGCATTTTATTGATGGTGAATTGATAGAGGTTAGAACTGGGGCAAGCTAATCCGAAAGTTCATTAGATAGAATAACATACAAAGTTGATAGATACACTTTTGAGTTACCAGATTGGTTTCTGTTCTGATTCTGCGTTACCCATTTTCCTATAAGTAGGTAGATTAAATAGGCTATGTCCATACGGAAGGTCCCTTCTATACATATTCTAACTATACTTTCTATACTTTTGTATTTTATTTTTCTGGTATGTTGTGTGGCAATAAACTACTATTCTATTCTATTCTATATACAGGTAAAATAATGTATGAAGTTAGATGAGTAGTTCCGGATATAATTCTCTACAAATAAAAATATACAAAGTTACAACCTCACACTTTCCCTCTTTTATTAATATCATAGTATACATATCCTATGTTCCTCCTGTTTTGTGTACAATAAAGCTCAATACATACATAAATACATAGCAGTAAATAAATAAATAAACATTAAATTAATATACAGCGTGGAACGGAACGATGGACTTTCCCGCAAGAGGGGGATTATTTAGCGCTAGTACGTCACATTTTCCAGATAAACTATTTTTTTTGACGCGATTTTTTTTTTACCTTTGTATGGCCGACTGGAGCGACGAGCTCCATACAAATGTAAAAAAAAAATCGCGTCAAAAAAAATTGTTTATCTGGAAAATGTGACGTACTAGCGCTCAATAATCCCCCTCTTGCGGGAAAGTCCATCGTTCCGTTCCACGCAGTATATTTATTTATTTATTGAAGATGTACATACATTTATTTCGGTTTATGTTATCGACGTCAATAATAATATTGATGGCTCTACTAATACAAATACAAGAAGTGTCACAACAAACGGAAATAACTTTTAACGATAAGGGCAAATAAATATTTGTGTATGGAGCACTTAGGTTTTTTCAGGCCGCAAAACGTTACGATACAGCCTATCATGCTAGCTGGGCATTGCCTATAACTCAGGCATACAATAGTGTGTACTCAAAAAGTCGACGTAGCATACTTAGTTTTTAAAAATTCGACATTCGTTTTCTTTTTCATATTATCATGCATAATTATGTTAATGTTTCATCTACCCTTGGTACGTGTCGAAGGTATACCAGCTTAGTTTTGAACTACTTAGATCGTTTTTCTGCCATTGTCTTCTAATATGTATTTATTTTTCGTTGCAAGAAACATAACATGTGCACTATAAATAGGTCATTTGGTATCGCAGCACCAATCATTAACCAAAGCTATTATTTCATAATACGAGTAAGTGGACATTGTCCTTCGTTTGTCATAAAAACAGTGTTAAGCAATTTTTTTACTATCTGTACTTCCCTCGTAAAACAACGCGAATAGTTATTTTAACCACGTTATTTTATTACCGCATTGAAAAGCATAATATTATTAATATTGTACGTTCGAAATGGGCAGACCGTTGAGACCTATTATATTTTATGACATGTTATGTACACAGTTTTGACAATACATTTTTATCTTATGTTATCTTATCTAATATGTCGAAGGAAAACGCGGAATTATAAAACATAAATGAAGTACTATTTACGGTAAAATATAAACATACAATATATACGTAAGGCAGTTTCCATTGGCGGAGCGGTACCGAAAGTGTTATTTTGTAATTTACCGAGGGCTACGGTGTTTGCGTAACATTAGGTAGAACGTATGCTTGTGTGCCACAAGGTATTAAAAAAGTCAATTGTATCGATTTGTAAACTGTACCTAGGAGTCCATGCTCTGCTCGGGTGAAAATGGAGAAAACGAAGTTTCCCATATATTGTGAACCCTTTCGCTAGATCGATATTTCGCCCTCTTTCGTCATTCGAAACCGGCGCTAATGATTTCGATTGAAAATCATTAGAGTCGTTTCGGGTACGTGATTACAAATATTGCTCGTTTAATAGTATATGATATTATCTTTAATTATACAACATAAATTTAAACATTAAATACTCACCGAATCCGCCCAAAACTTGGTGATCGGTGCCGTGAAGAACTCATAGATCTTCTTCCTCAATCTCAGCGGGCGCATGCGCTTATCCTCCGGTGCATGATACTCGGGCAGTTCCCTGTACGATGGCTCCCATCCTATTTTACCCACTTTCCCGTTCTGATCAACCCGCGTGTCGCATTCGCCTGAGCCAATCAATGCCTGCTTGAGTCCAGACAAAATAATGTATAGTATGTTGTCACACTGTTGTTGGGTGGCACCCTTATCCATGAAACTTGAACCTTTGTTAACTACTTGTTTTGTTTTTCACACGCGAAAGTGACAAATATTAACGGAGTTCTAGTTAAAGTAGGTATCATACAAGTTTATGGATAAGGGGATATGTCTAATGTCTATTGTGGTAGAATTTGAACAAGTCTCGTCAAACTTAAAGTCTACCTCTGTGATTTTGGTTAGAAATTGTATTGAAAACGAACTCAATGAGAGAAACCGAAAGTTTTGGTTTTGCAGCTAAATAAAACGGCACGAAATTTGACAAGATAATACAAACCAAGATTGCTCGGTTCAATATAAAGAAAGTATAATATCTTCAAATACAACCACTATAGACACAAGGATTTATATAATTGACTTCGAAAAGTACAAAGTAATTGCAGTTAGAGATTTAAATTTAAATGAATTGTTAAACTGAATTTCCGAAAGATGCGATACGGGATTTTAAGCGTTATAAGCGAGTACATGACACAGAACATTAAATACAGACGTATACTTCACATAAAAAGCTAAAGTTCTTGTGCAAGTGTAATTAAAAGAAGTCAAGAGATTGAGTGCGCAGAATGAATGCAAGCCCATCTGAGATAATTCAAGTTGTAAATTCAAATATTTAAATAGAAAATGGAGCCAGAAATGACAATTGGCATTGAGTTTTGATAACCTAACTACGGACAAGGACGGCTTGAACCTCGAGTTTACGTTTGCGTTTCACCTCTGCTGATCGGCATTTTGTACTTTAAAGATAAAACAACTGAAGTCCACGTGAATCTTTACGCTTTTCTATTCCTTACGCCTATAGCAATATGGAATAGAATGGAATGTAAAATCGAATGGACTTGGGTCATTTTAGTAATAGCGTACAGAATTCTCGACTGGATTTCCATTAACGGCACGGTTTTATTCTATATTTAAGTTGAGAATCGTCACAAATTTAATTTACGAACTGTATTTTATGTACCTACTTGAGGACCATTAACAATTTTAAGGACTCCTTTTCAAGCTTATCTTTAGAGATGTTTCAGTGTCTGCTTATATGTAGCTATATAGCCTTTAAAACACTAAAGGACACCTTAACAGTTATTATTATTTTCGAAGATAGACCGCCGTACGACACAAGACTTATTTTATGTATACTTATATAATATATACATAAGTCGTTCGATATATTTCAATTATGATAGTTGTAGATATATGGATCATCGGAATTATACTAATAGGTACTAATGGAATTTCCGTGCGACGATAAATGCTTGGCATTTCTGATACTATCATATCATATCTATTGTCACTATTTGACCTAATTAAGATTTAATTCTCAAGTTCCATTGTTCGATTCTGTACTAGAGGGCCAAAGTGACAACATCATTTTTATGAATCTAAAGTGACACAACATCATTTTTATGAATCTAAAGTGACACAACATCATTTTTACGAATGTAAGCCATACGTTTCTAGAACCAGCACAAAACTTTTAGACAAAAAGAAAACAGTTTTTTATTATTATTAACCCATTGACTTTTTGACAACTTTGTCAAAACATTTAAATTTGAACTTTAAGTCAGTCAGAATACAATCGTTTTTATTTCATCTATGATGGCAAATATATTGCCGTTACCCATTTAAGGATTAATATTTCATCGAGCGTCTACCTTCATTTTGTAGAAGATAGGTCGGTACTTTACCTGCCCGAATGTGGCAATACCACTGGAGAAAAAAAAAAGTAGAATTACATTATATAGTCTAGGAATGTCCAAGCTTTAAACCGTTGCAAAGCTATAGCAACAAACACCGACGCGTTTAGGGGAAAACTACACGCCCTAGGGGACGAATATTTCACAAAACGTTTTGACAGCACAGATGTGAACCGCAAACACATACGTGACCTATAAAGGAGAGCACAGAGACATGACACGTCACAGCGGCGTTTTCAGCCTTCGGCGAGTGCCACGCCTATACGAACACAAGCAGAGATAAAATATGAAATAGCACGAAACAATATTCGGCTATTGCACAAAAGAGTAAACTGTCAAGCGGACGCAAGCGAAAAACGACGTTCTGCTCCGACAATGAGGTCGTTTTTTACTGGCATATTTTTGACTTTAAATCTGTTTTGGCCGTACTATACAGATAGATCCTTTAGTATGCGGACTGGGAGAAGCGTTTTGCATGGATTTTTTGGATTCGATTGTCTCGGTTATCGTTTGGTGATCGGCGTGTTTTCTCTATAGACTGATTAAATTAACCGGACGATACTAAACCGTTAGTAAGCAAATTGTGTGACTGGATTCGAATCAGCGGCCTTCAACCTTTAACTGGTTGATAGATTCGTTAAGCCGAGCAATGGTTCCGATAGCTCAATTGGCTGAGTGCCGGCGCACGTCCGCCAGAACGCTGGTTCAAATCCAGCTCGGAGCAATAAATATTAAAGTGACTTTATGGTATTTCGTCATCTGTTAACAAAAACACTGCACGCTCCGCTACGCTAAACGCGCCGCTTATCAGGCAAGTCATAAAGCCACCCATCGCCGTGTCACTCAAAACGCTCCGCTTGACACGCAAGTTATACCCATTAGGTATTTAGTTACTGTGTCAAAATATTCCCACCGTGTTTTAGTAACGAAGCCAAATTTATTTGGCCCACAATAAAGGTACATTTTACTGACATTGGTTTGAAAATTGTTTAGCCAAAATACGGGTATTTCTAAACGACTTCAAAACAGGGGACCGATTTTTGACTTTCGAGCGCTCCAAATCAAAAGCCAGCGGTAGAAATTATTCTCACACGAAAATTTGACACTATTATTTTCGCACAGCTTGTTTGAAATCATCATTCGAAAGCTATTGATTGCCTATCGCACTTTTATTTTTTATGTAGGTTATGTTCCCCGGTTACTCGAAGAAGCCAGGACCGTTTTTTTTTAAAGAGCATCCTTCCCTTGCGGTCCCATGGTCAGGATCTGATGATTGATTCCTGGACAAATCGAAGGAACTCTTCACATTTCGTAGGTACAACTGAAGTGGAGTACTTAATAGGGGTGTCAACTCGAAAAACATTATTACTCCAAAAGATAGAAAGCTAAAAAATTTGCCTAGTGACGAAAATCCCATTCAGATATCTAAAAGAATAACGAAGCTACAACCGTTTTAATATTGCTTGTTAGAGAGAGAAAACGCAAACAGTGTGTACCGTCACGTCACGCGAGGCTGCTGGGGGGCCGCGTCGACGGCGGCGCCTAACACGATGGGGTACGGCACGTTGCCGTCTTCTAGTGACACTTATAACTTAGTGATTACGCCTTTTGCGTTGATTTATTCTCCATTTGACTTTTTTTTAAATCCTTTTTCGAGAAAATATGACATTATTGATTATTTTATTTAGTGTCTACACGTCTATTGAAGTCGGTTAAAACTTTGTTTTTAAAGTAAATGATTGTATAGAACGTTCGCATTCTCCAGCCGCCAAAGAGCCATTGAAAAGGTATCCTCCCCTTCAATGGAATATGCCATTGAACATTGGAACAGTTGTTTTTTTGCTTCGTTCGATTTTAAAACAGTACAAATTCAATTTCTACAGTTGATTGAATTTTTTTGCAAATTTTTCATGTATATATGGTTGACTAGAGGACATAAATGCATAAGAGTTTTCATTTCATTCAGTTTAACTGCATTCAAACGATGTGTTCATATAGGACGTGGCTTATTGTTATCCCAGTCAACAAGGCGTTCACAGTGTTCACAGTGTAATAGTTCACACCCAATTTGAAGTGCCAGTGAGGTCAAACTTTAATGATTATTTTACAGGAACTGAATGATATTCCGATGGGGTTCCAGAATTCTACGAAATGTGCAATTTTACTTCTGTCTTCGCTTGATGGTATTTCTTGGTAATAATATTTTATGCAATAGCGAAACTTTCGACTTGAAACATAAAATGTTTTCCTTTTTAATAATATGACAGTTTTTTTTTATTCTATGACAACTCATAGTGGTGATAGATCTCAAAGGCTTCAATGATTGGGGGGTTTAATAGCATCTGCTTTACTAAATTCATTGCAACACGGACGGGAAAAATATTTTGGTATCGACTAGTTGATTGGGATAATAGTTGAAGAGACAGAGCAGCCGACAGGTCTACCTGCTTGGTTATACTCTGCTGTCCCGGTGGTATAATCTTCTTGATAGAAAGCGTTCTCCTTTTCACTACGCCAACCTATCGCAAGTACCATTAAAATCATCCGCAATACTTTATGTGACGAAATGGTGTATTCCAAGCTACTCATTGATTGAAGTACATCATTTCACCTCATAGACTATTTATTATATTATGTTTCTCCGAAAGCACAGATAAATAATATATACCCATCACCAAAATGGATAGAATACGTGTATTTACAATATTGTTCAATTATTCATTTGAAATTACTTGCTGTGTTTACATTATTGGGTATATATTTGTGCACATCTTGCCAGTTTTGCTTACATTGTTCAAACACGTGAAACCCTTTAATATTAGTAATTAAGATACCTATTTAAAATGTAACGAATATAAAGTATTTGTAATGGTATTAACTAGTAAGTCCTACGTAAGTAACTAATTCCTTAAAACACATTATATAATGTAGTATATTGTATAGCATAAATCAGTAACTCGATAGAGTTTTCTTATAAGATTATTATTATTACATACACTTCCTTCCAATCTTGAGGCAGTAACTTTTGTAAAACGTAAAATCCATAAGTTACTCCTTATTATCCTTGTTATCCTTATTTATTTATTTGAAAATATGTTTACATGCCCTTACAGCACGGCTAGCTCGCGACGGCGCGCGAGCTCTCCCGATTTTTCTCGCACTATCCATCTCTCTCTTATTAGATACACTTAGAAGAAGAGGTATAGTGCGATAAAAATCGAAAGTATGTCGCGGCCGTTGTATGCTAGACGTGCTAAAATCCAATGCGACATGAAACTTAAAATTAACATATACAAACAGGAACATATAGGTTATTACAAATAACAATCAGGTACAAACAAATAATTACAAATAACACCATTACAAATGACTGTCACTAATTACACTATCACGGATGTAGGCCTCGCATCCATCATCTCACAGAATCTCAGGCATTCGTTTCTCAGAGACGCCCATTGCCACGCGAACAGGTCGCACTCGGGTGCTGATGCTAAGAGAGCATTCAAGTGTGTGAGGGCACGGAGCAGCGGAGAGTTCTCGAGTGTGACTTATGTCGTTGTCGAGTGATAATTCATACTATAACCCCATTTATATGGAAATCGTAAACACAGCACTGTAATTATTTACATTGTATATACACTCCAAATGAGCCTGATGAAGCGAGATGGGAAGCAACATAATTTAAAAATACCTCAGCGTCATTAGGGTCCTTGGTGCTCCGGTCATCCTCCATACTCTCATTCTCAAGGTGCTCCTCTTCAGTCTGCGGCATCAGCTGCAGTTCCTCCTTCGACTTGAACTCCAGTTGGAGGATGTACAGGGGGCAGAGCAGACTCAGAATTACCTTACACGACAAAGCCAAGATGTGGCAAACGAAACACGGTACTAGCGATTCACTTTACTTTGCTTCATGCTACGTATAAACTAAGTTAAAATGGCGGACGTCGACTATACTTGAAGCTAAGATCGTGACTACTATCCATCTCTCTCACACTGTCAGCAAAAGAAATAGCCATAATAATATTCAAACTGTCAGCAGACGTCACGAATTCGTCTCTTCAGGAAACGTCTGAATTGGAGTTAGTTTTGTATTGTCCGTGTGCGACAAATACAGAATCGAATCCAGTCTCAGTCAATTTTTAATTCCAATATTTCCACTGCTCTCTCTTTTGCAAAGCATATAAATCGCGTAGCTATTTCTGCTGTTGACTTTTCTAATTGAAAAGAGACGGATAATACTTTTAGCATAAAAAAGTCGGGAGGACAGTGGTCTAGCAGAGTATTTTTCAAATGGAATGGATATTTAATTAATACAAAAGTAACTTTCGCAACTTCAGCCATGTTTCAAGTAATAAAATGAAACTATAACTTTTAGGAGTAGGTATTCATAAAATTAAACGACAATGAATAAGAAATGCACAATTTAGTCAATATTAATTTACCATCATTTTCCGTACGGTTTTCGATTGAACGTTACAATAAAGCGGGGTAACGGATGGAAATCATCCGTATTGTCGACGTCCGAACGCATTGCATGCAGACTCCGAAAAAATATTATAAAGCTCATTGACACACAGACATGACACCTCGTAATTACTCATTACGGTTGGTTGTTAAGAGATTAATCTCTAACATTGACTACGCGTGCGTGACAGTCTGTGCGTTAACAAGGTATTAAAAAAGGTGTACGTTCCAAAGAAAAGGTACCTTAAGACTGGTGTTTTTTCTGGTCCTTAGACCACCCATCCAGAGGTCGGCTAGTATGATTTGTGAGCATGGGTGAGCGAGCAAGGCGCGATGGTTGGCGGCTACGGCCAGGCTCAGGCAAGTCTGCCCAGACCAGTTCTGTAGCTCGCATGTCAGTAGTTGTTGTGCCTGATCGTCGTCTTGACGGTAACAATAGTCCAGTAACTCTAAAGCTGAAATAAAACGTTACTTTACAAGTCTAGCATGATCGCGTATATGGTGGACATAGAGCATTTGTCCTTTACTAACAAGTATATAAGTGCGAGCGGGACTATTGCTTTAATGTCTGACTTAAACGCTAGGCTGTTGCTAAGTATGTATGTATATAACATTGTAATCATTTTTTGCAATTCGATGACACACACTTCCACTAGTAGTATCTATTTGAAACTTTGATGATAAAAAGTAGATAACAATGACAATGGAGAGAGCTCAGCTTGGAGTTTCTCTGCCTGATCGCATCAGAAATGAGGCTATCTGCAGCAGAACCAAGGTAACCGATATAGCCCTTCGAATCGCTAAACTTAAATGGCAGGTGACGGTGCACATTGCACGTAGAACCGATGACCGTTGGGGTGGAAAGGTTCTTGAGTGGCCACCACGTACCGAAAAGCGCAGCATGAGTAGACCTCCCACAAGGTGGACTGATGACCTGCTAAAGGTCTCGGGAGTCCGCCGGATGCGGGTGGCGCAGGACCCGTCATTGTGGCACTCTTCGGGGGAGGCCTATGTCCAGCAGTGTACGTCTGAATATCTACGTACTAAGTTAACGAGAAGATGGCTAATAGTAGGGCTTGTACTAAAAACGATTTTTGTATAAAAATAAGCTTTATTAACTGTTGATGCTAGTGTAGTTTGAATGGGTATTTTTTTAATTAAAAGTTTGGAGACGTCTAATACCCGAATTGACCGAAGTTTCCTAGATATTTCACTCGTTTGTTATCAAGGGCCCGATTTGCCAGGCCTTTAATTAAGGGTTTTTTGTGAGGCTAGTTAGAGATTTACCTCTAAATTGCCAAAATTGGAATGGAGTTTTAGTTATTGTTTTTAGGTTATTTATTGCTCAGCGGTGGTATGTTTTAATGAATCGTTCAGCTTATTTAATGGGTACTCCGTTTATGAATAACAATAAAACATTGAATGCAATAAAACTGTTTTGTTAGGCGCTCTCTAGAAAATGATTATACGAGTACTGTGGTTGCCATTTTATCACTTATCGTTGTGGTAAAGACGCCCATCACGCTCTGACAAGTATGCGAGTGCGAGGGTGACGGATGCCTTATCCACAACGATAAGTGATAAAAATGGCAACCGTGCTACGCCCGCTGAATTCGCGTCTCACTCTTTCCAAGGTGAACAGAAACCTTGAATACATGAGTATTCAAGGCACATAGACTGCTCTCAGCTCTGATTAGAGATATTAAATTTTATAGGTAACGGTCCAGGGCATGGATTGGGTGAAGTTTGGACCTAACTGGCAGGGGCCAGTTAGGGGGTGTCAATTGTCAATTCAACGTACATTGCGGGGTTGATAAGATAAGTAACGATGCTGTGCATAACCAGAAATTCGAAAGTCGCAAGGGAATCAAAACCTACAGGGTACTTCCCGGATTGTAATGTGTATTTTTTTTATTAACAACATGCATAATTTCAATGAGAACAACGTTTATACATTCCTACATAACTTAAAAATATTTTCATTATAATATTTTGCAAAAAATACGCATCAAAAGAGTTTATATTCAAGTTTTTGGGAAGAAACGGGTAAATACGGATGTATTGGGTAAATACCCAGTATTTATCCGTGGGTTTTTATTAGTCAGCGCGCTTGTGATTCGTGTGATGTCGTGTTGGAAGCGTCCATATTTTACCACCGTCCATGCCCACGTTTGCCACCGTCGTAGTGTACAAAAAGTCAGTACTATGTTTGCGCATCCTCCTGAGACCCAGGGTACGCTTTTGTGCTATTGAATTTGGAGCTTTTTGACATTCAGTAAAAGGTCAAAGTCAATTTTGGAATTTGTACAAAATTTTGTACGCGGGGTCTTAGGAGGTAAGTTACTATACATGGACAAGTAAGGAAATCTGGCTGATTAGGAAATCTGGCTTATCAGAATCTTGAAATTTGGTACGAAGCAACGTCTTATCAGCAGACCGTAAATTTTTAGTTACATAATATAATAAAATATTTTTAATAATTTTAAAGTTATTACTTATATACGGAACCCTCGGTGCGCGAGTCTGACTCGCACTTGGCCGGTTTTTTTACTGCTAGAATGAATGATCGCTAATGAAATTCTTTCGATCAAAGTGTAGTAACTCCGCGGTAGATGTTGCTACGAGCCTCCCTAAGGTTTAATTAGAAGAGTGGAAGGGATTGAAAGATCCATCGCTACTGGCCCACGATAGCTCTGTCGGATAAGAGCAATGGACGGTTCCGAGAGGTCGCGGGTTCAAATTCCGCTCGTGGCGAATATTTTTTCAATTTTACACTGATCGAAATTTTCATATTGCATAGTAAAGTAAAGTAAAGTATCGTTTATTTGCAAGAATATTTACATTAGATGTTAACATTATAATTCAGCCTTCAACGGCATGCAAATATTAGCCTAATAGCCAATTATAAATAATTACAAATAACACAATTAATAATAATAGAAGAAAAAATATACAATAATGTCAATAAATCCACAATTTACATTACTTATACCTTTGGTTTCAAACTCCTTCCCATAATGCCTCAGCTCCTCATACACTTCCGTCTCCATATCGTCCTCCGCCGCCTCATGGGCCATAGCCTTATACAGCTTGCAGGCCACGAGACTCTTGGCCAACGCCTCCTCGCCGTGCGTCCACATGAGCAGCGCCATCTGGTGACGTTTCGTGAGAACTGCCCATATCTGAAGGCAATGAACATGGTGAACGGGCGATACTTTAGAGCTATTCAACTTACCGATTTTACTGTCGACGTCAAATCAATATGTGTGTTACCCGCCTTAATAATGGAATACAGTGCAAAAGTGTAAGTTCCATATATTTATTTAAGAACACACCGACTACTTTTTAGAAATTTCATTTCTAAAACGGAAACTAAAGACAATTCTTTACTTTTAAAACCAAATATTGCATTATAACTTATAAATTAATATTATATTAGTAAGTTATTTGAGATATTATCGTAGAACAAAATTCAGTGCAAGTTTTTACTTGTGAAATATGTATTTGGATATACGTGTTAAAAAAATAACGCAAAACCGTTTAAGGGCATAACAGGCATCGTGTTCTGATAAGAAAAAAGTAAGATTTTTTTGTCGCGATTTTTTTTTTACTTCTGTATGGAGCACGTCGCCCCAGTAGTCGGCCAACGCTCCATACTAAAGTAAAAAAAGATATCGCGGCAAAAAAAACTTAGTTTTTTCTTATCAGAACACGATGCCTGTTATAGTTCCCTTAAAAGGTTTTGCGTTATTTTTTAACGCGTTGTATTGTTATCAATGTCTAAGTAGTTAGTTAAGTAGCCAATTTTAACATTTTCAAACGGTGTTAAAGGCTTCCTATATCCCATTGCAATTTGGTTACCTGATTTTTTGTCATAATTATATATAGGATGCCTATAAACATATAAAAGCATTTCCATAAAAAAAATAACATTCAGATGTACTCTATGAGTAAATGATTCAATGGATTAATACATAAAACTCAAGATAAACAGCTGAAATGGACGATAAACGAGAAAAAAAACTGTTGCTAGCTGCAGTATACCTGAAAATATACTTACCTCGGTTATTCAAATAATATCCACGCGACAGGATCCCCGAATACATTCAAAAGCATGCCAAATTAAACTCGATAAGGCAAGGGCTTAAGACCCGAAAGGTACCAGGGATTTATAAGCCTACGGGGCTGTTGACGCAGATAAATGAAGGGGTTTTGTACCGTATCCTTTGCTAAGTACACACCCAATTCACACCCGTATCTTTTTGACAAAACCTTTGGGTGTTTGAATTAGTTTGGGAGCCACGCGGCCCTGAATATAAATAAATTGGCAAGCTCGGAGAGGGCAAAAATGCATTTGGAAAAATTGGGGTCATACGAGGCTCATTCTGACCCTAACTAATGTGGGATATTATATTTTTCGCTTCGTGATGCACAGACAGGGGTAATATACGTCCAAAAATAAGGAAATAAATATCTGTACACGCCTTTATGACATTGACAATAGAGTCCTGTATAAATATGTATGTCCTCATATATGTACGCCACATCACCATAGCCAACCCCGACTGTACCCATATAAAATATCATTCGTTGACAGTCTTAAAAAACTGCTTTTCACAAACGGACCAACCTTAGGTATCAAAATGGTTGACCAAGGATGGTAATGATTTTGTTCCTAACTTTTATTTTAAGCATTTGTTTTAATTATAATTCTACAACAGTAACAGCTTACACTACTTGACCTAAGCTATAATATAAGTTGTATTCTTGTTTCACCGATTAGCTTTTTTTTGTGTGTTCTTTCTAAGTGTGTTCTAGTGGCAAAGCAGCCTTTGAAGTTAAAAAATACCTCATCATCATCCTCCTAGCATTTTTCCCGGTTGTGCCCCTAAAGGAGCCCGGGGTCCGCTTTGACACCTAATCCCAAGATTTGGCATAGGCACTAGTTTTACGAAAGCGACTGCCATCTGACCTTCCAACCCAGAGGGAAAACTAGAACGTATTGGGATTAAACAGGTTTCCTCACGATGTTTTCCTTCACCGAAAAGCTAACGGTAAATATTCCGTACATAAGTTCCGAAAAACTCATTGGTACGAGCCGGGATTCGAACCCACGACCGCCGCTTGACAGCCGCATGCCTGAACCACTAGGCTACCGTAGCGCCTAAAGTCCAAGAAGAAAAGTAAGTGTAGTTAAAAAATACCTGTCAATGTTAAAACAAATTAAAGAAGAATTAACTGAAACCTACATAAAATGCGATTCGAAATAGCAGCATCCTTGTACCTTGGACATAATATTTGTTTTTTACCACGAACATCCTTTATTTGAACAGAGTTGTGTTAACACCCCTGTGGTCCTTCCCGGATTGTGTAAATATGAGAATTCCATTTCAAACCGAATGGTCAAATGTAAAAGTTACAGTGTATTGCTGTTTATATCCGAATTAAACTGAATAACCTTATTTATGTGCAAGCAATGATTAGAACACTTTATATTTTGTCGTTTATTTTGGTCTGTTGCTATTTTATTTACTCTAGAACGTCAATGTAATTTATCGGTCCTTTGGATGTTAATTTCCTTACTCGCGAACTGAACGTGAAATAAATTGAAACGAATGTATTTTGGGAATGCATTTCGTAATTGGGTAATTTATTACGATACAATACCAATTTAAGTTCGAGACTACTTTCCTGATTTAGTGAATGGCTCTTATTGAGAGTACAAGTATGTACTGAGCCGGACAGATTTGTATAAAGGACTTCAATGGTGGTCTCATTCATTTTAAAACTAATAAATCGTTTTGATTGCAATCATCCATTTTCCAATTCCGTTCATGACAGTTTTTTATCAATTTTATGTAGTATAATATGGGCATCATTTCATAATGAGCGACAGTACTATGATCAGTAGTAGTAAAATCATTACCAGTAGCTCGTTGATGGGGTAGTCGAACAGCGCCATCTCTGTCGTGACCGGCATGAATCCGGTAATGAGTGTCAGCCCTCCTGCCTGGTACCGCGTGAACGACGCGCTGTTGCGGTGCACTATGATCAGTAGTAGTAAAATCATTACCAGTAGCTCGTTGATAGGGTAGTTGAACAGCGCCATTTCTGTGGTGACCGGCATGAATCCGGTAATGAGTGTCAGCCCTCCTGCCTGGTGCCGCGTGAACGACGCGCTGTTGCGGTGCACTATGATCAATAGTAGTAAAATCATTACCAGTAGCTCGTTGATGGGGTAGTCGAACAGCGCCATCTCTGTGGTGACCGGCATGAATCCGGTAATGAGTGTCAGCCCTCCTGCCTGGTGCCGCGTGAACGACGCGCTGTTGCGGTGCACTATGATCAGTAGTAGTAAAATCATTACCAGTAGCTCGTTGATGGGGTAGTCGAACAGCGCCATCTCTGTGGTGACCGGCATGAATCCGGTAATGATTGTCAGCCCTCCTGCCTGGTGCCGCGTCAACGACGCGCTGTTGCGGTGCACTATGATCAGTAGTAGTAAAATCATTACCAGTAGCTCGTTGAAGGGGTAATCGAACAGCGCCATCTCTGTGGTGACCGGCATGAATCCGGTAATGAGTGACAGCCCTCCTGCCTGGTGCCGCGTGAACGACGCGCTGTTGCGGTGCACGTTCACGCTCTTGTTCATCACCTTCGCGTAGATCGGCCGGAACTTGCGGCGGGTGTAGTAGCACCTTTAGACCAAACAAGTTTCTGTCAAAACATTTTTTTGATACGAGCTTTTATTACCGACTTTACTTTTCTGTATACCATCTTCAACTACACATGGAGACGATTCTAACGAGCCCAAACTCAACGGGGTTACGTCGGTTAAGTACTGAATTCCCATGGCCACCTTCTGTCTCCATCATCAGATCAGCTCGATGGTACCATAATATTGAATTGACATCCAAACTATACTTATAACTTAAACTTCAGCTCAATCGGTCACCGGGAAGTGGGTCAAATTTAACTTGCAAGATTTGATTACAGACAGACAGACAGACAACGGGACAGGTGAAACTAAATAAAAGCTTGTGAAATTAGATTATATAATAAACTAGCGACCCGCCCCGGCTTCGAACGGGTACTATATTATATTATACATATTAAACTTGAATCATCTATTAAAACCGCATCAAAGTCCGTTGCGTAATTTTAAAGATCTAAGCATTCATAGGGACAGACAGCGGGAAGCGACTTTGTTTTATACTACGAGTATGGTAGTGATTGATAATATACCAAGTAATAAAAAATTTAACGTTGATTTCGTCCTTATAATTATATACATACATACATACATTCACGCCTTTATTCCCAAAAGGGGTAGGCAGAGCACACGAAACGTATGTTCCAGCGCCACTTTTAGCATACATGCGGGTATAAAAGATCGACAAAATGTGATATTGCAGTGATAGGTTGCTAGCCCATCGCCCACAACACACTTCAATCCTGGTCCTTTCGACTTTTACGACACCCATATAGGAATAAACGTTTTTTTTTTCCAATTGCACGACGGTCGGCAACAAGTGTACGGTGTGCCTGATGGCAAGCAGTCACCGTGGCCTATGGACGCCTGCGATTCCATAGGAATCGGAATTGCTCAACACAGGCACCCTTGGGAACTTATTTTCAATAAAACTGCGATTCAGATTTTCAATATACCTCCACTATCTGATCTTCTTTAAAAAAATGGCTTCCATCTAAGTTAAGATGATTTTGCCAATGTCAAGTTTGCTTATACAGTTATTCGGTAGTTTGGTCAGTCGTCAATAACGCAATCAGCGTCAGAAGCAAGGTGTCCGCCGCTGACCGCATCCCCGACGAAACACCTACCTCCACTAATATAACTTTCAAGTAATGCCACTTGGGTAACGCGTGAGTGAACATCGACCTGGGGGCCGATTTTTGACTTTCGAGCGCTCGAAAATTAAATAAAAGTAAATGCTATTGTAGTGTCATAATCACAGGCACTTACTTTCTACCGATAGAACTGAATACGAGTGGTCAATACCGCACGTTTTTAAATTTTCTATCGACATTTCAAAATTGCATTTCATCATTTTTCTCAGTTTTCGAGTGAAAGAGTCGAGCGCTCGAAAGTCAAAAATCGGTCCCCTGGACCATGTTTTTATAAGACGTGACGATTCAATTCATCAATCAGTCTATGTAACAGAAACGTTGTGATAAAGTTATATTACGTGGAATCTCTCTAAGTGGTTCCATTAGTATTAGGAACGTCGTCAAAGAGAATAATACATTTTTCGTCTTAAAACCTTAGGTAGGCTAGTAAAAAATATATTATATGAAAACGACGAGTTACTTTACTCCGTATTTTTTCAACTAGGCTAAAGAGGTCGTCTTGCGTTGATTATGTTTTTATTGAGATGTGCAATAAAGAGTATTTATTATGTATTGTATAATATGTGACGACCTCTGTAGCTTGGTAGTGAGCCTGTCTACGAAGCTAGAGATCCCGGGTTCGAATCCCGGTAAGGGTATTTATTTGTGTGATGAGCACGAATATGTGTACCTGAGTCATGGATGTTTTCTATATATTTAAGTTTTTATTAATCTATTTATACTTAATTATGTATGTTTATCGTCGTCTAGTAGGTACCCGTAGTACAAGCTTTGCTTAGTTCGGGACTAGGTTGATTTGTGTCAGATAGTCCGAAAATATTTATTTAATTTATTTTTTATTTTATATCTACCTACATATCCTGCAGGTCGATCACGTAACGCATTGTAACGCACGTTAAGTAGATTTAAATGTCACTTTTCTTATGGAAAAATTACAGTTCAGTACCCTAACGTGAGTTCGAAAAGTTGCGTGATCATCTGGATTTCAAAAATATTTTGTTTATGGACAAAACTAAATTTCATTATCTAGTGTATAATTACATCCTTATTTATTGACCGAATCACAGTTATGTATGGTATGTGGTATAAAGTAAAGTGCAATGCTGAGTTACCTTTTTTATATAAGCATCCAAATGAAATAGAATCGTTCCTGTGTGTTTCCTCTAACGTACGCTTACCACCAGGTGAAACTAGCGTCAATCACTAAACAGTCTTTTATGAAAATAAAAATAAAGTTTTGTGTACCAAAGTCTTCTATGTGCTGGTAGCACATAGAAACAGATTACATAAGTATCTGTTATTAAATAAAATAAGGTTCAAATGACATATTTATTAAATGAACCCTGTGTAATCACGGCTAATTCAGAATCACGGACTTGAGTTCGTGAAATACGTTAAATGTGTCGTTTTATAGGAAAATGGACCTTGATGTTTTCGGCGATTACGTCATTATTAACTAAACTCTAATACAAATGCGACGATTCACGGCATCATAAAATCCTAAGCGCTAAAAAAACGAAGGTTCCTTTTTCCCCGGAACGACACAAATACGTGCGGGGAAACGAAGAACGAAATTTGCTTAACGCGGCGCCGTTTGATCTAAGAAGGGCTTCAGTTTGGTTCAACACTTCCGTATCCAAATCACATTCCAATACGGGTTTCACGTGGTGCGACGCGTTCTAGACAGGGCGTCACCGCCGAAGGGATGTATAACGGAATTAATTGTATACCTATTTGAGAATATTTGAGTTAGCCGGATTGCATGAAAGTAGTCGATTCAAAAAGCAACTCTACCGTCCGAGTTAAAAGATTCCAATTCCCATGACACGTTTATAAACAGTCGTACCAGAACCTCAACCATATCAAGAGCCACATTTAAAGTGCTACGAGTTACGCTACGCCGTAGAGGCTGCAGTGGAAAGGAGCTTCTACGACCCTCTACAATTAAGCGGTATGTATTGTGCAACCAAATGAGACGTATAATTTCCACAGTGAAGTCATGCATGGGTAAACGTTACCTCATTCTAGTGGAAAAATGCTGCTACGCGCTACGGCGTAGCACAGGTACCGATTGCCTCGAAGTGTTAGGAGAAACTCATTATAAAATACTCTCTCGCCCTCGCTTATGCTCGATTTACACGCATTAAGTTGTTAAGTAATTGACAAAATTTTAACTTAATATTAAGTGACTAAATGCGTGTAAACAATAAATTTTAGTAATAAGTCGCTTAAAATTAAGTTGAAAATTATTTAACTACTTGTCAACTTAATACGTGTGAACCGGCCTTTAAGTGTAACCAAATTGCAAGAAAGGGACACACTTAAAAATGTATAAAATAATAAAATAACTACTGGCTCTGTAAGCCGTAGAAATCGCAAATCAGTCCTTTTTTTCTAAAAATTGAATTGACATGAAACTGGTGACAAAATTTCACAAGAATCGGTTGAGTAATACGACCTGGAGGGGAGTACCAACAGCCAGACATACGCCGGACATACGAAATAATTTTTGCTCAAGCTGAAAAGGGGAACACCGTTCGCTTGGCTCGTTCGATTAAAAATAGAAGTTTATTTTTCATAGAATAGAAACTTCTTGTACTAATTCTAATTATATTTGTTAATCACTTACATTAATTTAGTTGATTTTGTAAATCTCCCTCCAATACTTTTTGATGGGATTCAGATTGATTACTCGATGCAAGTGAAAAATCTTGGGATCATTATGGATCGCTCTTTGTCTTGGGTGCCTCAAGTGAGTGAAGTGAGCAGGAAGGTATTTGCTGCAGTGGGGTCTCTCAGGCGGCTTCGTAATTTTCTGCCTACTGCAACTAAAATTGCGCTCGCACAAACTTTACTTCTTCCTATTCTTGATTACGCTGATGTATCCTATCTCGACCTTTCTGAGGAGCAGCTTAATAAGCTTGAGCGTCTCCAAAATGTCTGCATTCGGTTCATATTTGGGTTACGCAAATATGACCACGTTTCTAGTTTCCGTTCCAAACTCAAGTGGCTCCCTATCCGTTATCGCCGTAACTCTCACATTATTTCGCTTCTGTTTAGTGTCCTTTTTAACCCTGCAACTCCCCGCTATCTCAAAGAGCGTTTTAGTTATTTAAATTCTGTTAGATCTTCTAACAATTTGCTATTAACTGTGCCTTTGTCATCTTCCTTTTACAGTAGTTCGTTCACCTTTAAGGCTATTCGACTGTGGAACTCTCTCCCTCTTCATATAAGACAAGCTAAATCTATCGCCAACTTCAAATCTCTTCTTAAAGAACATTATTTGTCTTTCCCCTAACCCTGATTGTCCTACTATTATTATTATTGGCTGACTGTTTATGTTTTATATATTTTTATTTGTGTTATTTGTATATATGTATGATTGTGTGTGTATGTTTATATATAGAGCTATTTATGTACGTGCATTAATATAATTATTTTGATTTTTGGCTTATTATAATCTCTGCACCACCTACTACATAATCTAGTTTTATCTCTTTCTCCGATACCCAAAGGTTGTCTGGAAGAGATCGCTCTTCAGCGATAAGACCGCCTGTTGTCTACCTCTACCTACATGTTATTGTATTGTTTTTCTTTTTAACTGCTTTGTTTGTGTGAGGTGTGCAATAAAGAGTATTTGTATTGTATTGTATTGTATTAATATTATTAAGTTTTTTCCCTTACCAAACTCCAATATTTTTTAATGCCAATAATACTACATATGTACCTACATACATTTTAATATGTGATTCGTATTCGTCCCATAAACGAATAAATAATAAGTAGCAACCAAATTATCGAATATCATCATCATTCATCATCATCATCATATCAGCTGAAAGACGTCCACTGCTGGACATAGACCTCCCCCAAAGAGTGCCACAATGACCGGTCCTGCGCCACCCGCATCCAGCGGACTCCCGCGACCTTTACCAGGTCACCTTGTGGGGGGCCTACCCACGCTGCGCATTCCGGTACGTGGTCGCCACTCGAGAACCTTTCCGCCCCAACGGCCATCGGTTCTACGTGCAATGTGCCCCGCCCACTGCCACTTAAGTTTTGCGATTCGGAGGGCTATATCAGTTACCTTGGTTCTGCTGCGGATAGCCTCATCTACGTTATCTCAATGTAATTTCCGTATATTGATATGGCGAATCTGTCAAACATGTCAGTCAGAAGGAGATCGATATTCGAGATAGTATAATAAATAAACATTGTATATGAGGGGAATCGATTTCGCTACACGTCACTAACAACAGACAGGTCAACGAACATTCGACCTTACGTCGATAGCAATAAGATCTTTGACTTATCCTACAGCAGTTGGTTCAGCGAGAAGCCAGTTTAGGAACAAGGAATAAGCAAAGTTAACTTCCACATGGTGGCATCACGTTTAAATATCATTGAGAAATCAGCTCTAGGACACGGCACTAAGATACAATTTGAAACAAACGTAGATGTTCGATATGAGGTTGGGAAGGTTAGCTGTTGATGAGGACTTAGGTGGATAATGCGTTGCTTGGGTCTTGAGCGTAAGCAAGTTACGTTAGGTTTAGACTACACAGACTAAGCAAACGAAACCTAGGTTGAATCCACCTGTTTTGGCCCCTATAGTTTATTTATTAGCTTACCTTTTACAGGTTTTAGCTTGCAACAGTGTGTGTATGCTAGAACTACCTTTAAATTGGTGGAATGCATTTAAAAACACAAGTAGGGTTCCTCGCCAACGTGTCTAGTTTCGTTCAGTTAAAAGTTATAGGATTAATTTGTTGTACGTTCGTTCGTCTGTCTGTCAAGACCCTTTTTCTCAGGAACGTGTGGAGGTATCAAGCTGAAATTTATACCAAATACTCAGGTCTACTGACCCTTGGAGCTGTGAAAAAATCAAACTTCTAAGCCAACGCAATCAAAAGATACAGCCGTTTATGCCGCAAATTTCCACAAATTTTCGAAACTCGCAAGGGAATCAAAACCTACAGGGTACTTCCCGTGAACTCAGAATCTTGAAATTTGGTACGAAGCAACGTCTTATAGCACACATAAAGGAAAAATTGCGAAAACCGTAATTTTTTAGTTACATCATACAATAACAATATTTTTAATAATTTTAAAGTTATTACTTATATACCTACAGCTTTATACGGAACCCTCGGTGCGCAATTCCGACTCGCACTTGGCCGGTTTTTTTTAAATCATTATCATCATCATCGTCACATCAGCCGAAGACGTCCACTGCTAGACATATGCCTTCCCCAAAGAGTGCCAAAGTGACAGCGGGCCACCCGCATCCAGCGGACTCTACCAGACCATCGGTATAAAGTACCGGTCCTTGTATAAAAAGGGCTATAAAATGTTTTTTTTTTTAAATGAGATTAATGCATTTCTTCTCCTTCTAATTAAAGCATATTGTTTGTATTTTTTCTTATCAGTCCCCATGGCTCTTAAAATGCCTCAAAGTCTTTCGGTTATCCAACTATTAACTAAAAATCAAGTTTCTTATATCTTACAAGACAACTCGCATTTGGCCACTAAGTAGCATTGACCCAGCGCCTATTTGCCTTCCAGTCTAACACCGGCTTTAGAAAAGTTCCATTGCCCCGTTATTCGTGGCCTTAAGCCCTCCGTCCATTACAGCGGAGCCGTATTGTGCAGCGGGTATTTGCGAGGCTGTGCCCAATCAGGCTAATGGGCGGATGACTTTACGTGGGTAATGGATTTTTAATATTCGTTACAAGTACCTATATTAACTTTATAAAAACATTTTTAACTCATGCTTATTGTTCACTATTCAAATAGTCTTTTTAAAAGTTTCGCGCCACTAAACTAATACACGATGCGTTCTGAATAGTTAACGTAAGCGTTTTGGCTTGCGCCTGCAGTCACGCGAAAGAGAGGCAAGACGACCGCGCCCGTAACGCGCGAGCGAGACGGTGCATGCCGAAGAAATGGCGTGACGTATGACTCCATTTTGAACCTCTAACGTGCTAACATCAAAACTTTATATCGTTCTCATAATTTTCAATTGTGGTATCCAAAATCAACCCCCACAGTGCAAACTTTAAGTGCAAAGCCGGCCGGCAGTTACTGTAAACCAAAACACGTAGGTAGTGGAACGAGGAAGCAGCCATCGCGTACCCTGGTATCTTGGAGAGAGCCAGAGGATCCAGCTCCAGCCCGTTCAGCCATCAAGGTTAGTGACTGCAGCATATAGCCTAGTTCAGTTTACATTGTCTCGTGTATTCACATTATTCACATGTTTTCTTAAATACCCAATTGTGGCAATCGAATTTGCTTCTACATAACTTGCTTCTATGTTCAAACCAGAACAAACATAAAATTAAATAGGTACCGATAGACGTTTACAATTAATTAATTACAGGTAATGTATCAACGCACGTTCGAAACGCTACGCAATTAACATGTTGGATGTTTATTTGTTTATTTAATAAACAGAGTATATAAACCTAATAATTAACTTGGTCCCATAAAGCTGTCGGGACAGTACATAGGTATACACCTATATACTGTTCCGAGAACTATATAGTTGCTGAGCTGGTTTGTACGTTATTAGACAGTCGGTTTATTGCTATGAAGCCTACTTTCATATATCATATTGGTATGCGATATAGATTTACCACCAGCACGTCTATCATGAGACGGCCGCGACATACCCTCGATTTTTCTCGCACTCTTGTTCTAAGTTTTCTAATAAGAGAGAGACAGATAGTGCGAGAAAAATCGAGATAGCTCGCGCGCCGTCTTGTGATAGCCGTTCTGATGGTCACAGCGTAATTGCACGCTTGTAACTACAAAATAGAGGTTATATTCAAGTTGTCATTTGTCGACACTATGTACCTTAACTTAATCATACCCATTTAATAAAGCTTTTGGGTCAAACTAAGTCGAAAACAATAGTCGTCATTCCTGCGCTCATTAGTTAACACATTCAGGGCCCATGACGACACATATGCGTCAGACCGCCGTAGTCGCTTTCCGCTACATACGAGGAAAACCACGGGATCGGCCACGAGCGTAGCGCGTAGCGATTCTCGCCAATGAATGTGCTAAGCTCAATATTCATTTTGAAATGTTACCACAATCAGGGTCAATGACGACACATATGCGTCAGACCGCCGTAGTCGCTTTCCGCTACATACGAGGAAAACCACGGGATCGGCTACGAGTGTAGCGCGTAGCAATTCTTGGCCCTGAATGGGTTAAAGACTTATGACTCTTACCTACATGCACATATAAAATGTTTTTAACGCCTTCATTTAAATATAAAGAGACGCCGTTAAAGCGAATTAAGTGTTCAGTTTACTCGTATCAGTGACCTAGTATTCAATTCAGTTAAAATCTCGGCATTTAATGAAGCTCATGCTGCAGTTGACTGGAAAAATCTCGACACTAAGCAAATTCCACAATCGAAGCGTTTGCAGAAAATCCGAGAATCTTTTCAAATCTGTACCGTGGACGACCACTCTTCCTACAACTATTCCGACCTTTATTGTTCAACGCAATAGCTGGATTGTGAAAAACATTTTTACTGCACTCAAGTATAGGGGACTCCATGAGCTCGAGTCGGGGGATAGTGAGAAATTTGAGTATAAAGACGCCACTCTCACGGGAATTTCACGAAGTCCATAAATATGAGTTTCTATTAATTATCTTTTAATGAAGTCCATATATAGCTGTCTCTTTTGAAAAAAAAAACAAGGAGCTCATTCCAAAATTCGTGTTCGCAGAAGAAAGCTCGGAAACCGCAACCTAATTCTACCCAAATTAGAGAGATGGGGGTTTCGCCTATACTCACCTGTAAGCGCCTCCCGTGAGCTTGTTGATGACGAGCCCTATAACGTGCAGGGTGTACACATAGCCCAGGCCGCAGGTGCGGCCTCACGTCCCGTAGGATGTACCGCAGGGTGTTCCCAGGACCGCTCTTAGTGTTGTACAGTTCCTCCAAGCAGGGGATCGTGAGGAATTTGCGCATGGGCACGCCATTGTTGAGGAGATTTACGTATCTCGATATGGCCATGTGTCAATGAATTACCTTTTAATGAAGCCCATATTGCTGTCTCCGTAAAAACTAGGCAATGAGCTCATAGCAAAACCGGACGGTTTACAAAAGAAAAATTCTCGGAAACTGCATACAAACCAAATTAGGGGCAGTATAGGAGGTTTTGACAACACTTACCTATAAGCGCCTCCCATGAGTTTGTTGATGACGAGCCCTATATCGTGCAGGGTGTACACGTAGCCCCTCGGCAGGTGCGGCCTCACGTCCCGCAGGATGTACCGCAGGGTGTTCCCAGGACCGCTCTTCGTGTTGTACAGTTCCTCCAAGCGGGGGATCGTGAGGAATTTGCGCATGGACACGCCGTTCTCGAGCAGGAGTTTCACGAAGTCTATGCGGTCGTGCTCTAGGGCCTGCATCATGGCTTCGTCGAGGGCACCTGTGGAGAGATGGAAGTGGATTAGCGGATGGATAAATAATGAATTAAAACATAGGACACTTTTTATCCAAGAAGTATCCCTCAAGTCATTCGAGGCCACGCCATAACGCGGTAGGCAAGGCTCATATGTGAGTCATCAGCCTTGAATGGGTGGGGATGATAGCAGAAATGACGAACACATCGGGACATGAAAGAATGAGACACGTAATCATAACCAATACATATTAAATACCCATTTGATATTTAATATTAGCGCTCCTGGCACGGAGCTCATGATGTTATCCCAACTAATTATGGTGTTTCCAGCGAACTGATAAGTTAACACGAATAAATCATAAAGTTTGTAAACTTGGCAGTAACAAGTTTGTTAACTCGAAAGTCGTAATCAATTCGATCTTGCAATAAGCTTCTCCTTGTAAGTTGTGACAGAAAGTTTTAATTGGGTCACTTGTAATAAAAATTGTGTTGTTATTACCTCTTTTTATGCCGTATGAAATACTATTAAAACATAATACTTTTGGTTTTTATCATTATAATTATGTTTTAATTAACGATATTTACACTGCATTATTACTCATACTCATACTCATTTATTCAAAATATTATGTAAATATTACACGTCACATATTATTAATCACAATTGCATATTAGTATCATGTTAATTTTCTAAATGTTTATACATTTTGTTCAATTATTATTATTATAAAAATCATTCAAATTAACATTTATTTAAATATATCATGAAGGTGCTCTTACATTCCTCCATCGTAATTTCTTCGGGTAGTTTGTTATACACCTGGTTATATTTTACTCGTATTATGTAGTAGGTCACGCAGAAAATGTATTTCTATTCTATCTGTACCTACAATATTACAATTTACCTTTTTATAAAAGACTGACCAGTTTTTCACCCAAGTCTCAACTGATGGTAAGCGACGACGGAGCCCAAGGTGAAGTTCACTGTTTCAGTAATAACCTATTCACACTTGTTTTGAAGGCACCTAGGTCGTAATTGTCAGGAAATACAGATGACCGGAGCGAATTCCATTTGTTGAATTTATCTGCTTTGCCTCAAGGTTTACTGGTAGAGAATGTTTTATGGGATTTTTTCCGGCATCTGTACTATAAGTTATGCTTTTGTGCAAATTATCATCTATTGTCATCTAAACTTCTATACTAATATTATAAAGATATAGTGTTTGTAAGTAACTTGGTGTGCAATTGGTCAACACATTTAATTTAATTTTAATACACAACAAAACAAGAAAAAAGATGTTTGTTTATTTCCTTAAGAGGAACAGACAAATCTTTTTCTCTGACATTTTATTTTCTGTGGCATAAAAGAAAAGCTTGAGTAATTTGTCCTACTCACGGGACGAGGTCGTCGACTCACGCGCGATTTATTCACTATTGAATATTGATTATTAACTACTTACCCACGCATTTTGTCGATGTTTTACACCATTATTCATTCTAATAGTGACACTGGAACAAACATTTCATGTGCTCTGCCTACCCCTTTTGGGAATGAAGGTGTGAATGTATGTATGTAGGTATGAAGCTGTCCTCGCAACTTCGCTTGCGTATCCTACTATTCCTACTTTCCTACTAATATTATAAATCAACCGTTACTCGCTACACCTACCACAACCCTGCACGTGTAGGTACCCTGGGTGGTGCTAAAGAGTGATAAACTTTAAAGGCGAAATAAAGTATGCAATACGATGTAAATAAATATTATAAATACGAAAAATTTTATGGTTGGATATTTAGATATTTAGATGTTTGGATGTTTGTTACTCAATCACGCTTAAACTTAACCGATTTGGATAAAATTTAACACGATTTATAGAATAGTTTTTATACCGGGTCCAAGCAGACGAAGTCGCGGGCGGAAGCAAAGAAATAAATATTACAGACGACCGACAAAAAAACCTATTTTTATATTAACATAATCCCGCAAATTTAAACTTGGTGAGCGGTGAAGGGAGGTGAAACAAGTTGTGAGTACTGAGTAGCATAGCTGCAAAGGCACGCCACGCCTAACTACTCGTAACCCTCCGTAGATTGTTAACCCTGCTGCTGCCGATCGTAAATTTTAAAAGTATGCGCGTGCAAGCTTCGCGGGCCAAAGGATAAGGGACCATTTGCGATTTATTGGCTAATTTGCCCGGCTCATTAGTTAAGTTTTGTTGGGAGTTTATAACAAATGGACGCATTGATAATTTCGTCCTTATCCTTCTGGGACCGTGTAATAGGTACTACATAAAAAACAATGACCGAAGAGCTGGCGGCTTTCTCGCGCAACGCATCTGCGGCATTTCAATTCAGCAAGGAAATGCCGCCAGCATCCTTAGTTTTAATTTACTTTAGTTAATGTTAGTTATTTAAAATTCTATAATATGAATATCGCAATATAAAAAACAATTGATTGTTAATTATATTATAGATTTGTTGAGGTTACAATTCATTTTGCCAAATTTTGAACTCCAAGCTACTTGGTGTAGTGTGTAGCGAATGATTCACTTATTTTATACAAACATAGTTTCACTTAAATGTGACATCTGCTTTCGGATTGACTTAACATAATTATTAGTTAAGAGGGGTATTCCACAGTTACCACTCTTTCAATCTAATACCATTGTATGGAATCGGTCGCGAGAGTCTGCAGGATGCGGGTGACGCAGGCCCGATCGCTTTGGCGTCTTTGGAGGAGGCCTTTGCCCAAAAGTGAACTTCTTTCGGCTGATATACTGATGATGATTATATAAGTAGACCATTTTATATAATCATCATTCCATCCTTCCGTTTAGACATCGGATATAATATTTTATTCCGCAGCTCAACTTGGGCTGTCTGTAATACCTACGCGGGCGGAGCCACGCGGCCAGCTAGTCAATGTAACAGTAAAGACCATACAGGTACCTAATTTCGTTATTAAAACCACTTCCATCCGTTACGCCCTCGGGCCAAAATGGATCGTAAAAAATCCCGAGGAAAAAAGCCGACTTGTAACAAAAATGTAGAAGACGAGGTTTATTAATATTATAATTATTAGGTTATTTACATGAGTGCGGGGGACGATGGTTGCCAAAGGTTTTAATATTAAAATAACTCACGATCACTTTTTTAACATTTATATTAATAAATGGATGGAACGTGTATCGCGACTCAGGATATTTCGGATATAGCCATTAAATATGCCGGAGGTCTATTATATATATATTTGTGAACAAATTTCAAGAGCAAGTCCTTCCAAAAATAAAACGTAGCATATAAAATCACAAGCATTACCCCATCGTGATATAGAAAAGTATATTTTACGCCACACCTGGGCATAAAGTGGTAATTACCGCTACGCGGAAAATCCCACTTCCTGGTGGGGGAAGACGTTAAATTTTGTATTTCTAGATCCAGATCGTACATTTATCAAATACATGCGATCGGAGACAATCTTTGTTTTATCGGCCTAGGTGAATAAGTTATTATAGCGCTAAATCTCCTCCCATCTTCAAAAATCTGTTGAAGCATTATTACTTATCGCTCCCTTAAATTGCCCTTTAATTTTGTAATGAATGTACCATTTCTTGGATGTATGTATGTATGTTTATTTATGTTTATAATTTAGATGTGTTATTACGCTCTTTTAGCTGCATTCCTGCACTACCTGTTTACAATTCCAGTTAAAACTTCCTGCTACCCAAAGGTTGTCTGGAAGAGATCGCTTTAAAGCGAAAAGACCGCCTGTTGTTACCATTATTTATTTTGTCTAATCTTGTAATAATCTCTGTTATTTGTGGTGCAATAAAGAATATTATTATTGTTACTTCCGGTGTAGGTATTATTTGATGATTCTCACAATTTAGTAATGAAAATATTTGTAAATCGAATTAGAAAATCAATAAGAAATCTTCGGGAAGGATGACGATTTCCATATATTTTTTAATTAGAACATAAAATATCTCATACTTTATTTAATTAGTCTCTCTGACCAATAAACTCTCATAGGCTTATATTAAACATCTTTAAACATAATTAATAACAAAGTCGCTATCCGCGGTATCTCGTACGGATAAAATTAGCAATTCATGAAAATTCGCCCACAACCTTATACCCGTGTACATAATGAAAATTATGGAATTTATAAACGGAAATTTCAAGGGCCGCCTAAACCTTTTCTTTAACTGATTTCTCATTATGGTTTACCTGTGGCTTCCGCTGAAACTTAATAATGAATTCGCAATTTATTAGGACTGTTCATCATCAATTAATGACAGAGAATTAGGGCACGCCGCGTTTAGACAAGAATTTGGCAACCTCTTTTTAAACTTCATTGGCCGAATTGGCAAAAATGGAACCCAAAGTTTCGTCATGACGATCTGTCTGCCTGTCCGTATTTCACAGGGATTTCTGTCAAAAAAGGCAATATAAAAGACAATTTCGAAAACAGTGTAGCTTGTAAGCTACATTGTCATGCAAGTCATCATCATCATATCAGCCGAAAGACGTCCACTGCTGGACATAGGCCTCCCCCAAAGAGTGCCACAATGACCGGTCCTGCGCCACCCGCATCCAGCGGACTCCCGCGACCTTTACCAGGTCATCAGTCCACCTTGTGGGGGGCCTACCCACGCTGCGCCTTCCGGTACATGTAAGTAGTCATACACAAAAACAAAACAAAATTAAATGTTGTCTACAAGATAGACGCCTAGTGTTGTCTTGTATGTAACCCTTACAATAATTTCGCGAATGCTCTGTACAAAATAGTCACAATATTTTCGTCAGAGAATAGATTTCTACAGAGAAGCTATACGCGTTGCCACAATAAGGGATAAGAAAGGCTTCTATGCAGCTAAATTAAGAACTAGTCTTAAAGTGACTAAACAAACTCCCCACTTAATCTCTAGCCGGGTAATGGTTTATTGGCCGCAAATAAATACTAATTCAGTTGCGGCAAATAAACAATAAAACCGGCCAAGTGCGTGTCGGGCCACGCGCCGTGTAGGGTTCCATAGTTGCCTGTCTGTATTTGTTACATTGACACGTACGCGCCAAGTAAATGCTGAGGTTGCGTCGGCCGAATTTGTACGAAAGATGGCCTTTTCAAGTACATTTTAAGTTGGTGGACTATCACGGGGTAACTAGTAGTGTCTACTTAGTCGTGATAGTTTTCTTTTTAAATTTTTATGTATTACTGCCACGATTTTTTTCACATTCCCAGTAGCAGTCTTTTAGCCGGCAGGGGGTGGGGACCCATAACTCAAACAAAAATTTGGGGTTTAAAATAAATAAATAAATAAATAAATCTTTATTTCAGACTTTACATCCATATTAAAGCCCAATATCACACAAATAGACCACCAAGTTGAAAAATGGTTTTTAGAAACAATAATATTTTTGAACAAGCTATCTAACGATACTCCACACCATAGGCTTAACGATAAAAAAATACATCCCCCTTTACGTGTACCATCTTTTTTTTTCAACATTTTATTCTACCATTTTGTCGGCGTAATTGATTTGTATACCCATGCCGAGTGACAGCTTTCTAGCAATAAGGGTAACTGGACTACACCGCAGATGGACAGACGGACATGGCGAAACTATAAGGGTTCCTTGTTGACTACGGAACCCTAAAAATGGAACTATGACGAGGACAAAGAATGATTATCGCTTTCTGTCACACTTATTGAGTTTTGTATACTACCATCTCGCTCGGTCGTGGTATTATTATAACCATAGCTGGTCCTGAGTATTATATTTTGTAGGTGTTTCCTTTTTCCAATAATTCGTCGACATCACGAGACCATGCATTTCAACCTTTTTAACATTCATCAATTCGTATTCTGAATTTTAAGTTCGTTCAATTGGGTGCTTGCATAATAAACGACTGGACACAATAAAAATAAATTAAAATATTTCTGTACTAGCCTGTGACTTTTTCTGTGATACGTTGCTATTGAAATATTTTGTTACTAATTCCAATCACTGTAATATCAATCTTACCATGCAGAAACAAGGTTCTATTTCCTTTTGTCATACAATGAAGTAACTTCTAAATTCGCTTACCGGGGCACCAGATGCCAATGTCGTTTCATCATTTTATCAACCAACTTTTTTGGAGAGACGAAGAAGTGTTGACGAGTTGAAGAGGTTTCGAAGAATTTAGTATCATTTTCTCTTTGCCGGATTTTATGCTTGGCGAAATTAATTGAAATTACACACCAGGGGTTTTTTCTACAAACGAATATTAATATTTACAGTTTTTCTGTATTACGACAGATTCGTCAATCTCTAGTCCTAATGTTCCTCGTTTTGGGCAGTATGGCATTTATACGTATTTATGGTTGTTTAAATTATTAGCGTAATGAGCATGAATATTTATTCCCTAGTCATGGATGTTATTAATATATCGTCGTCTAGTAGTAAAGGTTGAACATGCCAAAACTGGGCCACACAAATATTGACATTAAATAATTTTAACAATAAATAACTACATTATGTTTTCCATATTTAATGACAAATTGAATAAAGTTTAAAATAACGTTTCCTATTTTAGTGATTGTCTACACAGTAAGCCATACAAGGTCACCGTTTCGACGCCCATGTCCATATTTTTTGTAGCTCAGAGACGTGTTTTACTTCTCCGCCTTTCTTTTTTAAAATTCCCTTCATAATACTCCAGGGGGACTATACTAGACAAGGTTACAGTCGACAAGCGCTAACGCCAATAGAAAACAAATAAAATGTAGGGGAATGACAGATGTTAACGAAAAGTGCTTCGTCGGCATCTGTCATTCCCCTACATTTTTTTTTCTATTGTCGTTAGCGCTTGTCGATTGTAACCTTGTCTACGGCCCCTGTACTCTTCAACAGGCCGCAGTTCTGGACTATTTGGTGGGTTGCATACTTTGGGTAACACCACGATCCCATTTGCGTCATACCATTCCATCACTGTTTTTGCGTAATGGCAACTGGCTAAATCTGGCCACAATAACGGTGGTGAGTCGTGCTTCATCATATGAAAGGCAGCAAACGTTTCTGTAAACATTCTTTTTGATAAGTATCACCGTTTATCGTGCCGGTGGTAATAAACGAGCGACTTCTTTTTCCGCAGCTACATATTGCTACTACTTGCTCTGTAGTAGTGTTGTGTTCCTGGAGGTGAGCAAGGTCGCCAGAGCTTCCGACGATGTGTTGTGTTGGCGAATCGTCAAACATATCAAGGGTCGGCAACGCCCATGTTACTCCTTTGGAGTTGCATGCGTCTATAGGCTGCGGTGTCCGCTTACCATCAGCCGGGCCGTACGCTTGTTTGCCACCGTCGTTATATTAAAAAAAATCTGAGTGTACAAAACAGCGGAAATTCAAATTTCATAGTTGTGTAAGGCACTGGTCCCACCGCCGGCTAGTAAGCTAGAAAAGTTGGGCGAGTAACGGTTCATTGCGTGCTGACCAGGCACAGTGTGATAAATTGTTCAAGTTTCATATACAAACTCAATCCTATACATCAAACTGTTGTGTGGGGTTAACTGTACTAATAGTATAGAAGAATACTCTGGGTTGGCATTGCTAGTTCAATTTATTTTTTTATGTTTGTTGTGCCTCAACACGCCAGTACACCAAGCCAGCTGCTCTCAACCAACTGACCTATTGGAATTGATGCTTGGTTCAACAAATCTTCCAACAATCAACCATATTGAATTTGAGTTTATAATATTGTTAGCTGACTACTGTTAATACAAAACTTTGAAGAACAATTACTAGGAAATTATAAGTTTAGTCACCTCAACATAAATGTATCGGCCAATTTTAGGTGCGATAATCTCTTCGGTACAACTTTCTCGGCCTGCCGCCATGCATTGTATCGTGTTGTCACGAGACGTAGGTGCATTGGGAGTGGAATATTCCGACAAATTTTTGGCCGATTTATCATTCATTACAAACTTGAACCATTTTATCCCGACGATTATTGTTCCCAGAAATTGGTGAAAATGTTGACTGAAATATGCATGCAAAAGATTAGGGCACTGGTTTTAAATAATAAAGAAATGCCAATTCAAAAATTCGAATGAACGTAAAGGTTGCATACAAAATTTACGGAACACAAAAGCTGCAAAAAAGTTTTTACGATGTCAAAAAATCTCTCACCATTACTCGAGCGTATTTGTGTATGACAACATGTTATTTTACGACAGAACTAAGTTTCCAGCCAGTGTTCCGAGGGAGTCGGTTACAGACGATGTAACAAATGCGTAACGACATGGCACCGTGTGTGCAATGTACTCAACGAAGTGGAGAATCTACATAGCTGTCAATATTTAAAAGAAAATCCGGGCTAGCACTAGGTTCATACAAACTATCAAGCCGCGTTTGTCCTCTGTTTCCTCCAAATTTAAACCTATATACAGGAGTTTTCCTATGCGCTAATGTTTTGATAAACTTAACGCGATGCCTTGATTTGAGTCGAACACGCCCCCTAGACAGAGACGCTCTGATGCCTTGCGCGCACGAGGAAAAGAGATGTAACACTCTTCGGGAATGGCTTTTTTGGACGAATTTCGATAATTATACCTAACTTAGAGACGTTTTATTTACTTAAAGTGAGATTTTAGATGAGATAAAATAGTAACTTGATTGTGTCGTAAAAGAATGTATCGTTTGAGTAGGCTGAGTAAAAAAAGGAAAATACAAACCCAATTTTGGAATTTTTTCTATCGAGGAAATTTTAAGCAATCATGTATCGATAAAATCAGATAAACAATCAACTCAAGAATCATATATCTGAAAATCAGACCTTATTGTTTCTTAATCTAGTCAGAACGGCGTTTCAAAGCACGCGATAATTTCCAAAGCACAGCCTTAATCCCCGTATTCATAAAACTGAATAAACTGATAAATAAAATGCGTGTTTGTCCTTTTCTTACGAACACAAATAACGAAGTGACAGATAAAGAGTAGTAGCAGAGTAATTTCAATGGCATTTAAGCTAAAATAGGTTTGTGGCGAACACGTACCAGAAGGCGCAGCGTGGGTAGACCATCACAGGGTGGACTGATGACCGGTAGGTCGATCACGTAACGCATTGTACGTACGTACGAAGAATGACAGTTGGATAACGCGCGTTCAAGACGTCACAGGTGCCGGCAAATAACGTGCGCAGGGGCAGTTCGCAAGGCAAATTGTACGTGCGAGCTATCCCCCCACTTCGTCCCGCGTTGCGCAAGTTATTTGCCAGCGCCTGTACGTGATTACGCCTCGGTAAAGGTCGCGGGAGTCCGCTGGATGCGGACGACGCAGGACCGATCATAAGGGCACTCTTTGCGGAAGGCCTATGTCCAGCAGTGGGCGTCTCTCGGCTGATATGATGATGATGGTGATGAGGTTTGTTGAATGTTTTTGATGACGACCAAGAGCTTTTAGATTTCATAAACAGCTTCGATGGAAACAGTGATAAGGATATAGTAAACCAATCGCGTCGTTCTTAAAAAAGGCAAATTCAAGGTCGAATGCTGCCTCCTACAAAATTAAAATTTATTTAAAACATTTTCCATGCACTGAATAATTTATAAAATATATCTCAATACTTGGCGTTCAAGAACTTGAAAACCCCGGATTGCAAACACACAAAGTACTACTTTGAACTGAATTAAGTCTTTACAGCAAGCTAAGAATTTAAATTGTTTCCTTCTTGAATGCCACAGTAATGTTGCTAGTCACCGTTACAATGGAGCTTCTTCTAGCTGGGTTCTCAAAATTAATTCGTTTTGCTGCTGGTTCCGGAATACATAAATTGCATAAATTTGCCTCCATTACATGACATCGTGCAATTTTGCTTAATGTCCCATGTTTACTTACGAGTATCATTCGGGAGATTTTCATTACATATAGCTTATAGGTCATTACGAAATTAAAACGTGCCCTAATGTGCAGTGTGGAATTAATTGATGAATTTTCATGTCAATTGATTGGTATTATTAGTTAGAGTCCGCAGTAAGCTCGATTCTCCATACAAACGTAGTTAACGATCTCATTTTAAAACTACGTGTTGGAGTGTAACGAAACTTTGCATGTACAATGACATGAGGTATATCCAGGTCTGTAATTAGTTTATGTAGCTTCAGATACCGTAGTAAAAAAACCACCGATTTTATGTTTTTCATACAAAACTTGTTTTTGCTGTATTCATTTAGTTTGTTTTATAAACTGGACCATATAAACGAATTACAGACATAGATATACCTCATGTCATTGTATATGCAAAGTTTCGTCACAATCCAACACGTAGTTTTAAAATGAGAGCGATAACTACGTTTGTATGGGAAGGTGAAATTCGGCCGAGCTTACTGCGGCCTCTTAACTAATATCTATATTATAATGTCTATCATAGTAAGAAAGATGGCACTGGGCTCCCCCAAAGACTGGCACAATGACCGGTCTTGCGACACTCGCATCCATCGAAGTCCCGCGAACTTAACCAGGTGAATAGTCTGCGCCTGCCGGTACGGTATTATAATGTCTATTACTTACTAAAATTATAAAGAGTCCGTTAGTTGAAGTTGAAGTTTGTATGAAGTGGAGAACTTCTCTTCCGATTTCAAAAAATATTTTACCAGTATACTTAGATAATGGACTTTCAGGGTAGACATCGGCTACATTTAATCCCGTTGGGTTATTCCGCATGTGCGTTGAATGTGAACTAATTGACATATAACATTTTCGATGGAATAAATCAGAAGTGCATGCAAGTTACAACAATCAACGGACCGAGAAAAAGAACTTTTACCCAATTGCTCATTACAAAACGGAATCCTGTAGTCAGAATAGTAACGTAATTACCCCGTTGGGCTTTGCAAAAGCAAAGAATGGCAGGAGCACTCACAGCTGAATAGCGGCAAGTTCAGAGGCCTTTACTCAGCAGTGCTTTCTTTACAGGAAAAGAGGAAGTAAAAATCGGTGCTATTTTGCTGGTTTCTATCAACCAATAGAAAGACAAATTAGTTATATAAAAAGTTTGTAAAAAAGAAGTATGAATGAGTGTTTGCTGTTCGTAATATCGTACTCATACGGCTACTTGAATCCATAACTACGCTCTAAATTCAATATCCTGCCCTCTGGCTAATAATTTAATTTTGCTCCCTCGTGATACTAAGCCAAAATTACAGTGCTTACATTGTTAATGAAAACAGTATTTCCCATTATCTTATAAGTCATCGTTTTCATCAATACCGAAATTCACCGGAGAGTATTTGAATAACCATTTGGAATTGGAATTAGTTACTTATTCCCGCACTCAGGTTCTCACTTCTCACGCGTTAGGATTGACGTGCCTAGAAGCGAGAGCACATCTCATCTCATCATAATTTTCTATACTAACATTATAAAGAGAAAAAGTTTGTGAGATAGTAACTTTGTATGTAAGGTGTAATCTCCGAAACGACTAAACGGATTTCAAGAAATCTTTCACCTCCGTATAAAATAGAGTTTCTGGATGGACAAAGGCGATAACATAAAATGAAGTAAGTACTCGTAAATGTTTGGCTTTATCAGTGTGTAGCTTTTTATATTGTAGTGGTTTATCTCCAGAACTTTACTAATTCTATTTATATATTCATACGTATTATAATTTAGATGATATTTGTTATATGATGACCTTATACTCGCTCTACACTATATACCCGTCACAATATTTCTTTCAATTACGATAATTCTGTTTCAAGTTTATGACAGTAGTCGTTAAGCCGAGTTAGAGGCCTTCGGGCGGCTTAAGAACTTCAACAGTCGAGTTGCCCCCTCATTTTACAAAGGGGGACAACTGTTACTCGCGTCCGCAGGAGCTACCTACCACAACACTGCACCTGTCCCCTGGGTGGTACTAAAGAGAGACATACTTTAAAGGCCAAAAATAATGTATGCCTTACAATTAAAAAATAATTTGATAATTCATAATTATATTGATCCTGCGACATCGCTTGCGTTCTTTGCAACACGTAGGCGCAGCAGCGTGGGCATAGGTAGTCTACTACGTGTTTTTGTCAATTTCCGTTAATTGGAAGGGGGCATATGTTAAATGAAATAAAATTAATTTCTCCAAGACTAGTACTTACTGTTATCAAGATATTCAATATTTTAATTTAATCAGATTTGCAGCTTTAACCACTGTTAATGCTACATCCAATTATTTTGTAAAAAAAATGTTTTTTTTTAACTAATAATTATGCTTATTTGTTTCTGTAATTGTACTCTGCAATATGCCGAAGTTAACGGAAATTCCCGGGAACACCGTGTATAAGGGGTAATCTCCGTAACTTCATAAAGTATTTCTAAAATTCTTTAATGTGTGTATAAAATGGACAATCAGAATGGCCATAGGGCCTTGTTTTATCCTGCGACTTTGCTCGCGTTCTTTGTAATGCGTGAACGGAGCTTGATTACCATGGTATATAAAAATAAATATTTATTGAGAAAAGCAGTTTAAATCAGAGATACAAAGTCTTTATGTCGTGAGATTGGACTGCCGCTGTTACAGTGTGTGTTACTCGTATAATATAAAAAAGAAAACGTTTAGCAGAATAGACCCCCTGCTCTCACTACGTGCTGTATCATGTCTGTTTGTTTGTTCAGCGCAAGCCTGGGAACGCCCGCACCTCCAGTGTTAGCTTAGCTACTGTTATTCCAATTTAGTGTCCATTCCCCGGGTGCCGGTTAAATTTTCATTAGTGCTCGCTACTTCAGGTCAACTTTCGTTGGAATAATTTAGCGACAGTCAAGTAGTGTTAGAGTTAGGTACCCCTGAAAGTACGTATTAGTGTGATAAGAAACATGTTTTGCTTTTTATTAACCCTCAAAAAAAATGTAAGATGCAAGAATTTCGTCTTGGGTAACTTTGATTTGCAATTAAAAAAAAACTAAAATTGATAATGTTCTTAAAATTCTTTAAAAAAGTTCCTTAGTCTTTCCTCTTTCTAATGATGTGCAATAATGCCAAAAAACCTTCATTGAACTTTATTAATTTGCCAATTGTGTGTAAGGGACGCACTAGGCTCGTAACCGGCAAGCGATAAAAAACATACTTTCGCTAAATACGAGTAGTAGGTAAGCAAGACTTGCAGATTGACGACTATCATACGAACGCACGCGTAGCATCTGAAAGGCTACCGCGAAACGAAAACGAACTTCGTTCGTGTATCTCCCTCTCTGTCGCGCTTGTTAGTTCGAGCGACAAAGACGGAGATACACGAACGAAGTTCGTTTTCGTTTCGCGGTAGCCACTCAGAAACAGATGCTACGCGTGCATTCGTAATGAAGGCCGTCAATTCGAGCAAGACTTGTAAAGACGAATTTATTGATTGAAATGATTAAATTTTGACTATTACCTACACTACTTACAGTATGTTATTTACATAAAAACCGGCTTATCGAATTTAATTGCCTGGTTGGCATCGTTTATCGTTTATTTGACGAAAGAGAGAGACAGCTGATGCATTTCTAAGCACGTGTCACGTGTGGTTTACAAAAAATATTGTACGCCGATAAAGTTCCTTAAAAGGTTTCTGGCATTATTGCACATAATTAGAAAGATAATAGACTAGATAACTTTTTTAAAGAGTTTTAAGAACATTATCATTTTTCGTTTTTTTTTAAATTGAAAATCAAAGTTATACCCAAGATGAAATGCTTGCATCTTAAATTTTTTTTGAGGGTTAATAAAAAATAAGTAGACATTACTTGCAAATAATTTTGACTTTGATAGAGCCGTACATTACACATTACAATAAAATAAAAAAATTAGGTTCTACCTCTTCTTTTTTTTTTAAATTCAAGTTGAAACGCGTAAACTTATAGAAATTTTCTAAATTATTTTAAAAGAATAAAAAAAAAGAACCAGTGCACACAAAAATTTTTTGGAGGCCGGAAAAGATAGCTAATGTCCCAACCTACCTGCCGCTTTAATTTGGCAGTATAATTAAGTTACGTTGAATTTAAAATCATTCTATCTTCATAACTGGCTCAAATGCTCGGTAACTGTGTCGCCATCTATGAGTTCTTTTTAGTAACAATTATACGTTGTTCGAGTTGGGAGGCCATGTCCTCAGTATCCTATCAATCGAAGATGCTCCGCTGACTGAACAAAAGCTTCTCCTAAGGATTTCCATAACAACCAGTTTCGTTGTCCACCGGGCGCCGCCGTAAGGCTAGATTGGTCGTTGACCTTGTTGAACACCGTCCGTAATTTAATGCGTTTGCAGTATTTTTGAAGTGAAAACTTATTTAGCGGCGTTGTGCACTTTTTGTGATGGGGAAAAAAATGTTAAACTCGCGACAGGTCACGTGACCGTAAGATTCGACACATTAAAAATACGTAAGACGGACACGTGACCTGATCGAAAAACTGTTACAATGTCATTGAGTTTTCACTTCTGCCGGCACTCCCGGAGTGCAACCCGTTCTTTTTTTCTTAGCCTGTTTAGGTATCCCACTGCTCGCCCCTATTCCTCCACTCGACCCTATTGCTGGCATGCTTCCAAATCGTCCCGCAATCTCCTTTTTGTTCTGGCTCTACTCCGGAGGCCATCATGCCAGGTCCATTCCGTAATTTTTAGTATTAAATAAAAAAAACGAAGCTTACCTGGCGGCCATTCCTGCCCATAGACGAATATCTCCGAGCGTGCGATGTCAACCCTGTTCCAGGTCAACGCCAAGGACAGCTGCTCGCTCGGAGACAGGTGCTGGGCTCGGAACAGCGCTGTTAGGATGACCTGATCTAGCTCTTGGACTTCCCCGCCTTCGGCTCGCTCCTGGATCCTGAAGACCGTGATCTGTGGAGATGGGAATAAATCAATAATCTAAACATATTATAAAACTGTATACTCGAGTGTATACGCATGTTCTTACCTTTCAAAGAAACAGATACAGATCTCGCTAGGTGGCGAATGCCATAAACACTTGGTTGCGGTCAACACGTGCCTAACCTTTCAAAGAAACAGATACAGATCTCGCTAGGTGGCGAATGCCATAAACACTTGCAACCAAGTCACGTGCCTCGGTGGTGGAGTGGTTATCACGTTGGACCGGCAAACCAGAGACGTCAGTACTGTTCCAACCTGAGCCACACTCAGTCACTAATCATAGTACGACGTAGTAGTTGACGACCTCTGAGGTCGAACCCTGCCTACGAAGCCGGAGGTCCCGGGTTCGAATCCCGGTAAGGGCATTTATTTGTGTGATGAGCACGAATATTTGTTCCTGAGTTATGGATGTTTTCTATATATTTAAGTATTTATTTATCTATATAAGTATGTATATCGTCGTATAGTACCCATAGTACAAGCTTTGCTTAGTTTGGGACTAGGTCGATTTGTGTAAGATTGTCTACAAATATTTATTTTATTTACTTAATCATTTTTCATTGAGGTTGACTTCTATATCAAAACGTTTTTCTCTGTATCAGGATCGACCAATCCAGCCTGATGATAATGTCGGCTAGAGTTAATCTAAAGTCTCTGATGTGATAAAGTTTGTAGTCATCGGTATCAAGATGCCGACAAGCTTAAAACTATATGTTAACCACTGTAAAATCCCCATCTAATACTAAAACATAATACTTTATTAAAGACTCCGCAGTAAGCTCGGCCGAATTTCACCTTCCCATACAAACGTAGTTACGCTCTCATTTTAAAACTACGTGTTGGATTGTGACGAAACTTTGCATAAACAATGACATGTATATCTTTGTCTGTAATAAGTTTATATGGTTCCAGTTTATAAAATAAACAAATTACAGCAAAAACAAGTTTTGTATGAAAAACTTAAATTCGCTGTATTTTTTCTATTATGGTATCTGAAACTACATAAACTAATTACAGACATAGATATACCTCATGTATATGCAAAGTTTCGTTACAATCCAACACGTAGTTTTAACATGAGAGCGTAACTACGTTTGAATCGAGCTTACTGCGGACTCTTAAGACCTTCGGAGGAAATTAAACGTATAAGTACGTCTTTACCGTCAATTTATACCAAAAATACTCCTAGGGTTTCTGTTTCCAACGTAGCCACATCCAAGTAGAACTCACGACGTTTTACGCATGGCAAATGATACAATTATTCAGTAAAAGCATATCGTGTTCCCCGCATGGATTCAATAGGGTCCATTCTCGTGTTGTTTGAAAAATACAATATTGCGTAGTATTTGCGAAATCATGTTGAATTACTTTGTGCAATTAATAACATCTCATGTTAATAATGTAAACGTCAACAGTTAGGCTACGTTTTTTTTCAGTATCTAGTTGCCAATTAAAACTAAATCAGTTCATGGTTGCTCTAAAGTTAAATGAGTGTGTACAGAAATAAAGTAATAATATTTGTAACACGGACTTCCAGTATTTAAAACGAACAGTTTCAATAACACAATTAAACTTCATTCTTGTAGCGCTAAATCAAAACACAAAAAGAGAACGTTCAAACGCCAACAGTTAACTGACCATCCTGTATTTATATTGAACCTTATTACAATGCAAATAAAGTTCACGGATGGTCAATTAACTGTGTTGGCCACGGTACCAGCAAAAATAAAACGCTACCGTAAAATATACTTTATGTTCTCAATTTGTTTCTTTTCGTGGCGGCCAGTGCTGAATCGGAGTTGTATTACGTTGCAAATTAAATGAATGTGCTACATCTACAAGAATAATTAAATTATGAACAATTTAGAAACGTTGGAAAACCCTCGACATTTTCATTTAATAGTTCAGTATCTCAAAACCGATTTGTTTGAAACGTAACTAAAAACTATCTCGATCACGTCAGCTTTCGGCCAAAAACGCATTAAAATCGGTTCATTCGTTTAGGAGCTACGATCGATGCCACAGACAGACACACAGACACGTGACACTTGTAACACCCCTCTTTCTGCATCGGGGGTTAATAATATAGGCATGTGGTATCTAGAACTGTTTCTGAAACCCTATATATATCACTATCTGTTTACTTACTGCCCGCGCGGCTACGCTTGTGTATTGCACTGAAAGCAGGCAAACCCGGATAAAACCAATGACTATCCAGAAAGTAAAATCTAGTGAATTAATTGTTGAAATTGACCCAGTGGTTCCGCCCTACATACAAACACAACGAACGAACAACGTAGGTACCCAAATTTTACTTAAACCTTCGATGTAAGTAAACCGCACTCTAATCGATTCATTCGTTTGAGAGCTAGGCTACGATGCCATGGGCGCAGCCAGGGAGGCATCGTGGTAGAATCGCATTCCCTCTGGGTGATAAAAAAAGTAGACACGCAGTATTAAGCTTTAAAGCCCTCGTTTGCGAGGTGCCATAAAAAGTGAAGTGTTGCTCAACGTTCCTTCGTTATGTCCCTCCAAATTAAAGGTAACCTAATACCTATAGATATTCCTTATGGCTGTCCCAGAAGTAAAGAGACAATTTTCACAGTCTTCCTGACTGAAAATTTTATTATTAGGAAAAAAGTTTTGGTGTCACTGCGTCTATGGTTTCGTTATCTGTCATATAAAGCGGGAATTTCTTTATAGCATTAAATTTTTTCAACATGAAGCGTCAAGAATTTAAAGTTTTTGCTGTTAGGGTTGTTCTATTTTACGAGTCACATAATAAAAAGGATACAGTAAATCTTCAAGAAGGAGCTAGACAAACTAGTATATATCGAATAATGAGACGTTATGAAGAAACGGGAGAGGTTAGTTTTAAGAAGATTCCGGGAAGAGATAGGTCAGTGACGGTACCTCGAAATGTAAATCGAGTTAAATCAATTTTTGATAAGACTGCTTCAATCTCCGTTCGAGTGACAGCGGATAAATTACAAATATCGAAGTCGTCTGTCGCCAGAATGAAAAGGAATGATCTAGATTTGAAAACATATGTGAAACCATCAGTTCCTAAATACATGAAGGACCAAGAGGAACGTGCCAAAAGAGTGTGCCGAAGAGATTATAACAGTCAATTGAGAAAAGTACTCGTTATTGACGATGAAACATATGTCCCGGCAGATCCCAACGATGTTCCTGGAAAGCAGTATTTCCATTCAACCAGTCGTAACGATGTGACTTACGACCAAAAAATTGTACAAAAAGCCAAATTTTGCACAAAATTTTTAGTATGGCAAGCTACAGACGAATTTGGTAATGTCTCCGAGCCATGCATTACTTCAGCCTCAATGAACGGAAATTTGTATCTGAATGAATGCATTATTAAATGGTTGATACCTTTCATAGACAAGCATCATTCCAGAGATAAGGTTATCTTTTGTTCGGACATGGCAACGTGCCACTACGCTACTGAAGTTACTCGGTACTTAGAGTGTGAAGTAATCGACTTTATACGTAAAGAAAAAAACGCTCCAAATGTAGGTACCACAAGCTCGCGGTATCGAGATGTTTTGGTACCTATGTAAAAGAGAATATAAGAAACAAACCGAAAAACCAAAATCCTTAAAAGCTTTTAAGCAACGATGGACCAGATTGTCAAAACAAGTGGCTAAAAAATCTGAAACATCCGTAATGCGGCGTGCCGTCAAAAATCCCAGAAAAAATTCTTTTAAAGGTGTCGTGGGTGCAAATTTAATATAAACATTATAATTTAATTACTTTTGTTACAACATTTTATTGTTTACTATATATTAAATATTTTGAAAATAAAATTGTCTCTACTTCTGGGACAGCCCAGTATGTGGAACACCTAACCTATAAAAAGAAAACCTAAAACCAACAAAGCCCGCAACCCACACAGACCTTATAATTGAAAACGTGATATCAAAGACAGACCGCATTCCTTAAGCTAACGGTAATTCTTATCGGAATCTATAGAATCAGTCGCAGTCGCTCCAATTAGATTTCTAACCAATCACGATCCAATAAGATTCGTTTTTGAATAGAGCAGAATAGTTGGGCAATGCTTAGAAGTAGTCTTTGAAAGCTGATTGGAGAGACTAAAGTAGTCGAACTTCAACAATATGATTGGAAAATCAATACAATTACCCGTTTACAATTACCGTATTCCATATTTAATCACTTTTAATTGAATTTATTCAACTCGAGTTACATACCTGTTCAGCCGTGTGTCATTGTACATAAGTTTCGTCAAGTTGACCGCTAGACGGCGCTGTACCGTTCGGGTCGATTCCTGGATGGCGCTATAGAGATTTTTCCGGAGATAATGACCTCTGGCCAGTACTAATTGAATTATGTACAAGTTTTATAGAAGATAGATAGTTCTGTGGTTGCGGTTGCCTCAATATACAATTATTGGCCAAGTACCAGTGGTATCATTTTGGCACCCCTTTGAACATACCTATACCATGAAGTCGTTACGAAATTTCCCTTATACTCGTATATGAGCTCGATTGATGTTGTTTAATTTTCCACAAAAGGGTTAATTGTATTGGAATTTTCTGATAACCAAAAACAATAAAACGGAAGGCGACTGATGCGTGTTGATGGCACTTCACGGTGATTTGCCATGCATGGACATTTTGATTGATGGAGCTGGACGGTGTTTATTAAGCCTCTTGATATTCGTACCTAGTACATTGGATAGGATAGGCTCAGCGAACGTGGTAAAGGGAAGACGTGAATCAATTTGAAAAACAAAAACAGTATATAGGATACTTGTTCACTATTCAAATAGTCTTTTTAAAGTTTCGCGCCACTAAACTATAATACACGATGCGTTCTGAATGGTTAACGTAAGCGTTTTGGCTTGCGCCTGCAGTCACGCGAAAGAGAGGCAAGACGACCGCGCCCGTAACGCGCGAGCGAGACGGTGCATGCCGAAGAAGTGCATGACGTATGACTCCATTTTGAATCTCTAACGTGCTAACATCAAAACTTTATATCGTTCTCATAATTTTCAATTTGTGGTGTCCAAAAGTAACCCCCACAGTGCAAACTTTAAGTGCAAAGCCGGCCGGCAGTTACTGTAAACCAAAACACGTAGTGGAACGAGGAAGCAGCCATCGCGTACCCTGGTATCTTGGAGACAGCCAGAGGATCCAGCTCCAGCCCGTTCAGCCATCAAGGTTAGTGACTGCAGCATATAGTCTAGTTCAGTTTGCATTGTCTCGTGTATTCACATTATTCACATATTTTTTTTAATACCCAATTGTGGCAATCGAATTTGCTACAGATACTAAGTATTATAGCAGGGCCAACAGCAGAAACAGGCAGGGGCAGGAATGTTTACCGTTAGGTAGCTGAAAACATCGTGGGATAATGGCAGTCGCTTTAAACTAGTGCCTATGCCAAATCATGGGATTAGGTGTCAAAGCGGACCTTTGGCTCCCTTAGGGCACAACCGGGAATAACGCTAGGAGGATAAAAATCTATTATAGCAGGGCGGTGAAATCAAAATCCATCAACCCGTCTGGACTGTTGCCCAATGAAATTGAATTTCCTTATCCACATAGAAAAACATAACCCTCCTTATGAGGCAGTGGGGTAATAAATTTGATTGTACGTGATAAAGTCCCTTTAATTAAAATATCCACGAGAACTATGTTTTACTCTTTAAAATATTTTTATGAAGGTAATATCCATTCTCTATCACTTCAAATACGTATTTCCCGAGTTTGAGCTGAATTGTTCTCTCAGAAGCATAATTTGTCTAGTCAGGGGTAATAAAAAGACACTCATCCCACTGTCAATTGATATTGGCAGGAGTTAATGATTACTCGTGCGCGTTGCAAAAGAAATTGGACCTTATTCCTATGTGTTTAAATTGATATTGCAGTAGTTTCAAAAGAAATTGAAGTTTATTTCCAATCACTTTGAGTTGATATTGCGTTAAAAGTGCTAATACACCGATAAAGTTTCTCAAGATAAAGTTATCCAGTTTTAAATCAAAACCTGAATAAGGTTTTACTTAACTTTTTGCAATTAGTAGATTGAAATATCGATGTTGGATATCAAGTTTGTCAAAAAGATATCGTTTTCTTAGTTGTAATAAGTGCCTAGGCTATATACCTATGTAGATAAAAATCTGCTCACGTTGCTGTTTACCGTCTTTTTATCTCATCTACGTGATTCGGACACACTTCGACCCAGTGGGATCTTTCGTACAATTGCCTCCTCCTTTATGTCTACTCCTAAGCTTCGGCTGCTGACTGTACATTCAAAGCTATACAAGGTGTAACAAAAATGTGGTATGAACCGATCAAGGGCTTAACAGGTATCGTGTTCTGATAAGAAAAATCAGAGAAAAAAAAATTTGACGCGATTTATTTTTTACATTTCTATGGAGCTTGTCGCCCCAGTCGGCCAACGCTCCATACTAAGGTGGAAAAAAAATCGCGTGAATTTTTTTTTTTTCTGTTTTTCTTATCTGAACGCGATACCTGTTAAGCCCTTGATCGGTTCATGCCACATCTTTGTTACACCCTGTATACATACCCATAGAGGAAATTATTATATACTTAGATAGTTATCAGCTTCCTCCATGTGTACTAACGCCATCAATTGACCAATGCTCGAGTAAACAAATCTAATCTGTGAGGTTGCTAGTAATGCAAAATTACTATCATAATACATGATACCTATTTCCCAATAACTTCTTATTGTGTTTTTATTATGTGTTTATTTATAAATCAAATAAGAATTTTAAATCAGATCTCATCTTAATAATACTATTCCAAATTTTAGAAATAGCTCCATCTGTCGAGCTACGTTCACACTAAAACATGCAAGTTTTAATGTATGGGATCTGTTAAGTAATAAGTACTGAGGCTCTAGTATAAGCTTTACCGAAACAAAACTTTACGATCGCGTTTATACCCTCAATTCGTATGGGATTTGACAGCTAAACGCAAACGCGGTGGTAACGTTTTGTTTCGGTAAAACTTATACTAGAGGCTCTGAGTGAAATGCCCCTGTACATACCTATACCCATATAACGTTTACCTCGCCGGCCAATATCCAAGAAACATTTGGCGAACGGATGTCGCGCCGACGCTTTTCAACTGTTTCAGTCGTGTCAAGCTCAAGCCTCAGTCAAGTTAAAAAACGACTTTCTAAATCAAAAAACGGGCATAGATAATCGAAACAGACCTCAAGCCACATCCTCGAGACATTCATTAAAGCAGGCTAACGAGGCCCGAGGTGCAGCCATCAATTCCGATTCATTATATTCACGGCTGCCGGGGGAATACCTTCCCGTAATTAGACTGGCTGGTTAACGGCAATTAAAAAGTTGCGGTGATTTTTTTTAATTCGGCAGACGGTGTCAACAGGTTTCAAAAGGTAGCGGTGAACATTTTTTGATTTTAGAAGACTGGATCAATAGGGGTTAGCGGCCATTAAAAAGTTTTCAGTGTTTTTTTCAATTTGGATTACTGAATCAACCGGTTTACATTTAATGCTCTGATCTTTTTATATGGGAAAGCATGCCTTATCCTGCTATTAGTTAAAATCTGATTGTACGGGAAGTTTGTCAGTTCTCTATAAGATGACAGCTGACGACGCCGGCGCCATATTGAACGTTTAATTTCATTTTAAGTGTAGAACCGGCCCATAAAGTGGGGTCCATGCGACCCGGCCTAACATTATAAATGTGAAAGTTTGGATGTTTGTTACTGAACCACTTAAAAACAGCTTGACGGATTTAGATGAAATTCGACATAGAGAGTTTATATCCTGGATTCAAACATAGGATTTTCTTATTCTGAAAATCATCTCTCAAATAGAGAATGGAGTATGACACGGGCGTTTACGCGGACGAAGTCGCGGGCAAATTCAATGATACCACTTTCATCGAATTCAACAATCATAAATTCACTTAGGTACGTACTCGCATAAACATCTGGGAACGTTATGAAGTTTATGGTCGCGTTTTTGAACCTAGTGCTCTCGCAGTACATTACCATAGTAATATAATATAAACATCACTAGCTGCCCGTGGCTTCACCCGCGTATTGCAAAGAACGCAGGCACACCCCCGGGATCAAATATAGCCTATAACCATGTAAAACGTCCATTCTACACGCACGTGAAAGAATTTTTGAAATCGGATAAGCGGTTCCGTATTATGGATGTAAAGTGGAGTAAATTTTTAGTATGAGGTGGTCAGTAATTAAGCGGGTCTCGTTTGAGCCGCCGTGCCGAACGGACGCACGGACCCTTACCGTCCTCTGTCATTGTTTCTCCAAATTGCATAAAGAGCACCGCGAAACAAAAGGCGCCTATCGCCAGATGTTCTAGTAAACCCTCGCCGCGGTCCCCGTCGTAGCCTAACCACGCTATCCTCTCCGATATGCGTATATACATCTCGCGATATATACCGGACTAAACAAATGTGCAGTGCGTCTATATACCATATAACAGTGAGTGCGACTGATGTGAGGGTGGTGCAAGTCTTCGCCAGCTCAACAGATAAATCCGGTGAGATCAGACCATCTTTCACTTACTGTAGGTATTAATGCAAAAAATCACAAGAATGTGGAGTTATGAGCCCGCTAGAGGGAATACATAAAGTACACGGGACGTAAAAACACAGAACTCCTAGTACATATTTATAACGACTGGTTAATGTGTCGACGCACTGCACACGCTTCCGCGCAGTGCGCACGCACGGCGTACAGGTACCACGTATGTTACGCGGCTATTACGAGTTCAATCTAGGTAGTAGGTGCGTAAAAACAGTGCGTGTCAGTGCTCTAAAGGGTTGCGATTACGCGCAGCAACGCAACGGCAGAACCAACAATTAGCCGCAATCACAGGCCCGGGGTTAGAGCACTCCATATTACGTTTAGGTATCATAACCTATTTAATGAAGCAGGCCGGATTACATTCTCGCAATTTTCAAATTACAGGCCAGGCTAGACGCCCGAATGAACCTACTGGTCCATAACATAGGTAAACGTAAGGGATTATACGTACTAGATATATAATTTTGGTATTGTACTTATTCGGCGTTGCCTCCAGTGCCTTTGTAACTTAGTAATATTTTACGTTAGATTAAGGTATATCAATTACCAAACACTCAATTTATCTTATACACTTTAATGAACCCCGTAATAAGCCCGTGTCTAGGCATAAGGACGCTTCGGCAGTGTCATACGTATAGGTAGTATATCATAATATATGTATGTAAGTAGTATTTAGTACTTATAATTAATAGTATTAAAATCGTGAGGCCTACGGAATAGGTTCATTGATGAATGAAATCTAGATCAGTTACACAAGTAATACGCTTGGCGCCCCTCCTAACGCAAAGAGTAGTGGATAGGGGTTAGACGAGACTTAAACAGGGTTCAAGCTAAATATATTAAAACTAAGGAAACTTAGCCCATGATGTAATAATCAACGTCCGATTTCTAAAAGAAACAAAGCCGGGGACGAGCAATGAATAGCGATACATCTGCCTAACCCTAAACAAAGGAACGCAAAAAAGATCCGCTTCTACCTACTACGCGTGAATGCACTTTCTTGAAATGTCCAGATATTAGGACCTTATGCACCCACGCCACGCCAGATGGGCTTGAATAGGCGAGCGATATTAAAAACATAGAGAATAATAATGCTAGTTTCATAAACTTGTAATAAATAAAACACCAGAACGAAAAGGAAACCAAACTCCAATTAAACTGGATGCAAAAATACCTAGAGCATACGCGAGGAGAAAAAGCGTTGAATTGTTATGCAAGCCTCGGAAGACTGTAGAACCTTACGAAAAAATGACGAATACTTCTCCCTAGGAAGGTCGCCTAACCACGAAAACAGGCAAATTAAATACTGGCTGCCGGTCAACTCTCCCAGTGACAGTGTTTGTTACACTCTGTTTTGTTGTGCAGTGAGCAATGTTAATATCTTGGTTAAGTTTATGTAAATAATTAATGTTGTGTCTGTGTCTACAGTTAAAAAACGGTGGTATCAGTGAAGACAATGTTTAGTGTGTAGTGTAGTGACAAAATATAAAGTAATAGTGTCTATATCACGTATACTCTTGTCAAGCTGCAAGTCCGCACATGGATAGGTACTGGAAAATACAAGGTGTCGTTGTTGCGAGTCATATTATAACCTCATGACAACATGACAATACAACCACAGAAGCAAACAACCAAAGATACTTTTAACAACACTGCACGAGAAATCGACGTAATGGAAGAAACTGACTGCGAATAAGAGGAACAGGTAGAATGATCGCCTGAATGTAGAACCGATCGCCGAGAACACCTTCAACACAAGAAGACTTTATATAAAGCGACGTGCATCATTTTCACCAACGCTCATCCCCCGACGAAGTAGCCTTCCCCTCCTTTTTTCCAATATTGGCTTAAGGCTGCATAGCCGGTTGATTGTGGCCGACTGGTTGCGGCTGGTCGGTCTTCCCTTCCCATCCCAGAGCGTGTCCCTCCGCCCCAAACTTGCGCCCCCTGGTATATCCGGCTAGTCCGGGTCAGGCTTGCTTCCTGGCTGGGTGTGGTGCCTATGTTCATGTTCATGTTCATGAAGTGGTCAGTAATTAAGCGGCGGTCAGTTAATTGCGATTTACCCTAGATGACGATTTGCTTAAATTTTCTTCTGTTCCTTATTATTTCTTCATAATTCTTCTTCTACTTCATACTTCTGACAATTTAAATCTAGGATAGCCTGGCCAAGCTATTATGAATACTCTGACATTGACATTAAGTATTCATCATTAAGTATTTAAATTGTTCCTATTGCCTTATTATTAGTATTTTTGTTTGTCATGTTTGTTTTCATTGAAAATTGGTTTTTTTTTTTTTTTTTATTCTTATACACTGACGCAAAATAAAATAAAATAGTGTAATCTAATCTAATCTAATCTCATGTGTACGTAAATCTACGGACGCCAGGTAGTAACAGAGAATAGGTATTCAAATATTGAGAATAGAAGCAAAACTTATGACAAACATGTTCCAGAATTGGGTTTTTGAAATGTTAAACACAACGACAATGTAATATTCGAGCACATTCCACACATTATTATGTCAACTGATTTGTTTTGTTATTCGAGCGGTGCTGGCGGGTGAATTGATTTGACAACAAATGTGAGTAAACTGGCGTGGCCTTGTACCCGTTTACTTAGGCACGTTTGTGAATCACAGGGATTTATTTATTATACAAATGATTTACACGGCATTACAGCGAACTAATGCGCCGTGAAACTAGATTACTTAAATATGTACACTACAACAACCTTTAAATAACCCACACATAAACACGGGATATTAAATATATGCGTGTACGGAATTGGTAAAAGTCACTTGGTGGCCCAATGGTACTCTTTCGGGGAGGCCTATGTCCAGCAGTGGACGTCTTTCGGTTGATATGATGATGATGCTGGCGGTGGGGTGGACTGCCTATTGCCTGACAAAATCTCAAACGTTCCCGACACACGGCTACTGGGATGGAAAAGAAAGACTCAATTCATGTTTAGGTTAAATAGTTTTATTTTTAACTATCCCCATACATGACACTGTATCTTTAAATGCAGACTTTTTCGGTCACCTTTTTTGCATTTATTTTAAAACCATATTTTTTGGCTTTATACAGTGCGATCAAGGCTCGAACCTAAGAATTTTTTTGCCTATTTTGGGGGTTAAGTATAAATATTGTCAATCATCTAATTTGTATAGTGAAAAATATTGATATGCTTTCGCGCAGAAACTACCGAACAGTTTTCTAATGCACTGAGGTAATATATGACTTTTACGTATACGCCTTTGTTATAAACAAAGTAACGCTCGAGTCTCATCAAATTCTAAAAACAACAATGAAAAGCCGTTAGCCGTAGCCCCCGGCACGTAAATCTTCCGCGCAAATAAACCTGATATTGCAAAGAGCATGTATGATTTGCTACCATAAACATATCTCGCACAGCCGCGAGCCGTATGTTTAACCAAGCAAATATTTTCTAGAAACGTCTCAAGTGACCATTTATTACAGTAGGTTAGGCCTTTGTATAACCGTGTAACTAAACATTTGTATTTCATTTTCCTTCTATTCCCGGTGTAACTATTTTCGAGACTGGTGCTCGTAAACAACAGAAATGCGCTTGTGCAGTTGAAATATTTAATAACGTTTGTAGAGATATTGTACTTTATTTAGTTACGGGCTTAAAAGACGTTTCGGTTAAAAATTTTGACGCCGTTTTCTCATATGTAACCGGCTGGTCGGTCACGTAACGCATGGTACGTACAGTCGGCCTCATAAGTTGCTGAACACCTAAGTACCTTGTCGTTTTCACTAGTTTGACTACTTCATGGTAGTTTAACATGACGTTTAATGCGACACGATATGTCACTTTTGGAATGGGAATATGATAGTTGAATTGTCCTAACGTGCGTTCGAAAAGTTACGTCATCAACCCTCTATAATACAAGTCGAGGTCTCTTTTCATCTTCTTTTAGCATAGCGGTGAATGGATTCATCCATTCAAAGGCCAGCATGAGTACACACATTATGACGAGCACTTTCAGCGACCAAGCGGAAAAATGCTGCTCCGTGCTACGGCGTAGCAGACGTAGCGCTGCTAGACCTCGAATGGGTAAAGCTGCTACGGACTACGGCGTAGCTCTACGAGCGTGGCTTAGCAGTAAACCAAAATCCTTCGTAGAAAAGTAATCGTGACGTTAGTAGTACTACCTTATGCGCTAATCGAAATCTTCACTCAATTATAATTATAATAATTTATTAATTGCAATAATAAGAGATGAGACGATATTGCTTAAGAGTCCGCAGTAACCTCAATTCTCCATACAAACGTAGTTACGCTCTCATTTTAAAACTACGTGTTGGATTGTAACGAAACTTTGCATATTCAATAACATGAGGTATATCCAGGTCTGTAATTAGTTTATGTAGCTTCAGATACCATAGTAAAAAAATACACAGAATTTAAGTTTTTCATACAAAACTTATTTTGGCTGTATTTTGTTTGTTTTATAAACTGGAACCATATAAACTAATTACAGACATAGATATACCTCATGTCAATGTATATGCAAAGTTTCGTCACAATCCCACACGTAGTTTTAAAATGAGAACGAAACTCCGTTTGTATGGGAAGGTGATATTCGGCCGAGCTTACTGCGGACTCTTAAGGCGACTGTAGGCCCCTAAATTTTGTCTCAGTCACTCGCTAATTTTATTACGATAGATATATTATGCAGTACCCGTTCGCCCGCGCTCGTAACAAAATGGCGAACTTTGAATAGCAATTTATAATGGAAAAACGAGTGGTTGTTTCGGAGTATCAAACTTTATTTTTTTAATTAAGGAGCTTGGTCGCTAACGAGAATGTCGCTCCATACGTCCGCTAGTGGAGATATAGCATCAAACGGGCTGTTTTGAATTATAATTTACCTACTACAGAGGTGGTTCACGGTTTCGGAATAAGACTTGGTAATTCTAAGATATTGATGCTATTTTCAAGATTTTTTAAAAAGAATTAGAAATCCAAACACTCAGATAATAAGATTGATACACAGACCAAAGCAAAAAGAAAAGAAAGCAGGCTTTGACGACGGTGCTGTTCTCCCCCCGCATTTGGACTAATATCTTTTTAAGTTTTTCATGTACTATTGTAATTTTGTATAACAATTAAATATATTCTGTGATAAGAAAAAAAAAACGTCCATACTAGCATAGTAGACCGGGATACGCAATGGTCCTTTTTTCCATCCATAGAAGAGAAGTCAGTTTTTCAGCAACACCTCAAAAATCTTTGGACGACTCTTGGTGGGTGACGAACATGACGAACCTATAATGGTTCCGGCTAAAAATTATAATTCTGTCATAGCTACTCCCCTTAAATCTGTTATTCCATAAAACTCAAAGGATACCCGAAAGATATAAAAGAGAAATAATATAAGAATAATAATAATAATAATTAGATACTTCTCCTGTAACATATTCTATTGTCGAAGATAAAATAAACCCTGTGGTGGTCAAAGGACCCATCGAAGTATAAGGACGAATTTCCGGTGCCATTGTGCTATTTTACTGCCGTTTTAGTTTCTTTTTATGTCTGCCTTTATAAAGCGCCTTTTAAGGGATTTTAAGGGTAAATAAATTAGCAAACTTTTAGTAGATAAAAGCTTTATATGGTTAAAAAAAGTTTGAGCAAAAATAATGGGGACACATTTTAAAACTTCCTTTACAAAAAGCTCTTTAATATCGAAATTAAACAAATAAATAAATATTAAGTTACACAAATCGACCTAGTCCCATTGTAAGGTCATAAGGCTTGTGTTATGGGTAGTTACTAGCCGACGATATATTTGATAGAGAGAAATAATTAAATACATAGAAAACATTCAAGACTCGGAAACAAATATTCATGCACATCACACAAATACTTGCCTTACCGGGATTCGAACCTAGGGCCTTCAGCTTAGTAGGCAGCGTCCCTACACACTAGTCATGAGTAGTTCGCGAATGAGTGATTCAAATGAAGTACTTCACTTGGTGGCACTCTTTCGTTCACTAGTTCAGTTCGGATTCATATACTTCAATACTTCAGTATATCATTTAGAAAATAGTTAATTAACTCTGCCTATTGATCATTGAATATGATTCGATTCGATGATATTAGTGATTTAATGTTATTTTAATTTTAAATACGGCAAGTAACTCAATAGTTCATTGAAAGACACGCGTACGACTGATATGATATAATCAATCTAATCTATCAATCTATATCAACTGATGTAGATGCACCTCTAGAGCTACTGAACTAAATTGAACTAGTGAACTAAAAGAGTGATATACTTCACAGCGAACGAAAGATGCATATCAATCTTTTCTTTTTAGTGACACATTTTGCGCATGACTTACACACTAGGGTAACCGGTCAAATTAATTAAAGACAACGAAATTATACTTACTATTATTATGGTCATACTCTGTCTGTAGAAACGTAACTTAGTCCCAACGGATTAACCGATTTGAGTGTGGTTTATTAAATCAAGTCTCGTCTGTCGAAACGCTTTTTCGCTATTTGTAATGTGTCGGGTCGGGGGTGTTATTGATTTAAATGGTCTGTTTTTATTTTTATTTCGGAAATCGCTGGCAAAATTGTTTACCATTTAGCCTCTTTTTCAATGGCACATCGTATATCGTATCATTTCAAACCAATGATTAGTAAAAGCGCATGAAACTATTCTGAATAAGTCGATAATGTACAACAAAATGGCACAACATTTTAGATATATAACTTAACCTAAATAGTTACGGGACTAGACGGGGTAACAGGTAATGCAATCACATGCTCGATTTATCTGCAGAAATCGATGAGTTTCCTACGGGCTTAAGATTGCTAGACGTCAGGATTTTTGTTAATACATATGTAATATGGAAATGGATTTTTGATAGTTTTGGACATTTAAGCCTTTGCCACACTGGACGCGTTCTGCGGTCTACGGTCAGGTCTTCCATACTAAATTGTAGGGAAGACTTGACCGCAGACCGCAGAACGCGTCCAGTGTGGCAAATACCTTATTTATAAGTTTATAAGGTAGCACCGCGACTCATTCATATCTAAGGGCGAATATCCAACAGAGATGTTTTTGTGCGAAGCTGTGTTTTCATGTAACGGTGTTAGTTGGAAATGTGTAAACACTTTTAGAAACTGCTACGAGTATACTTAGATTGAAACAATTAATTTAAATAAATCCTTTTAATTTCAAATATACTATCGTAAATATTTTGAATGTTTTCCTTAAAAGCTAAACGTTAAACCGGTGTTGCAGTTTCTCGACCTCCTGATATGCATTTTATCATGTTGTCATAAGACGTAGGTGTTTTGGGAGTGGGCTTAAGGACTATATTAAATTGCAAGCGATTAGGGCTATATTAAAATGATGACATCTATAGAATGATGGCATCTGCGCATAAACAGTACCTCCTTAGAACAGAGGAAGCAATAAGATACGACCTAGCTGCCTTTTGGAGGCACGTCAAGGATAGACACAGCAATCGGCGGCCGAACTGCTACACTACTGGCGGTGTGCGCCTGGCGGAGCCTGATGCTGTACAAGCTTTTGCAGAACACTCTAGTTCGGTATTCCACGTGAGCCCCCCCATACTGGATGTGGACAGGGCTGCTAGCGATGCAGCAGGGGGAAAAGACTCTGCTTGCATAAATTTGCATAGTATTTCTCCTCGCGTGTTAAGTCGTATCGTTAGAAAGCTGAAAGCCACTGCTGCGCCTGGTCCCGACGGCATCCCTGCATTCCTGATTAAGGACTGCGTTTCGAAGCTTTCATTTCATTTCATTTCATTTCATTTATTCATTGCTTTGTGCTAAGGCAGCCTCTACTTTTTGTCTTTAATCTTGCCCTTCGTCAAGGAGTTTATCCGACCAAGTGGGGTATCCAGAGTTACGCCGGTGCCTAAGGAAGCCAAATCCACAGATATAACCACCTTCCGACCTATCGCAGTTCTGTCGGTTTTTGGTAAGATTTTTGAAGAAGTTATCATTGGATATATTGCGCCTCTTATATCGAGTCGGTTATCGGAGGAGCAACACGGTTTTCGTAGGGGTAGGTCCACCGCCACTAACGTCGGCAACTTTGTTGATTACACTCTTATCCATATGGACCAGTCTCGGCAAGTGGACGCTGCTTACTTCGACTTCCAGAAGGCATTCGACCTCGTGGACAATGATATTCTTCTCAGCAAGTTGTCAGCGTTTGGTTTTTCGCCACATTTATTAAAGTTATTCGGTAGTTATTTGAGAGATCGCAAACAATATGTACAACTGTCGGGCTACCAATCGGATGAATATTTCACCAGATCTGGAGTAAGTCAAGGCAGTACGCTTGGGCCTACTCTATTTCTGGTGATGATCAATGACCTTCCTTCGGTTGTTAGCAGAGTCGAGTGCTTACTGTTTGCTGACGACCTCAAGTTGTTCCACGCTGTTAACTCTGTTTCTGACTGTGGTCTATTGCAGCAGGATATTGATGCCGTGACGGGATGGAGTCAAGCGAATCGTCTGTTTTTTAATAGGGAAAAGTGCAAAGCAATCTCTCTTAGTCGAAGCAAATGCCCTCTAGCCTATACGTACCTACTTAATCGTGATCCTGTTGACCGCGTTCAAACTATTCGTGATCTTGGCGTTGAGTTAGACACGAGATTGGATTTCCATAGCCACATTAGTGCTATCACTAAGAGCGCAAATAAAATGCTGGGATTCGTAATACGCACTGCGCCACAATTTACTAGCACGGCTGTACCTATCGTCTTGTATAATGCATACGTACGTAGCAAGTTGGAGTACAGCTCTGTAATATGGGATCCGATCGAAGCAAATTACAAACTTTTACTCGAGCGGGGTCAGCGGAAGTTTGCGCGTCACCTTTACAAAAAGCAGTACGGATATTATCCTTTTTTATATCCGTCTCTTTTTGTAGCCGGTATGGTATGGTCGGGCTGGAGACTCCATTTCAGACGTAAACTGCACCTCGCAGTCCACTACTGTCTTCTACTCAGGGGGCAAATTGACAATCCAGTGGCATTGGAAGGCATTCGTCTATTCGTCCCAGAGCAGTACGGGCGCGCGGGGCGCCGACGCCGCCCGCTGTTCACCGCGCGGGCGGCGGCGGGGCCGCGCACGCGTCGCGCGAGTAACGCGCCTGGCGTTCGTGCGTCGGCGCTGCTCAATGAGCTGGTACTGAGGCAGGATGCCGACGTGTTTGCGGACAATTGGCAGAGCTTGCTAACTAAAATAAGTGCTTTGTGCAATACATTTAGTTAGTGCTAATTTTTATTTGTTTGTGTATCTGTCGTATATCTATGTTATTTTTAAGTCCGGACATTGTAGGCGCTTTGGTATCACTACTGTAAGCCTATTATGTAAGTTATTGAATAAATAAATAAAGAAATAAAATAAATAAATAAATAAATAAATAAATAAAAACATATACCACAGGAAAAACCAGAGCACACCTAACTTCACTCGTTTCTGAAGGTGATTAACTAGATTATTAAGAAGTTTGGATATATCGTGGAGGGCCACTTTTAACAATTCCAGTGATATGAACCCGCTACGTGAGCGGTCTGCACGTTGGTGCTTTCCTGATAAATCGGGTTTTCGCATATTTTTAGCGTCAAGAAAATGGTGCCGGCCCCTCATGGACTCCAGAACCGTCGGCCCGGTAGTGCGGGTCGCCCCTAGCAGGTACCGCTGCATGCCCGTAATGAAATTGTAAATTTTGAAGACTTACCAAGTTCTTCTTCCTGGTACATTGCAGCAGCTCGCTGTACAGGCACTCCGCCTGCTGCAGCTGCACCTCAAAGGTCTTCTGGATGGTGCCGATCAGGTAATCCCGCATGGACTCCAGTACAGTTTGCTCGCCGCTCTCCGACGCATATCTGGTGAAGAAGAATATATTACATACTTATTAAACTTAGTTTAAACAGACTTCATGAACATTTCCTTTACACTTTACCATATGAACTGCTATCCGAGAGTTTATAAAATTTGCGGTTTGCTCTTAATTCCCCCGGGATCCCATAATTAGATCCTGACCTTGTGACAATGGGGCCGGACCACTAAGATAATTCGAATAAAATAAGTTTCTGTCATTAATTTCATTTTTGGTACAAGCTTTTATTGCCGACTGTACTTTTCTGTATACCGTCATCAACTACTCATTGAGACGATTCTAACGAGCCCAAACTCATGGGGTTATGTGGTTTTATTACGGAGTTCCTATGGCCACCTTCTAGCTCCATCATCAGATCAGCTCCATGTTATCATAATATTGCATTGTCACGCAAAAACCGGGGAGTGGATCAAATTTAACTTGCAAGATTTGATTAGACAGACAACGGGACAGGTAAAAGTAAATAAAAGCTTGTAAAAAAGAATTTTGAAAATCGGTCAAAAATCCACAGAGAAATCGCATAACATAAAAAAATAAAAATATATATAGTGAAACAGAAAGTCCTCCTTTTGATCTGTTAAAAACCTAGTTTTGTCACGCTGTGTGTAGAGAGAGACGGATAGACACTAAATGCTAGCAAAAGTGTTCCATTGGACCAATTTTAGTAAGGAAATAACACTAAAACCCACCACCAGCGTACACCACTACCACCTTACTTGGTAAATTGAACGTCCGTATACCCAGTAGAGCTCGGCGTAAGCCGCCACTATCCGTGCCACTATCATCTACTAACTATAGGCAAAATAGTTTTATTATCAGCGGGCGTAGCACGGTTGCCATTTTATCACTTATCGTTGTAGATAAGGCATCCATCACTCTCGCACTTGCATACTTGCCAGAGCGTGATGGGCGTCTTTACCACAACAATAAGTGATAAAATGGCAACCATGCTACACCCACAGACCCCGTAGCATGGACGAACTTATCACACGATAAGTGACAAGATAGAGCGTCCGTCACTGGCTGACACCGTTCAATAGAACGAGACGGACGCTCTATCTTGTCACTTATCGCGTGATAAGGCCGACCATCATACGGGGTCTGAGCAAGCAACGGTGTTTTAGAGGTTTGATGGCCTGGACCTATTCAGCGCAAGTGTTTCTTCAGTGAGACGACTCTTATCTCGACAATATTTCGGCAGAAGTAGGGAAATATTTTAGGTAACTCTTTATATTAGTCTATTTAGAAATAAGTGTGTTGCTGTGACGCTGTGTTTTCGTTTGGCTTTTGCTCGCTTATTTTATTATAATAGCTGAATAATAACAATCAGCCAGGGGGAGATAACGCTATTAGCCCCGGAACTTTCTACCAGTGGTGCGAAACGTTTTACACTATCGTCGATATTTATAGTATACTAGCTTCCGCCCGCGACTTCGTCTGCGTGGACCCGGGATAAAAACTATCCTATATTTTAATCCAAGCTATAAACTATCTTCGTCCAAATTTCTTCCATCTCGGTTGAACAAACGTCCAAACATCTAAACATCCAAACTATATAGGGTATAATATTAGTAATATTTGCTGTTCTTCTATGATAGCCTCAATGGTAAAAAAACAGTTTAAGACTTATTGCATTCGTGGCAGGAGAACTGGCTACTCAAATCCTCTAAATCTTTTCAGTGCACATGCAAAGATGCGGTCGAGAGAACGTATTGCATGTTCGTAAACCTATTTCGTTTTAGAATTAGTCTCAACGAGAGGGTTTTGGTAACTCTTTGTGTATACTCAAGTCTATCACTACTACTAAACAAGTTTCCTACATAATGTAAGATAAGAGGAAATACTGGGAATGACTTTATGAAACTTCGTCCCCAGAGGTAATAGGGTATGAAAGTTTACTTAGCAGTTCATCAAAAGAGCCTTGAATCACGAAACATGATAAATCGACGATAAGAAATCTCCAAAAAGTATATTATTTTTACAAGCTTTTATTTTACTAGCAATTTAGGTACGCAAGTAGGTAAGTTGTTCTTTAAACTTTGCAACCCATTTTTCAGTTAGTCCGCTACTGCCAAGGAGACCACGGTCTTTCAGGTTAATGATTGTAATTGCCACTTAAAAATTATAAAGTCGCCAGTTTTTTATTCGGCGGCTGTAATAAATCTACCACTGCCGCATCTAGATAAAAGTTAAACTACGAAAGAAGCTTAAGCTGATGGTTGAAGTTGAAGCCGACTAATCCTTCATTGTTCACAAGTCGAGCGTCAGCAAAACGACTTTATGAATACTCTCCTTTGCGAACGGATAAACATTTGGAGGATGCAAGTCGGGACTTGTTTGCGCAAACGTTCGCCTGATGAATTCGTTACAAGACATAGTATACAGAATTTTGAAAGGAGTTGGGTAAGGACCAAATTCTTGGCCAGCTTAACTCACTCAATAAAATTTTCTTTGAATGTTTTCCGTTGTGTCACGAAAATTAACCATACAATTCTATGGATAATGTTTGTGTCACAACGGAACTTTGTTCACTTTTTCAGTTTTATGGCTAACTACCGACTAGCCAGGCTGACTATTGGCCAAGAATTTGGTCCTCACCCAATTGCCGTTTATGTTACTACCCGAGGATGGGCAGCAGCATCCCTGGAGAACGATGGAAACTCTGCGTTCGCCAACCCGCATGCCAAGCGTAGTGATCATGGCATTTACTCCCCACGTTATGTGCAACCAAGCCACGGCTTCGGCGATCCGGTAGCCTGATTATAATAGCGGCCAGGGTAATCACGTAGCGAGGCCAGGGGCCGTAGACAAGGTTACAATCGACAAGCGCTAACGCCAATAGAAAATAATAAAATGTAGGGAAATGACAGATGCCGACGAAACACTTTTCGTTAACATCTCTCATTCCCATACATTTTATTAGTTTTCTATTGGCGTTAGCGCTTGTCGATTGTAACCTTGTCTAGGCCCCCAAGGATGCTAAGAATCTCCAGATTAAGGGTCCCTTTGTTTTGGCAATGTCCAGAAAAAAGAAGCTAACCTAAATTACTGTATGACCCATCATGTCGGCACGTATTGGAAAGATCCCTAATTTAAGGTGCATTTCCAATGGTCGATAGCCGCATGTGAGGTGCGGAAGATTTCCCAGACGCATGCCATAGGGCCAGCATTCGGGCGACAGTTTTAATTGGTCGATAGAGCTCCCGCATTCGGGGTACGGGATATTTTCAAAACGCATGCCAATATTCAGAGCGATGACGCGTAGTTGCAGTCTATCTAAGAGGAAAACGAAGTGTTGTGGACCCGCGCTGTGCCACCCGAACTGAGCCAACTTGGCCTGGAACGGAGAATTGGGAAAATTATGAAGAAAAAAACAGATTATTGAGAGGCAGCCGATTGAAACAGCGGTTGCCTGAAAGTGTGTACGTTGTTTACAAAAGAATAAGCGATTAGAGACTACGAAAAAAGTTCTACTCTTTTTTTTCAATTTTATTTCTAGCAACAAACTATTTTCCGACATATACTTGACGCCGTATATAGATTCCAAAAAAATACCTTAAAATTGCCATAAAAATTAATAAAAAACCGACACTGGCAAACTTACACTCTTCGAAATGATAGACGTAGCTAGTTTTTAGATATGGCCGATCCTATTGTGTATACAAAGCTTCATATTATTCTAGCATGTTCTTTTAAAATGAGAACCAAACTACATTTTTATGGAGTGTCAGGTAGAGAGCCCTGGCGACCCTCAACGATCAATGAAAATTCGTCTTGTCAATAACATTTTACTAAATAAACGATATGATGCAGAGAACGAATATAATGGAAAAATAAACCATCATCGTCTGTAGCCATAGACAGAACTCGAAGCTGTGACCCCTGTATTGCCGGTACAGTGCTCCCACCACTGAGCTACTAGGACAGTGACCGATGAAGCGTTTCTTTAAATCACATTCGCCGCTACTAGGAGCGACCTCTGTATTTCACTAAATACAAAAACTCGGAAATATTACAACAAATAAAACTAAACAAAAGAAAGCTCGTAAATAATAATAACAGTCTGTGTGCTACGACAAACGATACTAAAGTACCTAATGAGATTCAGGGACTCGTTACGAAGACGTCTGTTTGTCAGTCTGTTTACGGTCCGTGAGATGACTAGGTCTAGACGTCTGCAATTGCTCTGAGTTGGCATCTTGAAGTGTTATTTCACTTGGAATATTCACTGTTATTTATTAATACAAACGTTAATGAAACTGCACAAGTTAGACATTTTTAGTACGTAATTGCCGAACTTTCGTAACACAATCTATAACTTAATAACATATTTTGTTACTATATGCTACATTCTTACAAGTACTTAAAAGACCAGGTTTTGTATCATTGTCGATATCTTTTTTTCTTTAGAATTGGATAAAATTTGGTTTGGTTGGGTGGCTCGTGATACGATTTTTTTTAATGTACCTATGTATTTAATTTTATCACCGTGTAACTAAATGTATGTTTGCATGTACATTATTTATTGTACATGGAACAGAACACAACAACAGAAAAATTATTACAAGAACCGATAACACATGTAAAAATGCGAGCTTATCCCTGAGAGGGATTTCTTCCAGCTAATCTTCAAAATATTTAAATAATGGTCATAATAAAGTAAGTACCTAGTTAACTATCGGATCTTGCAACTTTACCGTAATACATACCCTCCCAAATTCGTCGAACTTGCCCTTTTGTAAGGTGTAAATATGATATATTTTTATTTAACATTGACGAAACACCGTTCAAACTACGGCCAAAGCTCCCTATCCAAAGATTTAACGGTAGAAAAGCCTCCGAAGTTAATAGCTTCCAGCCGAATGGCGATATCTGACAAAACTTCCAGATTCCCGTCTAGTGATAAACTTTAAGCCATAAGAACTTAATCCTATGTTTGGCTTTAAACTAGTGATGGGTCTTGTCTGTTGAGATATCGATAATAATTTAAAAACAATATTTGAAAAACAACAATATTTGAAAAAAAACCCGCGCGTGTCGAGCGTTTCTCGATATAAAATACGGAAGGGACCCGTTTTCGTGATATAAAAAACACATTAATCATTGTAACCTCTCGTATGCTGCACCGGTTAGTGCGCTTTCGGGAATACCTTTAAGTAATTGAGAGGAAGGTAGGTACAACGAGATAGACAGTCCATCCAACTTTAGTTGGTCTACCCTCGTTTCGTATTCCTCCAAATTCATACCTAATACTCTATTGGTCACATGGTTTTCATTTCACTTAGGGGACAACTGTTACTCACAACGCTTAACACAACCCTGCACGTGTCCCCTGGATGGTGCTAAAGGGTGACAAACTTTAAAGGCGAAATAACGTATGCCATACGATTCAATAAACTTATCTTAATGGCTATCAACTTATCAGCAACAGGTACTACGTTCAGGCTTCAAAGCCTACGTTAGTAATACTACTAAACAATTCAGGTAAAAGTAAAGTAAGTAAAAGTAAAAGTATTTTTATTGCCACAACATTACATGATCTTGAATTACACTAATATAAAAATAAAATAAAATAAAATAACAGGAAATGGAAAAACAAATTGAGGCAATGGGCCCCAGTCTCAGCATGTGCTGGGCAAGCGAGTGTGCCCAGCGCTGATTTTCAGACTGGTCCCTTGTTACATACTATTATTATTACTAGACGGTCGTCAGCGCTAGCTGGAGTGCAAATAATTGTGTAAATATTCAATATAAGTAACACATTTTTTTTTTTAATGATTGAAATATGCAAAAAATAAATATACAAAATTACAGATAAATAAGAGAACTAAAAATAAAAGAACTAAAAATAAAAATAATAATAATAAAAAAGGACAAACAGTGAGTGACAGTGCCGTTTGTTTTCAACAAAAGTTATGCATATGACCTATTGTCAATGACCTAAGGTACTGTCTAGTTTCAACTAAAAGTTATCATCCTCCCAGCGTTATTCCCGGTTGTGCCCTAAAGGGGCCCGGGGTCCGCTTTGGCACCTAATCCCGAGATTTGGTAGGAGCCAGTTTTACGAAAGCGACTGCCATCTGCTGACCTTCCAACCCAGAGGGAAAACGACCTTATTGGGATTGGACCGGTTTCCTCACAATGTTTTCCTTCACCGAAAAGCCATTGTTAAATCATCATCATAAATTTAAGAGGTCCTGTTGTCGGTGGAGTATTTTCCATTTCTCTCTGTCGTACGCCAGCCCTTTGATTTGCTGATACGACACGACACCAGCTTTTTCTTTATGTGGTCCATATAAGGTGTAACAAAAATGGGGTATGAACCGATCAAGGGCTTAAAAGGTATCGTGTTCTCATAAGAAAAAACAGAAAAAAAAAATTTTAGGATACGATTTTTTTTTTACATTTCTATGGAGCTTGTCGCCCCAGTCCGCCAACGCTCCATACTAAGGTAAAAAAAATCGCGTCAGATTTTTTTTTTCTTATCAGAACACGATACCTTTTAAGCCCTTGATCGGTTCATACCACAGTTTGGTTACACCCTGTATAACTGCGCCGTGGTCTTCCCTGCCTTTCTTCCTCCCATCTTTCCTGCTATGATGGTTTGAAAGAAGTTACTACTACTGTTGACTGTTAAATATCAAATGATATTTGGTACATCATCATCATCATCATCATATCAGCCGAAAGAAGTCCACTGCTCCCCCAAAGAGTGCCAAAGTACCTGCGCCACCCGCATCCAGCGGACTCCAGCAACCTTTACCAGGTCATCAGTCCACCTTGTGGGGAGCCTACCCACGCCGCGCCTTCCGGTACGTGGTCGCCACTCGAGAACCTTTCCGCCCCAACGGCCATCGGTTCTACGTGCTATGTGCCACTTAAGTTTAGCGATTTGGTACATACGTTTTTAAAAACCCAGTGGTACAGTCAATATCACATAGTTAGTAGCAACCAAAGTAGCCAAATATATCGGAACACGTCCTAATTACTAAAGGAGTAAGGACGTGTTACGATATAGAACCTTTCCGCCCCAACGGCCATCGGTTCTACGTGCTATGTGCCGCTTAAGTTTAGCGATTTGGTACATACGTTTTTAAAAACCCAGTGGTACAGTCAATATCACATAGTTAGTAGCAACCAAAGTAGCCAAATATATCGGAACACGTCCTAATTACTAAAGGAGTAAGGACGTGTTACGATATATTTGGCTCCTTTGGCTGCTGCTAACTATATGATGCTGACTGTACGAGCCGGGGTTCGAACCCACGACCCCCAGATTGAAAGTCGCATGCTTTATCGCTCGGCTAGAAGCTTCAAATAAAAAAAAAACTATTCAAAAAAAAAATATTTCAGACCCATTTAACGACAATAGCAGCGCCGCACTACTTTAAATCTGTTCGTTACTGAGTTGATCAATACCCCGCGAGCTGTTTCTACTAAATCAATATAGACTGTAGAATGAAATATTGCTCCGGCGCCGTAGAAAATCTAGCAAATATGGCTCGTTCGCCACATTTATACTGCGTGGAACGGAACGATGGACTTTCCCGCAAGAGGGGGATTATTGAGCGCTAGTACGCCACATTTTCCAGATAAACTATTTTTTTTGACGCGAATTTTTTTTTACCTTTGTATGGAGCGTTGGCTGACTGGAGCGACGAGCTCCATACAAAAATAAAAATAAAATCGGGTCCAAAAAAATAGTTTATCTGGAAAATGTGACGTACTAGCGCTCAATAATCCCCCTCTTGGGGGAAAGTCCATCGTTCCGTTCCACGCTGTATGTAAATTCCGTTGTCAACTATTCTAAATTACATTATGACGTTTTTAAACGTGTTGGTAAGGCGGAGGACAACTCGAGTTATTAATAATTTACTTTAAAAACACATTTTTAACCGACTTCAATTCAGTACTCCGCTTCAAATGTGCCTATAAAGTTTGAATTCTTCGGGGTCCCATCATTAGACCCTGACCTGGATCATAGCCACCTGGGAACCCTGGGATATACTTTTAAACTAAAAAGGATTTTTCAAATCAGTCCAGGCGTCTTCGAGTAATCCGAGAACATACATAAAAAGCAAAAGACTCCGACGAATTGAGAACCTCATTCTTTTTTGGAGTCGGTTAAAAAGATGAATTAAAAAGAAATGAAAGTTTTTAATGATTTTTCTACCTAGTTTTCTTCATGGCAATTTTGTTCTGCGTATAGTTTGTAGACAATTCGGCTATTGCTACGTTTATATTCTTCCATAGATCATTAGTCAACTTTCCATACATGTTTTAAAGCTGCATTCAGATTCTAGTAGAATTGTACCCCACAACGAACAAATGGAAAATAAAATCGTCGATATACGAGGCACATTTGTAAAATAATTACAGATAAAACATATTTACAAAACTCGGTTGTAAATTTGTAATATCAAACAATACATTCGGCAAAATAAGGAGGCACGACATTTTTCATCCTGTTACTTACTGGTCTCATATTATTTTCCTTTTCGGTTTTCATTCGTAGGTACCTATTGTGTTTAATGGTAATGGCTAAAAGACGAAACATGTGAATATTGTTGAATTCATTTGTTATTTTCTTATGGCACTAAAATGGCGTAGGACGTCGGTGAATCTATTTCCTGATAGCATCTGGCGTGTTATACACGACGACGAGCACGGGTGGCGTGTCCGTTACGGAAGATGTTCATCGTTTCTACCTCTCGTGTTATGGAAACGTGCCGTCAAATGCTGCGACATTGTCTATGATTACTTGTAAGCTAATTTATGTACTTACTAGCTTCTGCCCGCGACTCCGTCCGCGTGGAACTCGTTTTTATCGTAGCTCCATACAAACTTTCACCCCCCATTTTAGGGAAGTGGGGGGTCAGAAAGACACAAAAAGTAGCCTGTGTCACTCTCCATCCCTTGAACTATCTCCACTTAAAAAATCACGTCAATTCGTCGCTCCGTTTTGTCGTAAAAGACGGACAAACAAACACACATTGTAATATTAATAGCATAGATTTATGAAACGCATGTTGCAGTGCCTAGGGTTTCATGGCAGAACATTTATATTTTTTACCAACTACTGCCATGAATACTATACCCATGAAAAGCAATAAAGATTACTGATTAATGATACCTAACTTCCAGGACGCTCGACTCCCCTTCCAAACGTAGTTTAGTAACTAGTTTCTGTCCTAGATTTGGCGGACAAAAGTTATATGTTATTCAATTATCTATGCCGTTTAAAATAAGAACCTATTTACGTTTGTAACGTCGACTTGAGTGCTGACTCTTAACACTTTTCTTGACATTGTATCATATTGATACACAATTTTTGATGTTCTTTTTGTATTTTTGTAAGAGACAATTTTTTTGGCTCTACAAGGCGCAAACGAGGCTTGGACTCACATTTCTTTTGTTATTCGCATTCTTCCGTTACAGCAATAAGTAGCTTGCTCTTTGCCTCCGTTTGTAAGATCCAAATCAATTTTGTTTTCTTTTAAATACCTATGCAATAAATAATATACGTACTTGTGCACAAACGCGATTAGGTCGGCCGCGCGGCCGCTACCGTCGCACACGACGACGGGCACGGGTGGCGTGTCCGTCACGTACTCCAGCACGGCGCGCACCGTGTTCGTCCCGCCCTCTATCACGAGGCAGACGACGGGTGTTGACGAGTGCGTGTCTGGAACAAAATCATATGTTTCATAAACACAAAACAAATACTTAGAACACCCCGTACACACGATACGCATTAGACATAGAAAATCTTTATTTAACATCACATTTTATACGTATAGTACCTAGTACAAATTGTGTTCAAATTAGACTTAAAACGTATACAATATCGTACGAGGCATTTCATTTTGTAATTCCAAAAAGGGGCTAGACGCAGCATAATGTTGTAATGAATACTGAGTACACGGCAACGCGGGTTTTCAGTCACACCCTTACATAATACACTGACCGGCAGAAAAGGCCCAAAAACTTTTCGTGATTTGAAACGATAAATTGAATAGATTAAATAATGTTTTAAATAATTAAATGCATTTTTCTAATTTGGGCCAAATTTTTTGCCGGTGAGTATATAATAAGTTTTCATTCTAATATTACCTATGACGGAACGGAATGAATATGTAATTGGAATGTGAGTAGTGTTGTGTGTATTTTAATTTATTTGTATAATGACTGGTTTGGTTGAACTTACGATATTAATAAATATATATGTTAGGTAACAATTAAGTATAATCAAAATATAATATATGAGAAAATAACAAACAATTTGAAATGACACATCTATAGTAGAGTTTTTTGTATCTGGAGGAAGTGTCGCTGTAACTTTAATTTAAAAATTAAAACATATCATTCTCATTCTCCCAGCGTTATTCCCGGTTGTGCAGTGTTGTGGAGCCCGCGGTCCGCTTTGACACCTAATCCCTAGATTTGGCATAGGCACTAGTTTTACGTAAGTGACTGCCATCTGACCTTCCAACCCAGAGGGAAAACTAGACCTTATTGGGAATAGACCGGTGTGGGAACTTTAATTTAAAACTAGTCAGACAATTAATATTTTTGAGGTGTGAAGGTATGTTGTTGTTTGAGGTGTGAAGCGATACGACCGCCTGTTGTTACCTTTTTATTGCGTGTACTCTAGTAACATGTTTTTCTTATGTTGTGGTGCAATAAATAATATTATTATCATTATTTGTATGTTTTTCTCCATATCTATCAGGACCATGGGGTCCCGGACTTTTGGAAGGCACGCATTATTATTATGTTATTCCAAACATTTGGTTGCTGTGTATGTAAACCCCCGAAAAGCGACAGCAACAAATATAGCTATTTTGACAGTCATAAGACCTGCGATTAAAACTTACCGCACTCAAATCACAGATTACAGATTACACGGAGACCTATACATGTTAAATTTATAAAACCTTATGCTATAGGCTATTCTTAACCCCCGAGGAAAAGGGATTTAATATTAGCCCCTTTTGAATCTTCTAACAATTATCGATTTTTAATTAAAAATTGGCAAAGGTAAAAAAAAGGTAAAGGCTGTACGTTCTATGAAATAAAATCATAAATACATTCATGTTACGAGATCAAAACAGGTAAAAAATATCGCAGCCGGCTACCCAATAGCTTAATTTAATGGACGCTATCCTATGAACCGAACAACCAAAACAGTAATACCCGAAATTAAAAAGTTCATGTCATGTAGTAAAACTTGAAGTGAATTTTAAGCAAAGTGAAGGAGTTCGTCTCATTAAATTTTAATTAACAAGGCTTGAACAAAGGAATTCGGCCGCGGGCTCGAGAGTTAATCGGTCGAGGAATTAATTGGTGTTTCATTATTAAATCACAGTTGAAAATATATTTAAAAAATCGGCCAAGTGTGTATCGGGCCAGTTTAGGATGCCGTAGTTGGCTGTCTTTCTTAGTTACATCGACACGCGCGCGCCAACTGTTTAAATGGTTGCGTCGGCCGAATTTGTACGAAAGTTGGCCTTACTAAGTACATTTTAAGTTGGTCGACTATTACTCGGTAACCAGTTATGCCTACTTAGCCGTGATAGTTTTCCTTTTAAATTCATTAAGTATATGTACGGCCACGATTTTTTTTACATTCCCAGTAGCAGCCCTCCCACACCAGCCGGCAGAGGGGGGACACATGAACAAAAATTTGGGCTTTAAAGAGCAATATCTCCCAAACGAATCACTACTTTGAAAAATCGTTATAACAAACCCATAATATTTTTGAACAAGCTATCCATATTATACTATACCCCACGCTATGGAATTAACAAAAAAAAAATTACATCCCAACTTCAGGTGCACCCCAAAAAAAGTTGCAAGATTTTATTCCTCTGTTTTGTCGGCGTGATTGATTTAAATATATACCCATGCCGAATTACAGTTTTCTAGTAGTAACGGTTACTGAGCTAAGCCGAAGATGGACGGACGGACGGACGGCCAGACGGACATGGCGAAACTATAAGGGTTCCTTGTTGACTACGGAACCCTAAAAACTAGTAATAAGGGACATTTTTAATTAAATCAGTACCGAACAAACTTAATGAAATTCACAAATCATCCGTGAAGAATCACAAACACAAAAGTACGCGATGAAAGTTTTGCGAAAAGTAAAATGTGAGTCTAGAATCCGTACTTTAATTGACTCACACCGTCCTAAAATTGTGCTTCCATTACGGATACAAATTCTATTTCGCATCGATTTGTTCTTTCCATTAATTAGGTTCGATTCATTCCGATTCGAGTTAATACGCTAAATGGCTACTTCCGTATTTTTCTCACGCGAGGGACAGAATCCTCTGGGATACGAATGGTTGTTTGGAAGAACAGTTTTTCGATCTTTGGGTAGAGATGTTTTAACTGAGATCGAGCCTGATTAGAATTTTGAAAGTGAATTCATATCGATAAAACCCAGAATTTAAAAAGACGCAAATAAATGGGTAGGTTCATTTACGTCCGCACCTGGGAAACCACAGTGGAAATACCGATCGTTACGCTCGCGGAAAATCCTGCCTGTGCAAGAGGAGACGTAATGTACGCACCAAAGGCGGCAATAAAGAAAGTATCCTATCGCATATTTATTTTTAGGCGTTAGATCTTGCGTTTTGAGACATTATTTATTATACCGCCTTAGGTGTAATGTACCAGTGTAGAGTTTTTTAGTTTTACTGCATTTTGATCGATTAATTATAAACCAAGTGCATGGTTTTCCATCAACAGGAAAAAGCATTAAAAACCGTAAATTCACACCCACAAAACTCGTCTTCTCAAGCAAACACTACTAGGTATCCAATAGTCGAGAGTGTCATAAAAAACCAATAAAAAGTGTGCATAAAATGTATGGGGAGCTGAGTGCGTAAAGCGGCACGTAAAGTCAGACCTTTTGTAAATTTCATTAGAACTCAGGTGCGTTTCACGGGCGGCTCAAAGAAATGGGTTTAAAGCCCTTTTTGCAGAATACGAGACTACGGATCTCTTTGACCTTCTAGCAGAAAATCAAATTGACTTAAGGAACGAATTTTGTGAAGTTCCTAAAGTGGGATGCATTATTAATGCTAGGACTTTTCTTAAGTTTAGTAAATTGCTCCTTTTTAAGGGTTCTAAGTAATATGACAATGAGCCCGGACCATTTTAAACAAGATCTGATAACCAAGGGCTAACACAATTTTACAACGAAAATAAGTTAAAAAAGTATATCTTTTACCAATTTACTAGGTACCTTACCAAATTAATGTATTTGTAGAATTTGGCCGCGACTTCGTCCACGTGAATAACCATACCATATTTCACTTCCATTTTCATACCCTCAGAACTTCATTCCACGGATAAAGAGTAGATATCCTATGTTACAGTCTAGGTTGTAAACTACATGTGTGCCTTATTTCATCCAAATCGGTTTAACCGTTTTTATTATGCGATTGAGTAATAAAGATCCAAACTTCTAAAAATTCAAATCGATTAGACTAATAAAATGTATGGAAGCGGTGGAGATAAAAACAAATAAATCAAAATCATTTATTCATCAACTCAAGTTTATTTATAAAAAAATGCAGATAGGATAGAATTGGAAGATTTTTATTACATTATTACATACACTTAGTTACAGCTGAAGATAGGCTTGTAAGTAGTAGTTTCTTTTAACCGTTTTAAAACTTATATCTCATCTAGTTTCAATACAATTTCACAAGATAATTGACAAAGCGGGGCGCAACAGAAACTCCCAACTTTCTCTGCTGGCAGTGATTAATTTCGAAACAATTTCTCTAGATATTTGTTTAGCAGTTCACTCAAGTCCAATTAACGCTCCAATAATGGCAGCAATTTACTGCAAGCAAACTTTAAAGGGTGAATGAAACTTACTTACTGCAATTTAAAGTAAAGTAACAGGCGTTCATTAATATTGTGGGCATAGGCACTTGTTCACAGCGAACGAAGTTATCTATTTCAGCTTGGAAAAATAATCTTTTATAAATATGTGCGGATGTCAGGGTGTGCGACTGTTCTCTTGTACAGGTTTCATTGTCGATTCAGGTATTTTTTTTTTTAAAGGACTGTTTCGCGAGATGTATTTCTTACATAGTTAGTAGTTTACGCTGGTTCGTGTCCGTCAGACTTGCAAATGAGCGTTAACATCCGCATTCGGCGGTGCGGACCCGGTGCGGACCCGGTGCGGTATCAGTATCCAGTATGCTGTCAGTCATCTGTACAGTGAGGGGTAACTGGTAAACTTTTCAAATGAGCGTAAGGACAACTCAACAGTATTTTTCCCACACAAAAATATATTTCGATCAACTTAATATACGTACAACATGTTACGAAATCAACCAGCTGACAGAGAAGTCAATATAAATTATTTACTGCCAACATTTATAAATAACAAATTCCTGATTGGCGTGTCTTTATTACTCCAAACAAGTACAAGTTACACCAAATCAAATCTTTGTTCATTGATTGTTTAGCGCCGACTCAAAAGTACTTAGGTACACTTAGATTAATTGAAGAACTTAGTTATTAAGGTTAGTTAATTAAAAACACAAAATAATTACAAAAATAAATACTTAGGTATACTTTATAATAGTTTAAGAACTTAGTTATTAAACTAACACATCATTTTATAATCCCGTTGTCCGAATGTGCCGTTTGTATAATGATATGGTGGCTGAACATCCTTCTTTCGACATCTTTATACACACCCTACCCTCGTTTAAAAATAAAGTTAAAGATGCATTCAAATTAGGCATTTAAGATATAAGATTTAAGTTAGTTATTAACTCAATATTCTGTTATCCTGGTTAATTTTAAATGTAAATAAAATGTTATGCACATTGCCTATCCCTGTAAGTTGGGCAATACTCATATGTAATTCCATCTAGTGAATAGTTTGTCTAAGTTATTAATCTTTCTGTGCACACACTGTTTAGAATTGTAGTCCAGATCTAGACACTAAGCTTTTAATGTACTCAATGTATGACTATAATTTGTTGTGTGAGCCTAATAAATAAAATAAAATAAAATAAAATAAACTAAATAAAAAAGGTTTATTATTTTTTGCTTTTCAGTTTTTTTCGGCGGTTAAAGTTTTTTGTTAAAAAGTTTTTTGAATCTCTATTTAGCTCAATGGTTAGCTGGTAGAGAATGCCATTTGGCACTAATCTCGCCATTTGTACATTGCTGTGTCTTGTGCCGTAAAGAATAAATAAATGAATACCAAATAAGACTGTTGAGATCTATTATATTTTATGACATGTTATGTACACAGTTTTGACAAAATGTTATCTTATCTTATCTTATCTTAAGGGAATCAGTATAAGCTCTCGAAAAAGTAGAAAATACCGCATACCATCTCCACCCTACCTAATTCGGAGGTGGTAATAAAAAGTGATTGTATAATATAGTTCATAAATTCAAGATAAAAATATTAAGTTTTAAATAAGTACACTTTTTATTGATTACCATCCGCCCGCACATTACAAAGAACGCAGGCCAGGCCGCGGTATAGAATAGAGCCTAAAACTATCCAAAAAGCCCATTCTACATGCAGGTGAAAGATTTTTTGAAATCTGCTAAGCGGTTCCGGATATTATCCATTACATACAAACTTACATTTTAAAAGCTACAGTCTCGCAGACTTTTCCTCTTTATAAGGGAGCAACCACACCAATGCTTAACGCTGCGTATACGCGTTGACCTGTCGTATACGTCACGTATTCTTCATAGATTTTGCTGCGTTTTACGGTGCATTTGAGCAGCGGTGTGGTCGCACCTTAATATAAGTATCATCATTTCATCATCATATAAGTATCATCATCGTCACCATCACTTCTGAGCCCTGCTCTCGTCGGTGGAGTAACCGCCACTCTTCTCTGTCCATCGCCAGCCTCTTGGCTTCCTTATACAACTCTTCATCAACTTTATAATATTACTAGACATGTTTTATTTAATTCTCATAATATTTCTATACTAACGAGAGAGCTACGGTAGCCTGTAGCATGTGGCTGTCAAGCGACGGTCTTCGGTTCAAATCCCGGCTCGTACCAATGAGTTTTTCGGAACTTATGTACGGAATATGTACCATTAGCTTTTCGTTGAAGAAGAACATCGCGAGGAAACTGGTCTAATCCCAATAAGGTCTAGTTTTCCATCTGGGTTGGAAGGTCAGACGGCAGTCGATTTTGTAAAAATAGTGCCCATGGCAAATCTTGGAATTAGACGTCAAAGCGTGGCCCAGTGGAAATAACGCTAGGAGGATGTGATGATGAATATATCGATACCAAAGCATGTACCTACAGGCTAAGCACACTGCAGAACTCAATTCCCAAGCTGTCACTGACGTAACTACCAGTCGATACATAAGCCCTTCCACTCCCAGTAAAGTGTTCATCACTGACGTTATTCCGTCCAAAATAGAGTAAGCTAGGGGCTTCTGCGACAACACAGCATCAATATTAATAGCCATAAAAGGAGATTTAAGGCCCTCTGTCCATTGTGGGGAGAAATTGATAAAAATACCAATATGTAGCGAGGGCTGTAGGCGCGATAATAAAAAGATATTGAAGCTGAGGTAATGGAGTGTCTGGAAGAATTTGAGGCTTTTTTAGATAAGAAAGGTTTGTTGGCTTTAGATAAAAACGTTGACCTGTTCATGGCGCGTCGAGTTTAGGGTTTGATGTGTTTTTAACCCCAGACAAAAAAGTGTATAGGTATATAAGGTGCTAATAATTTAGGTACCATATCTACTTTTAGAGCTGACAGTACTCTTCTTTTGGAGTAGACTAAGTATCAGACCTTTAAAACTTTGTTCGTCTTTGGAGTTATTAAGGGAAATAACTTCGGTACTTGATTAATGAAATAATCAATAGTCAGTGATTTTTGATTATCTTATGGAACCTCTTGATTAGTGATTTATCTAAGAGGGCTACTTCTCCTCTTAGATAAATGACTGAAATAGATGTTAATTTCATACTATTTGTTCGATGTTCGCCGATGTTCAGTTGACAGAAAGTGTTGAATATCTTGTCAGTTTAATACACAGGTGATTATGTCAGGGCAGTATTTTAATTTAAGTATGTACATTGTTCAGAAAGATAAAACAACATATTTCAAGTTTTTTTAATTTCTATTTAAAGTTCATTGTTTTGATGGTCTTGGTTCCTTAATTATTAGCACCGTATCTGCGTGTGTGTGAGACATAGATACACAGTGCATATATGTGCCCATCTGTGTGTCTACTGCCGTTTTTTTTAATTGAAAATCTTTGCTTTTGATACGGTTTCTTAGCTATGTTTAAGGTAAGGTGCTTAGCAATATTTGAACACGACTCCATTGCCTGAAGGTGGTTTTCCACCGGCGAGGCGAGGCGGGGCGTGGATGGGCGAGAATTGAAATTAGTATGGGACTTACTACCTATTTGCACTGAGCGCGCGCGCGCGTAGACCGTAGTATCAGTGTCCGAGCCGCGATGTGCAATCCGAACCGAGCCAACATAGACTAGGGCGGAAATTGGAGGGGAGGGGGGTGAAAATAAAAAAAATGTCGCCAGGTATTCAATGAAACAGCATTTCATTAAGTAAGCAGGGTACACACTTTCAGGCAACCGCAAATAAAATCGGCTGCATCGCGAGTTTTTTTTTTTAATACATATTATCTATTTCCGCGCCAGTCTAAGTTGGCTTAATTCGGGTTGAACAGGGCGGGAGACAACACTTCGGGAGCTAAAATACCGCGAGCCATCCGGCTGCAACTACGCGTCATTGCTGTGAATATTATTCTTTACGTCACACCTGGCCATAATACGGGTTTTACTGCACGCTGCGCGTACGGTAAAACTCGCATTGTGGCCAGGTGAAGACGTAAAATTGTGTACTCAACACGGGCGGTAATTCGTAAAGCCCCAGATCGCATATTCACCTCGCACAAACACCTGCGATCTTGGCCTTTCACGAATTCACCGCCCTTGGTACGTAATGTACTATTACGCAGTCATGCGCCTCACCCCACCCGTCACGCCTAACGAAACGAGGTATAACATACGCTAAGTTACTACGAATCGTGGCGTCAAGATACATTAGTAGGTTGAGGTGAGCTTAAAACAAGTCGAAGAATAGCGGGGCTGAACCCTCCAGGCTCCAGCGTTAAAATACGACCCACGATAAATTCTAATAAGGTCCTCATTTCTGCCATACCACTTTTATTACGTTATTGGGTTGTTTAAACAAAGGAACCCGCGTTTGTGGTCGACGATAAAAACGAATGTTGCTCTACAATTTAATTAATGAAGGAGGGAACAAATGAAAATATTGAATAAAAAATAAAAAACAGGGAATCCTATCCTAATCCTACTATCCTATTAATATTATAAATGCGAAAGTTTAGATGTTTGGATGTTTGTTACTCAATCACGCTTAAACGGCTGAACCGATTAGAATGAAATTTTGCACGAAGATAGTTTATAGCCTGGATTAAAATATAGGATAGTTTTTATCCCGGGTCCACGCGGACGAAGTCGCGGGCGGAAGCTAGTAATATTATAAATGCGAAAGTTTGGATGTTTAGATGTTTGTTACTCAATCACGCTTAAACGGCTCAACCGATTTCGATGAAATGTTGCACGAAGATAGTTCAAAGCCTGTATTAAAGTATAGAATAGTTTTTATGTCGGGTCCACGCAGATGTCGCAGGCAAGTAGGCAGAGCACATAAAACTTATAGTCCAGTGCCACTTTTAGCATACATGTGGGTATAAAAGATATCGCAGTGATAGGTTGCTAGCCCATTGCCCACAACACACTTCAACCCTGCTCCCTTAGTTGACTTTTACGACAACCACGGGAGGAAAGTGTATGGTGAATTTCTAACCCGACAACACACGGGGAAATAACGATAACATATATCAATACTTATATTATAAATGCGAAAGTGTGTCTGTCGGTCTGTCTGTCTGTCTGTCGTTAAATTATTCAATGTCAATAAAAAACTATTTAGCTCGCGTGCATATGTGGATGAAAGTTGTGAATAGTTCATTCCGCGTGGTTGCCATTAAATTTTCATAATAACGAGAGCCGAGATTGGAGTTCCATTTTCACACACGGACGCAGATTTCTTTTCACTGTCAGTTTATTCATATCAGTACAGTGTTCGCATTTATTTCGAGATTCGAGCAATGAATGGGCGTTGTTAATTGCGTGTTCATTTTGAATTTCACGAGTATTGTACATTTTGATTGCGAGTTTCAGCGTCTTTTATGCTGTGGACAATGGTATTTCAAAGCTGATATTATGGCATTGAATGTGTATAATACGTACTGTAAAGTTGGTACACCTTTACAGTCTAGCGGTAGCTTAAACTGGCACCTCAAGAGTATTTAAATTTAGAATTGTTGCCGTCTCTGTCACAGACGGGAACAAATGACTTGGATGCATTATTGAAATCGTGGTGACGCATTTAAGTCCAATAAATATTGCAGACCATTTTTAGTCTTATATTGAATAGTACATTACCGCCCGTGGTAAGTACACAATTTTACGTCTTCATCTGGCCACAATGCGAGTTTTACCGTACGCGCAGCGTGCAGTAAAACTCGCATTGTGGCGAGGTGTGACGTAAATATTATTACCGTACTATATTAATTGAGTAGGTAAGGTAGGTTTTATCTTATGAATCATCGCTCTAACAAAGCAACTGTTTAGCGACTTTCCACAAAATGCTTAGAAGTGAAAATGCCATGTTTAAATTGTGACTCAATAGAGTCACAATTTAAACGTTAAAGTAGTCTATTGTTTCATAAGTGCTATTTTTTAATGTGGTTGTTTTGATGTTTACTACGTTTAATTTACAGTATCAATTAGCGGTTACACTTAACAACTAAAGACTATCGCTTTGTTTACCACATAACAATTAAAGACGATTGTCTTTATTGTTATGTATTGTTTGTATTGCTTTGCCCGTGTTTTATTTATACAAAAGGCTGCTTAGGTATGTCACCCGGATTATAATTTCGAATCGATTGATACGTCATTCATCAAAATCGGTTGAGTAACTTAAGCCCTGCGGTGGAGTGGAATACACTTTAATACAAACATAGACTGCTAAAATCATATCCTTTCTTTAAAACACACCAGTATAACTTGAATCCTCTCCTAAAACAATTTCTATACACAACCAAGCTCAACTTACATTAGACTTTAACTATAGTATCCGCAAAACTAAGTGGCGAGTCGGGTCATAAATAATTAGATCATGCTGCCTTATCTAGCGGGCCGTGCAACAATAGTACTGACTTTTATTGCCTGACTCGCCACTTGGTTTTGCGGATAGTATAATGACCAGTTTTCGATGAGCTCTCTATATCTTTTCATTTCGGTGTTGTCGGGCAACAATTTCAGCTCCAAAGTTAAACTCAACGACTTGGTGCAAGTCACTTGTACAGTTGATAAGATTTATCCGAATAATTTGAACTGGCGTTGTTGTAAATTCAGGCCAAAGTTACACAAAACTTTGTTTTTGTTTGAAAGGATTTAACTAAATGGTTTACTCTTCTGGTAAACAGAAGGAAAACAAACAAATAATGAATATAAGGTCCATGCGGCAAATAAGGGCCACATGATCCTGGACTAAATATTTTATAAATAGAAGAACAAGAAGAAAACTTACTTCAATTGACCACAAGAAAAAGTACAAGTGTTTGAATTTCTTCTTTAATTGCCTATGATATTTTAAGCATTTATGAAAATCCTTTAATAACCCTGAGTTCCAATTCTGAGACCTCAATCTATATAAAAACCGAGTTTTCATGTCGGAATTGGATCGAATCGTGGGCGAATTTTTGCTACTAATGCCTACCATAAAATATCATTAACTTCGCATACCTTTTCGGTAAATGCAACAGCACACTACGGAATTCGGAAATTCCATTACACCACCAATTCGGAAGTTAGACGACGAAAAACAATGAAAAAATGTCAACGGCGTTTCAAAGGATATGCAACTTTTAGTAGGTAAAGCGGTACAGCAAAATAGTGCCGTTTTGCTGTTCCCAATTCGCACTGGGCCAGCGTGGGGACTACAACCTATTCCCTGGTAATATTCAGAGGCGTATACCCAGCAGTGGGACACATAAGAACCTACCTATAAACTATATCATCACCATGTCATATATATCTCTGGAATGAATTGTCGCCTGCGGTATTTCCGGACCGTTATAACCTTCAAGCCTTCAAGAAAAGAGCGTACTCCCATCTTAAAGGCCGGCAACGCACCTACAACTCTTCTGGTGTTGTAAGTGTCCATGGGCGTCGATAATCGCTTGCCTCTTATATCATAAAATGTATATATATATATAACTAGGCTGCCGATGATGACAATGATGGTAGAGTATTAAAATACTTTTAGAAAATAAACAACATAAGTAACAATGGAAAACACATATCTAACCACATAAATGTCATATATCGCTCATATTCTGTATCCTACATAAAAACAGTATCACGACTACGGAAAAGTAACTGAAAACAAATGATTTCTTTATAAATGAAAGTACCTAGCCTATGTCACCCGGGGCATAATTTCGAATCGATTCATACATAAGCATCCGGTACAGTACTACCACAGATATAATTTACATCGGCAATCTTCGTCCACGCCGACGAGTGCTGACAAGTACCGAATGAAATCGAACGTATGACAATTTCAATAAAGACCTTGTAAGACCATGTACAATACGCAATGACTGGTGAACTCCTGCTTTCCCGCTCATGGCGTCCAGACAAAATGGCGGGCGCCGGCGCTGCCGGCGTCGCGCGCAAAATTTCGGCGAATGGGCGTTGAAGATTTTACCCGCGCAAACGCGCTGCCTTATGATTGATTGAAAAAATTCAAAAAATGCTTTTTGGGCAGGTACATCGTTGTAACTTATATTTGTGGTAGGTACTACTGTACCTTATACATCAAAGTCGGTGAAGTATCTTAAACGCTACAATGGAACACATTTAAATACAAACACAGACTGCTAAAAGCATTACCTATCCATTCCTTTAGGCTCTGCCTTAGTCTGACAAAAATGCATTCCGAAACCCCCTAGCTTCTGAAAAGCAATCTTAGGTAAGTACTTTATTTGCCAAAGTTGTGTAGTCACTAAGACCCGCGTAAAGTTTTTACTGTCGCCACCTAAACTAAACCCCTTAGATAAAACACCGCTTAAACTCTTTTCATGGCGTGTTAGGAAATTTGGGGACGTAAACACAAAATCTGAAGTAAGTAGTTCCCATGTTTAGTTAAGCTATCACTTTATTGTTTTGATTGAATAAAATATAGAAGTAAGAATCGACGGAACAAAGCTAAGAAGGTTGACTGGAAGAGATCCCGTATTTATAAATTCACCTTTGTAAGTACTTTGTGATCCTGTGACATGTATGGTATGTTTTAAACTGATATTGCGTACAGTAAAAACTGCTTACATCCATACTTACATACATAGATAAAAATATTAAGGGACACATCTTACAGAAATCAAACTAACCTCACAGTAAGCTAGCCCAACAAGGCTTGTGTTATGGACACTAGAATAGAATATATTTAATAGATATAGATACTTAAATACTAAGAAAAAATCCAAGACTCAGTATAGTCCAGTAAATGAACTGACAACTCGTATGGAAAAAATGACAATTTTGGAAATAATTTATAATAGCTTACTTTTTATGTGTAACGGATATATTATCAATTAAATAGTTACCCAGCGACAAAATCCGACAAAATTTCAGACATCAAAAAAATTATAAATTAACTAACTTCTGAAAAGTCAGAAAAAATATTAATAAATATTTTTGTCTTTATTTTGGTTTATTTACATTTGCTCTATAATATTCAAGATAAATCGTATAAAAAAAGACAATGCATGCTTCATTGAAATCTACATAATTACTTCCGGGTGGAAAGTTTGTCGGATTCTTGAATATATCATCTTAGAATAACATTTTCAAATGAAATCAACAAAAAAAAAACGCTATTATAAATTAATGTTTTTCAAAACCGTATTTTGCCCGGAGTAGTAAGAAATTTCAACCTGCACACAAATATTTGACCTTGCCGGGATTCGAACCCAAACCCACTAGGCTATTTGGTCGTCTAAACATACATACATACAAAGGCCGAACAATATCAATATAACCCTTATTTCATAAAACTTACCATAAGTACCTCTGTTAACTAAAATGTAGAAACGTCTTAAGTAGGAACACGAATATTAATGTGACAGATAAATACGAACAGCAACATATGGTTTAAACGACAAAATAACGAGTAAGTAGGTTATCCAGTGACAGTTTTTCAAGTTTCCCTTTAATACATTAGTTTTATTAAAAACGTAAATACCTAAATCACTTATTATGACCTGGAGCGTTTCATTTCGCGCTTTGAGTGTCCAATCCCATTTTCGATCATCATTTCGACTTGAGAATTCGTTACCTACCTAATGCATTTAATTGTAAAGTAATATGGGTAGGTTACAAACAATACAACATGCCTTTTATACCTACAACTCTCATTCGAGTAAGCATTTAAATTCTGAAGCTATATTAATTATGAATATACATACTATACTTCATTTTTATTGCAAGAATGCGAAACGCGCACAATTTCAAACCCGTCGTTCGCCCATGCCCAATAACACCAAGTTATCTGTGCTAACTCATTAATTCTTATCTCAAACGCACACAGTCCATTTTCGTTTGGTCGCTTAATATGACAGTTGAGTTGGCACGGATCACGTTCGATAAGCACAATACACACAGCCCAGCGGGTGTTGGAGCGAGCGCGAGCATGCTGGCGGACAGGTCACAGCGGGGGAGCGGGGTAATCGAGAGGGACGCATTGACGCACCCAACACGTTCGCCCGCCGCCGCCAGTGCCCCGCGCGCCGCGCAAGTTGCCGAACGTCTGACCCGCGCAAAAAGCGCGCGAAATCAAAATGGCAGACAACGTCGTGTTCCCTCGCAAACTATTAAAGAAATTCATAGGTTTATACAAAGAACAGCCATGTTTATGGGACAAAACTTGCCAGGCGTACAAACAGAAGCATAGAAGGAATGAAGCCGTGTCGAAATTGACGGAGCTAGTACAGGAATACGACCCGGGGGCCACTAAAGTGCATGTTATGAGGAAGATAGAGAGTTTGCGCGCATGCGTGCGCCGTGAATTTAAAAAGGTACAAGACAGCCGAGCGAAGGCCAAGAGCGCTGACGAACTTTACGTGCCGCATCTTTGGTATTATGAGTTGTTCGCCTTCGTGTTTGGAGAGAATGGGAGCAATTACAAGATGAAGCCGGGATCGCCGGCGGCATCACCGGACGAGGTAATGACTTAATCGTGACGAGATATTGTTGATACATTGGATTTGTTAGTGTGACGGACGGATACAAACGTGTGTGATAACAATGGCGATGGCGGTAGGCTTGTAGTGTTTAGGTTTAACAGCGCTCGGCTAATGACACGTGGGTCGGCTTTTAACCACAACAATGATAAGTATGTATGTATAGCAGAACTTGATTGTTATGCGCGCGTTAAAGCGCTTCAATAGTTGACCGAACGGCTATTATTGCTTAATCTGCGCGCATTATTAAATACTTAGGTCTTTCTATATTTAGTTACGGCGTTGTACTATTACTTATTATGTGGTTAGGGTATTAGAAATACCATGCTATGTTAAATAGCACAATAAGTTAATTTTGTTTGTAAATACATTGTACCTACACAAGAAAAAGATAAAAATACAGACATATTAATAGATTATTCAGATGCCGATGCGAATTTAACTTGAATTTATGGGTTGTCTTCCACTAAACATTTCTGTATCTGTGTGTAATCGAGTTGAGAACAAAGGCTCTAGTATAAGTTTTACCGAAACAAAACGTGGTCTATTTTACAGAAAAAAAAAATTCAGTAGGTACCTACTTACTGCTTTTGTTTTGCTCTTCAACAAAACAATTAATCGTGCAATTAATTATTTTAATTAACAATGGAATAGCAATGGTTTAACTCGTATATCATAATAATTATCAGGTATGTTAAGTTTGTACGTATATCATAGTTCCCAGAGACTCTAGCTAGTAATAAGTATTACCGAAACAAAACTTTATGATCGCGTTTGCGTTTTACCCTCAATTTGTATGGGATTTGACAGCTAAACGCGAACGCAGTCGTCACGTTTTGGGTTGGACTAAAGCAAAGGGGGCGCAGGACTTTTTGATGGGGTTGGTGTCATTAAGGCACTGGTCCCACCGCCGGCTAGTAAGCTAGAAAAGTTGGGCGAGTAGCATTTACAGTCCCTATTCGTCCCGGTACCGCCGCATACCGGGTAGAGTCAGTCCGACCCAAGTCGGGCCTAGCTGAGTTTCTTGCTGGACTCTTCTCAGCTAGGCTAGGTTTTAGCGAACCAGCGATAAAACTCCCAGTAGTTCGACACCACTCACACCCCAGATTCGGTTGATACCGTTCAACCAATCTCACTGGAGCGCAAACTCGTAGAGTATTCCAGTGTACAAACTTTCCCGCGTGGTCGTGCCGGAGGCTCCCCCTGGACTTTCCCCAGGTTACCCTCCAACCACGCAATTCGACCGCTATATTGGGTTCGTCCTATTATAGCAACAGTCAGGTTCAAAAAAAAAAAAAAAAAAAAAGCGAGTAGCATTACATTGCGGATCTGTAAAGGTCGATTGATCACACTGTGCCTGGTCAGCACGCAATGAACCGTTACTCGCCCAACTTTTCTAGCTTACTAGCCGGCGGTGGGACCAGTGCCTATGACACCTATTTTTTTTGATGCTATCGTATAGAGGACGCTAAAATAAGCATGTTTTGTAGAAAAAGCTTTTCTCTGAAACGCTTTTTCCACACTTGTTATACCTGTCTCTCAAATCGTAAATAACCTGCATTCACTTGACATAAGAGCAACGTCTGGGGATTAGTGCCATACCAGACCACGTAGCATGGACGGCCTTATCACACGATAAGTGACAAGATAGGACGTCCATCACTGGCTGACACCGTTCAATAGAACGAGACGGACGCTCTATCTTGTCATTTATCGCGTAATAAGGCCGACCATGATACGGGGTCTGGGCTGTTATTCGCTACGCACTAATGCGGCTCACTCGTCACCCGTGACGTAACTATAGACCTCTACCTACGCTTGGATAATTGTGGGTGAGCTTAAAACAAATTATAGAATAGGGGCGCAGTACGAAACATCTGCTTTAACATCTTCCAGTGAATCCATGCGAGAGATTCAGATGAATTTGCTTTGCCAAAATTCAGCACTCAAAAGTTGTATTAGAATGTAAATGGAAATAGTGTTCTTCTTTTTATTGAATTTTACAAGAAGGTAGCTTGCAAGGGTGCATATTATCTTATAACATTTGGTATACTTAAACGTAAAGTGAGATATAATGTCATTTAAAATTTTGTAACTGTAAACTTATTGTAATTGTGTTTTCTGAGACGTGAGGTTATAGGTTTGTTTTAACTAATCTTCGGTCTTTATTTATCATAAAAACAAGTACAATGTAAGTACACTGACACATACACTTACACACAAAAACTAAAATTAAGTTACTTTATACAGGCTAGTTTTCGCGTTTAAAAGCTGGTTGCATTTGATAAAAGAAATTTAGGTTATTACATAAGTATACTTATTACATGTTCTAAGTATGAAAAACTATACCTAAAGGTATTTATTAAATGTGGCCCATTGTATTGGGTGCACTTTTTGCATTAAGACTTATTTATTTAATTCTATAAAAACAGTAACTAAAGTAAAAAGGCAATAGTTTCTACAAAAAGTATTTTATATACAACCTTACGTAATAAAAATGTTATATGATTATAAATCACACCCATCTTGTACTGGTTTCACTCATAGAAAATTATTATCTAATCACGCGCAAATGAAATAGTTTTGCTAAGCTCTTTCGCTGGGAAATTGCATTTTTGATAGCACAGAATAAAACAAAACGCAAGCGTATATTTTATGAATGGAATGGTAAGGTTCAATTCATGTCTCGTGGATAAGGTTGTATTACTATGCCTGTACAATATACTTACTCTGTCTTTATCACACTTAATGTGGCAGATAAGCGGGACAGAGACCGCAATAGGCGCAACAGCTGTTGTCCTCACACATTTTATTGTTCCGCTGGCAGCGTAGGAAAAATACTGCTATAATCATACCTAGTTAAACGGACCGCGCCCACTTCTATAAAATACAGATGGTCCCCTGTCTAACAAAGCCGATGCTAGCCCGCTAGAAAACTCAAGTCATGCCATCTCGCTCGCTCTACCGCATATCACGTTCTCTTTCATTTAGCGAAGGTTGTCGCAATTTGAGTGGCACAGCACGGTTAGCACAAGACGGCGTCCGATCTCATGAGCTCTCTCGAACTATCCGTCTCTCTCTTAAGGCTTGTATACCCGCTAAAGTCCTTGAGCGTATGGGCGGAGCCGCGACCCTCTCCCCGCGCAAGTCGCACAAGTCGCCGTCGTTTATTAAGCGTTACATAGATTAAGTTACAGACGCGTCATCGCGCATCGTTACCAATGCAAGGGTGGACGTGGGTGGGTGACATTCGTCATGCTTAATTGAAACGTGATATTTGTCATACATAAATTACATAATTGATTAAGTTCAAAAATTATGTCTATACTATTATAATACTATTTACTTACGATTAGTGTAGTTCCGTCAGCACGGCTAGCACGAGACAGCCGCGACATACACTCGATTTTTCTCGCACTATCGGTCTCTCTCTTATTAGAACATTAGGAAAGAGAGGTATAGTGTGAGAAAAATCGAGAGTATGTCGCGGCCGCCTCGTACGGCTAGCACTAGCTAGATATATTTGGCTAACTTGGCTGCTACTAACTATATTATACTGACTGTACAGAAATCGGCCTCGGGTAAATATATACTTATAGATTAGTTGTACGTTAACCATACTTTGTTTCATATCAAATAATAACTGTATCGAACTTGGAGTTGGCATGCAACCCATAGGTAGCTAGTACTTACAATATTTGCCAAGCCCACTATTTTTATTAGAACTTATTCTATTAACACTTGACAGTCATTAATACGAGCAGATAAAACAATATTGTTAGTAGGCAATAGATATTGTAAATATATTTACTAATAAAATGTCTGGTTTTAGCGATTACCCAATTTTGATACTGTTTAGATATTTGATACTTTGATAGAATAGGTATTTACTTGTGTATTCTTTTTCCTCTTCTCTTGTAAAATTTCTTGATAGTACGTATTTTCCTCCTGCGCTTATTTAACCCCAAAGACCCAAAATAATTATTGAAAAATTTGTGAGACCTAAGCTAAGACCTACTAACTCTAGTATCGTAAGTTTTTATGTTACTAACAATCTATGGGCAAACTGGCCTGAAATAAAGAATTTATTATTATTATTATATTAATAATATTATATTATTATTATTATTACCCGTGTGGTGTCGGGTTAGAATAGCACCACCCCCCTTTCTTTCCGTGGGGGTTGTAAGAGTCGACTAAGGGAACGGGGTTGAAGTGTGTTGTGGGCGATGGGCTAGCAACCTGTCACTGCTATATCACATTTTGTCGATCTTTTATACCCACATTTATGCTAACAGTGGCACTGGACACAGGTTTCATGTGCTCTGCCTACCCCTTTTAGGGATAAAGGCGTGTATGTATGTATGTATTATTGTTATTATTATTATTTCCCATCTTGAACTAAAAACAAAATCTAAACTATACCTACGTAAATGTTAATTAGGTACAAATGCCAACACAGTTAACTGACCATCCTGTATTTATACAAGAACCTTATTACAATGCACATAAAGTGCACGGATGGTCAGTCAGCTGTCTTGTCTATAGTACCTACTACTTTACAAACCACGAAATAGATTGTCCACTCTATGCAACAAAATTATCTGTCACTAAAAACTAAACTATACGCAAATATTTATTAGTTAACTACTATACGAATCACAAAACGGATTGTCCACTCTATGCAACAAATATAGTCCACAATTTCGACAAATATTTAAAAATTTCGGCGCAGCGCAAATTGACACAGGTCCGTCATGCAACGTGTCTCGTCCCGCACTGACCGTATGGACGAAAACGGGGAGGCGTAGGAACTTTGGCGGAATATTTCAGAAAACGAGATAAATTTTTAAGAAAATTAAGAAAGTAAGAAAATGATGCTCTTGTTCATTATTGTATGAAGAAAGTTATAAAATTTCATATTATTCTGATAAAAAATGGAGCAGTAAAATGGTTACAAGTGAAAAAATAGGGGTGACTTTAGATTTCTTTTTCTCTAATTTTTATTGTTAAAATGGATTTCTACGAAAACTATGACCCGTCGCATATCTTGCAGATTATGATATATTTTTTCCGACAGCAAAAATGTTACGTTATAATGTATAAAACGGTTACAAAACAACTCATTTTCACGAAAATTTCGAATGTGGAGCCTTAATGGAAAACTTAGAAGGGGACGGATGGTGCGAGAGAGCTCGAGCGCTCGCGCGCCGTCTTGTGCTAACCGTGCTGGTAGTGATATCGCCGGCCGCGCAACTAAAGTCTGCCAAACGATAATTGAATCCTAAACTCAATTACTGCCTCTGGAGAATCAAGAGTACAGAATACTACAATAGAAATAAAAAAGCAGCTGCATATGAAAAACTGTTGGAAAAATATAAGGAATTGCTTGCTAGCATTGGCTTTCTTCCACTTTAGTATTATAAGCAATAACCCTAACAGTGCTGCTTCAGCATCAAGCACAGGCGACGACGGTGACATGGTTACAAGAGTTTGTACAGGTTTACAGCTGCGTGTGCTCCACCCAGCTGGGGTTTACCTGTGCAGTTGAACTGTACAGGTAAAACTGCGCAGGCGCACTCTAGCGTGTATGGCCAGATTAAGGTACTTACAAGGATGTAGCTTCTGCGCCGCGATGTACTTCTCCAGCTTGCGCCGGAGCACGATCTCCGCGCCGTAGCGGCCCACCGACCCGTTGTCCACGAGTAAGAAATACGCGTGCCGGTTGTTCAGCACCGCCAGCTTCGATCTGTGGACGGGATACAGCATTTAGTACACTAAGTTTTTTTACAAATAGATAGGTACCCGAAACACGTGAAACTAAAATAAAAGCTTGTAAAAATGACATCGGGGACACATATTAAAAACAACAAGTGAAATTAAAAGATTTCTACAAAAATCCCAACTGCTTTTTACAAAATTTATAGCCTATGTCACTCCCACGATCAAGAGGAATCCAACGACACCTCATAATGTCGACATCCGTCAAACGGTTTAGGCTGCAGGGCGTGCCAAAGAATAAGTTCACATACATACACACATACATACATACATACGTTCGAAAAACATAACCCTCCTCTCCTTCGACAGTCGGGTAGTAAAATAGGCAAACAAAAAAAACATTATGCTGAGGTGACCTTCATCGTTAATTTCAGAAAGCTTGTACGCTTGTTTGCCACCGACGTAGCATAAAATTAGTAGTAATTATAACTAACCAAGGCTGTGGTCCCGTTTAATATACAAATAGGTACTGAAGATCCACTCTCTTAGTGATGTCATCAGCTGTTAAATTTGCCATAAACAGTGCGATGACTCTAAGACGGTTTGTCGACGGATCAAGGAAAAAACAATTTTATTTCGACTGTCATATTGAGAGAAAAACAAATATTCTTCAACAATTTAACCTAATTTGACCTACTTAAAAATGCTAATACGTCGAATGCTGCACTTAAAAACATTTCGTGGTCGGATCAAAATTTAAGCTGCTTTAGGCCGGAGGAAGAAAAAACGCGGTAAAAATAATGAGATATTATTTTTCCGAATGAGCCTGCCTCGTGGGCTTAGGAGTTAGAACGTTGTCATACAATATCATTTATTTTTATTTAATATCCGCGACAGGTTTTTAATGTCGTAGACTTTATCTTGCACGCCCTTCGATATATGTATTAATTAGAGCTACATCAGCAGATCAACACCATCAATCCATTTCGTTGAGTAGTAATGAGTGATAAAATTAAGTAGGTATAGGTAGATACTTATGTTACCTCGTGGCTCTGAGAGCCGTAGAATTCGCGAGCCTGTCTCTTTTTAAATACTAAAAACAAAAAAAAAGAACCGGCCAAGTAAGAGTCGGATTCACGCACGGAGGGTTCCGTACCATTATCTATAAAAACGGCAATTTATTTTATTTTGTTTTTAGTATTTTGTTGTTACAGAGGTAACAGAAAAACATTTCAACTGTCTAGCTATCGCGGTTCTTGAGATACAGCCTGGTGACAGACAGACGGACGAACGGACAGACACCTTTGGGTACGGAACCCTAATAAACAAAGAACTGCATCGACAAAAATATTATATACTAGGGTAGTTACATCGTTAAAATTGATAACGTAGTGTTGCGAAATGGATAGTAAACCATCAAATTATTGTAATAAATATAAATTACAAAATATAATTAATATCATAAAACGATATGGACCCTAAAAGTTTAGAAAAATATGCATTTGTTTTATTGACCAAGAATAAATTTAAAGCTACTAATGGAATCCTTACGCTTTTATAGAAACAATGACACAACTATGGACCTAAACGCAGTATTTTGCGACCGAAACAGCAATTTACTTGAATTACCATACAACGATTAGTACAAATTGCAAAGTGTGACGTCATACGTTTACGTCAATTAGTATCAAGCGTTTCGGCTGTCGACAGCGAGGTAAGTATTTAACAATTTTTTTTGGGTATTTATGTTCTTTAATTGTAGTTGCTCCCATACAAATTAACATTTGTTCCTCTCCAAGAACTGGTTCGAATAGCATCATAAATAAATCTCAGGCCTATTATTAAACTTGCTCACACAAATTCACGAGAATTGATTGAGAAATGCCACCGGTAGAGGAGAAAAGTCGGGCATCCGAAATATTTTTTGCCCAAACTGAAATGGAGAACTTCGTTCGCGTCGCTCGCTCTTTCAATAAGCTGCAACTGTTTAAGGCCATACCGCCTCCAAAATTTTGTCTTGCTCGCCCGTCTTGTCTTTGGTTTTCTCATAAGTAATGCAATAGTGAAGTTGTTACAAGTGAAAAATAGGGGGGGAGTTTTTACTTTACTATTAGGTATGATATATTCTCTCTGTACGAACACTGCAAGTCGTATTTCTCAACCGACTCTCATGATTCTGTGACCAGTTTCGATATTTATATAGATTTTTTTGTCCACTCATTTTTTGAAATATTTTACCATATATTTTTTAAAGAATATAACTGTCTGGGGGCCTACCGCGAAACTGTTTGTGTATCTTCGTCTCTGTCGCACTTGCTAGTTTGAGTGACAGAGAGGGAGATACACGAACGAAGTTCGTTTTCCTTTCGCGGTAGCCCTTCTGACGATTTCTACAGCTCACGGAGACACTAATAGTGAATGAATAACATTGTATGGCAACAAAACTACTATTTTTTAAGATGATTTACGGAGGACAAGCCACATCAAAGTTAAATCACAGAAAATCCATGTGTACTTTGTTACAAATGTAACACTAAACTACTTCCCATGTAAAACAGAATGCAAATCGAATGCGATATACCTAACCAAATAACAACTTAGTTCCGTTCACAATCCAATAACCAGCATGAGTGCTAACGTTTGGCAGATTCGATTACTTGATTCGCGTCAAAGTGGAAATTGCGCTACGGAGTGAAAGCCTGTTTTAAGAGTCCGCAGTAAGCTCGGCCGAATTTCACCTTCCCATACAAACGTAGTTACGCTCTCATTTTAAAACTACGTGTGGGATTGTGGTGAAACTTTGCATATATTTACATTGACATGAGGTATATCTATGTCTGTAATTAGTTTATATGGTTCCAGTTTATAAAATAAACAAAATACAGCAAAAACAAGTTTTGTATGAAAAACTTAAATTCGCTGTATTTTTTTACTATGGTATTTGAATCTACATAAACTAATTACAGACATAGATATACCTCATGTCATTGTATATGCAAAGTTTCGTTACAATCCAACACGTACTTTTAAAATGAGAGCGTAACTACTTTTGTATGGAGAATCGAACTTACTTTTAAAGGTGCAAAGCTAATTGGCTTTTAACTAAGCCTTCGAATTCATCATGCTTATGCAGCCGTTTTGTAAAGCCGTCATTCAAGCTGTCTTGAATCTTCTTAGGACTATTGAATCTCTTGAAGGGTCTTTTTTTACGCTTCTCATATCAGATTGACTAGAAATATAAGTATGTAAAGGAACCGAGTAAATTATGAAATAGATACTTATATAAATGGATAAGTAAACATATTAGGCGATACAAGTAGATTGAAATGATGACAAATACACTCGCGGGCAAAGAATACGGGTCGGTAAAATACCGTCATATTTCCTAAAATTGTGCGTAAGAGGTCGTACAGTTAATCCTGTCATGATCTTTATTTAATTTTACATATAAACTGCTAATAACATAAAAATCGATATTTTTATGATAGGATCCAGGAAATTGTTAATACAGTTGGGTATTATAATTTATAATTGTAAAGAATAGCATATTATGTAAATAAAACAAGTATTAAATATTTCAAAAAACCTATTGCAGTTATTTAATTTAGGGTGACCCGTATTCTTTGCCCCCGAGTGTATTACCAGAATTTGAACCCGGACAGAAAACTTCGCGTCATTAGCAACTATAATATTGAGAAAAATGATTTAATGTTCTTCAGAGCTCACTTTTTAATTGCATTCCCTTTTTATTATGATGTATACTGGTACTGGTACAGGGATGACCTGGTAAAGGTCGCGGGAGTCCGCTGGATGCGGGTGGCGCAGCACCGGTCATTGTGGCACTCTTTGGGGGAGGCCTATGTACAGCAGTGGACGTATTTCGGCTGATATGATGATACTGGTACGGTTTATACTTTGTATGTGTCCCACTACTTGCTGCCATAAGACTTGCACTCACCTTTGCTCTTAAAAATCGGTAACTTTAGAACTTGCCTGAGTCATCATTCTCCTAGAGCGTAATTCCCGGTTGTGTCCTCTTAGACACGTTATATCATGATTTGGCATAGGCACTAGTTTTACGAAAGCGACTGCCATCTGACCTTCCAATTCAGAGGGAACACTAGACCGTATTAGGGTTAGACCGGTTTCCTCACGATGTTTTCCTTCACCGAAAAGCTAAGGGTAAATAAATATTCCGTAAATAAGTTCCGAAAACTCATTGGTACGAGCCGGGATTCGAACCCACGGCCGCCGATTGTCAGCCACATGCCTGAACCACTAGGCTACCATAACTATTGAGAATTGACCTGAGTAATCCTTATTAAACATAAGTCTTCCCATATTGTCCTTAGGAATCCGATGAAGAGCCAGCCGAGGAAGAAAACTACGATCAACCAAGCAACTACTCGGCGGAGTACAATGTGGAGACCAGCATGCTGGACGTCGACGCCAGCAAAGTCCAGTACTACAGCGAGGACACCAAGAAGCGGTGTGAGGTGGACGATGAGTACGATGCGATAGGTAATACTGAATTGCTTCTATTTACCTGTCCCCCTCAATCTTTGGAAGCATCATGCAAGACTAAATGTGATGGGGATACATATCCGATAATTATTCAGAAGCTGGTAATATTGAAGTAATTTTAACACATGTCAAATAGACACAAGAAGATGTCCTGACCCCGTATCATGGTCGGCCTTATCACGCGATAAGTGACAAGATAGAGCATCCATCTCGTTCTATTGAACAGTGTCAGCCAGTGACGGACGCTCTATCTTGTCACTTATCGCGTGATAAGGCCGACCATGGTACGGGGTCTGCATGCGTGACCTGGAGTCCAGCAAGGTTCATTACTACAGCGAGGACGTCAAGAAACGGTGTGATGTGGATGGTAATAGGGGTGTAGACACTAAATAAAATAATCGATAATGCCATATTTTGTCGAAAAAGGATATAGTCAAATGGAGAAAAAATCAACGCAACGCAATCACGAAGTTATGTGTCCAAAGTTTTATGAACGGGTATGTTCTGTCCCTTTTTTGCAAAACGCAACTTCATATGAAAGGATGACGCTTGCAGATTGTGACGTCACTATAGACGGCAACGTGCCACGCCTCGTCATGGTCGGCGCCGCCGTCGACGCGGCCCCCCGGCAGCCTCGAGTAATGTGACGTCACACACTGTTTTCGTTCTCTCTCTCTAACAAGCAATATTGTAGCCTCGGAATTCTTTGAGATATCTGAATGGTATTTTCGTCACTAGGCATATTTTTTTGCCTTCTTTCTTTTGGAATAAGATTAATTTTCGAGTCTACACCCCTATTCTGTGTAGACGTTAAATGGCTACCGCTTACGTTTCAACAGACGCAGACTGAGCGATAGGCGCTTCACCGTCATCACTCAGTTTCCTACCGTTTTCCCGCTTGTACTTTAAGTGCCCAGGGTCCTCTTTGGCACCCAATCCCAACATTTCGCGTAGGACATTTTTTTGCCAAAGCGACTGCCATCTGACCTTCCAACCCAGAAGGAAAACTTGGAATTAGACAGGGTTCTTTACGATAGGAAACAATTGGATAAATAAAATAATTTTTCTTCGCAGGTATAAACGTGGCAGCGAAACTACGAACCCTGCCGCAAAACATGAGAATACTGGCCGAGAAACTCATCAACGACGTGTTGTTTCAAGCCCAGATGCACGGCCTCAGCTCATCCACCGTCGTGACTACGCTGGACCCCTTCAAGTAGCTTTAGTACCTGACCTTAGTAAAATACAACCAAGTGCCACGGATCGGATATCCTCACTACTTAGGGGATTCTCCCACTGGACCACGTCCCGCAGCGGTGCGCGGAGCGGCAGATTTTTTACTCGCTCATTCACGCACATTGCCGCGTCGGCAGTGTGTTATACTAGGAGTGTTTTCTATATAAATTGAGATTCGTGCATACGATGGTAAAATCTGTCGCTCCGCGCACCGCGGCGGGACGCGGTGCAGTGGGAGAATCGTCTTACTACTTGAACTTGGACCGTGTTGTACAATTGGAGCCTTAGAAGGCGCCAAAGGAGCACTCGAGCCTGACAGCACTGTCAGGCTGTCCTAGGCAACGCCATTTTGTGTTCCGTCGCAGGCACTACATCGCCATCGCTTGTCCATAAGCACGGCGTTACATTAACATTGATACAAGTATGTATACTATACGTGTTAATATTAATTTATAATGAGCATGCCGATCTGCAGCCGATCTTATGATGTGCTGTTCACGTCGACCAGTCGCCATATTTATTGAAGGGCCTAAGTCCAATCAAGAGAAAAAAGGGAACACAGATTTTTTAATAGCAAGTCGTTAAGTTACTTTAGTTTTGTTTTATATTTGAAAAGTCTTAAGTAAAATTATTTAATAACAATCCAACCAAATGGATGGATGACCGCCTGATGTTTGAGCGGTTAAGAGTCCGCAGTAAGCTCGATTCTCCATACAAACGTAGTTACGCTCTCATTTTAAAACTACGTGTTGGATTGTAACGAAACTTTGCATATGCAATGACATGAGGTATATCTATGTCTGTAATTAGTTTATCTAGCTTCATATACCATAGTAAAAAAAATACAGCGAATTTAAGTTTTTCATACAAACTTGTTTTTGCTGTATTTCGTTTGTTTTATAAACTGGAATCATATAGTTAAACTAATTCATCATCATCATCATCATCATATCATCCGAAAGACGTCCACTGCCGGACATAGTTAGTTAAACTAATTACAGACATAGATATACCTCATGTCATTGTATATGCAAAGTTTCATCACAAACCAACGCGTAGTTTTAAAATGAGAGCGTAACTACGTTTGTATAGGAAGGTGAAATTCGGCCGAGCTTATTGCGGACTATTAAACTTAGGCCGTTATCACACAGCCGCCGCATCGCGCTGCGGTGCGCGAAGCGACGTTTTCTCGATGTATGCAAGTACGTCAGTTTGTATGTAAACTCCGCGCGGCGCCACACACTGCATCGCACCTCCCGTCGAGATTTGTATGCGGCTCCGCACGCCGCAGCGGGTTGCAGCGGCACTGTGATAACCGCCTAAGTATTAGAAGAATATTTTACGTTGTACAAAAATAAAGTGCTCAATGTGGTGATTCGAATCTGAACTGTAAGTACAGGCAAATAAGGATTATGCAATGAATACCGACACTCCCGGAATTCCATGGTGATGAAATGGATGAACTGGGGTCGAACAATTTTCTTCATATTTTTTACAAAGACGCAAATCTTCGGAGCACATGGCGACTTTATGCAGCGATAGAAACGTGGGACAGCATCACGGCCGTGGCCGTGATATTGTATCGCGTTTGTATCGCCGTGGTAACCGCTTTAAGATTCTCTCCAACCATATAGATTACCTAAGTATTGATGAAAGTACTCATTAAAAACAAAAAAAACTGGTAATTAAACATTATGACATTCAATCGTGTTTTAATATTTCCGTCTTAAGATAGTCAAAAGAAGAATGTCTCAGGGCTCAGGTATTTGACAACAGAGCCGAAGAAGAGCGCGGCATACATGCGATCTGAGGGTTTTTATACGGTGGTCTACACATTGCCGCCGCATCCCGCTGCGGTTTGTGGAGCGACGGTTCACGTTTTATACAAGTACCTCAGTTCGTACATACATTCCGCACGGTACCACACCGCACCACACCGGACGGAACAGCCGTTGATGAAATTCAACGTACAACGACACACAACGCCAACCCAATTGGATGCATCGACATGTCGCCGACTCAAATGGCGCGCTAGTGAATGTCGAAACAACATCAACATAAACCACGACAAAGTGACAGCTGACGTAGCGTGCACGTGAATGAATAGTTAATAATGTGACTGGTGCATAATGAGAGACATTAACACAAGAGTGTTTTAAGGCTGTGCATTGGAAATTATCGCGTGCTTTGAAACGCCGTTCTGACTAGATTAAGAAACAACAACTGATTTTATCTGATTTTATCGATACACGATTGCATAAAATTTCCTTTTTTACTCAGCCTACTCAAACAATACATTATTTTACGACACAATCAAGCTAATACCATAGTATTTTATCTCATCTAAAATCTCACTTGATGAAATTTAAATAAAACGTCTCTAAGTTAGGTATTTTTCGAAATTTGTCCAAAAAATCCATTCCCGAAGAGTGTTACATCTCTTTTCCTCGTGCGCGGAAGGCATCAGCGTGTCTCTGTCTAGGAGGCGTGTTCGACTCAAATCAAGGCATCGCCAGTCGCATACATAACTTTATCTACATGCATATCATAAGTGTTTTAAAATATGAACAGATATGGCCTGCTTTTTCAAGTTAGTGGTACCAAATTATCAGTCACTGACTCACGGTCGTTGCGGTATCCCGGATTTCAGGCGGTGTCTCGCACATTTCAATGTCACTGCCGTCTCCGTTAATACAATTTTTTTCACTAGATATTTCACAACAAAAAACCTACCTAACTTTATATTCTGCCCTTCGAAAGTTAAACAAATGACTGACATTTATAGTTTTATTTTATTTTATAAACAATCTAGACGAGAGTTGACTTTAATTCTCAAATCGATTGTAATATTAAAGATTCAAATAAAAATTATGGAACATGAATTTCACCGTCATCATCCTGGGATTCGAACCCTCGACCGCCGCTTGACAGCCGCAGGCCTGAACCACTAGGCTACCGTAGCTTAGGAACAAGAATTTCACATTAAATGAAATTACAAATCGAGTAATTCAATAATCACAACTAAATATGATTCTTTTTCTCAAACATGCTCGGAAATGTATGCGTTAATGTCACGAAATGAAGACATGAAGTTTCTTGTTTATGGCTCCCTACATTTCTTCTTGGCCTTACGCCAAGAAGTAATGTATGAAAACCCTAAGTAAAACCATTATTGTCCGCTACTCTAACTTTTTAAATTTGCTTACTAATATTAGACTGACAAAGGAAAAAAATACATTCTGCCAACCACCACTAGACTGTAAGCATAATTGCGACATAAAAAAAAAACAAAATCTATGGTAGGTACTCTACTTATGTGCGGTTAAACTTGGTGCTCGAACGGCTTCTTCAAATGGCATGTTTAAAAAATAAAAAAGGCGGCAAATTACACAATTGTTTTCTGATCTTTCGTTCCGATTGTAATTATTTTTATTATTATATGTCCTCACATCGTTTGAGAAAAGCACTATACAATCCTCGGCCGGAACAGGGATTGCTGGACTCGTTGTATCCGGTCTCGTTCCAATCTCGTCCAGCTATCCCTTACTTCACGGCCTCTGCAGTAATGTACTATTTTTAAGATGTTTGAAATTTGAATGTATGTAAAGTATCGATATCGATACTTTAATGTAAACATTAAGATGCAACCACAGATACAGGTTTCTTAATATAGGTCATTTGCCAATCGTTTCTGAACATATTGTAGGGAAGTTATGATATGGATGTAATAGATAAATTAAATTATCGTTTATTTTAAGCTCGAGGCACATAACAAAAGTTATTTTTAATTTATTTAAACTTAAAACAATTAGGTATAGTAACTGAATACACGTGTTTCACTGCTGCTGGGCTTATGTCCACTCCGAAATCATTGCTAAGATAGTGTTGACTGTTGCATCTATTTGGACGCCTCCATTTGGCAACGCGACAAATGGCGCGGCATGGCGCACCGGTGAATGTCTAGCTTTATGTACTTACCTCGGTGAAGCCATAGCATGGTAAGGCACATCCCTGCCCCTCCCAATGAGGTCGTTGGCCCCCTCCACGATGCCCCATGGTGCGATCCCGATGCTGACAACCCTGCCGGCCCGCTGCGAGCGCTCCAGTTGCAAAGCGTCGCCCACTTGTCGGGTCACACCTGGTGAATTCACGGTCGAGTTAAGTACATACTAGCTTTTTCCTGCGACGTCGTCCGCGTATATAAATCTACGTAAAACGGTTTTAATACTACGACCATAATAAATGTAACAGCAAATATGGCTTCCCACAGGCATTGCATCATTGCACTCCCATATAAACTTTCTTTTCATTTACACCCTTTTCACGCCTTTAAGAAATCATCAACCCCTTATCATGGTCGGTCTTATCACGCGATAAGTAACAAGATAGAGCGTCCGTCACTGGCTGACACCGCTCGATGGAACGAGACGGACGCTCTCTCTTGTCACTTATCGCGTGATAAGGCCGACCATGATACGGGGCCAGAAATAAAACATATCATCATACCTGCGTCTCAAAATATCTAAACACCTTTCATCGAAATCAGTACGATTGCGATTTAGGCGTGAAGAGGTGATAGGTGTATACAGAAAGAGTTGCTTTCGCGTTTGTTATGGATGGGTTATATGTATTTCCAAGAACGCGCTGGATTGTTTAATTGAGGAGTTCTTATGGCGGAAGCTATCTATCATCAGATCAGCTTTATAGTGCCATAATATTGCATTGTCATCCAACTTAAGTAGGTACATGAATATTGCAAAATTTCAAGTCGATTGGACTTTAGGAAGTTAGTTTCACTTGCAAGATTTGACCCGAACAAACATTGCACTTTAAATAAAAGCATGCAAGCCTACAAAATAGAAATGTCCAAAAGCGCGTAGATTAACGAAATTACTTATTGAAACTAGTCCAAAATGCTTGAAACAATGAATGTTATTACCGTACATGTATGATTTACTTTTATGTCTAAAATGAATGCACAGTTCAAACCGGCTGCTGCCACGTTCAATCTTATCGCTTTAGGGACGAGTGAAAAATACAGAATTTCATATAGTCTGGTAAATTGAGGACACGTTCGTGTAATTTTCGACGCTGCGGGATAAAAGTGCGCAGCGTTGCAGTTGGTTTTATTGGTGGAAATGTTCGTAGTTCAAAATGAAATAGTGATTTGGAGATAGTCGTACCGGTAAAATGATGAATGGTGCGAATCATTCTTCTAGAACGAAATTACTTCTCTTTGTACTAAGGCACGAAGAGAAGACAAACTACCCACAGGCTTGCTTAACCCTTTTTTGCTTCGGGTTGCCCATCGAAATTTTTCACGCGCAGCCACTGGAATACGAATTATAAGAGTCCGCAGTAAGGTCGATTCCCCATATAAATGTAGTCACGCTCTCATTTTAAAACTACGTGTTGGATTGTAACGAAACTTTGCATGTACAATGACATGAGGTATATCCAGGTCTGTAATTAGTTTATGTAGCTTCAGATACCATAGTAAAAAAAACATATTCTGTCTATACCTACTTCTTTTTATCCTACGTTTATTCTTTATTTTATTGCATTCGCCGCACAACAATTGTGCACGACGTCCGCCTATCGCGGCGTCGACCGGGTGAATGCACGGCGCCTAGAGCCGCGGCGCCGTCCACCCAACAATCACCTAAGAAGTGACTAGTCCGAGACACGCAGCAGCGACGCGTCGGTCCCGCCCCCTGCGATCGGACAGCCACCAACACCGACTAGGTGCGGCCCGGAATACAATCCAGTCGGCTCGCGCAGCCGGCCTACGACAGCTCGCAGACTCGATGCCCGAGTTGTAAGTTCGGGGTCGCAGAGTGCCCGCAGATACCGAGGTAACCTTATTACCGTAATGAAAAAATTGTTTGTAACAGAATTAAATTTTTATTAAAATCTTCACACTTTTAATTATAACTTGCCCTATCACTGTCCCTAACTACTAGTTCCTACTTCTCCTTGTTCCTTTAGTTGCTTCTCCCAAGAGACCAGCTGACACAAATTGCACCTTGATGGTTGTGCCTGTGAAGCCTGACGCGGCGTGGCCGCTTTTGGCGGGGTCGGGCGCCGTCCGCTACTACGGACGCGTGGCTGTGGTGGGCGTGACGCCCGTCTGGTTCGGTGGGGTCGTCTGCGGCGGCCGTCGGCGAGGTCGAGCCCTGCCGGGTGGGACTCCGTTAGGAGAGGCCCAGCGAGCGACCTGCGAGCCGACGGCACCGCAGGAACATCCGTGGTCTGGTCCGGTGGTGTGTGGGTCCTTAGGGAGCTAGCCCTCCTGGTACTTCGCTGGGTGGGGGCCGCCGCAGTTGGCGCAGGTCCCCTCTTGGTCTCGCGGCCGCTCGCACTGGCCCGCGAAGTGTGGCCCCGCGCAGCGGACACACTTAATAGGGCGGCGGCAGCCGTGCGAGGAGTGACGGAAGGCCTGGCAGCGGTGGCACTGCGCCGGCCCCTTCTTGCCGCGCCACGCCTCCACCACTCCCGTCATCCCCAGTAGCTCCCGGACATCGTAGATCGCCGGAATGAGGCCGTCAGTTTTGGTGAGCTGCGTATAAAATACGCAGCCGGGTCGTCCTGCACGCGCGTCCACATGGCGCGTCTAGGTTGGGGCGAATCCTTTGGCCGCCAGGTCAGCCGTGATGTGGTCCGGGTCCGTGCTAGCCGGGAGCCCCCTGATGCACACCTTCAGGGGGATCTCGTCCTTGGGTTGCAGCGCCGACCACGATACGGAGTCCCCGAGGGCCTCGAGGTAGGCTTGCACCACTCTGTACTCCTCGTGGTCGGCGGGGCGGAAACGGATACCGTTTCCGTAGGGTCGGGCGTTGGGGTAGCGGCCCAGTCGCTCCCGTATCCGCTGGAAGTGTGCGTTCCAGTCCGGGAGGCGGTCGACCGTGATCGGTCTCGGCCTCTTCTGCTGCGGCGGCTGGGTCGTGGTTGGTGCTGGTGCTGGCGCTGCTGTTGGCGTCAGATTTGTGGCCGGCGCGGCGGCGGCCTCGTCCTGGCGCTCGTCGCTGTCGGCGCTCTCTTCCCCGGATTCCTGCGTGTCCATCGGGGACAGGTCCAGGCGGGGGAGGCTGGGTAGTTGGGCCCTCTCCCCAGGAAGCGGGGGGAGCGCGGTTTTTGCGAATGGCGCCTTTGGTGGCGGGCGTCCGGAGGACTGTAAGCCCTCCGTACGGCGGTGTATTCCGCAGCGGGAAGGTCTGCTGCGGCGTGGTAGTCTGGGACGGCGTTGGCGCTGGTGTCTGCCGCGCCGCGCGGGGCGCGGCGTTCTTCGGCGCGGTCGTATCGCGCTGCGCCGGGTTCGCCTTTCCCGCTCCGGGGGCGGGTGGCGGTCGCGACGCGGGCGCTGTGCGGAGCGCTGTGTTCACTGGGCCCGCTCCGAGGGCGGGCGGCGATCGCGTCGCTGTCTTAGGGGCCGCGGTCTGGCTCCGCGCTACGGGCGCGGGGGCCCTCTTGAGGGCGGACGCCGTGGTGGCGGCCGCGTAGGTCGGCGTTTTTGGGCGGGCGCCCGTAGAGGTAGCTCGGGTGAGCGGGGTGAGGTGGCCGACGATTTCGCGGACCACGTCGGCAGCCATCCTGGGAAAGGGGGCGTCTCCTGCGCCCTCGCTGGTCGGTGTTCCGGGAGTGCTGGGCGTCGAGCGGATGCGCGCAGGGTGGTCACGAACGCCCGTTGGACGCGCGGGTCGCGGGCGGCACTGGCCGCGTCGCCGAGGCCGCGGGTGCGGCGGAATGTCCGGGGGCGGCTCGCTGTCCGGTCAGGTGGGGCTCCCGCGGGGGGCGGGGGCGGCGGCGGCATCTTCTTTTTGTGTGGGTATTTCGCCCACACGGTTTATTGCTCCCCACCTTTGCTAGTCAAAGGCGAGGGGTGAGGCGAGTTGAGGGCCCTGTTTAGGGCACCCTGGGGCGCTTGGTGCGCGATCGCAGCGGCGCTGCTGCCCTTACCCGCTTCATTCACGGCCAGACCCCGGTGAGACCCGCTTGTGAGAGGCCGGGGCTGGTCGGAACTAGGCGAGCGGTACAGCGGCGCGGGTAGTGGCGGTTGACGTCGGTGGCGATCCGGGCGCGGGGGGAGAGGTGGGATCCATCCAAGCGCGGCCAATTGCAATGGGACAATGAGCGGTTATTATACAAGATTAGGTCCGCCACCTAGTGGGGACGTCAGTGCGGGCGAATAATGAGTTGTAAACCTATTATGATGCGTAAAGCCGCTTTGGTCGCTGGTGGGGGTAAGCCCCGCCCATGCCGGTTACGCCTGTTTTCCCTATGATTTGATCTTTCATTTATGATATCTCAAGCGGACTCAACCTATTAGTAATGAAACCTATTTGATAAAATGAAGTAGATTCTAATTGACGTCTTACCAACATTTCTGCGTCTCTCATGGCTTTCTAATCCGAACTGTTAAACAATGAATGTGGGTTCTTCACGTTTTTGACCCGTCATGACGTACTTATTTTAAGTTTATACAATAATTATGATATTTGGCCATTGTTTAGAATATTAATCGGATAGAACCTACTTTGGCCGATCTATTGACATATAAATTACTCTTGTGTTATTAAAGATAAATGGCTCATCGAGCAGGTTTCATAAGTTAGGTAAAATTACTCTTCCTCGAGTTAAGTTTTACAATTTAGAATGAAATAATTATAGCCAATTAGAACAATCTTGCTAAAAATGATCGCGCTTGACACGGCGGTCGTATTTAGGGGCGTGTCTGTTAGATATACTCGATTTGCGTGAGATTAGCTTTGCCAGTCTGGCTTATGTACTTGCTCAGATCACATTAATAATTTCTTATATACTTTTATACACTTTAACTGGTATAATTATACAATGTTAGGGTACTCTACCTACCTAACGTCTACCTACTTTTGACATGGATTTCTAAGTGAAATGGGATTCTAGCTGGGGTCAGTCTTTATTTACTTATACAATCTAGGTACTTATATATTATATATTTCTTACGTGCGGTCCTGATTGTCCAAGTTGTCTTCTGTCGTTCATAACAATTTTCATTGAGTGTTAGACCCACTAACCACCAAGCAATTTAACGAAAACCCCTGAAGAACCATTTCTTACACCACTTGACACGATTTAACTAACTACCTTCACTGGCTCCGCGACCCAAAGCGAGTCTTTGCCTCTGACACGAGTTTTCGCCACTTGACCCGATCTTGTGCCATTTTCGAGACGATTTACTCACCAGTATTAGTTCCACCCGTAAAAATCCAAGCTCCCGTGGTCTTCGCAGCCTTCAGCAGTCCTTTCCTGAGCACTTTCTTCAGCTTAGGCTGCAGGTCGAAGTTGGCTTTGCCGCCCTGGATGGTGATGAGGAGTTTCGGCCGGTCCAGCTGCCATTCCCTCGTCAGCAGCTGGACTATCATATCGGAGCGGGTGTCATGGGCGAGTCGGACGTACTGTGGAGGGATAAGAGTCATAATTTCTGGTAAATTAGGGGATACTCTTAAATAAATCGATAAATCGAATTTAGCTCAAAATAGAGCTCTAATAGAGCTCATAAGAAAGCTCAAAGTCACCCAAAGGGCAATGGAGAGGGCTATGTTGGGAATTTCTCTGCACGGTAACCAGAAATGAGGCTATCCGCAGCAGAACCAAGGTAACCGATATAGCTCTCCGAATCGCTAAACTTAAGTGGCAGTGGGCGGGGCACATTGCACATAGAATCGATGGCCGTTGGGGCGGAAAGGTTCTCGAGTGGCGACCTCGTACCGGAAGGCGCAGCGTGGTTCTGTGTTTTATTTGACATCTGGTTCTATGCTCTGACGTTGTTGGTACGCAAATTGGTATTTCAAAAGTAAGTACTTGGCTAATGCAAGCAGTAGTTTGTTTTTCTTCGTAATTGAGAACTCGAAAAAATCGAAAGCTGATTGAGATTTACACGCTAGTGATCTAAGCATATTATTGTAGCAGGTTCAAATAAATAAATACAAAAACTTTAGCCCCAATGCGCTGGCGTGTTTTCCCGCTGGTACATTTGATTACCACATTTAATAGGGGCCCACTTTTATGTCAGATTGTTTGTGCTTTAGCAGCAAGGCCTTCCAGAAACTCCAAGTCTGCTAGGTGCCAAGGCGTCAGGAACTTTGATATCTAAGTTTGACAGGTCCTAGTGTATCCTACCTGTGCTTTAGTAGGATGCGGGCCTCCCTGGAACTCCACGGTGCCGTAGGCGTCAGTGGGCGCCGAGTGAGTGTGGCGCGCCGGCACCCACGCCTCGCCGGCCGTCGCCACCGCGATGTTGGCGCCATGAGCTGTCTTGCTAAGACCGCACCAACACCTGTGGAAATTTATAAAGTTTAGCATCATCGTCATGTTAATGGAACTTCTTTGGAACTAAGTGCAAGATTTGAAGAGGTTATTACCATTTTTTTATTTTTTTAGGGAAAAAGTTTTCATGAAAGTCACCGTGTTAATTATATCCAAAACCTTGGAGTGTAAAACCAAAAAAATAGTTAATTCACTACCCGCTACGCCGTAGTCCGTAGCAGCTGTATCTCCGTATGTTCGAATTTGTAGCGATTTAACACATGCTTGTTGAAGTTTTCATTCTCTAAGTATGTTATTTATACTCATCGAATTTGCGAGCGAAGCGAACGAAGTTCTATGCTTCAACTTGGCCCAAAAAACGTTTGACTTGACTGTCCATAGTGTCCGGTGTCAGGTGTCTGTCCCGCTATTCTCCTCTAGATGCCACATTTCTCAGCCGATTCTCTTGAAAATTTGTGAGCAGGTTAGTTAATTATAGATTTTTTGAATGATGGGCTGGGCTCACAGATTCACTAGTCTCTCTCTCTTTATTTGTAGTAGATATCCAAATAGCAACGAAAAAAAGGGAAAGGGAAAGTTCGCAATCAGACTACATTAAAAATCCGTCACCGTCATTGAGCAATAATCAAACTAAAACAACAATTTCTAGAACGGACGCAATTAAACACTTCTAATGCGACAAAATAATGGCTAACCAGACGAGTTAAAAATAATGGCTAACCAGACGAGCTAAAAATAACGAATGCACAGCGACAGACAATTACTTGTGAATCACCGGGAATCCTTTGAAAAACTTCGGGGTTCTCGTCCAAAGCGAGGCGACACGAAAAGTAAGCTGTCACAGTAACCCTAAAACATCTTATCTCCATATGACTCTCAATGTAACTTTCGACCTTTTGACTGAAGGTGGTGGCCGTAACGAACTGTCCTACGTCTCGTGCTAATTGCCCCCGTGGAAAAGGGTCAGGTTTGTGCTGAATAAAAACGAGGTCTTCACGCGTTGGGGTCATAAATCGGTTTGGGGTAAATGTAGCTATACCTACTGGAGTGTAAAAGGTAAAGCCGCTTAACATTGAATACTTAACTATGTATAACGGTATATGTGTACGTACGGTTACTGAAATAAAAACTTAAAGGTAAAAAACCTAAATTTCTGTTGGGTCTCTGAAATTTATGAGTAATTTGTCTTTTGGCATCATTATTTTAAAAGCCGTTTTTCGCGAAACATAATGACGACGCAATTGAATTAATATCACATCCTGAAATAATAAGAAAGCTTTCAGTTCAACATGGTTTTCAGAATTATGCAATTCGGAAAAATATGCTTGCCGAAGATATGACTAATCGGAATTGTGTAGTGCAACTTAGCCTAGAATGTACCACTGTTGTGCAACTACGTTTATACTAAATCACTTAATCTTGATACCTTATATTAAAAGTGTAATCTGAAGTAGATATGACAAAACGACAAACTATTTTATTCTTATATTGTGTGTTTTCGTCTTGTAATTGGATAATGTGTAAAATCAGATTATAAATTTCCGAGATTCTCCCCTACATACGTATAATACGAAATAATTCAAAAATATTTCTTTATTTATAGATATTTATATACGTAAACACGGGACGTCTTTGCAGTTAGAATTCAAAGCCACTTGATTGGATGCCGAATTGGAACCTTGGAGACGGCAATTACTTACAGATCTAACTATTTGCAATTCTGCACACTACTATCAGATTCTCCGCAACTTTAATCTCGTTCAATTTCTTACCACTTAGACTCGAATACGAGACCACTTCAGGAGGACTCGAAAATAATCGATAGCAAGTAGAATCTTGGATCTAATTGCAAACTCGGTGCAGTCCAGAAGTCGTTACAGAGACTTGTGGTTACTTTGCAAAAGGTTTCTGTTGGTCTAGTTGATACTTAGAACCAAGGTGAAAGGATTCTTATTTCCGAGTACAGATCGCATCAAATAAAGGGTAGAGTCTGTCGAGGGAGTCGTGGCATAAGCACTAGTTTAATTCTTTATATGGCAGCAATTTTATCAGAGAAATGAGCGGTAGTTATAAATACCTATCTCACCGCTATCTATTTGTGATCCAGTTGTTGGAACTTGCCGCATTTTTGTTACGACATGACTCCCTGGTCAGACTCTGGCTACCAAAGTTTCTCCGAGGTTTCCCCGAGGCATACAGTATGGGGTTCTTCAAAAAGGGGTGTACTTATAAATTCTTTAAGGGTCGACTACGGTAACCACTTACCATCAGCTGGGCCGTAAGATTGTTTGCCACCGACGTGGTATAGAAAAAAAAGTGATCAAATGTAACAGAAAAGTAACTTGACAATACAGAAGACCGCAGCCATCATTGTCAGCCTAAAGGCCACAGGGAGGGGGTTAGCTTTTCGGTGAAGGAAAACATCGTGAGGATCTCCGGTCTAATCCCAATAAGGTATTGTCCGGTGAGAAGACAGTCGCTTTCGTAAAACTAGTGCCTATGCCAAATCTTGGGATTAGGTGTCAAAGCGGACCCCGGGATCCTGTAGGGCACAACCGGGAATAATGCTAGGAGGGTGATGAAGGCAGGTATTGTTCCCTTCTAAAAGTGAAATGAAAAGCTTAACGACACCGCATAAATTTCACAAATATCGATAAGGTAATAAAAACACAATAATCGATAAGGTAATAGAAATTACTGGAACCGTACAAATTACTGATATTTTTTTTAGGTTTAAAAATATAAAAGGGAAGAAAACATGCCTGGTGACGATAATCCCATTCAGATCTCAAACAATTATGAAACTACAACCGTTTTAATATTGCTTGTTAGAGAGAGAAAACGCTCGCAGATGGTGACGTTACGATCTGCGAGCATCATAGTAAATGGCAATCGTTTCATAAGAAGGTGCGTTTTTAGGAAAAGGGACAGAATATACACCCTCTTAAAACTTTGGAGACTTGTAAATTTATGATTATTTCACGAACTGCTTTACTTTTTTCTACATTCGTCAATATTTTTAATCCTTTTTTTTGTTTTATTTGGTGTCTGCACCCCTATTATTGTGAGCAACAGGCGAACTTTATCGATCTGGGTTCTGGATCGAAATTAACCATTAGGAAAAAGCTGCACACTGTGGAATCTGAATTGGTATTTCGTTTGAGTCATGATTGGCCCGAAAAGTAGCCAGAAAGTTGGGGTGTGACGTTCCGCTACACGCATCGTTATAATTATATCACCACTATACTTGCTCTGTTGGTACGTGGTGATGGGTTCATGTTGGTGATGTAAGTTTGATTGCCGTTGTAGTATTAAAAAAGTCAAGAAAAGGACATTGTTCCTACGTGGGCCAAAGGTGAGTTAAGGCCTCCACACACCGGTCGTGGTTGCGGGTCGGGCGCGGGCCCGCGCAAGTTGTGAAACATTGAAACTACACTTCAAACACACATCGAACACGGTTCGATGTGTGGCCGCGCTAAGTTACAACTCGGGCAGCGCGGCCGCGGGTCGTGCGCGGCGCGTGTCGGGCGCGGTGCGGGTCGGGCGCGGCGCTTGATCTGTGATAGTTCCGTAAGTAAAATGGATGCCCCTTCGAGAGCGCGATTTTTTTGTTAACATTTATAGTATAATGAGTACCTACTACTAGTAGTAAAAAAGTTACTGAATTTTGACGTTGATTAGGTATTATAGAGCGTTTTCTCAGCGACCCTTCTAAATCCAAGAAAATATTATACAAGTGATATTTTTCTTCAATTGAGTATCGCATTTAACAACTGTAATCTCCCCTTTAGTTTGCTAAAACTGTCATTAAGTGATAACTTCAGTATAATCTAAAACAAATAAAAAAGATATAAGTACCTACCTATTTCCTCTAAAAGATTAAACTAAGTGAGTTTTGGTCGGCGGTGTCTGGGTGTCCGTTTACGCTGGGTATATATTAAAACAGTATTTGTATTCTCTTTGCCGTCCCTTTGGAACCAACGCGTGTCCAACGCGGTAGTAACGCAGGTCCGCCGTGGGCCCGCGTTACTACACGCGGTGGCGTGTAGTAACGCGGGCCCACGGCAGCTGCGGTGTGAATATACCACACATCAACCGCGCCCGACCCGCGCCGCGCTCGACTCGCGTTCGATCTGTGGAGGCCTTCAAAGGTTGTGAATCGGATAACAGCGCGATTAGATCTGCGATTGTAGAACCATTTACATAAAACAAACGCAGTTCAACCCTGAAATTAAACGCTGATCGAAAAATAAACTGGAGTAAAGTCGGTAAGCCGCTTGTTTTATGTAAATGGGGATGTTTACTTGATTATATGTTGTTGTTATACGCACGTTAATGGCGTTCTTATCAACAAAACAACACTTTAAACTCACGCGCTTTGTGCATCCTGACGAAATGTCAGAAATAGAGGTAGTTAAATAAATAGATTCGGCTGGTATTAGCAGTATACACTGCTAGCCACAAACCTCTGATGGATTCTAACCCTGGGGAATTTTTGAATTCCTTCGCAAATGTGAGCAGGTTTCTTCACGAGGTTTTCCTTCATAGACAACGTGTACTTATACCTACGTATTAAGTAGGTAGGTTTTTGCGTTGATGTGTTACGTATTAAGGTAAGGTACCTGAAGGTGCAGGCTGTAAGTGTAGGTTGACCTGAGGCCCTAGCACGATAGGTTTTATAGTTATGTTTTACGTGACATTTCTGTAGTTTCGCCGTAAAACGTGCCGATAAAACCTATCCTGCTAGCGGGGCTGGTAAGAGATTTAGCCTCAAAAACCAAAATTTTGCGTATTTACTCTACATAAAACTCGTAGGTATACTAACGTAGGTATTGTACTATCTAAAATGGCGAATGCTCCTAAGACGTCGTTCTCGACATGACTTCGCGAAACTCTTAGCTGGGGCAAAATATATCAGCGATAATATCATCCCCGAGGGTTAGGGGAGCAATGCCGCTCCTATTTTGCTTGAACTTTTAATATGGTGTTTGATAGCAGTAAACGTATCGTGCATTATTACCAATAAGTAAATCTCGGAAAATCACACGTCAACAATTTTTAGCCATTTAAAAGATTTCTGAATAAGTACATAAAGATTTTAAAAAAACCGGTCAGTTGCGTTAAGGTCACGCGCAGTGTATAACATAGTTATATAGTAAACACCGATCTAGAAGTAGGAAGTTATTTTTAAACACAGCAAACAAGTTAATTGATTTGAGGATTCAGTGTGTTGGCAAGTAGAGGCAAATGCAGGTCCCTACTCAGAGCCTGGTTTAGAGTTCTGACCGCCCTACGCTGACTATGAAATGTAAGTAAAGGTTCCACTCACCGAACGCGTGTCGTGCGCGGCGCGTGTCGGGCGCGGTTGAAGCGGTATATTCACACCGCAAGCGGGCGGCGTGTAGCAACGCGGGGGTACGCGGCGGGCCCGCGCGTCATATCTCTCTCACTACCAACACATTTAATATGTATCTCACTATCTCTATCACACTCAGCAGCGCGGGCATGCGCGGGCCCGCGCTGCACACGCGACGCGCACGACAAGCGGGCGCGCTGCCGAGTTGTAACTTTAGCGCCGCGGGCCCGCGGGGGCCCGCGTTCGGACAGCGTTCGATGTGTGTTTGAAGTGTAGTTTCAATGCTTTGCGGGCCACTTGTGCGGGCCCGCGCATCACACGCGCCGCGCACGACACGCGTTCGGTGGGTGGAGGCCTTAAGTCTCAGCTCAGTGCCGCGCCCCCCGCCGCCCCCTTGCTTGGTCCTTGCGCCCTGGGCTCTTAGCCTCATTAGCCTGTGGGTAAATCAGAAACTGCCCCACTCCCAACACATCGCATCCTTGGCGTCCTGACCTTCCACACCACCATGTACAAGATACCTACAGAGCAGATAGTCGCGTTATTATGGCTGCGGTTTTCCGTAGGGCTCGGCCACGTGTCTGCGTAAAAATCCACGTTGCGGCACCGCAGAAATTCACGGCGCAACGTCGTGAGAACGCGCCGTGGATTTCAGAGCGTTGCAATCATGTTTTTTTAAGGTACTGCGTTGTAATAGTACACATTATTCGGCGCGCGCCGCGTTGCGACTTTACACGATGCCATGGAGTGGATTTCTACGGCGCCGTAACGTGAGATTCTAAGGCGCGCGCCGCGCCGGAAAAATACACGACGCCGCCCCGCGCCGTGGATTTCTGTGGCGCCGCAACGTCAGTTTGTGCACCGCTGCGCCGCGCTGTTTTACGGCGGCGACGAACGTGCCGTGGACATGTGGCCGAGGAGAGGTACAGTCAGCATGGTACAGTTAGTAGTAGCCAAATATATCGTAACACATCCTTACTTTTACAGTAATAAAGACGTGTACCGAAATATTTGGCTACTTTGGCTGCTACTAACTATATGCATGATGTTGACTGTAGTTACTTCCCCAGTTTGGACTGCTCCAAACATGAGCGAGATGACATCCCCCTCTACATTTATATGTATATCGCTAGCTAGTAGGTAATAGATACATTTCACTAACTGAAACAGCCAATTAGTACCGACTTAATTGTTACGCAACACGTCTCGAATACAAAAGGCACAGCCCTTAAGCCAGGGATGTGTTGCCGCATCTGCGCAAATAATTCGCACCGCATCCGCAGATTAAGGGGCAGCTCTCCGTTAATGTAACTAATGGGGATTAGATTATACTTGGCAGCGCCTGTTGCTTATAAGTTATAACATTACATCACATTGAGAGCCATATTAGCTAGCAAGGCAAGCTTTCAATATGCCACAATTTTTCTGCTTTGCCTTGAGGTTGAATGCTTTTTTAAATAAATACAGGGTGTTTTTTAACCGTCTTAGAGTAGAAGCCCAGTTAATGTATACATTACAAAGAACTTATTTTTTTTTAATTAATGTTGTTTTTTACTTTATTAATATTAATTTAAATCATCCAGCCGAGTGACCGCAGTGACCGCTAGCCGCCATGTTATGTAGATAGGTGTACGAACTCTAACCGGGAGAATGAACTTCGCACCGCGCGCCACACAAGATTTTTCAAACTTAATTACCTGTTATTACCTACTAAAAACTTAACGAATACATTTTTTTTCACGAATGATTAGTACATTTTGGATACTTTAAGTGGGCTTCGGCTCTAACAGGGTTAAAAAACACGTTGTATTAGGGGACAATTTTACACAAATCAAACTAGCCCCCATAGTAAGCTCATTGGGGCTTGTGAGGCTACTAGACGATGATATATTTAATAGACATTAATACTTAAATACATAGAAAACATCCAAGACTGAAGCGCGGGTCCGCGCGGGCCCGCGCTGCTGAGTGTGATAGAGATAGTGAGATTACATGTTAAATGTGTTGGTAGTGAGAGAGAAATGAAGCGCGTTCGGTGGGTCTTTATTTGATATGCGATCTGAGGCTTTATTTATTGCCGCCCGTGGTGAGTACAAAGGGTCACGTCACTCCCTAGCCACGAAGTGGGATTTTCCACACGCGTATTGTGCGGTAATTGCTATTTTATGTCCAGGTATGACGCGTAACATAACGTGTATTGTAAACATTATGCTGTTTTTCAGAACCTTGTTTAATTTTAAGTGATTTTATAACTAGTTACTAAAAATATGCAATGTGCAAAATTGATATTTTTGCATCGAATTAATGCGTCGCAATATGCACCAAAGTTTTCATCGGAAACAACATATATATGCAAATAGTTCATCGCAACACGAGGTCTATCTGACACGAAATTTTGCATGGCAACATTCTTTTCATCACACTTCTCACTTCACTACACGCTCGAAAAGGGCTTCATAATGCGCAGACATACTGAGCTACGATAGCCTATATTATGCCCATGGCGTAATAGTTTTTTTCTTAAATTGTATCTGTGACTCATGGGGCTGTTACAATAAAGCAAAGAGGGATTATATCAAATGTCTGATGTCTGAAAATGTATTTATATAAATAAATTTAAACTTAAAAATACAACTAAAACATGTTTAACAGAATTACTTACAGATTTAATATGTAGTTATTTATTGTCTATGTAAAATTTATTTAAGTGTTTTCAAATCGTGGCTGACCGAAGGGTCTTTGCCAAACGCGCCTCACGTCAAATTCAACAAAATGGACAACTGACATGTTGCAGATTTTATTCTGATTTGTATTAATTGCATCTAAAATGTATTGATTTCCTCGCAAATATCATGAAAAAAATGGTGTATTACACGGGTGTAAGAATATTGCAAACTCGAGTCATCAAAAGTCTTCTGATACTCTTCATCGCAATATTCCACTTACGCCCCTCGTTAAATAATGTACTATTACCTAACCGTGTATTACCTACATAATATGTAAATTACATTAAAATCTTGTTTCCAGAAAAAGTGACGGGACATAATATTATGTTATTTCTATACACAATATTTAAAAGGCCTACCTTTTAAATATTGTGTACATGGTTGATATTACTTAATGCGACAGACTTTTTATAAAACTGTCATTCAAAATCAAAATGAAGCTAGAAGATTACAATTCCAATTACAAAGTCTGCCACATTTAGTCATCTCTACCATACCTACCTATCAAACATTCTGCATAGAATTAGAAAATAATTATGTCCAGTCACTTTTTCTGGAAATAACATTTTTCATATAATTTACATATTCGTTCTACATTTCGAAATAAAAATGATAATTTTCAGTGACTAGGCATGTTCTTGTTCTTTCCGAGAATCCTACGCCTACGGCAAACACGCGTACACTATCTTAATTGTAACAAGGCGAAAAATGTATTTACTCACATATATATTAAATTATTTTTGTATTAAGCAGTAACGCTGCTAACGAAATACTAAATTAAATTGAAAGGAAAAATTTAATGCTCCGTATAATCCGGCTTGGAGCATTAAATTTTTCCTTTAATTTAAATTCACAAATATTTTGGATGTATAGACGACGTCCTGATGGGCCGGGAGGCAGCGAGCATGCGCCACAATAATTTTAAAGTGTAAAATGTCTCGCCAAATCGTTCTCTAGCTCTAACAACATGAAATAGAACCCCGTTGTACATTCTACCGAGACGTTAAGAAAATTAAAGTTAGTTCAGGAACACGCGGTGCACGCTCGTTCGTACATTTTTAGTTAAAACTACGAGGCAATGTTTTTGTCACTAGGTGAATGAGGTAGTATAGTCCGAACGTTTTCTAGAACGGAACTTTTCTTAAAAAAAAGCTCATTAATCACAAACAGTGTTTATTTAATTAAGAAAGGATTGGGCTCTATACACAATGGTCAACATTGCTAAGTAGTATTTTTTAATAGTATTTTCTTTGACATAAAGCCAAAAAAATGCACTAAATAAAATGTTGCAATAACTGTAATAAGGTTTGTTATAGCTGTGAACGGCGCACACTGTAGGGCTATCGCGAGTGGCTATGGAAAACCACATTACGATACTATTCTCGACAGCGAATAAATGCGCTTCGAATAGATTTCGATTGTCACAAATTCGAGCCGTCTGTATCTCATGGTACCGATGTTCTCCGGCAACAACTACAAAACGTTAGTCGCTGCGTTTAGTTTTCGATGCGTTATTTAACGTTGGTCTCTACAAATTAGACAGACAATATCGAAAAATACCGTATCGACTGTAGTAAACTATTTCTCCTGCAAATTAGCGCGTGATAACTTATTATTCTGTCAAGAGATACCGTAAATTCGATCGAAACCTATCAATAAAAAAAACCATCATAATGCGTTGTTCTACAAGAAAACATGTTCGAATAAGCTATATGAATGTTGAAGCTATTTTAGGCTTCAGGTAATCTACACCTTTAAATTTCTCCACTTACGCTATTCGCGTATTCTGTATATGTATATAAACGACATAAGCTAGCATTGAAATTAAAGCGATAAATGATAGTGACAAGACTAAATGTTGAAAAAATTAAATGGTACTAACTGCATTACGTGTTTTTGTGTGTGTCTAAAACACGAACATGTTTGCCTAAGTAATAAGTCCACGATTGGTAGTGAATGAATTAATATAATGTAATGTCATTGATATGTCATTATTTTGTTACGAGAAAAAAAAGAAAATTAAACAGTAGGTATGCGCCCAGTATTATAGGTAGGTATCGCGGCGAATCTTGATCCCTCTGACAGCTGTCATCTCCGCACATTGTATAACCTTATAACGTAAAATTGTACTGAGATCGCAGCTGCTAGGTGGCAGCTGTCATCTCAGTACATTTTTACGTTCTAGAATCTTGATAGATCAAGATTCGCGGTAATACGTATAATATGACGTATTGGCGACATCACGAGTAGAATGCAAAAACGCCATTTCAAAGTACGACATACTATTTTTAGGTGGCATATTATTATCCATCCAACAATTTTTATTACTGTTCCGGTATTTAATAACACGAATTCCGGAATGAAGTTTACCGTACTTCAGAGCATTAAATTGTCTTAGGTTTTACAAGTTAGTTGAAGTTTTATGTTGTCTTGTGATTTAAGATTTAATTCATAGTTCTTATAAATAAAAAAACAACAGACTATCTACACATTTTGAACCCACTCGATACAACCAACAAAGATAAGAATAAGAACAATATTAATAGACAATGGTGGACTGGTGACTTGGTAATGGTTGCGGAAGTCCGCTGAAGACGGGTGGCGCAGAATTGGTCCTTGTGGTACCCTTTTGGGGGAGGCCTATGTCCAGCTGTGGACGCCTTTCGGCTGATACGATGACATACAAGACTTTCGATTGATAAAAAGGCACCCAAATCGGTTCATATGTGGAGCTACGATGCCAAATAAAGTGTACACACAGATACACATGTCGTCAACTTACATTCTCGTTTTCGCCGTTTCGCCATATATATACTCACTAAATATTGTTTCCTAACATTGTTTGACTAGGTGAAAACCCTTTTCTTTCCGCGTAGCGGCAATAATAACGTTACAATTTAAACCATCAAATGATAACAACAGAGTGTAAATTACAAAATATAGTTAACATCATAAAAATATATGAGACTCGAAAGTTTTAAAAATGTTTTGTTTGTCGGCCATGAGCAAATTTAGAGATACAAATAACAAATAGAACAACTATGCACTTAAACGAAACATTTCACGACCAAAACATCAATTTACGTGATTTGCCGTACAACGGTTAGTTCGAAGATAATACAATATCAATTTATATGCGCCGTTTCGGTTGTCACCAGCGAGGGTCCGTCTTTGACCTGTTTTCTGCCTTTTTACGTCGTTTAAAGGTGGTTTTCCACCGGCGATGCGAGGCGGGGCGTGGATGGGCGAGAATTAAAATTAGTATGGGACTTACTACCTATTTCCACCGCGCGCGCGCTCAGTGCAAATAGGTAGTAAGTCCCAAACTAATTTCAATTCTCGCCCATCCACGCCCCGCCTCGCCTCGCCTGTGGAAAACCACCTTTATTGTAGTTAGTCCCATACAAACATTTGATCCACTCAGAAGACTGGTTCGAATGGCAGCGTGAAAATATTTGTTAAATAGCCAATTACTTATTCATCATCATCATGATCATATCAGCCGAAAGACATCCACTGCTGGACATAGGCCTCCCCCAAAGAGTGCCAAACCAATCGGTCCTGCGCCACCCGCATCCAGCGGACTCCAGCAACCTTTACCAGGTTATTGCTTATTAGTATACAGCATTATACTGACACATGCTCGTCCTTGGCGCTGGGCACGAAGTATTTACACTCGCGTTTCTGGAAGGTGCTCTCTATCCAACTGCGGGTGGTTTTCTGAAACAAGAACAACAATATTTTGGTGAACCGGCTAGTTTCCTCATGGTAAGATTTATAGCGTGGACCACCTGCGGGCGGTTGCTACAATTTTGTCGGAGGAGTGCTGACCTGTAGGGAATGTGGTCGCAAATTCTCTGCAAAGATACGCTACGTTAGTCACCTGAGAGCTCACGAATGATGGAAAATTACTAACTGGAGTGTTAGTCATTTTTCCAGTCACTGTGGTCGAAATCAGCCAGGATAAGGATGATGATAATGATGGCATCGTTATACATATAATGCTAGCTTCTGCCCGCGACTCCGTCCGCGTGGAACTCGTTTATATCGTAGCTCCATACAAACTTTCACCCCTTGGGGGATGATTTCCGGGATAAAAACTATCCTATGTCCTTCCCCGGGATTCAAACTATCTCCATACCAAATTTCATATCAATGCTCAGTGGTTTAAGCGTGAAGAGGTAACAGACAGACAGACAGACAAACAGACAGACACTTTCGCATTTATAATATTAGTATGGATAGTATGGATTAGTATGGATTTATGGTTATGATTTTCCATAATAGTTTAACGTATAGTTTAACGCCATAATGTATTAGTTTTAAGCTTGTATTTGTATGTTACTATGATCAAACTCACAAACTGCGATGTATACTGTTTGTGTTGCCCTCCCACCCACTCACTTAAAGGCTTCGACGGAAGACCAGCGCTGGCCAACAGGCCTGCACCATGCTGAGTCGGGGCCTTTTCGTGGCATACCTGTTGTTTTTGTTTCTGTGTTCACTTTTGTTATTGTTTTGTATGTGTCACGAATAAACGTTTTCTATTCTATTTTATTCTATTCTAATGGTTAGGTTGAGTAGGTATCATATTGGTCACTGATCGCCTCGCAAACTCGCACAGCACTGGTGGATACTAAGGGCCGGTTGCACCAACTTACGATTACATCAGACTGATCAACGTTAAATGTGACGCCGCCAGCTGTCATTCCATAGAAACTTGTCAAATTTTCCATACATTCAGTATTTAACGAACACCGCTTACGATTACAGACGCTTTGGTGTAAGTCTTATAATTTTATAATATACTACTATCAAACGTTAAACTGTTACCACTAAAGTGTGCAAACGGGACCACCTCTGTTGCGCTCTCTGTTGCACTAATCATGGCAGGTAAGTACATGCGCCTTATGTATATATTACCCAAATGAATACCCCAATATTATAATACAAACTCGTAACAGTTTACGAGTCTAGATGCAAAGGATTGAGCCATGAAACTGTACAGGCAGAAACAGGGCGATTCGGCACATTTTTATGTCGATTTTAGTGTCGACCCCGTTCGTAATTTAGTCATAAACACCTGAATACACAAAGTATTGAATTTGTTACGGCTGAGAACGGAGGCCGTTAATTTATCATCGTGTAATGCTTGGGGAGTTTATGCGACACTTTCACTACCAGGAACCCGCCGCAGTCCGCCCGCAGGTAGTCGCTTTCCGCTATATACGAGGAAAACCAAGGGATCGGCTACGAACGTAGCGAGTAGCGATTCTTGGGCGCGAAAGTGTTAATTTAGCAGCATAAGAGCTTTTCCCTCCCTTATGGTGGCAAGTATATCTCTGAATTAAATAATATGAATGGACACATTGCAAATATCAAGATACACATGATTTGTGACATCAGATATCTATACTCTAAGCGTTTGTTATGTCCGTCCGGATGGGAACTTTGACAGTTCTGTGTTATGACAGCTCCCGGCGCCATATTTAACGTTAAACGGCCATTAAGTGTTATCGATGCAACCCGCCCTAATAGTCTAAGGGTGCGTTGTTCGATACAATCTGACTGAACGGAAAGTTTGACAAGTTTGAAAGCTGCCGGCACCATATTTAACGTTAAACGGTCAGTAAAGTGTTGTTTATGCAAACCGCTCTAATCTCAATCTCAAATTGAAAATATGTCTACTAATCAGGGCTTGTCCCCTAATATTTATTTACTAATATTTAACTATAGGCATGGCCATTTACTAAAATATTCCGCCACTAAGTTGGTATCTACCTATACTCTATGTAGGTATATGAAGCTATTCGCAACATTTCACCCATGTTGGCCTAAAAATCAAGCAGATCAGTTCGGATGCAAATTGGCACTCCTACGCACATGGGCCGTCGTTATTCAGGGGCTCAATTTTGAAACGGGGTAAAAACGTAATAAAATCGAATCCGATTCGGATTGAATCGCTCCTCTCGCTTCTATATTCATGCGTTGTCTTATTTATAAGAGTGTGTGACGCACATATACTATATTATTCTGGCACTGAGAGGCTCTGGCTTTCCCGTGGCTTATATCCAGCCTGCGGATTTTATAGGATTCGAAATAGAAAGCATTTTTACTGATACAGTTGAGCAAACGTTCGTTAGTGCTAACGTACCTTTAAGATAATATTTAGCGTGATTAATAGGGATAAAGTGATATAGCACTAAGATGTAAATGTTATAAAGATGTATAAATGCCGCGGTCGACAGTAGGTACAAAGGTAATTTATGGAGTTGATTACGTTACTAAACAGTTGAGCGAACGTTCGTTAGTGCTAATATGCCTTTAAGATAATATTTTAGCGCAATTGGTAAGGATAAAGTGACATCACAAATGTATGAATGTCGCGGTGGAGAATATACATAGCTAATTGTATGATTGATTACATAATATATGTTAATTAAATGAGCTGTTTCTGTTTTCAGAGGTGTGCAGCAACAATAACAGAATATTCCGTTTTTATATTTATTTAATTTATTAACAGATTTTTTTACTGACGAAACCGAGGTGCTAAGAAAAATTTACCTACAACACGCAATTGAAATAAATATACACTTAGCTTTTAAAATGATCTGTGAAATTTAATACTAGATGGACAGTTTATTAAAAAAAATGTAGTCACAGGGCTATTTTATAATACCTGTCTACTAGCTTTGGCCCACAAAAACTCCCAAGTTCCATGCCAAAATACATGTACCTAGGTATATCTCAGAGTCAGTCCAATTACAGTACTTACACTAATTACAGACATACATATACCTCATGTCATTGTATGCAAAGTTTCGTTACAATCCAACACGTAGTTTTAAAATGAGAGCGTAACTACGTTTGTATGGAGAATTGAGCTTACTGCGGACTCTTAACACGTATTCAAGTAAATGTAAATTAATCATAACTACAAATATAAACATAACTATTACTGTACAATGTTCACAACCGGTGCACTATTGCGTGTGTATAGGACATGTGGTAACCCTAGCAGCACAAAGCGGCAAAGGAGTCACGTAATCACATTATCCGAAAGAAAGCTTTTAGGTAACGGCAGATCCAGCCGATGTCAGATGCTGGAGATTTTACGTTACACTGAACTACGAATATTTTTTTAACATTTGGCATCTAGCATCTGTGTGTGTCACATGCATTTTTAGATAACGACATAGTCTACCCCATGATTTTACCTGTAATAATAACAATGCCACCGCATCTCGCTGCGGTCTGCGGAGACATGTACAAAAATCACCGCACGCAGGTGCGGAGCAGTCTGTGGTACCGTGCGGAATTTATATCCAAACTGAGGGTGCGCTCGCGTACAACTGTCGCCGGACGAAGGTGCGGTGTAGTGTTAAGTACCGTGCGGAATGTATATACAGTAATGCGTGGCACTGATGCTCCAGGCAAAATAGGGTTTTGAAAAACATTAATTTATGATAGCGTTTCTTGGTTTATTTCATTTTAAAATGTTATTCTAAGATGATTTTATTCAAGAATCCGACAAACTTTCCACCCGGAAGTAATTATGTAGATTTAAATGAAGCATGCATTGTCTTTTTTTGTACGATTTATCTTGAATATTATAGAGCAAATGTAAATGAATCAAAATAAAGACAAACTTACTTATTAATATTTTTTATGACCTTTTCAGAAGCTAGTTGATTTATAATTTTTTTATGTCTGTAATTTTGTCGGATTTTGTCGCTGGGTAACTATTTCATTGATAATATATCCGTTACACATAAAAAATAAGCTATTATAAATTATTTCCAAAATTTTAATTTTTTCCATTTCCAAGTTGTTAGTTCATAGATTGGACTATGGCATACAACGTTGCGAGCCGTCGCTCCGCACGCCGCAGCGGGATGCGACGGCAGTGTGATGACCAGGGATCGGATTTTACATCGCACGGTAAGACGAAAGAAAACTATGGAGTCGATATTAACATTAAAACTTTACTCATATTCATACTCACCTATTTTCCTTGTCCCGTAATTATTATTTATTTATCATGATATAACTATTTCAAGTTAGTTACGTCCCTAATTATCCAGACCATATTGTTGCGATAGACCTAACGGTGAGTATTGGTCGCTTTATTTAATAGTGTGTCTCACGTGTTAATCATTAACGGCTTTAGACGTGGTGTTTGCAAACTATGCATACACTGTAATAACTAACTTAATTATTACGTGAACATTTTATTATTTGACTCATAATGTACCTAATAAACATGGTGTGGCAGTTAACATTTTTATTTACAATCAACTTTTGGTATTAATTAAATGAATGATTATGAGTATGAATATGAGTAAAGTATTAACGTTGATATCTACTCCATAGTTCTCTTTCGTCTTAGTTTTAGAGTTTCGTCGAGCCCTGGTGATGACCGCCTAAATTCTTCAAAATATGTTAGAGCAGTTAACATCGCAGCTGGTTTCCAGAAATACCATTCCATTCAACATTGCATATTTTTCTCTTCCCTTTAATTTGTAACGCGTAGCCCAGAGCACTTCTTGTGCTTTTATACAATACCTACTAGCTGTTGCTTCGTTTCTTTCCTTATAATTTCATTCGCATAGAAATGTTTGATCAGTTCAGAGGATATTTGCTATTCAGCTCTTGCAGGTGCAGTCCTAATTATGGCTGTTTAACGGAAACTTCTTCAATGAATTCCCCTTCGAAGCTTCAGACGGTCACAAGCTCACTTTCAATCTGGATGTCGAAGGTTCTCGTATCACAGGGTTTAAAAAAAAATACTTATGTACGAAATATAGTTTCATATTAAACAGTGGCTTTGCGGTGAAGGAAAACTTCGTGAGGAAACCGGTCTAACCCTACTAAGTCTAGGGTTCCCTTAGGGTTGGAATGTCAGATGGCAGTCACTTTCGTAAAACTAGTGCCTACGACAAACTTGGGATTAGATGCCAAAGCGGACTCCAGGCTCGTTTGAGCACTACCGGGAAAGACACTAGGAGGATGTGAGCTTGAGACAGTCACCGTATACAACTGATTTAGCCTAGTTGGTAGTGACCCTGCCTACGAAGCTAGAGGTTCTGGGTTCGTATCCCGGTAAGGGCATTTGATTGTGTGATGAGCGCGAATATTTGTTCCCGAGTTGTTTTCTATGTATTTAGGGGAACTCATTTACGTACCGGGACCTCGGCGGTTGATACTTCCGCGGGAATGTTGCGTGGTCGGCCATACGGCGGGACAGCGTTGTTGTGGCCCAAGAATTTGTTTCCGTGCGTATCGGTTATTCAATGTGATAACGCTCGAACATGCGCTATTAAAATTATGTCCGGTGATAAACAAATATTGTTTTTTTTCTGTTTATATGCCAAATAATAGCGTAGATAACTTGCCCGATTTCATGCAATGTGTTAGTGAGATGAACGCCGTAGTCAAAGAAAATAATGTTGAATCAGCATACCTACTAGGCGATTACAATGCTCACCCGCGAGAGTTATTTTGTGTCGAGTTAATGAGTTTTTGTGCCGAGCAAAACTGGGTCTATGCAGACATGGTGAAACTAGGTGACGATTCTGACACTTTTACGAATCTAAGTGATTCGCATGGATCAAAACGTTGGTTAGACCATTGCGTTACCACTGCCGCCGGGTGGCAAACTTTAGCTGATGTGTTTGTTGACTACGGCGTTTATTGTTCTGATCATTACCCCCTAGTGGTGAAATGTAATATTAATTTGGTTAAACCAAAGTTGTGTAGTCAGAGCTTACTATCGTACCATAATCAGATAACCTGGAGTGAGAGATCATCTCTCGAAATTGAAAAATACAGCGCTAAATTTAATGAAATTTTAAGGACTTGATTTTCCTGTTGAACTAAGAGCCTGCGCCGACAATTGCTGTAAAATGTAGACCATCTCGTGGTTCTTGATAACTTGTATATGAACATAATAAATGCACTTTGTGAGGCATCTATATTTAGTAAGGCGACGGCCAGCGGAGGGGGCAAAGGAAAAGTCATAGGGTGGAATAAACATGTGAGTGAGGCCCACAGGGAGGCGAGGCTTTGTTTTCAGAACGGGGTGTTGAGCGGTAAACGGACCGTGGGTCCTGAGTTTAAAGCGATGTGTTCCAGTCGAAAAGTATTTAAATCCAGACTCAGATGGGTACAACAGCACCAGGAGCAAATCAAAATGGATTTACTTGCCTCTCAGCATAGAAAAAATTATTTCCGAAACTTTTGGAACTTACTAAGAAAATGGAGACAAAGCCTGGTCTCTCTGTCACTGTCAACGGCATCTCAGACGTTAAAAAGATTGCCAACATGTTCAAAGAACATTTTATTTTAAAGTCGTCATCCAGTTGCAAGAGGGGGATTCTCGATGAAGAGTGGGAAAGTGACCTTCAGTTTCGTTTTGGCCCAAATGACGTCATCAAACCTTGATATTTGTGAGAGGTACGCTAAGGAGCACGACCTTAAATATAATGTCGTTAAAAGTGAGTACATGGTGTTTAAGGCGGGCTGCAAGTGTCCATCATATGTCCCACCCATACTTTTAAACGGACAGCAGGCGAAGAGAGTGCACATGTTTAAATATCTTGGACACTTGTTAACCGACGACCTGCGAGACGACGCGGACATCGAGCGAGGACGCAGAGCATTGGCGATTAGGGCTAATATGATAGCGCGCAGGTTCAGCCGGTGTGCGGTGCGGGTTAAATTAACATTGTTTAAAGCGTACTGCACATCGCTGAATACCTGCAGCCTATGGTGCAAATACACTCAGCGATCGCTGAATGCAATGCGTGTCCAGTATAATGATGCAAGGGTACTGTTGCGGCTGCCGCGACACTGTAGCGCGTCCGGTATGTTCGCGGATGCGCAAGTGGACGGTTTCCCTGCGACACTGCGCAGGCGCGGCGCCGCGACGCTCCGCAGGGTGCGCGCCAGCCGCCACAGTCTCCTGAACGTGCTGGCCGACAGATGGGACGGTAGCCAACTGAGGCACTGGTCCTCCCTACATTTAAGTTTAAGTCCTAACATAGTTATATAAGTCATGTAGTACTAACAATCTATGGATCCAAGGTGTCCGAAATAAATGCATTTTTTTTTATTTACATCAAATTGGAATTATTTATACTAAACGGGACTTAATCGCGTATAAAGAAGATGTTGATACCCGCTCAAGCCAGTTGTCCCGTGACCATGGATGTTGCAACACATCCGAATCGTCGGGATACCTCAGTGAGGTAAATAAATAATATAATGTGTAAGAATCGTGAAAGTTAAAATCAATATATCAAATTGGAATGTCCAATGTGGCTGAACGACCCAACATGTGACAACCCTATTCAGCCGGGAAACCTCAACAATTTACAAAGGTGCATTCCCTGAGTGCATTCGGTCTAATCTCTGGTTCCTGAGCTGAGGTATCCCATTGTGCGGGGGATTTATGGAGACAGGAAATGCCACAGAGTACGGCCATTCTAGTAACTCGGTGAAACAAAGCAGAACCACGACTGTCGAATTCAAGAAAGTAACATAATTGGAAACATTAGTCGCTTTGTTATTTGAATACTTAGAAAGCAAGATTGGATTGGATCCAGGTGGTGGATGAAGTAGGCGGCATATATGTTTTACAAGATTCATATTATTAAATACATTTTGTAAAGAAGTAACGTCTGCTAACGAATCGTATACAGATTTAAAATTTAATTCATTTCTAGTTACAGATAATAATAAATAAGTATTTCTGGAACACAATATATATTTATTTTATTTTATTTAATCTCCACCCTCTTTCATTAGCCGTATTTCATCGTTATTTTACAAGTAAATACCTCCGTGTTTCTTTAAATGGACAGATATATGTAGATTCAATTATTACATTTTGACAATTTACACAAGACTAAATAAAAGTCAATCGAAATACAATGCAAAATTAAACAAAATAGTAAGGCAATAAGAACCACTGAAAAAATAATAAAATGGTACAATGTCAAGGGTGTAGAATTCCTACAGATGTGAGCGTGTTGCATGCATTAATCTAGAATAAGTATTTTTTTATTGTAATGTTGCTGTGCCCTGACAGGGTTATGCTGGAACTTTATTTATATGTACATAACATCTTGTAAGACCCATACTGCAATAAATAAATAAATAAATAAATAAAATATGTATAAACGACACATTATTTATACTAGCTAGGGCATTTTAGATATAGGTAAAATAGAGATGACTATACAATAATTTGGTACCGTCAAGTACCAGATCGAGCCAGAAGCAACTATACCCCCTTCTGGCCCCTAATCTATCTATATTATTTACCTATTATTATTTTCTTATGCACTATAATGACATGTGATATTATCAATATTGCGAATAAATGAATATGAATATTAATATAATACCTAATCTAAGCTCAGCGTAGGGCACCTGAGCATTGCGGTTTATCTATCTTCTATCCTAGACACCAACCGTGTCTTTGAAAAAACGGAAGCACTCAGTATAATATAATAGCAAATTAGGTTAAGTTACAATAGTTATAGTAAATGAGCGCGTCTCGCCATCAGACTTAATAGTTTGGCGAGTATATATTTGTAATTTATCATTTAACTTGTATTTGGAAATAAATAAATTGAAAAAAAAATACAACAAAAACGACTTTCGAAGAACGGTCTCAGCCGACAGTTCTTCGTGTGCCATCGATGCTGCTGGCGCTACGAAGCTATGAGCACTTCCACGATCAATATTTTTAGTATCTATAAATCGAGTAAATAACCAATTCAATTATCTCCATTGAAAATATATTGCAATGGCTGCACTTTCTGTATCGGAAAAGCAATTTCCGCTAGCTAAAAGCATATTTTCCTTTGACATCTATGTTAGCTAAACTTTAAATGGGCTACTTTTCCCTCTAGTACTCGAAGCTTTGATTCAAAAGCAGCTATTGCAAAGCAAAATTACCAACCGATTATCCAACTCGATGGGCTCAAAATGAATATTTTAAGTTTCTCTAAAACCAGCGATTTCAGAACTTGAGATAAGTTTTATTTATCTAAAATACGCTTATTTTACATTTAAACTGATCTCCAAACGTCAAAAAAGCCTTGGCTTTACGTTTAAAATTAAACTCTATACTGCTAGGTTTCGGGTTGGTTTTTGAATATATCGAATTGTGAGTTTAGGGCATTTGGAAAATGAGTATCAGTGGAGATTCGTTCCTACAGCTGGAGTTTTTTTTCACCTGAGTGAGTCGATATTATTCATTTTCCAGAGTAAAATATCTCGGAATAAATATTTCTGTTCATTTTAATTTTACAACTTTTAAAAGAAAACCGGGCTTCCTGGTTTTTTTGTGGTTGATTGAGTAAGAAGAAGTCCTTTAACATCCGATTTTTTTTTGTAATCTTGTTGCACATTGTAGTTATTAAAGGTAAATAAGTATTAATTCCCGTCCTCTGAGCAGTGGAACTACTAGCCAGTCTGTTTTTTTTAACTAGATTTATCATTTTGAAAAACTGAATATATGTATAAAAAATGTTCTACAAAACGATCGAACCTGCTCACAAAATTCCACGAGAGTCGTTTGCGAAATGCGACCTGGAGAGGAGGACCGCCGGACATACGAAAGACTTCTGCCCAAGTTGACGCGGATAACTCCAAAATATAAAACATCAAACTGTGTATTATAATAATTATATTAAAAATAGAGTATAAACTCTGTTTTTGTTTTATTAGTTGTTTTGTCTCGAATAAATGTTTCTTTCTTTCTTCCTCTCAAACATAGCAAAGAACCATCTCGACGGACAAAACACCTTCAATAAAAAAAAAACGCATTCATATCGGTTCATCCGTTTGGGAGCTACGATGTCACAGATAGACAGACCGACTTAACATTACATATAACATCCCTCGTTTGTGTAGCTTTTAGTCCGAGTTAATAAAGGAGCTGTTATTGAAACAACGGATTTCGGTACTGTGTTAGTTTAAGACGTATGTTTACAGCCTGGGTGCACGCTCCGCTACGAGCGAGGAGTGGGGCGTCCATATAAATTGCATTTGTTTTATATGCACGCTGCACGCCCCGCTCGCAGCGGCGCGGGCACTCAGGTCGTACACCGAGTCATTTAAAACGAATTCATTTATTTTTACGGGACTGAGATCTTAGAAGTTATAAAAGGCCCTTTTACAAAATAATTACAATAACCGAAAGAAAGATAAAGAAATGGGTCTGACATTGACAATAATCCAACATAACGGATATTCGTATCAAAAGTTGTCTAAATATTGAATTGTGTCCGACCCTTTTGATGTCTAACTCGATGTTTCTTTGTTTTAGTAGTAAATTTTATTATTCACTTTTTTTTACCTTTCCCGTTATTACTTTATTTCATTTAAATATTCTTTCTAAAACACAGGGCCTGTCGACCTGCACGGCTATCACGCGACGGCGCGCGAGCTCTCTCGATTTTTCTAGCATTATCCGTTTCTCTCTTATTAGAAAACTAGAAAGAGAGACCTCTATATATATATGATATTGTTTAATCTCTGACCTTCAAGAAGTGTTCTCTAAGAATTTATTTTGACTAAATGATTTTGTTTTTTTTTACTTTTATAGTGCAAGAAAAATCGAGATCCCATAAAAAACATTCCATTTAAAAAAGAGGCCCAAAAACTCTTCCACCGTAAAAAGTTATGAGATATTTCGTAGAGCCAAGTCTCAGGCATTCTTATTAATCTTTATTTGCTTGCTAAATAAAATTCTGTAACTTGGCAATCACACTACTTACCTGCATTTACGGATTTCTGTATACCTAAATCTATGTAGTATTGTGTGATTGCCAAGTCACAAAATTTTATTTAGCAAGCAAATAAAGATTAATAAGAATAAGAATGCCGCGGAGTTAGAGCGGTTACATGCGGCGACTTTTCGCAGCACTACAAACGCGACACAGTATCGAAATTGGTGATTTTGACAGATTATCTATGGCTATAGTGTCGCGAGTCAGTCAAGCATTTATAGCTGCAAAAAGTCGCCGCGACGTTTGTAACCGCTCTAACTCCGCGCGAGCTGTCAGGCGACTAGGTACCATTTCCCGCCTCCGCCGGAAAGCTCGTGCGGCCTGTCGCTTGTGCGTTAGCTAATTGGCCACGTGCGAAAAGTCATTAATATAAATCTAAATACTATATACTTAGGACAATAAATACCTACGCACGATGACGGCAATATCTTATCTTATCTTATCTTATCTAGATGAGGGCCCTTTCGGATGCACTTCGACCCGTCGGGATCTTTTGTGCATTTGCCCTCTCCTTTATGCCTACTCCCAAGCTCGCTCCATCATTTCCACAAAGCGGATGATGCAGCTCAGCGGAAGCACCTTAAATTCCTTTGGTTGCGGATAGTCGCTACCAAAGTAACTCATTCTTTGTCTGGCAAGGGCATGACATTCACACAGTAAGTGTTCCATGGTCTCGTCCTCCTCGCCACACATTCTACAGTCTAAACTGTCCGACAGTCCCATCTTGGCCAAGAGATCCTTGACCCCGAAGTGACCTGTGAACACCACAGATATGATTCTGAGTTGCTTCCTGCTGGATTTCCAGAGCTTGTTAGTCCAGCCCGAGTCCACTCCTTCTATGAAGAGCTTAAATATAGTGCCTTAAGCCCGCCTCATTCCTCCACTCGTGACGTATATATATACGAATATAATTGCCACCATGCAAATTAGAACAACCATTGTCCTGACCACCGCAACTGATAAGTGAATGAAGATAAATTTATGAGCAATTTGCGAGATAATTGTTGCACTAATAACGTCAAGCGAGAAATACAATTTACACTAGTGACACTAATAATAAGATCAGATAATGGGGATCTATGGTGTAATTTAACACATGTTTCAACAATACCGCGCTCACGACAGAAACTTAACCTAAATTTCATAAATATAGGTAGGTTTAATAATACAATACAATACAAGTACTATTGATTGCTCACCTTAATATGTGACACTACGAAGTACTTTTTTAATCGCAAGAGCTAGTTTAACTAGTAAACACATTGAAAAAACATAGGTAAGGATTATATGGGTATATCGTTTATGGAAATGATTTTTTGTTTAGCTCGCTGCATCTGGGGGCACGGCAGTGCCCCCGCCAAGTCGAGCAAAACAGCGAGCGGCACGGCCGTACCATCCTTTTCTCGAAGCAGTTCAGGCCATTTTCAACCCTCCTATAACTTCGTTGTGGATAAAACTAGAAGCCTGAATGTTCAGTAACCAAGTACGCATTGTAAAACCACGATATATTTCAAATTTCATCAAATTTGAACCAGTGGTTCAAATTGGTGGTTAGAAGTAGTCAAAGTTTCTTAATTTTGTCACTCACTGACTCACCGATCATCAAAAGTCTAAGGCACTTCTAGCAGATATAGAAGCTTCAAATTTAGAATACAATTAGTGTTTAGTGTATAAATAAATCAAGACAAAAACAAAATTGCAATTTCACTCCAGTTTTCTAGATACACCAACTGAGATACAACAGCGCAATATAAATAACTTTGTAATCCGATATAAACATATAGGATTACAACGTTATATTTGCAGTGAATGAGTCAAAACATGAAAAAGCAAGAATGGGACTGCATCCATAATTCGTATGTATTGATAACACAATAACGTACAAAAAGAAGTGAGATCCCATAAAAAACATTCCATGTAAAAAAGAGGCCAAGTCTCGAAACTCTGCCACCGTAAAAAGTTGTGAGATATTTCGTAGAGCCAAGTATCAGGCATTCTTATTAATCTTTATTTGCTTGCTAAATAAAATTTTGTGACTTGGCAATAACACAATACTACATAGATTTAGGTATACAGAAATCCGTAAATGCAGGTAAGTAGTGTGATTGCCAAGTTACAGAATTTTATTTAGCAAGCAAATAAAGATTAATAAGAATGCCTGAGACATGACTCTACGAAATATCTCACAACTTTTTACGGTGGAAGAGTTTCGAGACTTGGGCTCTTTTTTACATGGAATGTTTTTATGGGATTTAGTATTCCTGCTAAATTGCCTCTTTAGCGATAAAACTGCCGCCTCGTTTGACGTACTTCTCATAAAATTCATAAAAGTTATCGATTTGACTGTTAGTCAAATACCGTATCCTCCGCTTTGACAACAATAAACTTATGTTTCCTAAACAATAACATATGTGAGCATAATTAGCATACCCATGCATATCATCACAGGACAACAATAGCAGTAATACTAGTATTACAAACTTAACACAGACAATACACAGCGGTAACACGCATAATATCCACACAACACATAAATTCGCGTCGTGTAGGTTTAGGACGTATGCTAATGGACACACTGTTCTATAGAGGCCGTGTCCGACTATGAGCCATTGTTCAAGGGATTTCCAGCATCATATTATGATGTATCTGATGCGATATAACCTCTAGTCAACTATACAAGGATTGTCAATGAAATAATCAACTATAATTAGGCAATAAGAGTATAATAAGTACTCGTATAATTAAGAGTCCGCAGTAAGCTCGATTCTCCATACAAACGTAGTTACGCTCTCATTTTAAAACTACGTGTTGGATTGTAACGAAACTTTGCATATACAATGACATGAAGTATATCTATGTCTGTTATTAGTTTATGTAGCTTCAGATACCATAGTAAAAAAAATACAGCGAATTTAAGTTTTTCATCCAAACTTGTTTTTGCCGTGTTTTGTTTGTTTTATGCACTGGAACAATATAAACTGATTACAGACATAGATATAACTCATGTCAATGTGTATGCAAAGTTTCGCCACAATCCAATACGTAGTTTTAAAATGAGAGCGTAACTATACGTTTGTATGGGAAGGTGAAATTCGGCCGAGTTTACTGCGGACTCTTAATAGAATCCGAGGGTACAGAAGGTCCACTGCCTAAGTGATGACGTTAGCTGTCATTTCTAGACAATCATAAATTTGAGATAGGGTTGTTGACGTAACAAATAACGGAACATCCAAAATGATAACTATTTTAGTTCCTATGTTTCTTATCGACTTGATCATCAATTTTGAAAATTATAATATGATATGATAATAAAAATACTGATGATACCTACTGATTAAGTTTTATAAAACAGTTCATCTTTTGCAATGAGATTACTTCCTACGTCATGTTAGCAAAATGCTGTAAAAATTAAAGTCGTATAACGGTGTGCGATCAATTAAATAAAGTAAGTTATGTAAGGTATTTCAAATATTTCGATACACGTTATTACTGTAAGAGTAAGGGAGCGACCACACCGGTGCTTAACGCTGCGTCGTATGTGAGATATGTTGAGATTGCGGAGGGATGTAGTTGTAGGTTCTAAGTAAAACCAGACATAGTTTCACCGAAGATGTTGTATTCTCGGTAGATTAAGTATAAAGAACAAGGTATACATTAGCTTATAGTACTTATAGATAGTTATTGCTTACTTGCTATATTACTCAATTACGTGCGTCATATGTTGCAGGGCGTAACGATAAGTTACCGTTAATGTGTTAATTAGGCGCATAGTACACCTTCCCCGGAAAGTTACTCTTCACCCCCGCAAACAAGAGAAAAAAAATGTGACAGACGTAATTTCGTATAACATTTTTTTTTTTTTTTGTATTGTATGAATACAATGAATGCCTTAAGACTAATTAGTAATTATATATTTTCAACGTACAATTTAGTATTATTCTTATGAGTTATGTATATCTGATTACTTTTTAAAATTTTTACATTTGGTGACATATCTTCTACCACCTCATATGGTCCAGTATAAATCGGATCTAGTTTATTTCCTACTTGGTTTTTTAAAAGTACAAAGTCACCTGGTTTGTATTTTACACTATTAATTTTCTTATCATATATATATTTTCTACTAGTTTTACTTAAAATTAAATTATTTTTGGCTTCTAACTGCGCTCTTTGTAACCTATACTTAAATTCTTTAGGATAACTTTCATAGTTATAGAGAGGGTCGACAGAAGAAATTAGATTATTAGGCAATCTACATATTTTGCCGAAAACTAGCTCATAAGGCGTATATTGTGTTTCTGTATGTACGGTTGTATTGAATGAAAAACACCAATAGCTTAACCAACTGCTCCAGTCCGTGCTATTATTGCTACATTGAATCCGGAGGTACGCTCCTAGATTCTTGTGCGTGTTTTCTAGCGCGCCTATAGTTTCATGATGATATGCTGTCGAATGTAACTTATTTACTCCTAATAACCTACAGATTTCTGTAAATACACTAGACATAAATTCGGTACCTTGATCCGTAATAATATCTTTTGGTAGTCCATATCTTAAAATAAAATTATTTACAAACGCTCTACTTACAGATTCAGTGTCTTTTCTTTCTAAAGGGTATGCTTCGACGAACTTTGTCAATTCGCACTGAATTGTTAATACGTACTTGTAGTTATAATTATCTACATCTAACGGTCCTACTACATCTAAAGATATCCTTTCGAACGATGTATCTGGGGTCGTAGTTATCGTCATTGGTTCTTTAATATATTTGTTAGTATGTTTGTTGTACTGACAATGTGTACATTTTTTTACATATTCGATTACATCACGGCTCATTCTTGGCCAGTAATAGTATCGTTTAATATTATTAAGCATCCTGTTTACCCCCGCGTGGCCACTGGTGGGTAAAAGGTGAAAGTCATTTAAAATTACTCTGATTTCGTGTCTATCATATACTTTCGTGACACTTCTCGTTACTAGGATCCTAGGAATATCACATTTATAATGAGCTAAGAATGCATTTACTTCCTTTTTATTGTGTTTATTTTTTATAATAATAATTTCATTTATATTTAGCTTCTTGCAAAATACTTCTAATTCCCTCGCTAACACGCCTACGGTAGATAACGATCGGGTTATTAGATAGATGCATGATTCACTTGGTACGTACATTAAATTTCCTTCCTTACTTATAATTCCGTTTTCACTTGTCTGAGTTAACTTGTAATTTGCGCTTAATACAAGTTCTACACAATCCTTAGGCGCTTTGATGATATCCACAATTCTAGGTTGATCAAGCCTATTGGTTGAGGATGCATCGGGCACTACGTCATTGCTATCGCAGATTTGCTTTGCGTGCAACTTCCGTGATTGCGCTCTCGTCATGACTGATACAACGTGTGTTCTGTAATTTTTTAAATCTTCACTATTCCTCGGTAAGCGACTCAATGCGTCTGCAGCTACATTGTTTCGTCCCGGGATATATTCAATGTCAAAAGTATATTCTTCTAAAGACAACCTGAATTTGGTTAGTCTGCTCGATGGATCAGTCATTCCGAAGAGATAAATCAATGGTTTATGGTCAGTTACGATTTTAAACCTTCTACCATATAAATAAGGTCTAAAATGCTTTGTGGCCCACACGACGGCCAACAATTCTAATTCAATAATTGGGTACCTAGTTTCCGCTGGCTTCAGATTGCGGCTGGCATACGCAATTACTTTTCCATTACTATTTGACAGTATACCACCTAGACCTGTTTTTGAAGCATCCGTGTGTAAGGTAAAAACATTATTACTAGAAAAATCTGGGTAATCTAAAACTTGTGGACTTGCAAGTACCTTTTTTAACTTTAAAAATGCCGTTTCACATTCTGGCGTCCATTTAAAAATAATGTTTTTCTTTGACAGTTGGTTCAATGGATAAGCGATGTTCGCGAAGTTAGAAATAAAACGTCTGTAATAATTAGCAAAAGCAACGAATCGTTTTGCTTCGTCTGTATTGGTTGGTCTTGGGTATTTATCTAACACCTCTACTTTTGCTGGATCGGGTTCTACACCTTTTGATGTAATTTTGTGGCCTAAATACATAATTTCCTTACGTAAAAATTCACACTTTGAGGGGTTAAGCTTAAGGTTAGTGTTCCGTAATCTTTCTAGAACTTTAATAAGGTTCTTGTTATGTGATGTCATAGAATTTCCTATTACAATGCAATCATCTAAGTAAATGAAACACTGTTTATAATTTAAACCTGACATGGCTATGGTCATCAGCCTGGAGAAGACACTTGGGCTAGTCCTGAGACCCATGGGGGTTCTCTTCATCTGATACATCTTATCGGTCGTAAAAGCTGTGTATTTCCGAGAGTTTTTGTCTAACGCAAGTTGATAATAACCTTGAGAAAGGTCAAGCTTTGAAAAGTATATGCTACCTGCGAGAGAATCTAAAATTTCAGTGATATTAGGCAAAGGGAACTTGTCGTCTTGAATTTTATTATTTAATTGCCTATAATCAACGACTAATCTCCATTTCTTTTCTCCTGATTTATCACTTTTTTTTGGAACAAGCAAAACGGGGCTGGACCACTCGGAAGTAGCCTCTTCAATTATGTCGTTATCAAGCATATTTTGTATCTGAGAATTGAGTTCTTTACGTAATGCATGTGGTATCCTGTAAGGCTTAACGTACACAGGGCTTATGTTATCTTTTAACTTAATCGTATGCTCTAGCAAGTTAGTAGTGCTGAGCTTGTCACCGGGCAGATGAAAGACATCCGCATACTTAGCACAAATTTGTTCTATACTCAACTGTTCTTCTTCATTTAAATAAGCTTTCAAATTTAGTAGAGTTAGCAAAGTGGTTACTCTGTTGACACTAATTCTCCCCGAGTCAAAGTTGCAAATATCATAACTACCTAAACTGTGCACCTCTAAACTTGATAAGTCTAGATTAACTGTCTCATCAGTCGTATTTAATATTCGTACTGGTATTCGACCTTTTTCTGGTTTCGAAATTACACCTGCGACGTAAACACCAGTCTTTATTTCTTCCGCTAATACTACGCAGTCTTCTCGCTGGTGTGCGGGTACGCGCGTGATAATTTCACAACGCGGAGGAACGCTATGCACATAATTACACGAATTTCCTTCAATCGGTACTAAAATGGACTGTTCGCAGTTCTCCAAGGTCAGAATATCATCCTTATAGCTTATATTTGCATTATAACGCTTTAAAAATGTTTGCCCTAAAATACCATCGGCAAAACATGTTAAATTCTTAAAAATATAAAACTTTTCTTGGCAAATAAATTCGTCAAAGTTAAGTGGTAAATAAATAAATCCCTCAGAGACTAAATCTCCACATATTCCTTTGATTGTAATTCTATCTTTCTGTATTTGCCTAAGAAGGTTAAGCCTATTTTGTAAACATTCATACTTCAAAACGTTCAAACTTGCACCACTGTCAATAAGTAGACTTAATTTATCCATACTACCTATTCTACAACTAACTGTAGCAAAATTATTATAACTAAATATACCGTGTGTCATATTATTCACGAAAAAACTGCATGTTGTCATTCTCATTCGTATTTACCGACGTAGAAGGCGCAGTGTCATCATGTATGTGTTGGACACGTGCTGGCGCGGGGCGCGGGGACCCTCGTGGTCCAAGTCCTCTATGTGCTGATGGCGCAAAATATTGCCGAGTACGTTGCCACGGATCGGATTGCGAAACATATGGTCTATTATTAGAATTGGAATAATATTGTGTTCCGTATGTATTATTCCTACCTCTATTAGACCTAAAATTCCCTCTGTAATGGGAATAACGCCCATTATTGTTTCTGTAATTATGACGAGGCTGCTGATTATGTTCATAATATGAAATCTGATCGTCTTTTGGTGATGAGATCTGCTCATCAATGGCTGTCCTAATGGCTTCAGGTAGAGACGTAAACTGCCTAGAAGATATTATGGTACTCAATTTGGGATCTGCGAGTCCATCAGCGAAACGCTTGATAGCCGACTTTTCATTCATCGGACGTAGAATGTCATACCTACTGTCGTTGCCATCTGCTTGAGATATGGTCAAATTGACAAAAAGTTCCTCTATCTCTGCTCCGAATGATTCTACAGATCGCCGTCCTTGCCTAGCTCTATACAACTGTGCCTGGATTGATTCTGCTGATTTTTTGGTCAATAAAAACTTACGCATATCTATAACTAAGGCTTCTACGCTAATGTATGACGTTTTTAGCCTAAGTTTAGCACTTGACGAAGCTCTTGTTTTTAAGATAAAATCAATTAGTGTTTTGTGTGAGTCGTCATTGATTAGGGTACTGTACATTAAAATACCATCTATTAATTGTTTCGTTACGTCTTCTTGCCCCGTCATGACTGGTAACAGGGCGATTGCCGTTTTAATATCGAACCCTGGTTTAGCCATTTTATTTTCTGTTTGTGATTCCGTATCGAAAAATGACAATAATGTCTTAATCTTAATGTAAGTTTCGTTAATTTCCTCTATCAATAAATTACTCAACTGTATATCCGAAGAACTGAACTCTATCTTTTGTTCTTTTAATTGAGACACAATATCCGCAGCTTGGCTAATAATTTCATTCGATTCCTCTAATTTCTTTTTACCGATTTCTTTCTGTCGCCTCTCTGGACCCAACTTTACAATATGTTCCCTTAGTTTATCCAATTGGTCACGTAATTTCTTTAATTCTTGTAACATACTACATGTGTATACTGCGAAATGGCTAAAATATTAGATATCGTGTCTAAATAACTCAATTATATTACAAAATAATCTACATAAAACTTACATTAGAAGCGTGAACACGGTATGTAGGTCATGCTGACGCCGCACGACGTCGCGTGGTTATGGCCGGGCACGTGGCGGTGCGCGGGCGGGCTCGTGGAACTTGATGTGGCTGCATGTGGCTCGATGTGCTGCAGCTCTGGGCCGGGCTAACCCTGGACTCCCCGGAACATGGGCCGGGATAACCCTGGACTCCTCTTGATGTGCGAGCCGGGAAACCCTGGACAACGCTCTTCTTTGTTATAACGTTTTTTCTTTATAATGTTTCTTGTTTCTTGTTACCAAATTCTTCAAAACTGTTCGTCATTATTTTATTTGTCTCGTAACAACTTCAATCTTCTAGTCTTCGAGATATTTCTTGCTTCAATTTGCTTCACCGAATTCTTCATTTGCCTTGGTTCTCTGGTAAGGTCGCCATGAGATATGTTGAGATTGCGGAGGGATGTAGTTGTAGGTTCTAAGTAAAACCAGACATAGTTTCACCGAAGATGTTGTATTCTCGGTAGATTAAGTATAAAGAACAAGGTATACATTAGCTTATAGTACTTATAGATAGTTATTGCTTACTTGCTATATTACTCAATTACGTGCGTCATATGTTGCAGGGCGTAACGATAAGTTACCGTTAATGTGTTAATTAGGCGCATAGTACATATGCGTCACATATTCTTCATACATTTTGCTGCATTTTACGGTGCGTTAGCGGATTTTGAGCAGCGGTGTGGTCGCACCTTAAGACGTGTTACGATATATTTGGCTAATCTGGCTGCTACTAACTATACGATGCTGACTGTACCACGGAACGTATATATGAAACTTCGTTGTGTGCGATACGATGCTGTGCGGCTAGCTCGCTTCAGTTTTGTTTTTTATTGGAATGGAACAAACAAATGCAATATTTTAAATGGTATAGGTAAATTAAATTTGCGTTTGCGCTTCAATAGGCCTTTGTGCGGCTAAAGGATACGTCGGTACAACAAATGCAACTTTGAAGTCGGTTTAAAATTAGCCCTAATCCGATAGGTACCTACATCAGATTGAGCTGTTTGGACTACTTACATAATGTATGTTCGGTGACAGCGCAATATTATTACGGCACCATTTATTTCACATTACCAATTGATTACATTACACATTGATATTATTATGGTATCATTTATGTTATTTCTTATTGCCAATTTTACCACTTCCACATAATTGTCCCGTAACTTAAAGCACCGCGAATAGTTACTGGAATAGCGGCGCTACCACGAACTTCGGAAGTCGCAGTTCGTAATACATGCATCCCTGTCACTCGAGTAAGGGAGTGCGATAGAGATGGAAATACCAGAAATTCGACTTTGGAAGTTCGTGGCAGCGCCGCAGTACCAAAAATACCTATTCTGCATAATTTCATGAATAAAAACATGTTAAATCAAAAGATTTTTAAAAAATCCCACTGCTCTTTTATATATTATAGCGTATGTCACAGGTAGTAAATAAACACGCCATTGTACTTACAAACAAAAGACGATCACATTAATACTTGAAATTGCTTTTAACTAAATAAACATAAACACGGAGGCAGTCGTTAAATCCCCGGTATATTTTTACGCATTTAATCAGAGGCAAAGTGTCCAGGAAGGCTTACCTTTCATTTTCTTTTGAAAGGTTGTATCTTATAAAAGAAATGTCGGTCTGTTACATCTTTTCGGAACTACGAAACGGTATTACCAGGTGTCCAATCTCGGTTAATTATTTGTATAGTTTAGTTTAATTATTTGAAGTTGCAAGATGTTTGTTAACAGATGGCGTTGGCTGTCCTAATTTAGGTAATTTAGTATTATTGTTTTCATATGGAATCAACGCCAATAGACTTCTAAAAAATATTAGAAACTATGTATCGAAGTGCCACGCAGCATAACCATTATTTTATCCATAAAACGTTGAGTCTCAATAGTTACAATATTGAACAATAGATGGCGCTGAACCGTCTGATAAAAGGCGCTATTAAGATTTTTCTCAAATTCATAGGGTGGCCAAAGCTGCCTGACACAGTTAGTTCCAAATCAGTACAAAGCAAAAGTGTAAAAGTGAAATAAAAGTAGTAGCAATAGCAAGTGGTGTTATTATTTTTGGACCTCGAACACCAGGTGAAGTTTTAATTAAGATTTCGACGCGAGTTGTATCGTTAATGCGCTTGGTCAGATTAGGTAGTATCATTTACGTCTGGTTATAAAATACAGTCGCTGGTCTGTGAGTAACTTAAAAATGAACGTATAAGTTACACTCAACAGCATAGCGACAATTTATAGTACAATTTCATTGTTCCGATGGACCTATGTAGTAACAATACGGAAAAGTACTTAACTGAAAAAGAAAATATACAAAAGGTACTCTACTTCAACTTCTATTGATCGGATCGACACAACTATACCACTATAAATGTGTCACTACTCATAGATTTGACACAATACTGAAAATCACTGATCCTAAATCGGTAATAAAAATAAGTACCAACCAATTCCTATTAACACTTAAATACACGCAACCAACGCCATTACGCAAAGGGACACGAAGAACCGTGATAATGTTGTATCACCCGTGCACTTCTCGAAACCTTCACCTTATCTTCAACGCATAGAATCTACAATACATTGCTAGAACACCCCAAAAGAGAGCTCGCTGAAGCTACACAGAAGCTGAGTAATTTGCACTCGAATACCATTACTCACAGATCACAGATCCATTAAGAATTAACGCCAACTTAACAGGATCCCCGTGTTGTTTAAATATGTACTTTAGTCACCGGTGATAGAGTTCCAGTGACGGGTGGAAAGTGATTGGTTGTGTTATGATTGACGGGCGGTTCGCTTATCTCGTCGGGTCGTCTAACGATGCCTGACGTGGATATGATTGGTGTTTGAATACGGTCTGATAACTTACCTACTTAATTTACAGTACTGTTTATTCAAATAGCATCGAAACCTATTTTTTTATACAACAATGGTGGTAAACTTGAATGGTAAGCAACTATAGTTACTACAGAGTCTCGAACACCGAAGGCGAGTAAGCTTGCGTATCGGTGTTTTATCGGATACATTATGGAGAGTTCCATCACCGAACGACCAGGCGTGGGGAGCGAATGCATGTTAGGAACTTACCACTTAATCGCACGAAGCGATTGGCCTCGTATTTTTTAAGCAAACTGCTAAGGAATTTAATTCGCTCCCTTCATCTGTATTTCCTAAGAACTACAATCAAGGTCCCTTCTAAACAAGAGTGAATAGGATATTACTGAACCAGTGAGCTTCATCTTAGGCTCTGTCGTCGCTTACCATCAGGTGAGACTATAGGGTCAATCACTGGACGGTAAATTATAAAAAAAAAAACTCCAGAGGAAACTTTTTGACTCGAGGATTCGTTGTGTTCACAGCAAGAGACAAACGCAACACTCTCACTCTCATAGCGCATCCTATCACACCACCATGCACCAGAACATACAGATTCAAATCTCCTCAAAGTATACTTGCTTATTTATGGAAACATTTTACAGATAATAATATGTTAAAACATACATGTTCTACAATCCTACTAATGTTATAAATGCGAAAGTTGGATGTTTATATATTTGTTACTTAATCACGGCTTAACCGATTTAGATAGAAGCCTGGATTAAAATATAGGATAGTTTTACTATCCCGGATCCACGTAGACGAAGTCAGGGGCGGAAGCTAAGTATAAAAGTAAGTATCAAATAAAAGTCAGTTAGTCAAGTAAGTATTTGAATGTATACGCTGCTGGGCGTTATGTTTAATTTAAAAATAATGCGAAGAAATCGCAAGCGATTGCGATTTAAAGTACTTACTGTATAGATTAAAAAACCTCTCAGATCTAATAGAAACAATTTTGATACGCGACAGGCCAAAAATATTTGTTGTTGTTGCGAAGGATACCTACCCATAACACGTGGAAGTCGTCACATTAAATCATTGTGCACCACTGTGTTTTCTTGTATATCTGCTTTATCTGTGTGAGGTGTGCAATATTAGTAGTTTATGCAACTGGCACTAATTTTGTACAGTTGCACGCAATACTTTATTTACACACATATCATAAGTACTCTAAGATGGATTCAGAAGCCGTAGGGAAATTACCTGCTTTGCTACTGCAGTAATGGCGGCAATTCAATCCTCCGTCAAAACTAAGGTTTTAAAAATATAACATAGACAAACGAATGAAGTTCTATGCCCTATTCTCATGTCACTCGATATCAATTGTCGTGGGATTTATATTTAAAAAAAACATTGAATTGACGTTTCGTATCGATAACTGTTTTAATGTATATGGATACTAGAATAGAGACCCACTTGATTTTTGACAGCTGTTCCAAATTTAAACTCATAGCTTATACTGCCGATATTGTACTCGTAATAACATTAAAGTACAGATTTTACGAGCTCTCATTTTAAAACTACGTGTTGGATTTTAACGAAACTTTGCATATACATGACATGAGGTATATCTATGTCTGTAATTAGTTTATGTAGCTTCAGATACCATAGTAAAAAAATACAGCGAATTTAAGTTTTTCATACAAAACTTGTTTTTGCTGTATTTTGTTTGTTTTATCAACTGGAACCATAAAAATGAGAGCGTAACTACGTTTGTATGGGAAGGTGAAATTTGGCCGAGCTTACTGCGGACTCTTAAGTAATAAAAGTTATCATGCTGGTAATTTCCTACGGTTTCTAAACGCATTTTAAAACATTAATTATATGTGCTTAGATAAAGAGTATTTGTATGGTATCGTATTATATTTGATAATTAAACCACAATATATTTATAAAAATATATCACTACGTTTATTCGGCAGATAGGATAAATAGTAGGACATTGACAAGTGTCGATAACAGTTGTTAAGAACGTCACGTAACGCATTGTACAGTCAGCATCATATAGTTAGTAGCAGCCAAAATAGCCAAATATATCGGAACACGTCTTTGTTACTATAGGAGTAAGGATGTGTTACGATATATTTGGCTACTTTGGCTGCCACTAACTATATGATGCTGACTGTACGCGCGTCAGGTAGATCTAAATGTCACTTTTTATATTGAAAAATTACAGTTAAATTGTCCTAACGCGCGCTCGGAACGTTACGTGATTACCCCTCAGGAGATACAAGTAAGTAAGGCCTTTCGTCAATTGACGATTGCAAGACGAACGCTTGCCTCTTGCGTAGAAACCTTCAAAACTGTGTCCACGGAGCGGCAACGAACGCATGACGAGCGGCTAACGCGACGTTGCCGCTCCGTGGACAGTTTTGAAAGTTTCGACGCAAGATGCAAGGGTTCGTCTTGCAATCGTCAATTGACGAAAGCGTGCGAATGACGTGCGGTTTACGTGGACAACAAGCCTTAGTCAGCAAGGTTTATATGACTGCAAAATGAACCCTCCAACATATTGTTATCACAAGTCGGGCCCCCGACATTCCCACAGCCCTATATAAGAATCCTTAGGACTTCATTAGTCGCCGTATCGATATTCGATTACAGACAATTGGAGCATATTGCACGTTCGGCTTCCGGGAGATTGGCCAATATCCAAATGGGAATGTAGAGCGAAGGCACAGCCAAGACAGCTCATTCACAAGAGATATTTGTACCTGCATAACTGTATGTATTGTAAACCGACTCCAAAGACGAGGTTCTCAATTCGTCGGAATCTTTTATTTTAATGTTGTTCCCTGATTACTTGAAGACGCATGGACCGATTAGGATTTTTTGTTTGTTTGAAAGGGTATCTTTCCTATGTAGTTCAATGGTCATTACGTCTGGATCTGATGATGAGATTCTGGAAAAATTGAAGTCGGTTAATGTTTGAACTTTGTCGTGTGTACCATTTTTACATATTTTGATTGATACAGGGCGGGGAAGAGAGCCTACGTAGGAAGGCCAATCGGTCTAAGACCGGTTGGTCGGCCTAAATATCGCTGGAAGAACGAGGTAGAGACAGACATTCGCGCGCTGCACGCTGAAAACTGGGAGGTCGCACGGAATAGGGTGCGCTGGCGACAACTCCTGTCGGAGGCCAAGATCCACAGCCCGTCGCTAAGTAAGTATATACATATATCCTTATGGTACGCTAAGGACGTCTCATATTTTGAATTCCGACCCTGGACCATGCGCTGAGGGTACAAACGCGACAAATCCGTCTATTAACATTATAATTTACATTTAAAACAAAGTTTTAACCGACTTCAATTCAGGGCTTCGCCTTATTTGCAGAGTTCTCTCGATTTCTCTAGTATTCCATCATCAGAGCCTGACCTGATGACCGCGCGAACACCTGGAATGGTTAACCCTCCAAAAAAATCTTGAGTTGTATGTATGTATTGTTTTTATCCAAGGAATCAATTACACAAAAAGTACATCTGAATGTCAAATCGGTCTAGGCGTCTTCGAGTAATCTGGGAACACATGTACATACATAATAAATTTCTGACAAAAATATATTTTTGGTACTGACGAGCCCAAACTCAACGGGGCTACGTCTGTTAAGTCCTGAATTCCCATGGACACCTCTTGTCTCCATCATCAGAACAGCTGGATGGTACCATAAATATTGAATTGTCATCCAAACTATACTTAAACCGAAAATTCCTTCGGTCGACAGTGATCGGTTCACGATATCTGCTTCGAAATTGAGTTGCAAGATTCCACTCGAACAAATATAGTTACATACTCTCACGTACATTGCAAGTTAAATAAAAGCTTGTAAAAAATAAAAGATTCCGACGAAGTGAGAGCCTCCTTCTATTTTGAAATCGTTTAAAAAGGGTTTAATGGACGAATTACAACTACAGGCAGAAACCACTGACCCATAATGTTAGGTTACCTTTAAATGAGAGCGTATTTGGCAATTGGCACTTGGGGCGGCTCGGGTACGGCGAGCGAAACGCCCGCTCCCAGGCGCTGTCAGAGCAAACAAAAGAATAACGTGCCTGAATTCCTTATTACTTACTAGCTTCCGCCCGCGACTTCGTCTGCGTGGACCCGGGATAAAAATTATCCTATATTTTAATCCAGGCTTTAAACTAACTTCGTGCAAGATTTCAATCAAATCGGTTGAGGCGTTCAAGCATGATTGAGTAACAAACATCCAAACATCTAAACATCCAAACATCTAAATTTTCACATTTATAATATTAGTAGGATTTCAAACTGAAATTGCTGTACAGTCACGAGTGTTAATAGCGCGTGTGTGTTGCGCGTGTGTTTTGCGCGTGTGTGTTGCGCGTGTGTGTTGCGTGTGTGTTGCGTGTGTGTTGCGCGTGTGTTGCGCGAGTGCGCATAAATATCTGACACGACTATATATTTTTACCCGCTTTTTCATTGCAGATATTGATGCTTGTGACTGTAGGTAAAAGTAAGGGCGGGTTTCACCAACTTACGTTTAGTCCAGTCAATGAACTGACAACTTGTATGGAAATAATGTCAATTTTGGAAATAATTTGTAACAGCTTATTTTTTATGTGTAACGGATATAAGTATTATCAATTAAATGGTTACCCAGCGACAAAATTTCAGACACCAAAAAAATTGTAAATTAACTAGTTTCTGGAAAGTCAGAAAAAATATTAATAAATATGTTTGTCTTTATTTTGGTTCATTTACATTTGCTCTATTATATTCAAGATAAATCTTACAAAAAACGACAATGCATGCTTCATTTAAATCTACATAATTACTTCCGGGTGGAAAGTTTGTCGGATTCTTGAATAAATAATCTTAGAATAACATTTTAAAATGAAATCAGAAAAAAAAAAGCTATTATAAATTAATGTTTTTTCAAAACCGTCTCTTGCCTGGAGTAGTTTACAGCCCGATCAATGCCCGAATGGCTGTTCTTCCATACATTACCCTGTCAAACTTTCCATACATTCTGATTTTAACGAACACTGCTTACTATTACAGACTGTTTGGTGCAGATCAATACGATAAGAGTTAGTACTCGTGGCTATGTGAGCTGTAGAACTTTTAATTTAGATACTTATTCGTTTAGATTTCGAACGCTACGGTAGCCTAGTGGTTCAGGCATGAGGCTGTCAAGCGGCGGTCGCGGCTTCGAATCCCGGCTCGTACCAATAAGCTTTTCGGAACTTATGTACGGAATATTTACCGTTAGCTTTTCGGTGAAGGAAAACATCGTGAAGAAACCGGTCTGATCCCAATAAGGTCTAGTTTTCCCTCTGGGTTGGAAGGTCAGATGGCAGTCGCTTTCGTAAAACTGGTGTCTTACGCCAAATCTTGGAATAAGTTGTCAAAGCGGACCCCGGACTCGTTTGGGGCACAACCGGGAAATCGCTAGGAGGATGATGATGGTTAGATCAAATTTGGAAAAAAAAAATTGATAAAATTGAGTGGCGCTGGAACATAAGTTTCATGTGCTCTGCCTTCCCCTTTTGGAAATAAAGGCGTGCATGTATGTACGCATGTATGTATGTATGTCTGTAAATTGATAAAAAAAAACTAAATAAAATTCCTGGAACCTGCTCACATCTCGAGAATCGGTTGACAAATGCGACCAGCAGAGGAGAACTACTGGACATACAGACGCCGGATAAACGAAATAATGTCCGCCCTAGCTGAAACGAAGAACTTCGTTCGCTTTGCTCGCTTGTTCAATTATCAAGATACAACGCAGACTTAAATTAGTCGGCATGTAGCCGCCCAAAGATAACCAGTAGTTCAATCCTGTTACGCTTTTGCACTAAAACCAAGCACATAGTCCCAACATTAACGCAAGTCTTGCGCGGCACGTTGTACGTAATCAAACATTAATTTTAATGTGACATTCGCAACTTCACAAGTAACATTAGCCTTTATATTTACAGACAATGTCGTCCCAGCTTTATATCCGGACATAATGACTGAAGTTTGCAACAGTGTACATAGGACTTAATAATCTTAATATTACGGTTGGAGACTTTGTAAGCACTTGAGCATACAAATAGGTACTTCTTTTTATCATACGTATTTAGAACTCCGTTATTTTAAAGTAGAACATTTTGATAATATTCTTTGCACTCTGATTTTCGTACTTATTGTAGTTTCATTTTATTAATTTACTAACTAGCTTCCGCCCGCGACTTCGTCTGCGCGGACTCGGGATAAAAACTATCCTATATTTTAATCCAGGCTATAAACTATCTTCGTGCAAAATTCAATTTTTGGTGCAAGCTTTTATTGCCGACTGTACTTTTCTTTATACCGTCATCAACTACTCATTGAGACGATTCTAACGAGCCCAAACTAGATTGGGTTATGTGGTTTTATTACAGAGTTCCTATGGCCACCTTCCAGCTCCACGTCATCATAATATTGCATTGTCACGCGATTTGCATATTCGTGCAAAATTTCAGCTCAATCGGACACCGGGAAGTGGATCAAATTCAACTTGCAAGATTTGATTACAGCCAGACAGACAACGGGACAGGTGAAAGTAAATAAAAGCTTGTAATAAATAAACTCTGTTTGCTGTTCATCTTGTGCTGATATTCAGGTATGCTGGTATCTGCTCAAAACAAGGCTTGTAATTCCGTTAAAACATGAACTAGGAATAAAACACAATAGTACATTACGGGTTGAAGTGCGGGCGATGGGCTAGCAACCTATCAAAAGTGGGACAGGAACATAAGTTCCATGTGCTCTGCCTACCTCTTTTGAAAAAGGCGTGAATCTATGCATGTATGTGTGTTCGTAGTTCAATACGCAACAAGGGCGGGAAAACAAAGAAGACTCAGATAACAAGTATAAATATGTAATAATTTTATGGTTTAGCTGGCATTAAAAAGTATTTGAAAAAGGTGAACCTAAGTATATAAAATCCCAAACATTATGATCCTAATTGTATCCACAAAAGCTATAAAATATAAACAAAAACCGCGATAAAACACAGCGACGCTTAAAACTCGATTAATGACAACGTAAATGTTTAATGGGACAATCAGGATTGAACCGGCGAATACCAGTTTTAGATATCCGCCCTTCGGATGCCGTGGCACCGGAATGTCGACAATTGCGGTGGCGAGAATTTTCAGCACGAGTCACACCGAACCATCTGAAAATTAAATAATCTTTGGTACTCGCTAACTCAATGGCATGATAACCCATTTAACAGATTTTCTGCTAAAATCCCGCTCGTTTTTCATTACGGGGGGAAACCATGGCGCGGCACTGGCACTGAATGTGTTAACCCGTTAAGAGCCAATCACGAGAGTGTACCAAGAAATGCTACGAGCGATTACGCTACAATCGCTACAACGCTTCGTAGATAAAGCTGCTGGCAGGCGCAGGCGCAGTTAGCGCTACGAGCGTAGCTTGGCGTTTTACATCTATGAACGTTCTTCGCTACATGCGGAGGTGAACATGCTACAGGATACAGCCCCAGCACTACACGTAGCATTGGATAGCCTCAAATTGATACAATGCAGAGTTATGCTACGATTGCTACGCTGCATTTAAAAAAATGAGTGTATACAATTTGCGTAAAAAAATACTGCGTGTCTGTTTTGTGACGTCAATTAACACTTTCACTACCAGTAGGAACCCTTCTAGCGGGTGCCTACGCCGTAGTCGCTTTCCGCTACACACGAGGAAAACGGGATCGGCTACGAGCGTAGCGCGTAGCGGTTCTTACGTTCGTATGATAATTCAAGTTTCCTCTTCAATTTCTAAATTATAGGTATGCACACGTTACTTCAATTTATTGTGAAACAAGGCACTTTTCACATAATTAGTATGCTTAATTGTCGTCACAAAACTGACACGAGTATTTTTTTCTCACGACAATTAGCTACATTTTTTTTTAATGCCCATATAGGATGACAAATCGGGTATAACGTATAGTAAAGCGTGTCTTTGACGTACCCTTATTTGCAACCTGTGGCACCTTGTGTTGCAGTTTCTGCCTTCCATTTAATCTCTCTTTTTTATTTCACTTCTTTTTCCATATTTTTTAAAATGAGCATTTCTTTTCGATACGGTGTAACAGCCAGCCGGAAACCGAATTCATTTGTTTCTATTATTTAAGTCGGAGATGGATGGAATCCCGTGACAATTAGCTTGGGCGGTTGGACTTACGATTTAGTCGTCTTTTGTTTTACGGTACATATTAAATGTAACTCAGCTTGTTATGTGCTTTGTTAAAAGTTCACAAGCCAACGGAGCAGTACGCGAGCCAAAGTATTATATGCATGGGACAATGGTGACCCAAACGTTTGGGAGGCTTTACGTGGAGCCGAACCACCACATATCCAGCACGTACAGGTAAATTTATTTCGAGACGTTTTTACATTTGTAGTTATGACCTCTGTAGCCAGCCTCACACACACACACATCCGTGTGTCCGTGTACGTCAACGTGTACGTGTGTCCCTGTAAATATACAAATACTACTTACAAATGCAAAAGCACTATTTCTACCAAACGGCCCGCATCAGATTGGATCGGAAAGAATACGAATGGATGCGGCGACAACCGATCGTGGCCGACAGGATGTGGACGCACACGATCGGCACCATACGGTTGCTTGCGAACGTATCCGCACCCAGTCACATAGTTTCGTTCCTACCACGTTGACGTGTTGTAATTTTTGAAAATGTTGAAGTTGACGTCTCTGTGTCGCCTCGCCTTTGTCACTGTGTGTCTTTTGTGTAGTGAATAAATGTCTTCTTTCTTTCTTTCTTTGACGTAGTATTATTGGCTATTGCATTAGAAGAAGAAGAATATCATCATAATATACAAAAGAGGAAAATAAAAGTTTGTGTTCATAATTTGTGGCAAAAGCGGTGTACGGTTGGCGAATTCCATACACTTCATAATGATTTGAAATTGTCTATACAGCGCGTGCACTATCGAGAATGAGGGATGACTTACGTAGTATCTCTTAGTAGTCTGTGGGATGACTGAAAATGGGCTCGCCCGGTCACGGCCTCAATCGTACTCGACAGCCGAAAGGTTCCGATCGCACACGACGACAAGCGAACGGGGCCGATCGCGTGTCGCAGCATACTTTCGGTTACGATCACATGTCGCGGAAGACGCCCGCGGTCAAGCTGTTGTTCGAGGCTTGGCAATGTAGACTTAAAAACAGAACGTATATGATTCAGTATCGTTTAAATACTATAAAATTCATTCCGTTCCGATGTGGTTCCGATACGTTGCGGGCCGTTTAGAGAAAATAGTGCTTTCAAAAGTCTCGAAAGTAATTTACCTGGAGATGCCCTTCTGGTAACTTAAAGATAATCAAGGGGTGCAGCAGTGATGGAGTGGAGCTGACTCTTTCCTGTCATGAGACGCACACAGAGACATCACTCGCTAGAATGTATTGGCCTATTGCTGATTGATGGAATCAAAATGTACCGGGTTATTGGGATATTGGGTGAAAATAAAGGCCTAATGGCTGAGCTGTTGGATGACCTGCCTCATCATCATCATCATATCAGCTGGAAGACGTCCCCTGCTGGACATAGGCCTCCCCCAAAGAGTGCAAAAGTGACCGGTCCTGCGCCGCCCGCAACCAGCGGACTCCAGCAACCTTTACTATGTCATCAGTCCACCTTGTGGGGGGCCTACCCACGCCGCGCCTTCCTGTACGTGTTCGCCACTCGAGAACCTTTCCGCCCCAACGGCCATCGGTTCTACGTGCTATGTACCCCGCCCACCTAGTAAAGCTAATATCTCATTATTATTATTATTAATTTAGTCCTTAGAGTAAAGATCTTATTATAATTAAACAACGAGTCGTTCTTACTCCGTCTTGTACTTACAACGCTTTCTGAGCAGCATAACGCCGACCTTCGCATAGTTTTACTCAATCTCCGGGTCAAATTACACTAGGTTCAAGTGAGGCGGGTTTTGACCGGCTGTGAATCGCACAGCGGATGTATTAGGGTAGGAAAGTAAACAGCAGAAACAGAAACGTCCGGCGATTCCATGAATTCCAGACATTCGTACTGCTAATTGGATCACAAATCAACTTGATACATCTAAGAGGCAGCGGGAGCTTGGCTGGTATTAAGTGACTAGTTACCTTTTACCGAACTGCCAAGGAGGATAAGGGTCACAGCTCACTAGACCCACCCGGCACACGCACCGCACCGCCTCGCCATACTATCGCGCTAGTCGCTAACGTAACGTAGTATGGAGTCGCTAACGTAACGTAGTATGGGGAGGCGGTGCGGTGCGTGTGCCGGGTGGGTCTAGTGAGCTGTGACCCTTATGTGTGTTAAAAAAAACGTTACATCACACACCTGGGCCGCTACGCGTGCGGAAAATCCTACTTCCTGACCAGGAGACGTTAAATTTTGCGTTAAATTATTGGCTTTATATTAAAGACGGCCTCAGATGGCTTATTTGTTGCACTTGCCTTAGGCTCGGGCACTATCCTAGGTATATACTAATGCTGGGACCCCGCTAATTAGGTAGCTAACTCAATATTTACGTGGCACGACTTTTCTTCAACATAATCACTCACAATTTAACCTTTTTAGAAAGTAGTAGTAGTACCTAAGTATCAGTTACTCATGTACTTAACAGATAATCTACCTTGGTCGGTGAATAAACACAATGCCCATTTTACCTCCCTAGAATTAGATACGATACGGACCATTAATCTGTACCATTAAGATACTTTTTGCAGCTTCTCTTAAGACAATACCTTTTCCGTCAAGAAAGACAAAAGTTTCAGGGGTCTCTTCTACTAAAAATAATAAGTTAGAATCAGATTTGTATTTGTTGCGACTTCCGTTAGTGCGTTCCGTAAGTTTATTATGATGATGTACACGTATGTAAAACGCGCGCGATCTCTTCACACGTCGAACGCGCAACGCCGTGTTGAGCGTTGCGTCCGCCCCTATGCGCGTTCTTCCGGGCCGGAGCGCGTTTCAAAACTGTATTATGACAATGTACTTATGTAAAACACGATGTTTAACAAAGACGAATGTCACTAGGGGTGCTTGACTACTCAAGTACCTACGTACTGTGAGAAGCAAGTTTGTGGAAATTAATGTAGCAGAGAGGGGTAATCACGTAATGTTTCGAACGCGCGTAAGGACAATCAAACTGTCATTTTTCCATATAAAATTTGACAGTTAGAACTACCTAACGTACGTACAATGCGTTGACGTGATCGACCTGCAGGTGTGCGTATAAGCGGGGGCTTTTCGGACTGCTTTGACTACTTTGTGAGCTAGTGTAGAAATTAGTTTTCGGTAAGATATTGAAGGACTTCTTCATTATTGCATTGTTATCCAATCTAAAGTAATGGATCTGTGAGTAAACTGTAGAACTCGTGAACTTATTTTTTTTGTAAATTTTGAGTAAAATAGTAAATCCGTTAACAAAAAAGAACTACTAATATAATTATTGAATCCGCTCACGAATTTCACGAAGATCGGTAATAAATGCGACCTGTAGAGAAAAAAAGCCGGACATACCTACGAAACAATTTTGCCCGCGGTTTTACCTGTAGTGTAGTAAATGATTTCCTATCTGAAAAATTCACACAATATTAGAATCAACCTAGTTTGAAAAAACGAAATTAATAATGACCGCTCTTTTCTTTATGTCTTAAACTGGTGTATGTATGACCTCAATAACTTGTATATCATTAGAAACTATTATCACTGCCCGTATTTGTTTTTTAATTGTACCATGCTGTTAATATAAAACTTAGAATCTTACGGCCGTATTCATAAACGTACTACAAGCCTATTTTAACTAAAATGGCGTTAAAATTCGTTTGTCCTTATCTGTCACTTTGACATTTGTGTTCGTAAGAAAGGGACAGGGCACATTTTATTTAGCAGAGACATTTTAAGTTTTATGAATAAGGGGGTTAGTCTTTTACCTATTCGAATACTTAATTAAATTGTATTCCATATATTTATAAGATTGCCCTTGCAGGGTTCATGTTCCTGGAATTGTTCAATAATGTAAGACCTTATGTACAACATGAAACGCAATAAATGATATGAATATGAATATGGATAATACAATAAACGTGCAATAGTACAACATACAGAGTCTACCGGCCAGAGGTCATCATCTCAAGAAAAATCTCTCTAGCGCGATTCAGAAATTGACGCGTACAGCACGGCGCCATCTAGCGGGAAATTTGATCAATATACATAGCTCCTAGGAGTGATTGTGATGCGTGTCTCACCAGAAAGGCTTAATTTTAAGCTAGCGTAGTACTATTTTAATACGTCGACAATAAACAGTGACACAGCTACAACAAAATCCAAGAGCATTGCAGCATCAGAAGTTCAGAACTGAAGCATACTCGTATTTAAATATATCTGAAAACATAATTATACCATCGCTCAACAAAATAAATATGTGCCAGGTAATTACGGGGCTGTCACATGCATGTACGTTAATGATTTAGTACATCGAGTTGAATTCAAAGGTGGTTTAACTTCGAGAACAGGCGGCATGTAATTTTCATTCCTTCATATTAGAAGATTGATGTGAGAACGATCACTCGCTGGAACAGCGGCGAATACGTTTCGATTAAGCCAGCGGCGCTACCACGAACTTCGAAAGTCGAAGTTCGGGTATTTCCATCTCTATCGCACTCCCTTATTCGAGTGACAGGGATGCATGTATTACGAACTTCGACTTCCGAAGTTCGTGGTAGCGCCACAGTTATATAACCATAAAATAACTGTGACGTCAATTTTCCTGCATACTTCATATTAACATAACGTTTTTGATGTTTCACATTTTGTCGATCTTCTATACCCACATTTATGCTAAAAGTGGCGCTGGGACATACGTTTCATGTGCTCTGCCTACCCCTTTTGGAAATAAAGGCGTGAATGTATGTATTTATGTATGTATATATATGTTTTTGCTGTTACATAAAAAGTTGCTGATTTGATCAATCAATAGGTACATCAACGTACGAGTATAAACGTCGTGACATATAAGGCGACATAAGGCGACATAAGGCGACATAAGGTGACATAAGGTAACTGCGACTTAATTGAGGCACCTTACGTAACTTTTAGTCACACTTCAGTTTTGGTCAAAATTCGTCAATCTTTAACTGGGTTAAAAAAAATCGTTCAACTTGATCTCAAATAAAAAAATGTTTAAGTTGTACACCTGTCAATAACTACAACCACTAATTCTTAATTAACTAAATTAAATAAAATGTCAATGCTTATGTTATGATATATAATAAACATAGGTAATAATCTTTAAAAGTTAAGATTGTGCTTAGTTATAAAACATATTTTTGTGAAACTATTAAAATTTGTTTTTTTTAGCATCAACACGCAAATATTATATCAATATTGCTTGAATCTTTCCCAAGATTAGACGCGACATGAGGATAGGTACTGTCTTTCCTCCTTTTGTCAATCACTGAACCATCAAATTGGCCATATGGGGTGGGATCTCATCGTATTTTTGCCCCGGAAAAACCATGTACGGGCTAAAATTACTCATTTACATACTTTTCGCTCCATAGCCTATAGCGTTAAAGGATTCGACGTTCATTTCGTGCCTAAATGTAAAATGCGCCGCCAATACCTTGATCCAGCCCAGCTCGTACGATTTTAAAATTGATATTTCAAGTTTGAAAATATAAAATACGCGTCGTTAATGGTAAGCAAACGTTTGCGGTAAACATCTGTTTCGGGGCGGAAACTAATCAGATTTTTGCTGCATGTGCGGCTCAAATTTAATCACATTTTGAAGCAAGCAGGGATAAAATGAGGTTTACACTTTCTAAATTAAATAGCACCGTAATTTTAACATGATTAGGGGAGAGGGGGCATGACGGGGTAGTTAATGTTTCAAGTTCACTCGCATATATTCAGTTTGACTTATTTTAAGTAGGTTAAGAACACATTACAATAATATAATAAGCTTTTTTGGCAAAAAAAATACTGACTGTTGCGTTTGTTTCGGCGTTTCTTCTTAAAAGTGGTCTTCTTTTTCAGAAACGCTGGTAGAATTTTGATTACGCGGCCTACTTGCATAAAAAAAAAAAAAACTAAAAATGCCCTTCCTCTTAAGGTTTTTTAAATTTGATATTTACCTCTTACCCGGAGTCTTTCATAAGCAATACTTATTATGAACTCTAGTTTGATAATTCAGTTTAAAAAAACGGCAATAGCTACCATCTCCCCGTCTTGCCCCGTAGGTAGGGGAAGATGGGGTACTCCTTTAGGGTAAGATGAGGAAATGCGACGGACGAATATTATAAGAATTTTATTTACCATGGTGCAATAAAGTATTAGAAGACAAGCGCATGCTACAGCTATGTCAACCTATTGCTAATTCAAGTAAATGCCGTTGCTACGTTTTTACCTTGGGCACCAGCACAGCTGCAATGTTTCGATTTTTGCATGCAGCACACGCCACTCAGCCTTTTGTGGACTCTAAATAGCGACTTTCACAATTTAAACGTGGAGTATTTTCGGAATCATTGACGTGACGATATTGATTTACGAGCTTCAACTTTGGTAACCTTTTTCTTTTTGTGCCCTTTTACCCCATCTTGCCCCCTCGTGCCCAATGGAATTCAGCAAATTATTTAAAAATAACGATGCCGTATTTGAATACCAACAAGTCCTTACCTTTTGGCGTGATTATTGATGTTTGTGCTGGTTATATTAAAGCAATAAACGTGACCCAAATAAAACGCAAAGATGTTAAGGAATATGACAAAAAACTGTTTTTTGCAATTAAATAATGAATGACACCATTTGTCTTGTCGGTCACTGTGCGAACTCATTAACATCATGGCGGCGTATCGTCAGGCACTAGAGAAATTTTGAAGGGTCAGCTGTATAAGGCCGCTGTCCCGTCTTACCCGCCACCCCGTCTTGCCCCACTCTCCCCTATGTCGTTTAATGTAGTGTTTTAGAGTTGGATGAGTTTGGTAAAAAAAATTGGGCAATCGTATTTTGCCTACTGACTAACAGAAAATATATAGTCAAGATACATATCAGCATTATCATTAGCTTGCCCTGATCCCATTTAATTTTGGTCGGCGCAGCATTTTTTTTCCTCTATAAATCCTAGTTCGTGCAATATGCGACGGAGCCCCTACTGGCTCGACTGAAATTCAGTAGTCTCCGTGACAATTAAAATAAATTAAAACAAAATAATAAAAAAATGGTGTATGGAAAACTTGCTCATCTGCAGTTATGGGTTACAAGAAATGGGAGTGAAATTAAAAAAATGGTTAGTTCTCTTATAACTGGTTTATTTGGATCGTACAGCATACAGCAAATCGGAAACGAAATCACAGGGTTCAGGTACAAAATCCTTAATACACCTTAAGTATAATTAATTGCTACAATCGGTAGCGCTGTCATGTAATTATTGTTCGAGAGTGATTTACAATTCCGTGTGCCTACTGAAACAATGTAAGTCCCTATGTGTTTATGCCATCATTAAGTAAATACTGAAATCCTAATTCCCTACTGGTAATAAATGCTTAACACCGACCTTCACATTGAAGTCTTACTGCTCTGAACCTTGCAGATGTTGTCAGCGGCACATCAGAAGGAACCTGGACCCGATGTTGAATTGAAGAAAATTTAGCTCCATCGAAGCCTCAATTAAATGGTTAAACTAATCCCTTTTCAAATTCAATACTAATTTCATTCTAATACATTCTAATACATTCTACTACATTCCCTTATCGACTGAAAAGAAACAAATTGGTTTCATTAGTATGGATCCATGTGGAACACCAACCAACACTGGATGAAATGTTTAGAAATTCTATCTTACCAGCTAAGCGCTCCAAAAAATGGATTACTTTAGTTCAGGCTGCCGAACCCGCCCTTCCACATGTGTCTGAGGCTGCATCTTGCTGGAAAGAGCACCATATGGTCAAAAACTCAGGATAACAAAATGTACTTTGCTGGTTATGCAAATTTTGAAGAATAACTACTTACATTTGGCCGATGTTGAAAATACAATCTATAACACCATCTCTACTTGCACTGCTACCAGAAAAGGCTCAACAAAATCTCTATTAGTCGGTGCTGAGACCGGATTAAAATGAATATCTCCTCAGAGCCACCATTTCAGTTCTCAACAGCTATCCAGTTCACCTCTCTCCCCTCAAGACATGATATTGGAATTACCAGCCCAGAAGATATCAACCAACCACTTATGTATTTTTTTAAGGAATAACATTAGATTCTAAATACAGATATTATGTGATTATTATTAAATTAATGTATTATTGTTCTTTTTATACAATTAACAATTCAAATTAATTGTTTCATTATTTGTTATTCCTTAAAGACCCTACTTTATTTCCCTGAAATTTCAAAATCTCTCATCTTGCTGGCAACTCTGAATAATGATTAACTAATCCTATTGGTTAATGATTCTTTTTAATATATTTGCCAGTTACTTAATTAATGCCAGCACTATGAATTAATGTTGTACCTAGAAAATATATCTAAGCACGGAATCATTTCAGCCAATGACTTTAACGCCGAAATTGTAGTACACTATCTAAACAAGAAGTGTTAATCTAAATTCTGCCATGTTACAAATAAGCCATTGAAGAATCTTATGATTTTCCAATTCAGGTCCTTAACTCATTCGAGGCCTCCCATCGCTACGTGCAGCGTTTTTCCGCTCTGTAGCGGACATATAGCTCGTAGAGGCACCGCTCATTATGTGAGTCAAGGCCATGAATGGTTTAACAGGAGGTTGAATGTGGCCAAATTATACGCCCTAGTGTTTTTAATTACACATATACGAACATAAGCCAGTTACCTACTTTCCAGTCAACTGCTAAAAATTCACTCAAAACACTATTTAAGGCACCCGCCTTTATAAACCCTAGTTGATCCGTGCATACAGAATTTATGCAAATGGACCAAACACGAGGATACCGCCCAATACAATTTTCTGGGAAAAATATGGCCGCCTCAGTGTTCCCTTTGAAGTTCCGTGCGGAGTATTTTGGACGGAAGTTTTTGTTGAGTCATTTGAGGAGGAAGAGTGAATAAATTCGCAGTTTACTTAAATTATCAGCTTAAATGTAGGATATTTAAATATTTGACGTTGTTTATGTTAATACCAAATCTTTTCACCGTATTTTATTACTAACGACTTACATGTCACTTTTTCTACATTTTATTTTAGTTTTTAATCTTTTTCGAGAACATTAAAAATGACATATTTTATTTATTTATTTAATAATAATATTGCACAAACAAAAAGTTAAAAATTGGACTTAATGTCCTAAGGCATTCTCTACTAGTCAACTGCAGCGCTAAACAGAAAAGTTTATGTGCAGGTAGTTGACTAAGAAAACAAATAAAAAGGATAGCTAGATCTAACTAATAATATTAAAATACATTACCTATAATAATGTTACGAGCGTGGGGGTCAATGATAGAGTTAATAATACCTTTAACACGACAGTAGATTTATTCTGTGATTTACACAGGGCAAAGTCCACTGAGTCCCACACGTACTATTAATACACAATTAACTCACACAAGTGGCTGAGTCCGCGCCTACTATGTAGTACTGATCAAGCTAACACTTCACTGTTACTTTGCATCGTACTAACACAATTAACTCACACAAGTGGCTGAGTCCGCGCCTACTATGTAGTACTGACCAAGCTAACACTTCACTGTTACTTTGCATCGTACTAACACAATTAACTCACACAAGTGGCAGAGTCCGCGCCTACTATGTAGTACTGACCAAGCTAACACTTCACTGTTACTTTGCATCGTACTAACACAATTAACTCACACAAGTGGCTGAGTCCGCGCCTACTATGTAGTACTGACCAAGCTAACACTCCCTGTTACTTTGCATCGTACTAACACAATTAACTCACACAAGTGGCTGAGTCCGCGCCTACTATGTAGTACTGACCAAGCTAACACTTCACTGTTACTTTGCATCGTACTAACACAATTAACTCACACAAGTGGCTGAGTCCGCGCCTACTATGTAGTACTGACCAAGCTAACACTTCACTGTTACTTTGCATCGTACTAACACAATTAACTCACACAAGTGGCTGAGTCCGCGCCTACTATGTAGTACTGACCAAGCTAACACTCCCTGTTACTTTGCATCGTACTAACACAATTAACTCACACAAGTGGCTGAGTCCGCGCCTACTATGTAGTACTGACCAAGCTAACACTTCACTGTTACTTTGCATCGTACTAACACAATTAACTCACACAAGTGGCAGAGTCCGCGCCTACTATGTAGTACTGACCAAGCTAACACTTCACTGTTACTTTGCATCGTACTAACACAATTAACTCACACAAGTGGCTGAGTCCGCGCCTACTATGTAGTACTGACCAAGCTAACACTCCCTGTTACTTTGCATCGTACTAACACAATTAACTCACACAAGTGGCTGAGTCCGCGCCTACTATGTAGTACTGACCAAGCTAACACTTCACTGTTACTTTGCATCGTACTAACACAATTAACTCACACAAGTGGCTGAGTCCGCGCCTACTATGTAGTACTGACCAAGCTAACACTCCCTGTTACTTTGCATCTTACTAACACAATTAACTCACACAAGTGGCTGAGTCCGCGCCTACTATGTAGTACTGTACTGACCAAGCTAACACTTCACTGTTACTTTGCATCGTACTAACACAATTAACTCACACAAGTGGCTGAGTCCGCGCCTACTATGTAGTACTGACCAAAAAAGCTAACACTTCACTGTTACTTTGCATCGTACTAACACAATTAACACACAAGTGGCTGAGTCCGCGCCTACTATGTAGTACTGACCAAAAAAGCTAACACTTCACTGTTACTTTGCATCGTACTAACACAATTAACACACAAGTGGCTGAGTCCGCGCCTACTATGTAGTACTGACCAAAAAAGCTAACACTTCACTGTTACTTTGCATCGTACTAACACAATTAACACACAAGTGGCTGTCCGCGCCTACTATGTAGTATATATACTGACCAAGCTAACACACTTCACTGTTACTTTACTATGCACTAAGAACAAGACAACTCTCAAAAACTGACTTGTACCGCGAACGTGGTCCCGTTTTATACACCCCTCTGAAGATTCTAATCTAGACCGCAAAGACCGCAATTTCGATCTTCAAATCTTCATTTCATTCCTCATTTTATTTTGAGTAGCACATGAGCTTTTCCAGATAAACTCCTAAAAGTCCATGATTCTCGAATATATATATTCCCAGCCCTACACATTTGTCAATAATTTTCAGTAAAGAATTTAAAACATACAAAAAGTGCATGTTGTTTGGAGGTCTCGAACCCGCGTACATCGACCCCAAAGCCTCCGTCTGTACCACCGGGCTAATGCTGACTTACGACAAGACGGTGAATTTTGAAATACCTTGACGGCGTGTCACTATGGCAACATAAATTTTATTTACTCGCCGTGGTAACAGTAATATATAAATGCATATACTAACATAAATACAATAAAATATAATATACATACCTACATATTACTTTCCGTACCCAGTGCTAAAAACTAGGGCATTAAATTAACAAGAGACATCGTCGAGAAAATGCTTGCGTAACATGTGCTTGAAGGTGAATTTTGTTAGTGCGTGTCTGAAAGTAAGCGGGAGAGCATTTGAATGATTGTATTAGTACATAATCAATATCCGTAATATCCGTATTGTATATATGTTAAGAGGGAAGAATAGCTTTACCGTAGCTAGCAGCTCGTGACTGACAATAGGTACTTTTTTGATGTTTCCATTTCGGGAGAAAACGGTTTCCACTAACTAAAAATTAGCAAATCAGTTTGATTTTGATGCCGATCGCTTCCACATAATATATTGTATTTAATGATTTCACTTTAAAAAATATATTTAGATAAGTTTGAATTTATTGCAAATTTTGAAAAAAGGAAAACCTATAAACGTAGTCCTTCATTGTGTCAATAACGTACTAAATAATCATTGAGATTGGAAAATATGTAAGTGGAAAAACATTTTCTCTCTTCGTATGGAGGAGTACGTAACATTACATTCCCTCTTAAATAAGACCACCTGTTGTTTACCTCTAGTTTTAAGTTTTTATGTTCTGTATTAGTATCAAATAAAAATACTTAAAAATACTTAATAAAATATTTTTAGAAAATATTTGTATATAAGTAGTAATCATTGTAATCAACTATTTAACATCATTCTATTTAAAGTTCAAGTTTAAAGGTCAAGTATTAGCATTAGTTAATGTAACGTACCGGTAAATGTAATTAATCCTACTAATATTATAAACGCGAAAGTTTAGATGTTTGGATGTTTGTTACTTAATCACGCTTAAACGGCTGAACCGATTTGAATGAAATTTTGCACGAAGATAGTTTATAGCCTGGATTTAAATATAGGATAGTTTTTATCCCGGGTCCACGTGGACGAAGTCGCGGGCGGAAGCTAGTTATAACAATAAGTTTACTGCATGTCCACTATTGTTCACAGGTACATGACACTTATACAAGTTGTGGTTACTTATAATTAGATAAGCATCAGTCATGATTGTTATATATTAGACAAGCTTCCGCCCGCGACTTCGTCCGCGTGGACCCGGGGTAAAAACTGTCCTATATTTTAATCCAAGCTATAAACTATCTTCCTGCAAAATTTCATTCAAATCGGTTCAGCCGTTTAAGCGTGATTGAGTAACAAACATCCAAACATCCAAACATCTAAACTTTCGCATTTACAATATTAGTAGGATTTAAGAGCATGTAAGATGTATTATCTGTTGGTAATCCTTAATAAATAAATACATATATTGAGGTGCGTAATATGTAATATTTGTTCCTATTGAATCCACAAAGATTTTTTTTTTAAATCTTATCTAACCCTAAAATACCCAACACATCTTCATATACTCAACAATATTTTGCGCAACAGAGTAAGATATCAAAATCCCATTAAATTAACCCATCAAACGCCCTCGGTAGCCAGTTAACCGTGTCCCACGACGCCCATAAGCGGGTTCGAATTTATGAGGCGTGAATGTCAAGATACGTGACGTCATCGCCCGTATTTTCGCCGGAAATGAGCCCGTGTAAACGGAAACCTCTAGAGTAAAGCCGTTTCCGGTTTTAGTCTAGGGCAATTAGAATGTGGATGGTCGAATGGAAATTAAATATAAGCACAGTTTACAATATCAAATACCTACTTATGTGACTGGAATTACTCTCTCAGAAGATGAGATGACAGCTGTTGACGCCATATTTAACGATTACGAGCCAGTAAGGCCTGAATGGCACTGGCGTGGTCTACGGTGGCGGTCAATAATTAACTTGACAGTTCTTCACAAATTTACTATTGACCGCCACCGCAGGCCGCGCCAGTCTTTGAGAGGCCCAAAGTGTGGTTGCCGCAAGGCTCGGTTATTTTTAACCATCGGTAATCGTAAGTTACGTCCGTTAACATCGTACGTACAGGAAACTTGATAGTTCGTATTTAACGTTTACCGGTCAGTAAAATGTGACCTACGAAACCCGTCGTAAGATTAACTCAACAGGGCTGTTATTCGGAACGCGCTAATACACCTCACGTCAGCCGTCTAACGAAATTAGACCTAAGTTTGCGCTTGGTTGAACGGTACGGTGAGGTTAAAACAGGTTACGGAATAGCGGGGCAGCAGACAGGTTTGATGTAAGTATATGCGAATTTGCCAGCTCACTCGGTTGTCACTATTGTCACTTTTAGATAACTTCGGTATTTACCATTTTGGCTGTATTCTGTTAGTATATCAGAGATTCAGAGCTCCTGTTCGGTTCATCGATTCGTATTTCAGTGCATGTATTCAATATGTCACAGTGTGTAAAAGCCATAACCCTCGATGGCGTTAAAATTTGTTTCTTTATCTGTCGCTTTGACGTTTATGAGAAAGGGACAAACCAAATTCTAGCTAACAGAGGTTTGTTAAGAGCAGACGGCCAGGTTTGATCTATATGCGTTGCGTTGCATGCTCAATCGATTGTTACTAATGGCTCTTTCAGATAACCTCACAATGGATAACCTACCTACTTTCTTTTCGGCTGCTCCAAAAAAATCTATAGTTTTTATCAGTACCTAGTTGAGTTATTGTAAAACTTTACGTAGGTACTACATTTTATCCAATATCAGTGACCGGTTAATAATTAATATGAAATTAAATGAAATGAAATGACATATATTTATTCACGAAAAAAGCAATTCAAAACATAGTTGCCATGGTTCCACACTAGGCTAGGCCTGTCCCGTGGAAACCAAACAGTACAGATTAACAATTACGCGAACAACAACCAACAATTATTATATAATTGTTGATTTTCTCTTCATCATTGGCCTCTACGTCTTTATCAGACTATTTAAGCAGCGTGTTGTGAGTAGGTAGTAATTAATCCTATAGGCGCGAATAAAGACGCCAACGCGACAGCGGCGGCCCTTCCTGCTTCATCTCCGGACGGGACATTTACTTGCCAAGCCAACTATGCGGTCGTGGCTGTCGCTGTCGCTCCCGTATCCGCCTTACAAGCCACGCACGTAAGTGCTACACCTCTATGGACGCTGTTTAAAACATCTTTTCATAGATGTACCAAGCCAATGATGATGGGTAGTTAGCGCACTATCCCTGTGTGCGTTTAGGTGAGGTAGGGCACAGCGAAATGTCATCCCGTTCGAATGTGGAGCAGCCCAACTGGGGAAGTACCTCCGCCTTGCAGAAGACCACAGCCATAATAACACTACTACTTGGTCTGTAGTAGTGTTGTGTTCCTGGAGGTGAGCAAGGTCGCCAGAGCTCCCGAGGATGCGTTGTGTTGAGAGCGAGGGAATTTGTTCCTTTAGCTGTCAACACGGCGAATCCTCAAACATATCAAGGGTCGGCAACGCCCATGTTACTCCTTTGGAGTTGCATGCGTCTAATATAGGCTGTGGTGTCCGCTTACCATCACGCGGGCCGTACGCCTGTTTGCTACCGCCGTTGTATATATAAACGTGAGGGGCATTTTCTTTCGCAGAGGTGTGAGGTAAGTAATGGTGGGGTGTTCATTTTTCTTCTCCTCCTTCTACGTTCAAGAAGCTCAAACCAGGCCCCGTCGTATATTCGCGCCCGTCCATGAGAGCTTTTCGCCACTTAATCCTATCATCAGCAATGAGTTCCCAACATTGGGGATTGATGTCAAATGCTGTCATATCCCGTTTGGCATAAACCTTTAAGCCTAACTGAGTTCTACCTACTCCTCTATTGGCAATTGCTACAGCCCCAAGCAGAATACGGCGCGGCGTTTTCTCTTGACCAACAATAAAAAATATTAGTATTGTATTGTACTATTTATTATATAGGGAAATTTAACAGCAATACAGCATCCCCATAACGGTGAATTAATTATAATTAGTTAATGAGTAATCGATGTGTCAATCAGTTCTTAAAGTCTGTATGAAAACACTTACGAACTTATCACTAAAGACAATATATCTATCTTATAAATGTATATATATAACTTATTACTAATCAATATAGAAATCACTCCTTCAGTTTTATTTCGGGCAAATAAAATCCAATTTTCGCAACAAGACTTTTCGCTTCGCGGCAAAAGTTAGAACGATCTTTGGCACCTGCCTGACAATGTTGTCCTCGAAAAGAAATCTAATACTTCGACTACTTTCCTCCTTGTAACAGATGAAGAAAACGATAACAATTCGGCTCGACACGTCGAATGGAATTGTGATTTCTAAATGTTGCCACACGCGGTGAGCTTGAGAGAGGCCACAGAATTACCTCTTCCTGACAGTTACCCGCAGCCATAATAACACCATAATAACAAGGTTTGAGGTGCCTAAGGTTACCAGAGCTCTCCAAGGTACAATCATAAAATTTTCTAATTGAAAGAGATAGCAAAGCGTTTTTTTTAAGACTTGAAATCTACAGCTCGTAGAGCCACGAGTATTAAATATTTATGGAATGAGGCGTTACTTTGTATTATTCCATGATAAGTTTCTAGAACAATATATTCCTTTTCTATACTCGTACTAATAACAGCATAATAAGGAAACGTTAACCGACTTCTCAAGAGACTCTCGCTAGATGGCTGAGTCAAGGGTTGGATACTGAAGGCGGTACTCCAGCGGGTCAATCACATAACGCATTATACGTACGTTAGGTAAATCTAAATGTCAATTTTTATGTGGATAAATTACAGTTGGATGATTACCCCTCTGGACACTGCGCTGATAGTCAGGAGGTTCCTCTGTCGCCCTGACCACCGGCAGCTTAGACCCCGCCACCCTAGGTTAGGTTTTTAATGATGTATGTATATTTTGTTTAAGTACCTATTGTATTGTAATATTTCCATTGTGTTTTTCTTCAATAAATTGACATATTTTTATGAATAAATGTAATCGTATAAACACTTTTTTATATTTTACTTTTATAATAATGTTTTAAAAAGTCTAACTCAAAGATTTAGATGGAATAAAGGATACGTTAAAGCTACACATATAGAAAATGTACAAACTCCGTCATTGCAAACCGTAACACAAGCTTACCTGAAACAAACAATAAAACAGTTAATTACGCAAGCCACACATTTGTTCATTTTTAAAGGCTTCACAATAAATCTAAAAGTATAAAGCCGACATTTATTAACCGTACAATGAACAGAATAAATACTGTTATAATAATACCCTGGTTATGTTGGTTAGCCGTTGAAATGGTGAATAACGAGTATAAGCAATTAGGTGTTTTATAACCCCCGACGCAATGAGAGGGGTGTTTCTTATTAACCCCCGACGCAAAGAGAGGGGTGTTATAAGTTTAACGTGTCTGTGTATCTATCTGTGGTATCGAAGCTCCCAAACGGATGGACCGATTTGAATGCGGTTTTTTTGTGTCATAGATAATTTTAACCCGAGTGTTCTTAGCCATGTTTTATGAAAATCTGTTGAGCCGTTTGAAGATCATCAGCTCTTTTCTAGTTGATGAGGGGATCTGACTAACTTCCTTATGTCCTATCGATTCGAAATTTGGTACCGTGTTACTTAATGATATTGAAAGTATATGGTAAGGTAACCATGACCTGATCAGCCGTTTGAAGATCATCAGCTCTTTAATTGTTGATGAGGGGATCTAACTACCTTCCATATGTCCTATCAATTCGAAATTTGTTACCGTGTTACTTCAATGATATTGAAAGTATATGGTAAGGTAACCGTGACCTGATCAGCCGTTTGAAGATCATCACTTTAAAAAGGACAAAATAAAAGTTTGGCAACAAACATTGTTTGCAATGCAATCATGCAGTAGGTACTGCCTCTCCATAGCTTTGGGACTGGCAACCTTTTCTCAATTGCATTTGATTTGATAACTAGTTTTGTGGATAGGTACCCTGGACTTTAATGCAAACAAACCATGAATATTGGCAAAGGCAGTATTAGGTATCTAATAATTATTGGGCATGTAAATACCTGGCTGCATTCGTTCCATTTTGTGTTTCTGTGGTTTATCAGTGATTTTCCAAAATTGTAGCGTTTTGCTCCTGCATCAATTCAATCTTTAAACCTTTTCAACACCCCAGTACTTGCGTCGCATATTTACCTGGTATTTGTTCAAATGGAGACACATTTAAACAACTACAGTATAACTAATACATAACATTCCTCTTTAAACCTTTGAAGGCTTAAGAGTCCGCAGTAAGCGCGATTCTCCATACAAACGTAGTTACGCTCTCATTTTAAAACTACTTGTTGGATTGTAACGAAACTTTGCATATACAATGACATGAGGTATATCTATGTCTGTAATTCGTTTATGTAGCTTCAGATACCATAGTAAAAAAATACAGCGAGTAAGTTTTTCATACAAAACTTGTTTTTGCTTTATTTCGTTTGTTTTATAAACTGGAACCATATAAACTAATTACAGACATAGATATACCTCATGTCAATGTATATGTAAAGTTTCGTCACAATCCAACACGTAGTTTTAAAATGAGAGCGTAACTACGTTTGTATGGGAAGGTGAAGTTCGGCCGAGCTTACTGCGGACTCTTAATTTAAATGGAGTGTCGGTCGCTGGGTCCACTCCCACGGCCGCATTGTGTTCGTAAACGGTTTTGTATTAGATGCATTGTAAGATGGAAATGCTTGCGGACCTATTCATTCGAGATATAATTGAACTTGAGGAAGATTTTGCTCAAGACAATAAATAATCTGCACTGGAATAGCCGCTACTATCTTTATAACAGCGCAAAGGTAGCATAAAGCAAGGTACTCAAGTCATTCCCGACCATATGTATCTTGCCTACGCCACACAAATGTTGCCGTTGTGCAAAGTTGGCACACAAATGTTGCCATTGACATCTTCCATACAAACAAGGAGTTTTGTTAATGCGCTATTCATATAAAAAAATGGTAGCTACTTTAATGATTTATTTGCGGTGAAAAGACAACTGTAGTTCAACGTACTCGTAAATATTGATTGAAAGCAGCGAACGAAAACAGCATAGAAGTCTAAGTAGCACACCAAAATGGCCCCATAGAATGTAATACTCGGGTAATTTACTCACACTGTGACCACACACAGATAGTCCGCCATTTTTAACCGACTTCAAAAAAAGGAGGAGGTTTTCAATTCGGTTGTATTTTTTTTTTTTTAAGATGCTGATGACGGAGGCAAGATATGCTACGTCACGAGTTGTCACGGGAATGACAGCTTGTTTTACTTCATCTGGTGTCGGCAGCAGTGGCACTAGTACTGATTGGAGAACGAAAATAGAAATCTGGTAAGGCTCTTGTTAATGTACCGCGAAAAGATAAACTCGGTTTGTACAGGCAAGGAAAATCCACCACGCTACACTTCCCTTAATTCTTAAGTTGGAAATTACTAGAGGTGAAATTACCACCACGTATAACACAACAGTAAAGCCGGGGTTATATTAGAGCCACGCCGCGTGTCACAACGCAATCGGCTACATACATTTTGTATGAACATGGTTACATTAGCTCAATCCCGCGTGTCGCCACGTTCAATACAAAGTACACGTTGCGAGTGTTGCGACACGCGGCGTGGCTCTAATATAACCCCGGCTTTAATTTAAACCATTAATCATACATGCAAATTTTTTCTCCAGCAGCAGTCCATTCACGAGATAAGTTCATTAAAATTTCAAGGAGACTAGCTTTTTGTTTAGCTAATTACCAAAGAAACAGTGCTTTGCTGGCACAGAAATTGATACGGGTATTAACGCTATTACTGATGAGATTATTATATTATTGTATTGCAAGGTAAACTTTTCGTCAATTTATTAACATCCGAAAAGGACATTTTGAATGTAAATTGGCATTTTGTACGGACAAAGCTGGAAAGACTAAGTAAACTGACAATACTGGCACGTTTATGAAAAGACAAATTAATTAATTCAGTCTGCGACGACTGCGACTAACCGGCTTTTCAATCACTACCTACTGATTCGAGCCGTTTACTTTTCTTATAACGAAGGTCACGGAGAAAAGAATGACAATCACTCCTCAACAGCGGCTTTATAAAAATGCTACAATCTTAATATTGTGAACCGGTGAAGTATTTTTTTTTTAATTAGCCTGTTTAGGCGTCACACCGTGTGGACACCTAAACAGGCCACAAAGGCCTCCCCTCTTTTCCTCCACTCGGCCCTATTGCTGGCATGCTCCCGCCAGTCTAAGAGGAACGCGTCCAAATCGTCCCGCCATCTCCTTTTTGGTCTGCCTCTGCTCCGGTGGCCGTCTTACGGGGTCCATTCTGTACTGATCCTGGCCCATCTATCCGGATGCATACGGCAGACATGTCCAGCCCAGTCCCACTTGAGTTTGGCGGTCTTGGCACCCACATCTACAATTTGTGTTTTGGAGCGCAGTTCCGTGTTTCTGATTCGATCAGTTCTGCGAACATCTAGGATGCTGCGCTCCATCGCCCGCTGGCAAACTTTGAGTTTGGACTTCTGAGCCTCAGTCAATGACCAGGTTTGAGCACCGTAAGTTAGGACAGGCAGGATGCACATGTCAACGAGTTTGCGCTTCAGACATAGAGGGAGATTACCCTTCAATAGCGCCTTCATACCAGAAGCTCTTCCAGGCATTCTTAATAGGTCTATTGATTTCTACGGACTGCCTGTTTTCGAAGGAAGCTATCTGGCCCAGGTAAACGTATTCATCGACAAATTGTATATCCTGCCCATCTACCGTTAACTTTACGTTTTGCTCCGTTGGTCATCAACAACTGAGTTTTCGTTCTGTTCATCGTGTGTCCAACCTCGAGGCTTGCTGTGCTGAGATCTTGTAGCATTTGTTGTAGTTGGGGTGTAGTGTGGGAGAAAAGGACAATTACGTCGGCAAAGCGCAAATTTGTTAACCTTCTACCGCCCACGACAATGCCCATCGTTTTATCTTCTTTGAAAATAACCGTTTACGGTGGATTTTTATGTCAAATTGAATTTTGGCTCTCACTGGTCTATGGTCTGAACTAAATTTGAATTTGTTGAGGGTGGATACGTCTTTTATAATACTTTTCTCGGATGAAAGGATATGGTCAATTTAGTTTTTGATGTTTCCACCTGGCGAAGTCCAGGTCCAACGGCGTTGTGGTTTTTTAAGGAAAAATATATTACTAATACTCATGCTTTGTCCAAAGTCGAATTGGATGAGACGAGCGCCACGGTCATTTCGACTCCCAAGTCCATGCGATCCAAGTATCACATTGTCATCCAATTCATTCCTTACTCCGACTTTAGCGTTGAAATCGCCGAGGATCACAGTCCATGTTCCTCGATTATTATCGCAAGCTTTATTTAAGAGATCGTAATATTCCTCTACGTCGTCATCACTGTGTGAAGATGTTGGTGCGTTGACCTGGACAATAGTCAATGTGTGATTTGGCGTTATACTTAATTTCAACACTGCCATCCTGTTGGAATAACCAGAAAATTCGACAATGTTGTCTTTCCACTTCTTTTTAACGAGAAAGCCTACCCCACACAGCCCGCCTGCTGTTCCGAAGTGGTAAAACACACTGTCGTGCCTTTCTACAGTTTGTTCACCTTCCCTTCGTACTTCTGACAACCCTACAACGTCCCAGTTGACGTCTTTTAAGGCGTGTTCTAGTTCAATGAGACGCTCATCCCTCATCAATGTACGGACGTTGTAGGTTAAAACATTAATCGATTCGGTGTCCGTTCTTCTTGCCTGGGTCGTGTGAGTAGTTTGACGGGGGTTCGAGTTCGCCCGGGGATTCTTAGCACCCCTTACTCCAGGAGCAGTCCGGCTTCGGACGTCTTTTTTATCAACACAAATTATGAAGTCTATCTTTTTACTTTTTATCCAATTATATTTCCTTGTCCGACATTCCCTCTTTCGTTTAGCTCGCTTAATCAATAAGAGAACGAAACATAAAGTACAATTAGATCATGCCGAACTGTGTCTAATGGGTAGAACATGGTTCATGACATGACACACTATACTTCAAACCATAATTAGATTCCAAAAAAATAACCTTAAACCTGTCATTAAAATGAAAAAAGAAACCGACACTGGCAAACTTACACTCTTCCAAATGATGGATGTAGCTAAAAAGTAGCTACTACGTCCATCATTTGGAACAGTGTAAGTTTGTTAGTGTCGTTTTTTTTTTCATTTTAATGACAATTTCAAGGTTATTTTTTGAAATCTAATTATGGTTTCAAGTTTAATTACGCAAATGAAATGAACAAATGAACATCACTTTAGTGGCTGCAAGGAGTTAAAGTTTAGAAAGAACCCATTATATATCTTAGGTTTATTCGGCTACATTTTATGACACAACCAGCTTCCGCCCGCGACTTCGTCTGCGTGGACTCGGGATAAAAACTATCCTATATTTTAATCTAGGTTATAAACTATCTTCGTGCAAAATTTCATTCAAATCGGTTCAGCCGTTTAAGCGTGATTGAGTAACAAACATCCAAACATCTAAACTTTCGCATTTATAATATTATGACACAATTCTTTATAACTAACCGGGTTAAGAAACGTAAATTTACTTTCCTGGGAAATAACGTAATAAATTCACGTCGAAGTCGTCACCTAAAGGGGTAACTACTTTTATTTCAGAATGAGAAACAAATATTTCGAATTGCTTTTAGTGTAAAAGGGCACCATTATACATTAAAACAAAAGCAAATTATTTTTATTGTATAATTTATACTTTGAGCTAATGTATAATGTAAATAATAATATTATGACTCTCCTGTAACACGTGTAGCTTGACTGTAAAGTGTTGATTTAAGGAATAAATAAATAATTAAAGCGCATGTAACATTTAAATATCTAAAATAACCAACAATAATACTAAAATAATCGAAATTCTAAAACAATATTGCTATACAGCAGCCAATTTGGATATATCTCGATTCAATTGAAAGTATTGAAACCCATAAAAAGAAAATAATACAACAATTAGCTTCGTCAATTATGAATAACCCAGAGTAAATTATAAGCGCAACTATCTCAATAATTCTTATATTGCACCTATAATTTTTTTAAAGTATTTTGTAAAAAAAAATTTTGTTTATGTTAATTTCATACCTACCTACTTAAGAAATTAATTAAAAATGTCCCCCAGCTTCTAAAAATAATAATATAGGCGCAGATATGACGTCGAGTTGCGGAAACCCAGCCCGCGTACACCTATATAACCTATAACCCCCAGCTTTTAGACATTAAAAGCCATATCATATAATTTGTATATCTATTTCAAATCAAACTCCCATAGTTTCCTCCTATATGTTTTATTTTTTTTAACAATTTGTGATACTTAATTTAATTAAGTATGATTTATTTTATTTTATTTCGTATCACTTGTATTTAATATGGACTTGTTCTGGATGAAATTATTTTTATTTCATTCATTTCGTTTCATAGTAATAATAAACGATAACGTAATTTATGAATGGCCCCTTAGGGTACATAAGCCCCTCCACATTTTATGCCAAAAACAACTGTAACCTTATCTTATGTACTCTGTTGGTGTCCCGTGTAATCCTTACTAATGTAAATTTATCCTTCTTTCACGTAGCAATGGAGCGTCGAATTGATGTGATTTTTTGTATGGAGATAGTTTAGAAGCTGGAGAGTGGCATAGGCTACTTTTTCCAGAGGGAAAACACCTAATTCCCACGGGAAAATTCAATATGTTACATTTTCCTATAACCACGCGGACGAAGCCGCGGGCATCAGCTAGTGAACAAAATAAATTCAAAAAGGATCATTCTTTTTTTTAAACCGACCCGGGCGTTCTAAAGCTCACAGAGCCCCCAGTAGGTAAATACTCGTAAGGTCTGTGATTGTCCAAATACGATCGATAGTTTTGTGTCCGCACGAGATATATAAGGCCTAGCCTGTTGCACGTGCACGTGTCAAATATGTTCAAGTGTGAACTTAGTTCTTGAAAAGTTTGTGCATGTAAATAGTTCGCATCTAGTAGATTGACTTTATAAGAACAAACAATAAGTTCGTGAGTTCATTTCAGCAGTTCTTTCCAGGCCTCTGCTTAGAGTGCGCAATTACACGCAATTATACAGCGTCTCCTGCTGCAGTTAAGAACACGTGTTGGGTCGTAAACTCTTGAGAACGAATGCAATTTATCTCACCTTAGTGCTCTTGGGTTTTGCCCTTATGAACGAGAATGTATTCATGCATTTTGCAACATTTTCATTACTATGACATGTCAAAATGCCTCAAGGTCATAAGAAAGTCCTCTAACTAAATCTATTTTCTTCCTGCCTAGAGCTGATTTATTTATTTAAACTTTATTGTACAAGTAAAATAAGTACAAAGGGCAGGCTTAATGCCACAAGCAATCTTTCAAGCAATCTCTTCTTCGTGGCAATCTTCCAAGATAAAGCCTAAAATCGATTGCAATCTTTATTCTACGTTCTGAAACCGTGCCCCGCGTCTCACTCACAAAGAACAAAGGAGATTATCATGCGCCGTCACGTTTCCGATGCGAGAGCACGATTTACATTACTGAAATAGGCCATTCAATAGGTACTCATCGAAGTCTGAAAAACTGTCCGATTAACACCTGGGCTGTTAGTCGCTAAGCGCTAATACGGCTCACCCCGCCGGTCACCCGTCATGAAACTAGACCTCTAACGACGCTTAGTTACTACGCATCGCGGTGTCAAGATATATTTGTGGGTGAGCGTTGAGGTGAGCTTAAAACAAGTTACAGAATAGGCGGGCTGGTCTATTAATCACCTCTATCGTTATAAAACGTAAAACACTCGTTTCCTGAAGAACCCCTTGCTGCAGTCCTCAGTCCATGCTGTCATTTTCAACTTTTCGAAATGTTTTCGTAATTTTTTCAGAAGAGACCTCTCGGCCTGATGTCCAGCCTGTTCGTGATCAGCATCGTCACTGTAGCAACAGAAGACGCACCCATGTTTGACGGAGGCCTGTCCAGCATTCAGCTCAAGCCTAAACAACTAGGCATGGAGCGATTTAGTAGGGCTGTGAGGGACTACGTACGATGGGGTATATTGTAAAAGGTAAATTTTGAAATAACAAACCGACTGCCTTGATGCGCTTAAAAATTGCCACTCAATAAATTTAAAAACAAACTGTTCTCTTTTCGTGTTGAAAAGGTGTTACTACTCTCGGAATGTGTCTTTAGATAATTGTCACTTTCATAATTGATTCAATAGTCAACATTAATGGCTTTGCAACAAGTTTTATTAATGAATGTTAATTTTTAAAATAATAATGTTGAATAATCTTAAAACTTAAAATGCCTCTGCTAAATAAAATGTGCTTTGTATCTTTCTTACAATAACAAATGTTAAAGTGACCGACAAAGACAAACGAATTTTAACGCCATTTTAGTTAAAATAGCCTTGTAGAATAAGGTCATTAATGGGTATGGCTCTATAACGGATCATATAATATCACTTGTATCATCATTGTCATCCTCCTAGCGTTATTCCCGGTTGTGCCCCTAAAGGAGCCGGAGTCCGCATTTGACACGAAAGTTTTACGAAAGCGATTGCCATCTGACCTTCCAACCTGGAGTGAAAACACCACTGGTATACGTTTAATGGCAAATAAATATTTCTATTTCTATAACAATTCCTTCTTAGTTATGTGGGATTGATACTTTTCGGAGTTTTATACGTTGCTGGTTGTTAGACGATGAATAAGAAACGATCGAATGTGGTTTGAATTTTTTGATATGACAAACTACGAAGGATCAATCAAATCTAAATAAATGAACTATATAGTTGAATATACTTAATGAAAACAGGTCACTAACGTCTTCAAGGTTGAAAATCGTTCGATATGTTTCAAACCAATTTGCGGTTCTTAGTCATGTCATGAGAACTCGCGTTGCCCGCGCGTCAGGATGTATAGTGTCTTTGTAGTTAAAGTGCACTTGTACTGTGAAGTGGCCGTCAATAGAATTTGCTATGTAAACAAACCGCCATAGTGAAAGCTTTCACTATGGCGGTTTGTTTACATAGCAAATTCTATTGACGGCCACTTTATGTACTACTCTCGTACTTAACGGTGTGACGTAATTTTAATAGGTATATAGTGTGGAGTGAGACATTTATTTAAAATTTAATTTATAAAAAGCCTCGTGTTTGTATATTAATGTTTTTGTGGACGTCGGGATGGAAATCCCGGCCGCTTTCAATATGTAAATTCTCCATACATAAAATAACACTGGTAAATTCTGTGCCTGCAAGAGTGTAGGCTCTGACCTAAATTATTGTTACCGATGCTCAATTTAATTTTAATGTGCTTGTTAAATAATGCAAAGACCGGCGGTAAAATAAAAAAGTATTTAATGTTTACCCATGTATTTTTAACCCCCGACGCAAAAATAGAGGGGTGCTATAAGTTTACCGTGTCTGTCTGTGGTATCCTAGCTCCCAAACGGATGAACCGATTGAGTATTGGAATCGTCACAAAACTGACACTGAGTAAATTTTTATTTAACAACTCACGCTAATTGGGTACACGAATTTTTAAAAACGCCCGTTAAACCAAGTCATAATGTAATTGTAATTCCATTCATTCGTTCCTGTCGCATCTATGCATTCATTAAATTAATTATACGACCGGTTAAATCTAGTGGGTAGTGACGCTGCCTACAAAGCTGAAGGTCCTGGGTTTGAATCCCGGTAAGGGCAAATATTTGTGTGATGAGCATGCATAATATTTGTTTCAGAGTCTTGGATGTTTTCTATGTATTAGAGTATTTCTTTAAATTAAATTAAATATATCGTCGTCTAGTACCCATAACACAAGCCTCATTGAGCTTACTTTAGGGCTAGTTCGATTTGGGTAAAATATGTCCACTAATATTTATTTTATTTATTTTTATTTTCATTATCTAACGCAACAATGTAACTTTCCGTGTGTCTGTGTATTTTACTTAATGCAACTTCTAATATTGATGCAATTGAATTACCCTTTTAATTAATCCGATTCCACAAGAAACAGCGCCTACCACCACTGCATTACTGTTCAGTATTGACATTAAAGTACATACTTTTACTACTCTCTTGGATCCCACAGTCAAACTGTGCAAACAGTTTTGTGGGACGTTGTATTTAGTTTTAAGTCATTGTACAGTGCTTTACTGAAATAATTAATAAATAAAATAAATAAACTTGCACCGCTGAGTTAAGTTTGCACCTCGTTAGTATGGAACGCTATACTAGCAAGGGGCAAACTCTACACCGTGTTATATTGTCTTGGAATTTCATGCAGCTGCCGGGTGTTTCTGTGAAGTTAACGACTAATTACAGGAGAACGGTTATAATTTCGCAGCGGGATCGAGGTATTGCGTCGGCAACGAGAAATTGTTTCTAATTAAACTTCACTTTGTTACTGACATTTAAGTTTAGTTATAGTTAACGAGCCGAGTTAGAAAAAAATGTATATTATATCTGCGAGCTTTTGCCTGTCCACGTGGACTTGAGTATAGATCTTCATCCCCAATTCTATTCCCTGGGGGTTGAAATTGTCGGTAAAGAATATATTATGTTTTATCTAGGATATAAATTATGTGTATGGTTTTCCATAACGCCCGTTATTGTGTGATTGAGTATCATACTAAATAAATAATAACTCCCACAAAGGAAGTCCTTGGCGAACGATTTCCGATCAAATACACTCGCGGGCATAGAATACGGGTCGGTAAAATACCGTCATATTTCCTAAAATAGTGCGTAAGAGGTTGTACAGTTAATCCTGTCATGATCTTTATTTAATTTTACATATAAACTGCTAATAACAGTAAAAATATATAACGTTACCAGGTCTAAATCGGACTCGTAAAAACCCATGAAAAAAAACAACGTTAACGGAGCGAGATAACGCAAAAATCGTGATTTTTGGATATCGATATTTTTATGATAGGATCCAGGAAATTGCTAATACAGTTGGGTATTGTAAAGAATAGCATATTATGTAAATAAAACAAGTATTCAATATTGTAAAAAACCTATTGCAGTTATTTAATTTAGGGTGACCCGAAATATTTGACCGCGAGTGTATGATCTATTTCTAACCAAAAATCAGGTAAAGAGTGCCTTAAATCGACAATCATAAATGAAGAAGAAGAAGAAGAAAACATTTATTCGTGGCAAAAAGAAAAAAGACTTAACGAAAAACTAAAAAAGAGAATGGACACATGTTCGTTCAGTTACGCAACTTTGGAGTTTGATATCAGACAATGATCGCGAAATATTTAAAGATTCATTCGTCATAGTAGTTTACGTCACACCTAGCCATAATGCCAGTTTTACTGCACGCTGTGCATACGATAAAACTCGCATTGTGGCCAGATGAAGACGTAAAATTGTGTACTTACCACGGGCGGTAATTCGAAAAGCCCCAGATCGCATACTCGTATTTATGCAAACACCTGCGGTCTGGGCCATTCACGAATTCACCGCCCTAGATACGTAATGTGCTATTATGCAACTGATACATAATCAGAGGCGTTAAAATACGAGTGTGGTTTTATGAAACGAGCGTTAGCGAGTCTAATCTGTACTGTAATAACAATACAATACAATACAATACAAATACTCTTTATTGCACACCTCACACAAACAAAGCAGTTAAAAAGAAAAACAATACAATAACATGTAGGTAGAGGTAGACAACAGGCGGTCTTATCGCTGAAGAGCGATCTCTTCCAGACAACCTTTGGGTATCGGAGAAAGAGATAAAACTAGATTATGTAGTAGGTGGTGCAGAGATTACAATAAGCCAAAAATCAAAATAATTATATTAATGCACGTACATAAATAGCTCTATGTATAAACATACATACACAATCATACATATATACAAATAACACAAATAAAAATATATAAAACAAACAGTCAGCCAATAATAATAATAGTAGGACAGTCAGGGTTAGGGGAAAGACAAATAATGTTCTTTAAGAAGAGATTTGAAGTTGCCGATAGATTTAGCTTGTCTTATATGAAGAGGGAGAGAGATCCACAGTCGAATAGCCTTAAAGGTGAACGAACTACTGTAAAATTTGGAAGATGACAAAGGCACAGTTAATAGCAAATTGTTAGAAGATCTAACAGAATTCAAATAACTAAAACGCTCTTTAAGATAACGGGGAGTTGCAGGGTTAAAAAGGACACTAAACAGAAGCGAAATAATGTGAGAGTTACGGCGATAACGGACACAACAACGGGAATAACATTATAGTATATAACATTATAGTATTATAGTACAGATTTTACCTACTACCACAGACAAGAAAGTTCTCATAGTAAAATCGGTTGTAATAATGCTGGTTATTTCCTACGGTTTCTGAACGCATTTTGGAGAACTAATGATATGTGCATAGAATTTTTTTTACAAAGATACCCCAAATCGAGTTCATCATAACAGTCAGTGACATAAGGACACACAATCAAATATCTGCATTCGAAAATCAATCTTGAAATAACACTGTTACGATTGATAATAAATATTGACGTTTTCAGTAATCAGTTTAAGAGGAGTTATTGCAAATCTCCCTTGTTTTAGTGTTTTATTTAATTAGTGGTTATGGTTAAATATTAACCTACGGTTTCCAGAATGACAGATAAAGCTTGGTTACTAATGTCACTATTAGGGTACTATGGATGGATACTATATGGCAAGTGTGCTACTGAACTATGCCTACCTTGTCAAAACATGACGAATGACTAAATAGTGTTTGTCATTTTCAATACCTCTATATATACCTACAAACTTAGGAGTGATCAATAAACAAATATTTATATACGAATAAGGGAGCAGGGTTGGAGTGTGTTGTAGGCGATGGGCTAGCAACCTATCACTGCAATATCACATTTTGTCGATCTTTTATACCCACAGTTATGCTAAAAGTGGCACTGGAACATAAGTTTCATGTGCTCTGCCTACCCCTTTTGGGAATAAAGGCCTGAATGTATGTATGTATGATGTTATATACGAATCATAACGACATGGAAGCTAAGCGGCGGCAGTCAAGCGGCGGTCGTAGGTTTGAATCCCGGGTCGTACCAATGAGTATCTACCAGTTAGCTTTTCGGTGAAGGAAACCATCGTGAGGAAATCGGTCTAATCCCAATAAGATCTAGTTTTCCCTCTGGGTTTGAAGGTCAGGTGACAGTCACTCGTAAAACGAGTGCCTATGCCAAATCTTGGGGTTAAGTGTCAAAGCAGACGCCGGGCTCTTTTAGAGCACAACCGAGAATAACGCTAGAAGGATGATGAACGGAATTTTAGCTGAAAGGTTATAGAACCTAGAATGTGTATAGACATTCACTGCTAGGAATAGCTACGCGCTACGCTCATACTTCCGTGGTTTTCCCACTAAATAGCGGAGAGCGGCTACGGCGTAGGTGCCCGCTGGGCGGGTTCCTGGCAGCGAATATGATATTACTATGTTTGCAAAACGTCGGAAAGTTGTCTATAGCTGTCAATTAAGCTTGAAACATGGGAGTATACTTTACACAATTATTTTTCAGCAACAGAGAGGAGGGAAATAGCCGCAAGAGTAGCATATTTTCAGGTTCCGTAATTTATACTATTAGGTATTATAATTATAAAGAGGAAAAGCCTATGAGATTGTAGCTTTGTAAGTTTCTATGTCTCTGAGACACTGGGTACGAACGCATGCGCACGTACCGGGTGTTCCTGAGGGTGGCAGATACTTAAATTGAATTGTAAAGTATAACATTAACCTAACCGAACTAACATAGCTTAACACTTATGTAATTCATTAATTAACTAACATCATATGGATTCTGTCCGAAATAAACATTTTTTTTTATATATATATTTTTTTTTTTATGTAATGGGTAATCTCCGGAACCACAAGACCGATTTAAATAATTCTTTCACCAGTGTTTAGAATGGACTTTCTGGATGGACAATGCTGTTTTATATCCCGCTGTATTGCCTGCGTTCTTTGCAATTTGCTTGTGTCCTAAGATTTTTTACGATGCCATTCGAAGTGGAGGAAATGTTGTATGAGCAACTACAATTAAAGAATATAAATAAATAACCAAAACATTTAAGTCTGGCGGCAGCCGTAACACTTAATACCTACTAAATTGCATAGAGGTATGACGTCACTATTTGCTATTTGTACTAATCATACAATTAAGTATATTAAAAAACATAAAAATTGTTTTATTTGAAACACATTAAATAATCGAAATAAAACTAGTAAATACACTATTTTTAAAGGAAGATAGAAGAAGTATTTTTCCGTACAAAATCTAATGTTATACGGTATAAGGTACCTATACTGTTTCGATCGCGAAATACTGCGTTTAGGTCCATAGTTTTAGTTACAATTTTGTTCCTTTAAAAGCGTAAGGATTGTGATGGGAATAGATTTTAATGATATTTTGTAATTTATACTTTACTAGCTGATGTCCGCGGCTTCACCCGCGTGGTTATAGGAAAATGTAACATATTGAATTTTCCAGTGGGAATTAGATGTTTTCCCGCTGGAAAAGTAGCCTATGCCACTCTCCAGCCTCTAAACTATCTCCGTACAAAAAATCGACGCTCCGTTGCGACGTAAAAGAAGAACAAACAAACACACACACACTTTCGCATTTATAATATTATTAAGGATTACAATAATTTGATGGTTTACCATATTAACACGAGGAAACTACCCTTACAGTAGACAAAAAAAATATAGAAACACCCCACATAACCTCATTTCATAACACATAAAAATGAGGGAGAAAGAGGCTTGTAAAAAGGAGTAAGAACGAAAAGATTCACAGAGACGCGTCCTTCTACACAATTTATGCCAGCTCCAGGAAAATAGACCTTAGTATACTTGGCATTTAGTAGCACAGTCTCGTGAATTACTATGCGTCGCAGAGCTCATTGTCGGCAAGTTTTTGCGATTCAATAACGGACAACATGTGTCGCCGTATAGCCTGTATTAATAACAAATTGTGCCACAATGTTACACAAAAGTGTTCTTCCTTCCTACGCCAGCGTGGATAAACCCCCCACTAGCCTGATGACCCAGGTCGATCACGTAACGCATTTTACGTACGTACGTTAGATAGATCTAAATGTATTTTTTTTATATTGAAAAATGTCAGCCTCTCCTAACCCGCGTTGTGTCTTCCTAGTTGCAATTGTTCAACAGCAATTCACCACATTCCTCACTTTTACACAAATGTCATTTCACTATCACCACGATTCGTATGAGGATGGCAAAACAGGCTAGTCAAAAGATAACCTTGCTATTAAAAACTATAGGTTCAAATTCTTAGCACGAATCCGTGTCTTATGCATACGATGGGTTAAAGAGGCATATAAAAATACAATGGTTATAGTTATAGGTAGTAGGTACTATAGGGAAGGTGCTCAGAGGTATAAGAAGACACAATAAACTATTATAACACGTTGATTCAAGTACGTTGTGAGAGGTATGAGTTTCGTGGCCCAGAGGCCAAAGCCTCGAGGGCGACTGCTTGACGTCTACGAATCTTCTTGTATTTATAGACTTCCAGATAGCTTGATTTGAAATGAGAATAGTGCTGTACGGCCATATACCTGTAAATATTTTCTTAATCGTAAGATAATTTAAATGTTACTTATTTGATTTTGTTTAAAAACCGACGATCACAACATAGGCTCCTAAAAATTGACCTTGTGTAATTTTAAGTGCAGCAACATACGTTGTGAAATAAATGAATCTGAATCTGTAGAGGTTGCAAAGACGACCTCTATATTTCATACAGCTTTCCAATGACATATCAGGAAGACAAGTTCAAATGATCCAAATCAAAATCCAGATACTAGAATATATCTAAAATGAAAACTTTAACTAAGTAAATGATACTGTTCTTGCATAAAATCACCGCATAACCCAAACTTCTAAATATTCAACTCTAAACGTGCACGCATTACCCGTGAAAAATAAAAGCGTAAAATATATTTCACGTGATCCCCATTCGCATAAGTAGCTAACCCTATCCGGGCCCGATCATTACAAGGACCTCGCAGCATATCAAAAATCGACCCTTCCCGACATTGGAAGAAAATTCCCATAACATGCTTGCTGTGATTACCCGACCTTTGCAATGCAATCGGCCACATGCTACAGTAATCGTTTACCATCAGGCGATCCGTATACTTGTTTAACACCGACGTGGTATTTAAAAAACCGGCTAAGTGCGAGTCGGACTCGCGCGAGAAGGGTTCCGTACCATTATCCGTAAAAACGGCAAAAAAATCACGTTTGTTGTATGGGAGCCACTTAAATATTTATTTTATTGTGTTTGTTAGTATTTTTTTGTTATAGCGGCAACAGAAATACATCATCTGTGAAAATTTCAACTGTCTAACCATCACGGTCCATGAGATACAGCGGTACCTTAGTAATAGGGTCCCGTTTTTACCCTTTGAATAATACATTCTATCTTGTTTTATAATCGAAAAATAAACGAATGTAACTCCGTTTCAATCCAGAATTCTATAGATGCCATCGAAGAGCATCCGTCTCTTTTAAAAGGCCTTTGAGCGGTTAGAGAATATAATATGTAAAACTGGGCCAAATAAATGTTGCCCTGAAATTTGCGCCAAGTTTACCCGAGGAAAAGGACTACCTGAAGCGGTCTAATGTTACGAAGACTTTGGATGCCGCGGAATTTCATTACTATTCTAGTTACTTATAGACATAGGTACCCGTAAATAAAGTGATACCTACTGCACTTTGTTTGATCCTGTTACTTAAGCAAAATTTAATTAAGCCTTACAAATTATCTGTATTCGAGTTCATTTGCAAGAATATACTATAAGAGAAAATGAAATTCTCTGGTTAATTAGAATATTGTGTAAATTTGCTTCAAAGGAAAATACATTTCGTATTTTTGTTCAGAGTTTACAGATAACAAGATTAATACAGTGTTGAGTGTATCAAGGTTTACGTTCTCAAACTACAATAGTTACATTTCATCAGATTATGAAATACTAAAACAACAGCAGTCCCTCTTAACTACAGCCCGCTACATTGTACTTTACGTCCGTCCTCTAAAATACGACGAACATCTATGTTCGCAATCCATTCCAGCGTGTCTAGTATGTTTATAGTGAAAGAGTCCTAGTAGAGGCGCAATGGAACGTGAATTGTGTGGAAGTGTGTGTTTAGTGTGAGTATGTTGGTAGGAAAACGTGGTTAAAGCTGGTTGCTTCTCATTAAAGTATTATAAAGGAGTGCTCTAGTCACGTTCGTGCCCAAATATGTGCAAAATGCGGTTACCGATTTTCCCAATGGAAAAGGGAAAACAAGACAAGATTGCTTCAGTAAGGGTCCAGTTTACAATAAGCCTTTTTCTGAGTAACGTAAATCTGATTTAAATTTGTATTAAGCAGTAACGCTTAGTATGGGGTGGCACATCGTTACTGACGATTTCTCAATATAATTTGAGACGTTGGTGCCGTTAATAAGCCTAAGTATTCTAGGTAGATGTCGCTACATGCCTCCCTAAGGCGTTGTAAGAAGGAACTAATTGAATGATTTAGTGCCAGAGACAGATTATTCCGATAGCTCAGTTGGTTAGTGGCGACGTGCCATGTATACCTGTGGTGGCCGGCTTGAATCGTGGCCCGTATCATGGTCGGCCTTATCACGCGATAAGTGACAAGATAGAGCGTCAGTCTCGTTTTATCGAACGGTGTCAGCCAGTGACGGACGCTTTATCTTGTCACTTATCGCGTGATAAGGCCAACCATGATACGGGCCTGCTCGGAGTATAAAAATTTTCAATTTTCTTTTTATTAGAAAATTATAAACATAAATCTGTTTCTAATTTTAATTTTCAACTTATATCCAAAAAAGTGAAAGGGAAAGATTGATGCGAAATACAATAGCTATTATATTAGTTTATTCGCTATTCGGTGTTGTAACTGGCGTGTATTGTGAATCCTATAAGGCGATTAATGAACGAAGCGAGTCGCGGGAAAAAGCTAGAGTATTTTTATTTCTCCGAATACGGTACTGAGAACCGAGCTACGGTAGCCTAGTGGTTCAGGCATGCGGCTGTCAAGCGGCGGTCGTGGGTTCGAATCCCGGCTCGTACCAATAAGTTTTTCGGAACTTATGTACGGAATATTTACCGTTAGCTTTTCAGTGAAGGAAAACATCGTGAGGAAACCGGTCTAATCCCATTAAGGTCTAGTTTTCCCTCTGGGTTGGAAGGTCAGATGGGAGTCGCTTTCGTAAAACTAGTACCTATGCCAATTGGGTTTAGGTGTCAAAGCGGACCCCGGGCTCCTTTAGGGGCACAACCGGGAATAACACTAGGAGGATGATGATTTTTATTTCTCCGAAAATTGCTTCCGATTTCCACGTATGGAGGTGTCATCGTCTAAATACAATTTAAAATATCAAAGTAAAATCGCGGTTTGAAGAAGAAATTTGAAGACCGGTAACGGTCCCGGTCAGAACTCAGCAATTTGTGAATCGATTTCAATAATGTTTTGCATTTCAAAGCTAGTATCCTCGGATTTTGGTCTTCAGAATTCAAATGTGATGATCGGATCTTGTAGGAATGGACCAAACTCTTATGTAAATTCTTCATTGTACTTACATGAAAGAAATCAAAACAACAAGACAATAATCACCCGTGCAGGAAAAAATATTGAAAAAATAATAATTTTATTTACTTACTCAACTAAACCTCGCCTCCTACTAATAAACTACAACTATAATAATAAACCCGAAATAATACTCCTACAGTAAAATTACTCAACATTTTATTTTTTTCTAAAATACCGGTTTATGTCTTTCAGTCCGTCATCAATATCATTATATTGTATGATTATGATTCATCTTCTTTTATTTTCGTTAGAGAGACAATGAATAAACTAAAGCATTGTAATATATTAAATAATCTTATCTTACGGTAGGTAACAAGTTTTATAAAAGTTGTTTATGCAACTGATCCATAATGAGAGGCCATAAAATATGAGTGTGGTTTTATGAAACGAGCGCCAGCGAGTCATAATAGCATCACACAAGTGTTTAAGGCCTAATTATGTACAGTTGCATACACTACTTTATCAATACACATAGGTATCATAAGTACTCTAAGATGGGTTCACAATTCTACTTTCGTAACAGCAAAAAACCAAATAAAAAGATATGAAATACTCATGTCACTTGAGATCAAATTTTCATCAAAACATACTGAATTGACGTTTCGTATCGATAACTGTTTTAATATCTATGGATACTAGAATAGAGACCCACTTGAGTTTTGACAGCTGTTCCAAATTTAAACTCATAACGTTACAAAAATCTGTACTGTTATAACATTAAAGTACAGATTTTACCTACTACCACAGACAAGAAAGTTTTCATAGTAAAATCGGTTGTAATAATGCTGGTCATTTCCTACGGTTTCTGAACGCATTTTAGAGCACTAATGATATGTGCTTAGATAAAGCTTATTTTATTATCCACAGCATCCTAAGAGCAAATAGGTACCTAAGTCATTTTACATCGGCACGAACAGTTCGAGTCCTGCATGCTAACAATATATCTCTGGACCGGATCGCATAAAATGAAGTCGGCTGTGAAATATTCACAATTGAATTTATGTTTTAATGGAACCGTAAACTTTCCGACAATCAAGTTAGACGTTTATCTCATAGTTTGTAAACGGCCACAAATTAATGACAGCGACCGAAGTTAACTCGCATAATGAAATTTGGTGAGACGACTGGGATTGTGGTTACGTATTATCAAACGGGCCTAAGTATTTTATATTTGTAACATACATACCGCCATTAGTCTTACGGCAGTGCAGTAAAACAACTAATATTTGATTTACGACACTACTGACTTTAGAATAGGTTACGTTTTTGCTTGAAAGCGATTTTGATTTGGGCTGTTATTGCTGTTGAAACGAGGTAAAAATTAACGAAGTCCTGTTTATTTATTGATTTATTCATTTATTTATTTATTCATTCATAAGTCAATGTAATCTGTTAATCAATCTCAAAATGTCTGTTAATCAATCTGAGTAAGTACTCCAGGCAAAATACGGTTTTGAAAAACATTAATTTATAATAGCGTTTTTTGTTGATTACATTTGAGAATGTTATTCTAAGATAATTTATTCAAGAATCCGACAAACTTTCCACCCGGAAGTAATTATGTAGATTTCAATGAAGCATTCATTGTCTTTTTTTATACGATTTATCTTGAATATTATAGAGCAAATGTAAATGAAACAAAATAAAGACAAAAATATTTATTAATATTTATTCTGACTTTTCAGAAGTTAGTTAACTTATCATTTTTTTGATGTCTGAAATTTTGTCGGATTTTGTCGCTGGGTAACTATTTAATTGATAATATATCCGTTACACATAAAAAATAAGCTATTATAAATTATTTCCAAAATTGACTATTTTTCCATACGAGTTGTCAGTTCATTTACTGGACTAAAGTGCATAACTAAAACAGTTCAAATCCACCTTGTTTTTACAAGCTTCTATTTAACTTGCACTGTTCATGTTGTATGTCAAATTTTGGAATTTTTCAGTCGTTTGCCATTATCCGATTGAGCTGAAATTTTGAGTACCTAAAGGTATAATTTGGATAAAAGTTCAATACCATCGAGCTGATCCGATGATGGAGACAGAAGGTGGCCATGGAAATTCAGTACTTAACTGACGTAACCCCGTTGAGTTTGGGCTCATTAGAATCGTCTCAATGAGTAGTTGATGATGGTATACAGAAAAGTACAGTCGGCAATAAAAGCCCGTACATAAATTACATTTTTGACAGACACTTATTATGATTTACTAGTTTCTGTTCGCGACATCGTCCGCGTGGGAATCGTTTATATTATATCTCCAAACAAGCTTTAGCCCCCCATTTGTCCCCCTTTGAGAACAATTTACGGAATGAAAACTATTGTATGTCCTTCCCAAGGTCTCAAAGTATCTACATACCAAGTTTCATCTAAATCGGTTCAGCGGTGTAAGCGTAACAGACAGACAGACAAAGTTACTTTCACATTAAGAGTATTAGAATGTAAGTATGGGTGTATGAGTAGTGTGGATATCTATCAGAACTTACTTACTTGACTTTATAAAAACCCAACGCCCATTCAACAGAAATATATACACAAAAACACTATAGGTATACGAAAACGGATACTTATCTTTCTTTTGTTTCTTTAGTTAGCTGATTGTCTACCAATTTAATTAGGTAGTACCTAATAAGAAATCTAGTTCAAGGTAGATTTAGTAGTATCCCGGTACTAACCTGCAAGCTAGATGTTACCGAGTTATAAGCATCTTTGCTGTGCCCTTACGGGGTCCATTTTATTACTTGTAATGTTATTTATGTATTTGCGTAAAAGCCCCACATTTACAAATACCTTACAGACTAACAGACATATCAATATACAACACATTAACATGATTGGCACAGCACTCCGGATCAGGCAATGATCCGAAGAACCGAGTGGGGCTTCGACGGAGACAGAGTAGTCAACCGGATGGGAAGTCAGCAGAAGGTCCAACAGGGAAGGTTCTTGGCTCACCACATCTGGGATTCGCGTAGGCGCTGTAACCAATTGTGTCAAGCCATATGCCCAAGCGAAGTCGTATACAGATCTCCCCGCATGATCAGTCTTGCGGGAGCCCAGCCATTCGGCATTATGAGCGTTAAAATCGCCAAGAACTATGATCTCTGCGGATGGGATCTGCATCTGCACGGAGTCTGCCGCCGTTTGGAGCTGCTCCAAGAGTCGGTCAGTTTCGGCATCGCCACTATGGGACCTATACAGGCACGAATAGACGCGGGGATGGTCATCACTGTCTATACGTAGCCATAAGGTGGAAAGGTCCCTACCTTCAAGATTGCTGAGGCGGCGAAAGCTGATATCATCTCTAACGTACACGCATACCCCGGCCCTGGGCAAAAAGGAGTGTTCCAGTTCGTATCCAGGATAGAATAAGTATTTAGTGTCCGCTGGAGATGATATCTGCGTTTCGGTCAAAAAGAGCAAGGCCGGTTTCTCTGTCTCGAGGTGATGGTGGACAGCATTGAGGTTAGAATGTAGGCCTCTGATGTTGCAGAAATCCACGGCCAGCGTGGCAGGGGATGCCTTGCTCTTGCCTCGGATGGATGGCAGACGATTGAACGCGGTTTTGCCCCCCCAGAGTACGATTTGGCAAAGTGTTATCTGGGCATGGAGGCACAGAGAGGAATTCTCCAACGCTAGCGCAGCTGGTACCCTCCTGGGGTAGCTTATTTAACTGCGCCATCATCATCATTAGGAATGGGGGCAGGGGGTTTGGAGCTTTGGAAACCTTGCTCACCATCAGGAACACAACACAACATACCTACAGAGTAAGCAGCAGTGCTGTTATGGCTGTGATCTTTCTGCAAGGTGGAGGTACTGCCCCAGGTGGGCCGCTCCAGATTCAAGCGAGATGAAATATCGCTAGGCCCTACCTCTCTTAAAAGGAGCTGTTAATTTAGCGCTACCCAGGGGACATGTGTGGGTATCTAGAGCTAAAGCCCACGGACGCAAACAGCATTATCCCCCAAAACGAACCGGTTTTCGAACTATGACAGTGGAAAATGCGAGACCATTTGTCTCGCAGCCACAGGACAATGGTCACCAGCACGGCGCTAACAGTCGCACAAACTTTCAAATAGTCTTATATGCAAGACAAATTTTCTTTGAAATTTAAACTTATTGGTAAGGTCTTAAGGTCCAATTTCAAATTGAATTTAAAAGATAAATGAAGCGTTTCTAATAGCCATTGCCGAATTTGTATGCCGAAGAGCTGGCAGCCATTTCGAGTGCTGCGCAGCAGAGTGCTCTGTTGTACTATGAACTCACTATAATGGCCAAATACTTCTGAAAATGCCCTGTTTGGAAATTAAATCTCGAAATACCTACTCTATTATGTTTTCGTCGAATTAACACCGCCGCACCAAGTAGCTGTTTTAAATTTAAAATCTGAATCGACAAAAAATTATCTATCAACCCTGCTCACCAAATTGCGCGAGAATCGGTTGAGTAATTGAGGAAAACAGCTGGACAGCCGGACATACGAAAGAATATTGGCCTAGAGCCTAAGCATAGAACTACTTTCGCTTCGCTCGCTCGTTCAATTATGCACACATGAGTTATGCCTCTACTAATCGTAAAAATCCTGCTACGCTTCAACAGCGTAGCACACGTGGCGTTGCTTGCCTTTGATTCGGTTTAACATATGCACTGCCAGAAACCCCTACGCGAGCGCCTACGCCGTAGCGCTTTCCGCTGCATACGAGGAAAACCAAAACATCGGCTACGAGCGTAGCGCGTAGCGATTCTTAGCAGTGAACCGTTGTGTCGTCTCAAGCCTCCACTACCTACACGTCTACAGATGCATCTGCAGACGCCATCTTCGGATGCGTCCGCTAACGTATAGAGGGGGTAATTCGCGCGTCTGTTGTAGGTATTTAACGTCCGCAGATGCGTGCGACTTAAGAGCGTGTAAACAAAAAAATCGTATTTTAGCTAACGTAAGGCTTTTTCAAAGGCCATAGTTTCGTTCAAATGATTGCATTGTTAAAGTAAACTACTGTTTTGTATAGATAAACTCTTATTCTAGACCACACCATTGCTATAATTCTATTTATATAAACGGTTATTTAAAACAACCAGGTTTTCGTCGGAGTGTTTTGCAAAAATACGCGTCAGAGCTATCTCTCAGGTAGAATATTTCCATTTTAAGCTTTCAAAAATGTATCGATGTTTGCCTTTTACAATGGAATATATAGTCTTTTAGTACATACAAATCGCACTAGTTCTAAAATGTTGGTTTTTCCTATTAAAAAATAGCACTACATAATATCTAATTCGGTTAGTTTAAACATTTTTGTATTCACGTATTTGATAATGTTTTGGAAATCAAACATTTTATTATAAAACTACAGGACTTGTTTAATATTACGTGATTTTTTTTACGCTTTTGGGTGACCCAGTTAATTTAGCCCATTTTTTTAAAATCACTATAAAGCCGCGAGCGAAAACGTTTTTCAATTCATTACGCACCGGGCCTTCCCAAAGAACGAACGTATCGCTCTCGTCGCTGCCCAAAGGTCGGTGACCGAGCGTACCCGACACGCGCCTGACTAGCTGTAGTGCGTCCGCTACTGATTGATACTTGGTAAGTAATTTTACATGTTAAGTAAGTTTATTTATTTTATTGTTTCTCAAAGCACTAAAGTGATATAACTTTTTATAGAAATGGGTAATAAACGAACATTATTTGGGATGAAAAAATCCAATAATACTACGTACGGCCAGACAAGTTAAAAGTTAAGTCACCAATATTATTCATATTATTTATGTTTATACCGTACTTGCCTAGGGGTTATGTAACGATTGTATGAAATATTTTCGAGTTAGTAATCGTTTTATAAAATTCGTCATCATCATCATCTTAGCCTGCGGCGCGCGCCGCGCCCAAACCTTTACACAGAAAGCTGAAATTTGGCATAGAGGTTTCTTTTATGATTTGTACTAGGGGTAAGGCTAAATTTATAGGGGATGAGAAGGGGGGTAGAGTTCTGAATTAAAAAAACTTTATTTTTTAAACGATCATATAACTGGGAATATACTCTTCAAAAGATATAAAAGAACTTATCATGTTTCACTGTTTTAGAAAATTCCACCCATAGAATGCTGAAAAAGGGGTTGGAAGTTTGAGTGGGAAAACGTTATATTTAACCTACGGTTATGAAACTTAGAAATTGTCCTTTTCAAGGGAAATCAATGTTTTTGTTAATTACTTTTTGTGGTAAAGATGAACTTTATTTTCAGACAGAAAAAAAAGAGAAAAACCGTCGAATATAGGTGAGGGCCAAATTCTTCGCCATGATGATGATATGTGATACTGCAAAAACATAGGATATTGCACAAGACAATCAAGGAACTCCAAAAAGAGCTCTTTTGGAATATATGTTCCCATATGTAATGCCAGTTCGGTGTGGACAGAAGAAGAGTTCCAGCTGTAAGACTGCAAAAATGAATAAAGATGACTGGTTTTGGAAGGAGAAGATGGAGCCAAAATTAATATTGAAAGAAAGGAAATGGTTGATGGGAGGAAATTAGGTCATGACATTGACCTAATTTCCTCCCATCAACCATTTCCTCCCATTAGGGACATACTTACCTAGGAGAAACTTAAAATATAGATAGATTCATTTATTTATTTTAGAAAATAACATGATTATTCTATTATACATCAAAAATAAAATACATTCACTAAAAGATCGTCTATAGGTTTAATAATTTGAACATTTTAAACTACACGAGTGGCTCGGATTTACTCGGACCAATATTCGTACGGCTTGTGTTTGTAATTTAAACACTGTCAGAGTCAGTCGAGTCTCCATACAAAAATATACCGTACGACATAAGAAAATAAGTGCGTCATCATCATCCCCTAGCGTTATTCCCGGTTGTGCCCTAAAGGAGCTCAGGCTCCGCTTTGACACCTAATCCCAAGATTTGGCATAGGCAATAGTTTTATGGTAAGTAAATAAGTGCGTAAGTTTAATAAAATAAAAACATTTAAAACTACAACTAAAACTGATTTTTATTTCCTACCTCACTATAAAGTGAAAGTATAACAATGATCAAGAAGGGTCGGTCCAACAGCACGGCAGCACTCGAACCGCACGCACACAGTAAACATCGTAGTGTGGGTTGCTAATCATAGCCGCTCGCAGGCGATCGCGACTTTGTCGAGTTGTAACGAAATGTTTGCACGCTCTTAAATCCGATTGTTGTCGGTTTTTGTGGCACGGATCAAAGGGTTTTGGCGCGAACATCCGGTGTCTGTCCACACGTCTGTCGACGCCTTAGTTTGTCCGGAGTTACGATTGAGACTGCACGCGTGCACGCGCAATGGCCATGAGCAGTGCTCATTGAGCACCGAGGAAACTTTTAAGTTTCTTGAGCTACGTAAATTTGATTTGATTTGAGTCTAAATAAAAATTCCGCTTACTTTGTTCTGTTTCTATGTATAGCACGGATCTAGCATCTTCTTATTTTTCATTTCTTTTTAATGACTCTATTGCGATGCACATTCAAGTAGTAGTTAAAAGTACTTATTAAATAAATAGCTGCGGCAGCTACGGTCTTAATATCCATATTTAAACGTTGCGTCTGTCGAGAATGAACATGGACTAATCGACCTACAGACGTGTGGACGGCTGTAGGAGATCCATCTGCGGATCTGTCAGCGTCCGCGGACGCATCTGCAGACGTGTAGGAGGCATCAGATGAAACGCCTCGTTTCACGCCCATGGCGAAACTATAAGAGTTCCTTGTTGACTACGGAACCCTAATAAAAAACTACTACTTAAAACTACTACTACTACTACTTAAAGCACCTATAAGTAGCTAAGCATCTTACTTAGTTTTTTTTGTATTTAAGCCAAATGTATTGTTCAGATGTGTTATCCGTTGGTGGTCCATAAATAAATAAATAAAAAACGGTCTAACTACGTTAAGGCTACTCCGTAATACAATACAACAAAAGAAGTTGCCATTCCTAAATATTTTTGAGAATAAAACTTGGGGTCTCACTAACCGGATTGGAACCCTTGTGGCACAGCCAACGCGGAACAGATGAGGCATTTTATTGGACGTGGTTTGGATATCTTGCTATTGACACCGAATAAATAATAGGTAGTACTTACATCACCCGAGAAAAAATGTTCCAGAGATGACGACGACCCCCAGTAATGAGGAAACGAATCCATAACATACAAAAATGTATTGAAAAAATTAATTAATTAAATTTATTTTATTAAGCATAGGCCTCTCTTCGACTACGCCACCCGTCCCTAACCTGAGCTAATCTTATCCAGAAGTGACCCGCAATCTTCCTAATATTTATAATAAAAATTTCACTTCTCTATAACTGCACGGCTATCAGGACGGTCCGCGACCCATGGCGCGGCGAGATAGAGTATCCGACTCTTTCTAATTAGAACGCTTAGAAAGAGGGAAAGTCTATCTCGCCACGACATAGCATAGCTCGCAGGCCGTCCGTGATAGCCGTGCTGTAATGAGATTTCCCAACTACTACAACTTTAGCTGGAAGTGCCATAAAGGCTTAAAATAATATCACAGGTTCAAATAGCCCCCCTGCAAGTAGCCGGGCAAAGTTTTCAGTGCAATGCTGCCTGTCTATTCACAAATGTTGTACTCGACGCTGAGTCCCCAGCATAACTTGACCCCTGATGACTAAAAACTGTTTGCAACCGGAGATCAGCATCAGACACAGTTATTGAGGTCATGTCTTTGATCTGCGTTTGACCAGTTTAAGCTGACACAGCAAATCATTCCAAGGGCCCCACCACTTAATGTTCTGCTATAACGGTTTTTATAGACATACCTAAATAAATCATGCTGCATAATGGCGAGATAACCATCTCACTCGCCAGTTAACTCTCTTCACCCTTGATCTTCCACATTTAAACGTCTAAATACTTACGCGTTAGAATGGCATTCTGAAATAAGGAAGTTTTAACCGACTTTAAATCAGTACATACTTAAAAACAATGTTTCCTGGATTTCTCTAGGAAACATTTTTCATCAGACCCATCATCAGAGCATGACCTGATGACCATGGAACCACCAGGGAGACATGCCATTTCAATCAAAAATGAACGTGGACGTTTACTCGAAGACGCCTGGCCCCTATTTCACCAACTTGACAATTGTCACCTGACAACGACAATAGGGATGATGACTAAGATTTTCTTATGATGTCATTCGAACCAGTTTTTGGAGAAGAACAAATGTTTGTATGGGAGCAACTACATTTGAGACAAGGATTGACCTCGCTGGCGGCAGCGCAGAACGCTTCATAATGATAGACGCACAGGTATGACGTCACAACTGACATTTGTACTAATCGTTGTATGGAAAATCAGGTAAATTATTGTTTCGGTCGCGAAATACTGCGTTTAAGTACATAGTTGTCATACAATTTTGTTTCTATAAAAGCTTAAGGATTCTATTGGTAGCTTTAAATTTACTCTTGGACAATAAAAAATGCATATTTTTTAAACTCATGGTTCATATCTTGTTATGATTTTAATTATATTTTATAATTTATAGTTTATTACGATAATTTGATGGTTTACCATCCATTTAGCATCATGCCTATTGTCCGTACATTGCTGATTCCAAGCAACGACCTTAACTTCTAGAACAAGCAATATATGGCGAATTGTCAGTGTCAGGTGACAATTGTCAAGTTGGTGTAATAGGGGATATATTATATTTATGTAAAAAATAAAAGAGAGTCAGAGTAAATAATAGAAGGTCCCACTACTCACAGTGGCACAGGCCTCCTCTCATGAATGAGGGGGAACGGACATTAGTCCCTACGCTGGCCTTGTGGTATAAAAAGGCTTATATTAGTCGAAGATGGTGATTGACAAGGATTTATGAAGTGCCTGGCCCCAAAGGTGCAAGTTCCTAAGTTAGTCCAATATCGCCCAGCAGAGCGACCGCGACCAGCAATTACAAAGTTTGGACATGATACAAAAATCGTACGGCAATAAAGGTTTGAGTTTAATGTCAACTTTATGTACCGTTCGGTAAGATTCAAATTAGAACCGCGTAAGAATGCGAGTTGCGTTCTTGTTATTCGGTGTATAAAGTTACACTTTAATGTCCAGGAAGTCTGTTTTTTGCGGTCTGATTAACTTCTCTTATAGTATAATTAAAAATTATACTCCGATCTGAGCCCCCTTTCAGTTTAAAGAAATACTAAAAATTGCGGAAATACAAAATAAAACCGACTAAACATTAACATTTTATAGGGGTAGACAACTTCATGCCAAAGGTTTAAAGTTCAACTGTTTGATCCTTCAAAATTCAACCAATTCAGAAGGCCCGAAGCAATAATCTAACAGTAGACTCGGGCTGGACCAAAAAACTGGAAATCCAGCAGGAAGCAACTCAGAATTATATCTATATATAGGTCACTTTAGGGGTCAAGAAGCTCTTATTCAAGATAACAATATCGGACAGTTTAGGCTGCAGAATATGTGGCGAGGAAGACTAAGGAACACTTCTTGCGTTAATTTCATGCCCTTGCCAGACAGAATGAATTACTTTGGTAACAGCTATCCTCAACCAAAGGATACCGAAGTGCTCACTCCCACTGATCTAAGTGATCTGGTTTGTGGAAATGATGGAGCGAGCTTGGGAGTAGGCATAAGGCGGATGTCACACTGCGCCGCATCTCCGGACGGAGGTGCGTAGCTGAATACAAAGGACCATGCCTCAAAATGGTCCTGAAACCAACAGCACTGAGAGTTATGTCATTGAATAGGTCTTTAAATCTTCGTTATTTCATCCTATAGGCACAAAGTCAAATTCAATTGCAGAACGAAGATATTCGTATTTTAGCCACAGTGAGTAATTGTACGAGCTATGAAAAAACGCATTCGGAGAATATTAATATTTAATATTCCGGAGGGTAGTTATGACAAAATTTACTAATGATGAAGACAGATCGAGCGTGGCATTCATTGGGTTTGGTTTATATTTTATTAATAAAACTATGAATTAGCTACAAAAAACATGTTTATTTCACACACTTAACCTAAAAATATAAACACTGAGAGAACCCGTTTTCTTATAGATCCTATTCACTTCAACTTATATATGAATATCTCAGTTGTGCAATGGTGCCCATAGAACGAACTGAAGTAGATTTAAAGACCTATTTAATGACCTAAGTTTCAGCTTTGTTGGATTCAGGACCAGGGTCCACACAAAGTTGCCCATGGTCCTTTCACCGGACGAAGGTGCGGTGCAGTGTGTCGTACCATACGAAATTTATATACAAACTGAGGTGCATACAACGAGAAAATCGTCACTCCACCTTCGTCCGAAGATGCGGCACAGTGTGACATCCGCCTAAAGTAGGAAGCAAATGCACAAAAGATCCTACTGGGTCAAAGTATATCCGAAATCCTCATCTAGATAGATAATATATATTCTTCTTGATTATGCTGATGTATCCTATCTTGACCTTTCTGAGGAGCAATTTAATAAGCTTGAGGGTCTCTAAAATGTCTGCATTCAGTTCATAATTGGGTTACGCAAATATGACCATGTTTCTAGTTTCCGTTCCATACTCAAGTGGCTCCTCCATTATCGCCGTAGCTCTCACATTATTTCGCTTCTGTTTAGTGTCTTTTTTAACCCTGCAACTCCCCGCTATCTCAAAGAGCGTTTTAGTTATTTTAATTCTGTTAGATCTTCTAACAATTTGCTATCATTAACTGTGCCTTCGTCATAGTCCAAATTTTATAATAATTCGTTCACTTTTAAGGCTATTCGACTGTGGAACAATGCAATACAAATATTCTTTATTGCTCACCAGACATAGTAGATAATAGAAAAATTGAGGTAAATTAAACAAACAATGTGGAACTTTCTCCCTCTTGACATAATACAAGCAAAAACTATCCAAATCTCTTCTAAAACAGGTTGTCTTTCCCCTAACCCTGATTGTCTTACTATTATTATGTTTTGGCTGATTGTTTATGTATTATATATTTTTTATTAGTGATATTTGTATTTATGTATGATTGTGTATGTATGTTTATATATAGAGCTATTTATGTACGTGTATTTATAAAATTATTTAGATTTTTGGCTAATTATAATCTCTGCACCACCTACTACATAATCTAGTTTTATCTCTTTCTCCGATACCCAAAGGTTGTCTGGAAGAGATTGCTCTTCAGCGATAAGCTCGCCTGTTGTCTACCTCTACCAACATGTAATTGTATTGTTTCTCTTTCTAACTGCTTTGTTTGTGTGAGGTGTGCAATAAAGAGTATTCGTATTGTATTTTAGATAAGATAATATAAGATAAGACTAATCAACCTGCCTGTTAGGTTACATAAAAGTAACAGAGTACAAGTAATTACTTCGTTATTTTCTGAAACCCGATCGTAATAAGTCCATTTTATTTATAATCCACGTCGCAACTCGCTCAAACGAAAGTTGGAACTTCAGAATCTTCGGATACAAATTGTTAAGAAGATAAACAATTTTGTAATGGATTCATTCAGCGCTTGGTTTAGTAATAAAGTTGTTATAGGTAAATTAATGGTTTGCCTCAATTATTTTAAACCACGCCTCCTGTAAGAGACACGCTTATATTTTCCGCGCACGAGGAAACGAGATGCAACATTCTTCGGTAATGGCTTGTAGGACAAATGACAATATCAAATGTCAACATCTTTTGTGAAGTTTCATTCGCATTTGCTGCTGAGATTGTAGACGCGGTAAACTACTGCAACTTAGTGTACCAAATATCATTTGATATTTAACAGTGGTTTTTCGGAGTAGTAAAATATCGTGAATAACCTATAATGTCTAGTTTTCCCTCTGGGTTGGAAGGTCAGATGGCAATCGCTTTCTTAACACTAGTGCCTACGCCAAAATAGGATAAGGTTCCAAAGCGGACCCTGTGTCCCTTTAGGGCACAACCGGGAACAAAGATAGGAGTATGATGATGAATTTTAACTAGATTAGGTCGTTTAAGAGTCCGCAGTAAGCTCGGCCGAATTTCACCTTCCCGTACAAACATAGTTACGCTCTCATTTTAAAACTACGTGTTGGTTTGTGACGAAACTTTGCATATACATGCCATGAGGTATATCTATGTCTGTAATTAGTTTATATGGTTCCAGTTTATAAAACAAACGAAATATAGCAAAAACAAGTTTTGTATGTAAAACTTAAATTCGCTGTATTTTTTTACTATGGTATCTGAAGCTACATAAACTAATTACAGACATAGATATACCTTATGTCATTGTACATGCAAAGTTTCGTTACAATCTAAGACGTATAGTTTTAAAATGAGAGCGTAACTACCTTTGTATGGAGAATCGAGCTTACTGCGGACTCTTAATAATGAAATATTATAAAACCGGAAAATAAACTTTAGTTCGGATAGCGCTTTGGCGCGACGCGCTAGATCTCCATCCGTTTGGATATCCAACGGGCCATGCCACGCCAACAATTTTAAACGTTACAGGTTCGGACCATAAGTTAAACTGAAGAATTTTCCAGACATCTGAACCTGAAAAAACCTTCATCATCATCATATCAGCAGACGTCCACTGCTGGACATATGCTTCCCCCAAAGAGAGCCACAATGACCGGTCCTGCGCCACTCGCTAAACTTAAGTATAAATTAAAATTGATTCCTAGACTAGACAATAGTGTATAATTCGTATAAAGATTGACTGAAAACTCAGAGCGCTTTACAATGTAATTTTTTTTTCACTTATCTTTTATTTTATTCAGTAAAAAAAACACAAAAGAATTTAACAATGTTATTTATCTGACTTCTGAAAAGAAACCCGCTTCTTAAATACAGAAGAAGAACAACCAGCCTCAATTTTCACCTTCAAAGTTCCATTTGACTCGTAATTTATTCTTATAAACACTTAAAAACACAAATAACCTACTCGTAACTTTATATTCGGAAGTATTTAAAAGTGAAGATGAAGCTAAAATATTAAGGTAAAAGATTACAAGCCAATTACTTCCCATATCACGTACCTGCTAAGGCGCGTGAGAAACCTAGGCTTCAATTTTGCAGCTAGCAACTTAATTTCAATTTCATTCCAATCCCATCTCAATATTCTCTCGTGGATCTTTATAGGATCCGGCTTACGTTCATAGATATGAGCATTTAGCGTAATATCAGGGTACTTACTTAGCTTGCAATAAGAGCAAGTAATGAAACGGTGGGTTATTTTATTAAGGCAAGCAGTAATTATTTCCAATTGGTTTAACTAAAATAATACAAAAAAACTGCTTATTTTTTGAAGTAAAAGCATGCGTCGGTTGTTTTACTTAACTGAAATGCTATCGATATTATTTTAAATACCAAAAATCTTGTATGTAAAGTTTGAGGAAGCCCAAAAAAATATGAATACAGATGTAGTGCGAAATTATTTTCCTTCGTCATTTTTCGGAAAAGTTCGTATTTATCGTGCTCTCTCAAATTGCTTCTTATATAGAGTGGCTAATCCGCAATTTAAAAATTCGCTGTAATTTTAATCATATTTTCAGATTACTTATAATAAGGTTGTATAGCCATGCCGAAATCTCGAAAACGGTTAAAAAATCCAATTCAAGGTATTATATTATATTTACCTGTACTTCATATCGGAAAATAGCAAATTCAAAAATAGAAACAACTCGAGTATTTTAGGAAAGTTCAACATCGAATTTCGGACGCAACAGGAATATCTAGACCAACAATTAGAAAATATTTGAACCAGGAAGAACAATACAGAAGTAATGAAAATCCCAACACAAACAAAATTAAGCTGGGTAGACCACGCAAGAAATTCTATTTAGATCTTGATGATTTTGACTACGCAGTGATACGACGAATGGTTTATAACTTTCATCTCATTTATAAACAGGTCCCTACTATAAAAGTACTAAAGTCCAAATTAATAGAAACGATGAATTTTAAGGGCTGCGATTTTACACTAAGAAAAATACTTCGCCAAATGGGTTTTTTATTCAAGAAAATTACTAATAATAGGAAAATGCTGATGGAAAAAGATGACGTTAGACTTAAAAGAATAAAGTTCATAGACCTTATAAGGAAGTACAGATCTGAAGGCAGAGATATTGTGTATACTGACGAAACCTATGTTCACACATCCCATTTAACAGGAAAGTGCTGGATCGATTCTACGGATAAAGGAGTGAAACAGTTAATTTCAAAGGTCAACGTCTAATTATAGTACATGCAGGTAGTGCCAAAGGATTTGTACCGGGTGCTCTACTTATTTATGTATAAGTCTACTGATAAAACTGGTGATTATCATGATGCCATGAATAATGTTAATTATGAAAAATGGTTACGGAATTAACTTATTCCCAACTTGTCTCCAAATTCTGTACTAGTAGTAGACAATGCTGCTTATCACAATAAATATGTGGAATGTCCGCCCAACTCTAATACCGCAAAGCCACTTATGATAAACTGGTTAAAAAATACAATATTCCACATAATTCATCGTCAACCAAAATACAATTATACGAAATTATTTGCCGGCATAAAGAAGACTTTGTAGAATATTCCATTGACAAAATTTTACATCAACATGGACACGAAGTGTTAAGGTTACCTCCATACCACCCCGACTTCAACCCTATTGAAAATATATGGTCACAGATAAAAGGTTTTGTATCAAAAAGAAACATAGATATGAATTTGGGTACAGTAAAAAAAATAATTGAAGAAAAAATAAATACTATTGGCCCGGAAGAATGGAAGAAAGTTTGTGATCATGCTATCAAATGTGAAAATGAATACCTCTCACTCTATGGATGATCGCATTGATAGGATTGTTATTAACGTCAATGACAGCACTGACGAATCTGACGATGATATGACTGACTCAAATTGTGAAATGGACAATATTGAAAACATCGATCCAAATACGATGAAATTGTAATGTTAGGTAGGTATAGGTAGTTTTACCAAAGTTGAAATGAATGAAACCACACCCAGTTACATTACGTACTGATTGCAAGAAAAACGAATGAACGAAGTGATTGAGTCAATGTGAGAATCTTAACAAAAAACATTTTGTCATCCCATCAGTTCGCTGCTGAACTTGCAATCGGTACGCAAAAAAAACACCAATTTTAAAAATCCTCTATCATTCATTACAACGGTTGTGTGCGTGGCGATAACTTTCGTGAAATTGCCTATGAAACCTTTTGAATCGATTGCATTCCTCTCACACGCAGGTTATTTTTAGGTACGAGAGGGACGCCAAAGATAAAATATAGACAGGTTTTGAATTTTATCATTGTAAATATTTCCCGATAAGCTTTATTTTGTTGTCCTTTTAATTATGTTTTAAAGCGGAGATAATGTTTTGTTTAGTATTGACAATAAAACTGATTATTTTTGAAGTTACAGAAAGTGGTTTTAAAAATCCCATTTTCAGTACCTAATAATTGTTGCGGTTGTAACATCTCTATATTATACAACAACATTATTCATTTTGACATTTGACACTTAACAATAAAGTTCCATATTAATGGGTATGAGAATGTCACTGATTTAATACGATAATTCATTGACAGTTCGGGTGTCATCGTATTCCGATAAAGATCCGAGTTTTCCCGAAGGAAAATAATTTTGCAATACATCTATAGATCCTTTAGACGCCTGCAACTCCATGTATCGATTACATTTGTCAGTTGTCCCAACATGACAATGTTGATGACTGGTGTCGAGACCATAAGTGTGACAATTTATCTTTTATATTTAGAAACAAACTTAGAACATAAACATTATCAGACATCTACGAGCATAAAATAGACCTATATTTTCTTTAATGTATGAAGAAAACAATACGTGGCTAATGCACAATAAGAAACAGAATGAAAGAAAGAAGAAAGAAAAGAAAATCCGAACAATGAGCAAGACAACACGGGGTTCCTCTCGGAAAGTTATTTATAATGTATACAAGCGATGTCTTGTGGAATATCAAGCCGGAATCATTTTGTCGGAATTGGACAATGTTTATATATGAACTGCTGGAATGACAGGTTTTTAATTATTGTAGACTACTAATAAGCGTTAAATTATGAATGATTATATACATTTTATTTATTCCTAACGCTACAATTACAGTAAATTAATAATTTTCGTCCTGTTTACATAGTGTATTTTAGAGGTTATTTTTACACAAAACCAACTTGGTACTTGCAATATATTTGACGAATTCTAAGTGTAATTGTAACCAAAGTGGAATATTTGGATTTGGAGAAAGAAGAAAAGATCTTTACTATTTAATAATGTTGTCAAACAAAAATTATTTAAATTACTAGCACTCTGTCTACATTAATATTATATAGAGGTAATGTTTATGAGTTTGCATGTCCTCCTCCAATACGTATTTGATTGACATTTTTTCTAAATTAGGAACCAAATACAAATAATTTCCTAGTTAAAAGTGGAGTTTCAAAATCTCTAGGTCGTACTATTCGTGTTGCCATATTAGCGATAGTGGCGCCCCATTATTTCAAGTTGAAAACAGCCTATATTTTGCCAGATCTATTTTGATTTAACAAAAAATATTATATTTAAATATTATTCGGGAAATTCACTAAAATATGACATTGATCTAAACATGATACAAAATCGATATCCTTTTGTTTCGTAAGCGATATCCTAAGTATGATCCTAAGGAGATGGAATCAAGGCCCTTTTATACGCAGGCAAAAGAAGGAAATTACCAACCAATTTTCCCCTTATCCCATGTCAAAGGAAATTGAGTTTGTTTGTCTTCCAATTGAGTAAAGAGTTACTGTATCTTATTTATGGGGCTTTTTTTAAGAGCACCGAAGAGAGACGATTGGATAAGTGTTATTAAATCTCTCTCACATACAAATAGGTTTCCGGATAATAACGTATTTGAGATAACCGTTTGGTATTTCTGTTTATATATAGAGAACTAGATTTTTCGCGCGACTTCATCCGCATGGAACTTGTTTATATCTTAGCTCCATAAATACGAACTATCACCCCACATTTAACCCCTGAGGATTTCCGGATGATTTCCAGGATAAAAACTATACTATGTCCTACATCGGAATTCATACTTTCTTCATTCCAAAATTCATCTCAATCATCAAACTTTGATTATGACGTAAAAAAAGACCGGGTTGCACTCCGTGAGTGCCGGCAGAAGTGAAAACTAAATGACTTGTAACAGTTTTTCTATCAGGTCACGTGTCCGTCTTACGGTCACGTGACCTGTCTCGAATCTCACGTCTTACGAATCTTACGGTAACGTGACCTGTGGCAAGTAAAAAAATAAATCCCCACACAAAAAGTGCACAGCGCTGCTAAAGAAGTTTTCACTTCAATAAATAAATACCCTACTGTGTGGCATTTCCATTTTCAGCACGAGCGTGTAATTCATCATACTACACCACGGTACTAATTAAAAATAAACCAAAGTATCCTCAAAATAAACATCATCATCATCATCATTTCAGCCTATTGCAGCCCACTGCTGACGTAAGCCTCCCCCAGGGTTCGCCACATGGCCCGATCTCCCGTTTTCGCCATCCAGTCACCACCAGCCACTTTTTTCAGGTCGTCGGTCTATCTGGCCGGAGGGCGTCCTACACTACGCTTGCCGAGTCGTGGTCTCCACTCGAGAACCCGTCTACTCTACCGATCATCGGTTCTGCGACAGATGTGACCAGCCCACTGCCACTTCAGTTTGCTACACTTCTGAACTACGTCAGTGACTTTGGTTTTTTGTCGGATAATCTCGTTCCGGACTTTGTCCCTTAACGAGATTCCGAGCATACCCCTTTCCATAGCTCGCTGTGTGACGTGTAGTCGGTGGGCTAGTTTCACTGTCAGGTTCCACGTCTCGGCTCCGTATGTCATGACCGGCAGGACGCGCTGATTGAATACCTTGGTCTTCAGGCATTGTGGCAAGGGTGACTCCAAGATGTGACGCAACTTTCCAAATGCTGCCCAGCCAAGCTGAGACAACTTTGAGAGTGAAATCACCAGAGGAGTCTCTGGTGATTTCACTCTCAAAGTTGTCTCTACCCAGCTGAAACTTTTGTCCAAAATAAACGTTTTGACCTAAATATGATGAACCCGCAGTAGCGCTTTCTCGCTTCTGCTGATTATGTAAATTTGAATTCACTGAAATAATATCATATTCTCTCTAGGGATTTATTTATGGGATTCCATGCTTCTTGAATATTATGAATATTATATTAAAGGTGCCTAGAGTAAAAGTGGAGTCGCCAGAGCTCCCAAGGAACTGTGTTGAAAGAAGAGAGAGATCTCTGACTTATAAAACAATGAATCCTAAAATCAATAAAGGTCAATTAATAAATAGGCACCGCGAATAAAATACCATCAAATTTAGATTCTTGTATTTTTTTTTCTCTATAATACCTACCGTCAAAATATTCCTTATAGTTGAAGCAGAACGCGAATTTAAAGTTGAAAACAGCTTCCGATTTTTTTGGACACAGTACTAAAGAAATGTCAAACAATTGAATTGTTAGTAACATACTTAAGTTGATTATACTCATTTCTGAATTTTGGACCGCTTAGCTTTAGGTCCATTTTGCAGACCGCGCGGGACATACGCCTTAAAAGGCGAAAGATAATATGAAATGGCCATCTCCCATTACTCCCGCTAGATGGCGCTTATTTATGATCCGGTATTCTCCGGTTTAGACCGGTCTCCCCAAGGACGCCTGACGTCCGGGCCACGGCCGGAAAAATTTATTGTTTCCAGGACTGTTTTCCTGGGGGATGTTTAAAATGTACATTGTTATTAGTGGAACTTTACAGTGGGTAGTAGAGTGAAATATGTGTTGGTGTAAATGTTTTAGAGATGCAGGGCACTTACAGAATACGTTCATCTCTCTTTGCAGTCTATTTTTACAATATATTGAACATGGACTGAGATCGGAGCATTTTCACTTGATGTTACTAGGATTTTTGCGTTGGTTTTGATATGTTAGTTCGGTGTGCATGAAATTGTGTAGGCGAAACACATTGATATTAAATTGGAATACTAATATTAATCTATACTAATATTATAAAGAGTAAGAAGAAAGAGTAAGTCTGCGGGAAAGTAGATTTGTACGTTTATAAGTTTGTATGTTTTGGGTAATCTTTGCTAATCCGATTTCAAAAATCCTTACACCGTGTAGAATGGCCTTTCCGGATGGTTATAGGCTTTATTTTATCCCGCGGGTTTGCTTGCGTTCTTTGCAATATGCGGGCGACGCCGCGAGAACAGTTAGTGATGAACAAATATCCCTAATTATTAAGTGTGACAATTTATTTAAGACGGTATTCCTAGATCTTCTTTTTCGTTGAATTGTAATCGGATAACACAGACTATACCTAACCATTTAAAAGGAATCTTTAAAAACATTTCAACGACCAACTTCATTCAATTTGAACAGAGTGGATTTGCTCTTCAACTCGACAACTTTTTTAAACACCACTTGCATAGAACTCTACAGAAACTTCAGCTTCGTGAATATATGCATTTTTATTTAAAGAATCTTTTATCTTGTTAAAACTATTAACGTTGTCGAAGCTTGTATTTTGTAGGATCAAAATGATAAGAAACAAAAGAAGTCATACCGAGAAAAAAATGCCGAGGACGTCCAATCAGAAAGTACGTATCCACTTACTATTACAGACCGATCAACGTTAAATATGGCGCCGGCAGCTGACATTCCTACGGTAGGTATATTCTACGGTAGGTCGCTCGCTGGTCCTCTCCTAAAGGAGTCCCACCCGGCAGGGCTTGACCTCACCGACGGACGAAGCAGAAGACCCCACCGGACCTGACGGGCGTTACGCCCACCCCATCCACCCGTCCGTAGTTGCGGACGGCGCCCGACCCCGCCATATGCGTTACAGCCGCGAAAGGCTTTCCGAACCGCCTCTAGGACCCCTGAGAACACCACAGGCATTCCATAGAAACTTGTGTAACTTTCCATACATTCAGATTTTAACGAACATCACTTACGATTACAGACGGTTTGGTGCATTCGGCATAAAATAGCATAGCATTCAGGCTAAGGGTGGGTAACCTTAGCCTGAATGATGTAATGACGATCTTTACTATATGCTGGATCCTTGTGAATCGCTCTTCTTTTCCATCATCATCATCATCATATCAGCCGAAAGACGTCCACTGCTGGACATACGCCTCCCCCAAAGAGTGCCACAATGACCGGTCGTGCGCCACCTGCATCCAGCGGACTCCCGCGACCTTTACCAGGTCATCAGTCCACCTCTTCTTTTTACGTTTTGGCTATTACGACTCATGGCTATACTCAGTAGCCAGACTGTCCTCTCGAAACATGTTTGCATAACGTAATTCGACAAACACACCTCAAAGATATGAGGGTCCCCAGAGGCGACCCCTAACACCCTGTTTGCACTCCGATTTGCATACCTAAGACACGTCCGCAAAGACATGCATATTGGCCAGAGCTCGAAGATAACCTTTATTGGGAACTGGGGGTTAACGCAACCTAGAAATATTGTGTAGTAGGGCCGGTAACTCCTTTTTGCCCGACTACGGCAGAGCCGAAAGGAAGGGTAATGATTTTAACAGTGTATATTTGTACGTGTGTTCCATCGTAGCCAAATAATTGATTGAATCAAGCGTTACTTCGCGGATGTCCATGATAAGTTACGAGAACCATATGTATATTAAAATATATATAATAAATTAGGGGACAATCTTACACAAATCGACCTAGTCCCAAACTAAGCAAAGCTTGTACTATGGATACTAGACGACGATAAACATACTTTTATAGATAAATAAATACTTAAATACATAGAAAAAGCCCATGACTCATGAATAAATATTCGTGCTCATCACACAAATAAATGTCCTTAACGGGATTTGAACCCAGGACCTTTTGCATCGTAGGCAGGGTCACTACCAACTATAGGCTAAAGCCGTCGTCAATGTTATTCCTTTGCTACTCCGTTAAAAACGTGCAGCCCCCTATTCTGTAACTTGTTTTAAGCTCACTTCAACGCTCACCCAGAAATATATCTTGACACCGCGATACGTAATAACCAAGCGCAGGTAGGGGTCTAGTTTCGTGACGGACGACCGGTAGGGTGAGCCGCATTAGCGCGTAGCGAATAACAGCCCAGGTCTTTGAGTGATGATGAGATGCAACGATAAACACGAGAGAGGCGAAACACGTGTCGGGGTTCGCTGTAACTATTTGCATGTTAGCACGTGCTGACGGAGGGTTGGCGCATTAACCACATATAAAAATACGCAAATAGGGTGCAAGAAGATTAGAAGACGCCAAGCTTTCGCCCTCGGGTCTTTAGCCTCAGCATATTTTTAAACAACTCCAGAAAAGGAGGAGGTTCTCAATTCGTCGCAATCTTTTGTCTGTTCCCCTACCTTTTATGTATTACTCGAAAACGTCTGGACCGATTTGGAAAAATCTTTTTTTGTTAGAATGGGAATCTTATCCAGGTGGTCCAATGGCCATCAGGTCAGGATCTGATGATGGGATCCTGGACAAATCGAGGGAACTCTTTAAATTTTATGGGCACACTTGAAGTGATCTGGGGCAATGTCGGTGAAACAATGTACAGTTAACATCGAACATGCCTTATTACAAAGCAATAAGGTGCAAAATTATTGGCTGACCTTGACTGTTGCCTAGGCGTTCTAGTCATGCGATCCCGAGCGGCCCTTCAGCTATTAGCGGTCTATTAATGATCGACCTTTGGCGGGGCACGATAGATTTGCAGCAGTACAAATAGAATAATCAGTATATGGAGTCGAGTTGAAAACGAACTTACGCTATCGGTATCAAATGTTTCTGCTTAGTCTTAATACTAAGGGTCGCTAGAACTCTCGACACCCCACGTAGTTTGGTTCTCATTTTAAAACGACATGCTAGAATGACATGAAATTTTGTATACACATTGGGAGAGAAACTAGTTTGTGTTGCTAGAAATTAAAATAGAAACAGCAACTTAGAAAAGTTGAAAAACCCCCGAAATTTTCATTTCAAGGTCCAATATTTCAAAAACGGCTGAACAGATTATCATGAAACATTATAACACTCGGGATCACAATTAGCTTTCGAATAAAAAAACGGCATTCAAATCGTTTGGGAGCTACGATACCACAAACAGATACACAGATACACAGACACGCTAAACTTATAACACCCCTCCCTTTGCGTCGGGGGTTAAAAAAGGAGTAAAACGTATCATACAAAGACATAAACTATTTTCTGACCAAAATATGGCAGATTCTATTGTGTATAAAAAGTTTCATATTATTCCAGAACGCCATTTTAAAATGAGAACGTAACCAGGTTTGTATGGAGAGTCAACTTGAGTCAACCGTGCTGGGGGCTAAGTCAAATATTGTGTAATCATACTCATACTTTATTGATTATAATGATGTGAGATGGAATTGGATACAATATCACCGTTGACAACGTCTCTATCTTCTTGGCTATAGATATATATCTCACATGGAGGTGCGGTCAGCTTTCTTCGTCGTACTTCTCGACTTCGCTCTGTTCTCGACATCGGTTTCGATAACTTGCACTCTCTTATGTCTCTTAGCACTTTGAAAAGCCTTGTTACCTTTTACGATCCAACCGTTGCTGCACGTCAAGGTACTGTTTCCTTTAACTGTGTCCCCGTAATGGAATATCGATCGTACTGTTCTACATTAAATCATCGCCTGATTGCACCGTAATGCGACCAGGACGATTGTCTGATTACCCATTAAGGAAAGTAGATCTCGATGGTTACGCCTATTATGTCATTGCCATGTCATTTAGACTACCCTAGCCCCTGCTAAGCCCCATATTTGAAGATTTAAAATCTAATACCATTTTTTTCATCAGCTCATTTAAATAATTTATCTTATATGTAAAAGGCCCAGCTGACGGTAAATGGCCAACGTGGTCAAAAATAAAAATCTGTCGAAGCACCTGTGAAGCAATCTACATACCAAATTTCATCAAAATTGGTCCAGTTTAGTAATATGGTAAATGGTCCAAATCGGTTCAACCTTTTAAGCGTGATTGAGTAACAACCATCTAAACATCCAAACATCCAAACTTTCGCATTTATAATAACGAGTATTAGTAGAATCATTGGAATTGAAATCTTCCACCTTGGAAGGTAGATTTGCTTTTAAGGTCCCGTAGTCAACAAGGAACCCTTATAGTTTCGCCATGTCCGTCTGCGGCTTAGCTTAGTAACCCTTACTACTAGAAAACTATAATTCGGCATGGGTGTATAAAAGATTTGTTTGCGAGCTATTGTGCTACATAGCCCTAATTTTTGTTAGAGTTATGTGTCCCCCCTGCCGGCTAAATGGCTACTACTGGGGATTTGAAAAAAATCGTGTAAATAGTGCATATAATGAATTAAAACGGAAAACTATCACAGCTAAGTAGGCATAACTATTTACCGAGTAATACTCGACCAACTTAATGGCCGCTCCACACAATGGGCCATCCTGACCCATCATGTATGATGACGCATAGTTGCGTTCTGGAGGGCGCAACTATGCGTTAAAGGGAGTAAGACATATTTATGTCTCGTTCTACCGCATAGCCGCGTCCTGTACGATGGGTCAGGATGGCGCATTGTGTGGAGCGGCCATAACAAAGACCGCAAGCGAAGCTGCGAAATGGAATATAGATGTTCGTGCAGAATTTCATGTGATTGTGTAACAAACATCCAAACTTGGTCATTTATAATATTAGTAAGATAGTAGGATTATTACGGATATTATATTATACGTACAGTCAGCATCATATATTTAGTAGCAGCCAAAGTAGACAAATATATCGGAACACGTCTTTATTACTATAGGAGTAAGGATGTGTTACGATATATTTGGCTACTTTGGCTGCTACTAAATATATGATGCTGACTGTACTATTCAGACTGAGTCTCTTAAGTAGGTACTTGAAAAGGTTTCTTCAGTTCTAGGATAAGAATTTTCCTATGAGACTCATATTTTAAAATAAAGGCAGCAGGTCGATCACGTAACGCATTGTATACGTACGTTAGGTAGATCTAAATGTCAAATTATATGGGCAAATGACAGTTAAACTTTCCTAACGCGCGTTCGAAACGTTACATGATTACCCCTCAGGTCACGGTTTACTATTGAAATAAGCATAATTGCGATGACGCTAGAAACTCAGGGATCTAAGGCTTACGTAATCATTTACACGGCACGAGTTACTGCCCTAACAGCGGACAGCTACCGGCGTTGTATACTCGCATACACTGGCAGCTACCTACTGAGCTCGCATTGGTTAGACACGTAAATGAGAGCTGTATTTTTGCAGTGAAACTATTTCATACGTACACAGACCTGTTATTTATAGATATTTATACGCAAATTGTCTAACGAGGATTGGCAAGTGAATCTGAAGAAATGGAACTCAGACGATGATATCGACCTAACGATATTTAGAATATTATTGCGTAAAAATATATAGGCATTCAAAAGGAGAAAAATAGTTTGTCATCGAGCTTACATCGTCATATAATTTTGTAATTTATCTTTATCTTCCAGTGCGAGTACAGTTACTGGCCACGCCAGCTCGCTCCGTGTAAACCTTCACTAAGGCATTAATGTTAACCCTGAATAAGAACACAGGAAAGTAGAAATTATGAGGCAGCACCGAAGGCACGGTCAATCCTTAATTGATATAAAACCCACTGAATCAGCATTTACTACACAGTTTTCTTTTATCCGTCACTCGGATACATAGTACTGTTAATAGTTACTTAATTATTAAATTGTGATATTGAAGTAAGTAAGTATGTAAGTACTTATTTTATGAGTTTTCATTGTTTTCAAGTACCTTGTAATAGGTTAAATACCTACCTTTCAGTGTTGCATGCAAATAAATTCTAATGTTACCCGCTAGTTTTAAGTTCACTTTTGTAATTTTTAGGCATACAGTGCCCAAAAATTATAAAATTGTTTGTTTAGTTTAGTCCTAGTTCTATTTATTTTTGGGGCTCTCACTGAAAACCAGCATGAAAACCAACAGGCTCCCGTTTAGCACTGTAATATAAGGTTACCTTTTAGATTGCATTTCTTTTTTCCGTGTTTTGTGTGCTAAATAAATAAATTCTTATTCTTATTCTTATTCTAAAATGGTACTTATTATTTTTACCCGATTGGCAGCAGGAGAGTTATGTTTTTCGTGTGTATTACGTATTGCATGTATGTCTATTTCTTTGACACGCTCTGCACCGGTTGATAAATTTGAATGTGACACACGGATAAAATTAGTAAACAATAGTCGAGTATGAAAAAACGCTACCCGGTACAATTGCACAATGAAATGCCAATATTCCTTTGCAATAATAATAAAATCTCATCAGTAATATAACTGCATAACCTGTTAAAAATGGCTGATTTGAAATATTCCACAATTTACTTAGCGTCAATTCTCAAGTCACCGTGATGACATAGTGTAGGTACTCAGCAACTTACCTGAAAAGAAAAACAGTAAATTAGTACTAGTTGCGATTGGGTACTTGCCGCATGTTAAAATGTACAACAATGTTCACTAACTACTAAATTATCACAATAACAGGTATATTACAAAAAAAACATTAATAGTACATGATTACCGTGGCCGCAAGCCTACAATTTAGTTTTAGTAGGCTAATATAGTGCTTTTCTCAAAAATGGGGGAATGAAAAATAAAGAAAATAAAATATCGTTGCACAATGTGAAAATATTAATGTTTTCCTGCCGTTTTTTAATCAGAATCGCAAGTGTATTTTTCCATCGAAAAACGCAAACTATTTGAGACATACAAAAACGTCGCATTTGCAACAGAAAAATACGAGTTGAATTGGCTGAATACGACCAGCACGGCTATCACAAGACGGCGCGCGAGCTCTCTCGATTTTTCTCACACTATCCGTCTCTCTCTTATTTTGAGAACACTTAGAACAAGACGTATAGTGCGAGAAAAATCGAGAGTATGTAGCGGCCGTCTCATGATAGACGTGTTTTGCCGTCTTTTATAAGCCTGTTTCTAGTTTTTTTAATGTTACTAAACTGTGTAATTTTTATGTACTTTTTTTGATTTTGATCTGACCTTAAACTATACACTTTAGCTTCCAATATGTAGCGAGTAATATTCACTTGCGGGCCATATTTGAGAAAATGAGACTTGCCAGAGAGAGAGAGAGAGACCAAGAAAATAAGTTGTAAAACAGTGTCACAGATAGATGAGTGACTTCACTCGTGACTCGCGTCAAAAAACCTATTCCTTATACGCGTCAAAATCTATCTATTAACAGCGCTGGTAAAGTTTACCTTAAACATAATAATTAGAGTGAAATAGGCCTTGGCAAGAATCTTGATCATTATTAATGCATTGTCATCAGAATTAGCCTGTCTTGGAGCGGCGAAGGGCTAGGTCAGTGTCAGCACACGCAATCTTCGGCATGAACGATCTGCTAAGAAAAGCCCCGCCATAGACTTTAATAAGAACCGTCAAGGTCTGGCTCACTTTACGTCACCCCTGTCCGTAAGCTGGTATAGTCAGCGTCATATAGTTAGTAGCAGCCAAGGTAGCCAAATATTTCGGTACACGTCTTTATTACTGTAAGAATAAGGGTGTGTTACTAAATATTTGGCTACTCTGGCTGCTACTAACTATATGACGCTGGCTGTACCTACTTAGTTATCGACCAGCTTAAATATTGAACGAGAGAGCGAAGCGAACAACAACTATACCATATATTAACTTTCAATTAAATCACAGTTAACACTTAATGGGAAAAGTTGTTCAGTATATGACTATCTTTGTCACTTTTTGGTATTCCAGTCAAGATATATCATAAGTGTAGTAGAAATTCGATTTTTTTCAAGGTGTTGGTATTGAAGACGCGGTTGCACACTTAGATTTTTCTATAATTTTAGTATGAGTATGTCAAAAAGATACAAACATAGAACTACAAAAATCAAAACCCATCCGAGTGGGAAGAACCGTAAAGGCTATAGCTATAATCTATACTATAGATTAGGTTGGTGCGCAAAAGGCATCAAAGTCAATATAATTTAGGCTTTGCAGTGTGTGTACTCTGTTCCTATTCGGTCATGCCATCATCATCCTCCTAGTTATTCCAGGTTTTGCCCTAAAGGAGCCCGAGGTCAGCTATGACATCTAATCCCAAGATTTAGCAAAGGCACTAATTTTACGAAAGTGACTGCCGTCTGACCTTCCAACCCAGAGGGAAAATTAGACCTCACGATCTTTTCCTTCACCGAAAACCTAACGGTAAATAATCCGTAGGGGCTTGTCCATAAATTACGTCAGCCCCTAGGTACATAAGTTCCGAAAAACTCATAGGTACGAGCTGGTATTCGTACCCACGACCGCCGCACGCCTGAACGCTACCTTAGCTTCCATCAATTAGTTATTCGGTTCTATTTGGTCATGCCATTGGCAGTTTACTCCTTTGAAGTCTGGCGGCTTATACAATGTTGTCAATGCTTATAAGGCATACTGTCATGAATTAATCCTATTCACTGCCCGGCAATTCAGTAAGGTCTACACAGAGTATAATCAATAATTCTGGACGTCAATGGACGACCATCTTTAGCCGGCTTTAAGTGGATTTCTTGTCATTTGGTACAATGATTTTGAAATTAGACCAAAGGTACCATCAAATGCAAATTTGGTGAAACTGTAATTGTGTCTTTACTTTTCAATGTCCATTTTTTTTTTCTTGTTTTAGAATTAATCTAGCTCAAAATTATGAAGTCGATTTTCATATTGCATTTGGTTTATTAATTGAAATAAGACAAGATTCACTTTGCACGTATTTAAATATGAAACTATTGCATTTGAGCTGCTCAAATGGAACCAATGCAATATGAAAATCGACTTCATAATATACGTATTTCTGGTTGGCCATATTATTGTATGTGATCGTATTTCTTTCGACCTGTATCAAGTATGCCAATTTTACTTTTAGGACGTAGTATTTCTTTTGCATTACTTAAATTCGACCTATAATTTCGAGTTGTCAATTTTCCATTTGCGCGAAAAGTAAATCTTTAACCCAAAGTTAAAACTAAACTACTCCCTCAGAATGAAGCTCATCAGCGCCAGCGTCGCTATCGCCGTCCTCTTCACCGTGGTACTGGCAGAAAGTGACACGTACACGGACAAGTACGATTCCCTGGACATCGACCAGATCATCGGCAACAAGCGACTGATGGGAGCGTACATTAAGTGTGTGCTGGAGCGCGGCAAATGCACGGCTGAGGGGCGGATACTAAAATGTAAGCACTTGAATTACCGAATTATTCGTTGGTTTAAATAACAAAATTATGAAATATAGATTATGAAATCCCCGTGTTGTGTGTGGGTTAGAATTTCACCACCCCCTTTATTCGTGTGGGTGCCGTAAAAGTTCACTAAGGGAGCAGGGTTGAAGTGTGTTGTGGGCGATGGGCTAGCAATCTATCAATGCGATATCACATTTTGTCGATCTTTTATACCCACATTTATGCTAAAAGTAGCACTGCTGGAACATAAGTTTGGTAAAAGGCGTGGAAGTATGTAGATAATGATAATGCTTTCGGTAATTATAATAGGAGTTAGAAATTTGTTGTTTTTGGTTTTATACGAAATAGCAAACGTTTTATAAGGATTATTTTTATTGTATTAATCGCAGCCGGAAAGTTTCGTAAAATAATGTGATAAATTGCATAGACACTTTCTGCATCTAAAGGTCAATTATACGGTTATAATCTGAACTGCGGGTCTAGCGCAGATGGAGTCGCGAAGCGACGCGTGACGAAAATATGCAGTATATGCACCCTTCTTCTTTTTTTTACACAGTGCGATTGAGAGCAGTCCAGTGACTGCTCTCTTGTCGCGTGCGACGACTGCGTCGCAAGACTTGGCAGCAAGTTCTGCTAGCTCCTCAGGAATTGTTGATGCCTCTAGTCATTATAAGGCCCCGCATCCACCGGAAATGTTCTAAGTTCCATAAATTTGATAGATAGCTTGCAAGCACAGCATTACCTACTTCTGTGGAAACACATTTTATCACATCTCCGGTGGATGCCCAGGAACTTTGCAGATGTATTTAAAACTGCGTGCAACACGTGTAAAACATTTACATGCAATTGTAAATACAGTAAGCCAAGAAAACTCTTAATAAACAGTCTATTCCAGCGCACATAACCGACGCGCTACAGACCGGCTGCCAGAAATGCACTCCCGCGCAGCGAGACGGCATGCGTAAGGTCATCCACCACCTCATCACCCAGGAGAACGAAGCATGGCAGGAGCTCGTCCAGAAATATGACCCCAAGAAGATCTACGTCCAGAAGTACCAGCAGCAACTCAACTCTGTACTAGAGGATTAGGTTAGGTCTCATAACATCAACACACAGCTGAATAAAAACAGAGAGACCTATACCTTCTTTCTCATTCAGCAACAAACAGCTGGACGTGAGCTTTATGAGAAGGCCCGCAGCCATTTCATCTGTATTAAAACGTATTATTTGATGCCTAAGCTTATAAGCTTTTATCGTGCTCTAATTATAGTAAGTCCAATACTGACATTTGATCCCCTCTAGAATCTGGTTCGAATGGTATCATGAAGAAAATAATAGTAGCCAATTAGTGACATACAAAAGTTATTTTCATAAGTTTCGTCTTAACTGTCACAGCGTAATGTAATAGAAAAAAAAAAGAAATTTTCACAGAATGGGTAGCTACACTTTGTCTTCTTTGTTTGTTAATATGATAAACGACATTTGAGAGGCGAGGAAAATGCACTCCCGCGCAGAGAGATGGTATGCGCGAGGTGATCCAGCACATCACTCAGGAGAACGAGACCTGGCAAGAGCTGGTCCAGAAATACGACCCCAAGAAGGTCTACGTCCACACGTATCAGCACCAACTCAACTGTTCTGGAGGATTAGGTTAGGTTTAACTTACATATGCAACAATCAGCTGGATAAAAGCTTATTCAGACCGCAGCCAGCTATTTTAATTGCAATAAGCCCTATTATTTCTTGCCTAAGCTAAGGAGATTATTTTCATAAAACTATCTTTCAATTGTTTTTTTGCGGTTTATAGAAGCTGTATTAAGCTCTTACACAACTTGTATACTGGTAAATTTCAGACTAACACACCAAGTCTAGGGCACTCCCGACGCCACACTACCTACCTAAGGCCGTGGTTTTTCATAAGCGGGGGACGTGATTGATAACGCGAGTTTGGAAATGGTCAAGCCTGAGGCTCTAGTATAAGTTTTACCGAAACAAAACGTTACGACCGCGTTCGCGTTTAGCTGTCAAATCCCATACAAATTGAGGGTAAAACGCAAACGCGATCGTAAAGTTTTGTTTCGGTGAAACCTATACTAGAGCCTTAAACATAAACACTCCTAGCACATTCACTGCCTAGAATCGCTACGCGCTACGCTCGTAGCCAATACCGTGGTTTTTCAGCTAAGTAGCGAAAAGCGGCTACGGCGTAGGCACCCGCTAGGCCGGTTGCTAGGCAGAGAAAGTGCGATATTTCCCGCTGATTGCCCCGCCTGTCCATAAATACGGCCTAAGTGATAAGATTAGTACCTAAGTAAGGCCTGTTTGTCCAGTTTCTTTTCGCGGTATCTATCCGTGCAACGCCTCACTGTGTTTTGATAAATACTTTGATTATATCTTGGCATTTAGAGAACCGAAATCTTAAAAGAAATGTTAATAATCGATTTTATATGTATGTAGTGGTTAAGTGTTCATTTATTTAACAGCTGTAACAAGTTACAGTATCTATTTGACAGTTACTTAATGGCTTCAGTTATAGTGTTTTTTAACTGACTTCAAAAAAAAGGAGGAGGTTCTCAATTCGGTTGTTTTTTTTTTTTTTTCAATGTTTGTTACCTCAGAACTCCGTCTTTGATGAGCCGATTCATAATTTTTTTTTTGTTGGTAAGTATATACTTCCAGGTGGGTCCCATTTTTTTGAAAATTCAATTGTATGATGGGATCCACGAGGAATTGAGGCAACTCCTCAATTATATTAGGCACGTGTGTAGTGATTTTGGTATTTTCTATTATAACTCGTGTATTTACATCCGGAAATCATAAATTGGTGGAGTGGAATTGATGATGAAGACCACAGATGACTTATGGAATTCCTCAATTATGTACTTAAAAGTACAAAAGTATATCACAGATTCTGATAAGATTCCGTTGAAACAGCAACTAATGAAGTGCCAAGGGTGATCCTTGTGGAATTGACGGAAGTCCTCAAATATTATCGGGTCACATACAGCGATTGGGTTTTTTTCTATAATAATCAACGCATTTGCTCTCGGAAATCAGTTCATGAGGTAAATTGGAAAAGAAATGTTCTCGTGGCTTGGCGGAGTACTAAATTGAAGTCGGTTAAAACTTTGTTTTTATAGTAAATTATTTATTTAACAGCTGCAACAAGTTACAATATCTATTTGACAGTTACTTAATGGCTTCAGTTATAGAGGATCAAGGCCAGTTTAGTGGTCTGTTGGATGCATATTTAACTTCTCTTATAGAACGCTTCCAATAAACGTCTTGTATTTTACATAGATTTGTAGTTGTTACACATCCATTCCAAACATATTTCTATATTTTTACTTTAGCTTTTAAGATGTACATATTTGTTCTTGTTATATTTTAGTTTATCGTTGAACGTTATTTATAATAAATTTAATGCACATTCTACATCTGTTTTGATTTCTATATCATTTACCTATATAATTAGTAACAACCTTTTTTTATAATTAGCTGCCGTCGCGGATGCGCCCACGTAGAAAACGCAGGCAAACCTGCGGAATAGCCTATAGCATACACTAGTGAAAGTATATTTGATATCGGATAGGTGGTTCCGGAGATTACCCCCTACATACAATCGTACAACGTCACAGACATTGTTTAATTAGGTACTCTCATAATGCTAAGCGAGATTATTTTTGTTGTATAACCTGTCGAGCAATTTTGATTCGCCAGCGAGTCGACGGAAAAAATAATAGATTCGCAACAATGAGATCGGAGCTCACATTTTCAAAACGGTTCGTCTGTAATGTGCTCGTGCGTTGTCAACACTGGCTAGATAAAACGACGGCATCTTCAACCCCTGTTCTTATTTCTAAGCATTCCCTTCATGAGTCCTCAGAGTATTGTTCTAGCAACATCAGACGTTCAAGAGACAATACATTTTCTTAATAAGTTGCTTTGTCTGCTGTAACGTCCCAGGAGGTCAATTTGAGGGAGGTTGGGGTTGTCTGGTTCTTCAACATTTATTCCAGGCAAAATACGGTTTTGAAAAACATTAATTAAGATGATTCCAAGATGATTTATTCAAGAATCCGACACTCTCCACCCGGAAGTAATTATGTAGATTTAAATGAATCATGCATTGTCTTTTTTTTGTGTGATTTATCTTGAATATTATAGAGCAAATGTAAATGAATCAAAATAAAGACAAAAAATATTTATTCATACTTTTTCTGACTTTTCAGAAGCTATTTATCATTTTTTTGATGTCTGATATTTTGTCGGATTTTGTCGCTGGGCAACTATTTAATTGATAATATATCCGTTACACATAAAAAATAAGTTATAAATTATTTCCAAATTGTAATTTTTTCCGTACAAGTTGTCAGTTCATAAGGCTCTTGAGACAATGTAAAAAGTTATACTCATACTCATCATCATTGGCCTTTAGCATCTATAAAAGATGATTTAACTTGAACTTTGAACTCGTACTACACAGTTGCAAAAAAGACAGAAGCTAGATAGTCCACTCATTGTATTGACAACTAGTAAGGATACAAATACTAAGGAAATAATTTACAATAACTGTTTTTTTCTGCGCATATTTTCGCGTCATTTATACAAAATACCGAAAGACAAAATCCAACAAAATAAAAGACGTCAAATAAAGTATACCTTATTATTAACTAGCTCCTGTAAAGTCGCTCGTAGCCGATCCCATGGTTTTACTACTAATTAGCGAAAACAACGACTTCGTAGGTCTATTTCATAAGTGAATGAAATTAATAAAATGAACGAATGAATGAATGATTGAATGATAATAATGGTCTTGTTCATAAAAAGTTAAAACAATGCTAACGCGAGCCTATATAAGCAGATCACTTGACTCAGTCCTGGGGAGGCGAAGCCTGGCGCCCGCACGCCGCCCGCGCCCCGTTATCGTCCAACCTCCGCACCCGCGCGCCGCGTAGGCAAGGACTGATTTAAGCGATCTGCTTACATAGGCTCGCGTTAGCACTGTTTTATTTTTTTATGAATAAGACCATTACAATTAAACAATGCGATGATTATAGGCTCACTAAATATTCAAGCCTTCCCTTAATAGCTCCATCAACTAGCCCTAAGATAGGTCTGTACAATAAACAATGGTTACGTGAGGATTTTATTTGTATTAACGAGGCCATAAAGCTGAAACAAGGCCGTTGTCACACCTCAAATAGAAAAAAAACAATGAATCGCGTGCAATTCGATATTTAAATAAGCGATATGTTTTCAGGGTTCTGCTGGTTAACTGTGTAATAGTCCAGTCAATAAACTGACCACTTGCATGGAAAAAATGACCGTTTTGGCAATCATTTATAATAGCTGTTTCTGTGTAACGGATATTACCTATCAATTTTCTTTATATAGTATAAAGAAAAATTGTTATTATTATTATCAATTAAATAGTTATCGAGGGACAGAATCCGACAAAATTTCAGACATCAAAAAAATGATAAATTAACTAGCTTCTGAAAAGTCTGAAAAAATAATAAATATTTTTCTTTATTTTGGTTTATTTACATTTGCTCTATAATATTCAAGATAAATCTACATAATTACTTCTGAGTGGAACGTTAGTCGAATTCTTGAATAAAGCATCTCAGATAAACATTTCAAAATGAAATCAACAAAAAAACGCTATTATAAATTAATGTTTTTTAAAGCCGCAATTTTCCTGGAGTATAACGTTTCGTACGTACGTTAGGTAGATCTGAATCATTTATTGTTTGTATCTCTCGCCTCGTTTCAAAAGTTACGCAACTGCCCCCCTTTTCCTAAATTCATAAGCGGACTGATCATGGTTAAATTGTTGATGGTATTTAACATTATTCGCAGAACAAGGGCTGCAGCCTGATCTTTATTTATTGCAAGCAAAAGCTGTATTCTTTGTAGGTATGCCAAATGATTAAATGTCTTCTTTTTGGTAGGTACGATTCAATTTTATATACAACATAATTTTTTTCCAAAAACGAATATCCAATGCGAGTCAGTAGGTAATATCAAGTCGTAATATTTGTAAAAAATATCTAATCCCAATTAATAATTTACAGAACTACTTTACAAAAAATACTTGAAAATACTAAGTCTGAAATAATCCAACAAGTGACGTTTTATGTATGCTGTGCTCTTAAACTTCAATTTAGGACTCCGCCAAGCCACGGTAACATTTTTTTTCCAATTTACCTCATGAACTGATTTCCGAGAGCAAATGCGTTGATTATTATAGAAAAAAACCCAATCGCTGTATGTGACCCGATAATATTTGAGGACTCCCGTCAATTCCACAAGGATCAGCCTTGGCACTTCATTAGTTGCTATTTCAACGGAATCTTATCAGAATCTGTAATATACTGTTGTACTTTTTAGTACATAATTGAGGAATTCCATAAGTCATCTGTGGTCTTACATACACGAGTTATAATATAAAATACCAAAATCACTTCACGCGTGCCTAATATAATTGAGGAGTTCCCTCAATTCCTCATGGATCCCATCATCCAATAGAATTTTCAAAAAATGGGACTCACGTAGATACTTACAACCAAAAAAATAATAATGATGAATCGGCTCATCAATGACGGAGTTCTGAGGTAACAAACATTGAAAAAAAAAAAACAACCGAATTGAGAACCTCTTCCTTTTTTTTGAAGTCGGTTAAAAATGAGAACCAAACAACGTTTGTATGGAGAGTCGAGTTGAGTCCACCCATGAAAAAGTAGCTAAATAAAATTGTGTTTAACCTCTATCCATGCAATTTGCTTCAAAACTTGACACTTTACAGCGCCACAAAGCCACCGCCTAACTATGTCAGCATTACGAACACAAGACGCCAACAAATTGTTGTTATTTAAACCCGCCCTTATACACTAGAGAATAAGGTTGAGAACTTATCATTTACAAAGTTAGGATTTGTTTCGCTGACCGTACGGAACCCTTTAATTATGCATCGCACTCTACAAACTTTTTAATTTTATAATTAGCTTCGAGTGCCGCAGTCCAGGGAACACCTTCAGTCTAAAATGAGCATTGTTCCTCTTAAATAGAGTTGAAATTTAAAAGTGATTTGTGGCTGACGTTTTAAATACGGGGTGGATTTACACGCGAGCCTGAGGGTATATGGAACACGGGCATTGTGCGCGGTAAGCCCGTTTTAGTACACTGTCGAGCTGGTCAGAAAAGAGCTCTGGATCATTAAGAGTATTGTGTAGTTACGCTGTTACAGTGGCGAGCAATCGAGGAGTGTTTATGTTTTAAAATTAAAATAGCATTAAATTGTGGTAAAAAATCGTGAGCTAGTCTTATTTTAGACTGATTTGCGGCTGTTGCCATGTAGAATATACGAGTGATTATCGGGAGAATACAAGCAACTAAGTATATAATAATCACGTTACATGATAGACAACCCCGGTCGTCACTTTCGTTGAATGTTAGTTGTAGTTATTTTATATATAATGTTAGGTATCGTGTTATACCCAAAACTATTCGATCAACTCTTTATCTCGAATTAAAGACAGGCCCGTACACCACTTTGGTCAAATCTGATATTTAAAGTACCTAGGTAGAGGCAGTAGACTAAATGTGACTGAAGTTTTTGCGGACAGATAAAATATTTAATTTAATAAATAATAAAAATATAAAATAAAATACAAGTTTTTATACGAGATTAAGTATACCGTTAATCTCGTATAAAAACTTATATTTTATTTTATATTTTTATTATTTATTTATATATCTTCAAATTACAACTTACATAGGTACTATGGCTGTCGCTCCCGTATCGGCCTTACAAGCCACGTACGTAAGTGCCGCTTCTCTAATATGGACGCTGTTTAAATCATCTTTTCATAGATGTAAAGGCCAATGATGATGATGAGTTACTATAAATTTATACTCTCGCCAAACTGCTACGTTTGATGGCGAGACGCACTCATTTACCTCACTGAGGTCTCCCGGCGTTTCGGATGTGTCGCGACCTCCATAGACACGGGACTACTATGGTAATTATACACGATTAATTAAAATAATGTGTGAGAATCGTGAAAGTTTACATCAATAGTTACATACATCTGCAAAGTCACTAATTTTACGACACAAGCAGAACAGCATTATCTGCATAGACAGGTAAGAATGAACTAGAAATAGATATATATGATATATGAAATAGAAATATATGAAATTCTATATGAAATAGAAAATCATGCCGAGGAAAATAAAGCAGTCTGCCACTGAAAGGCCCTGGGATGGTTGACATGTATTTTCCACGTGTACTTTAATTTGTGAGCACGGAACGCTGGCAAAGATGATATCCCCCCCCGTGCCCAAGTGCCCAGCGCCACTAAAGAAGTTTTCACTTCAAAAAAAAACAACAACACCTGCGCCGCTAAAGAAGTTTTCACTTCAATAATAATTGACTTTAAAAACAAAGTTTTAACCGACTTCAATGTAGTACTCCGCCAAGCCACGAGAACATTTCCACATTTCTTTTCCCATTTACCACATGAACTGATTTCCGAGAGCAAATGCATTGATTATTAGAGAAAAAAACCCAATCGCTGTATGTGACCCGATAATATTTGAGGACTTCCGTCGATTCCACAAGGATCACATTCACGCCATTATCCCACTGAGAGAAACTTGTGTTCCAGTACCACTTTTAGCATAAATGTGGGTATAAAAGATCGACAAAATGTGATATCGCAGTGACAGGTTGCTAGCCTATCGCCTATGTATATATATATGTCCTCCTAATCGATTTTGATGACGGCGACCCCAACAAATTATGGATTAGCCCTATTATGAGTACGAAAAGAGAGGCCTAAACCCTCCTACGTATTACGTGACCGGCCAACTGTATTGTCATCCTTGCAATTTAAGAGCAAGTTTGGCCTAGCCAGTCATATCAGTACCTATTGTATGTATGTTATCCTTTAAGGTACCTATTTGTTGATGGCAGTCGCTTTCGTAAAACAAGTGCCTATGCCAAATCTTAGTCGTCGTCCTCCTAGCGCTATTCCCGGCTGTGTCCCGAAAGGATCCCGGGGTCCGCTTTGACACCTAACCCCCAAGATTTGGCTAAGGCACTAGTTTTACGAAAGCGACTGCCATCGGACCTTCCAACCTAGAGGGAAAACTAGACCTTATTGGGATTAAACAGGTTTCCTCACGATGTTTCCCTTCACCGAAAAGCTAACGGTAAATATTCCAATTCAATTCAATTCATTTATTTGTCTGTAAAACATAAGTACAGGTAGATTGGTGTTACAGGAATCAGTATAGAATCACTATGTTCTGGCCATGACGCGTACAAACAGTCATAAGCAAATGACAAATAATTACAATAATATAAAAAACAAAAAATATTCGGTAAAAAAAAGAAAAAATGGTCACAGAGAAAAGAAATGTCAAATATCAAAATAATTCAGGAATACATTAATAAATTAATCTAATTAAAATAATAACAAATTTATATAATAATGTCAGATATTACTATATGAAGTTATGTCGTCTATTAAAAAATCCGATATTGAATAGTAGGACTTACTAATAAGTAATTTACAAGGCTTATTTCCGTACATAAGTTCTGAAAAACTCATTGGTACGAGCCGGGATTCGAATCCACGACCGCCGCTTGACAGCCGCATGCCTGAACCACTACGCTACCGTAGCTCCAAATCTTATGCCAGTATTAGGTGCCAAAATGGACCCTCTCCTTTAGGGCTCCTTTAGGGAATGACGGTAGGAGGATGATGAGTTTATTTCAATTGAAAGAAAGAAAGAAAGAAGTCCTCGGCTTGTTAAAAAAAAATGTTCAGTAACCAAACACCAACAATAACAAAGATCAGTAGTATCCAACCATTTGCTGATAATTAGATATATATCTGACTAGCTTCTGCCCGCGACTCCGTCCGCGCGGAACTCGTTTATATCGCAGCTCCATACAAACTTCCATCCCCCATTTTAGGGAAGTGGGGGGGGGGTTAGAAAGAGACAAAAAGTAGCTTATGTCACTCTCCATCCCTTCAACTATCTCCACTTAAAAAATCACGTCAATTCGTCGCTTCGTTTTGCCGTGAAAGACGGATAAACAAACAAACAACATTAGTATGGATATCGGTATATTTTCTTTACCTTATCATTCTTATTTCTTGTATAAATCCTACCATCATACGAATATTATAAATGTGAATGTTTTGATGTTTACATGTTTGGATGTTTGTTACTAAATCTCGCTAAAACGGCTCAAGCGATTTGGATGACATTTTGGACGAATTATATAGCCTGTTATAGCCTGGATTAAAATATACGACAGTTTTTATTCCGGGTCCACGCAGACGAAGTCGCGGGCGTAAGCTAGTTATACAATAATGATTCTTATTGAGTTAGGTAGTTAGGGAAAAAGTGCATGCTTAGTGTCCATGCCATGCGTTCTTAGTTTATAAGTTTTCTTGTACACATGTTTCTGTTTGTTCTCCAATAAATAAATAAGTTAATTAGAAAAGCATGTTTACTGCCAAGATTTGACTATTTTTACTTATAATCCATGACACAAATTGTAAAAACAGCAAGTTGTAGGTACGAGCATAATTTACATCCCACATTACGTGTACCTCCGTTAATGTCGGCTGTTCTGCTGAAAAGCAAAAGACCCGTGTAATTCTTTGATATATTTTTAACGCATTTTCTGTGGCCTCAATTCTCTAATTTACCATCATATCTTAAATAGGCTTGGCAGCCATAACATTTTTGTCTGGATTTTTCACCGACATAGTGATTTCATTATACGCAGTTTTTCAAGTGAAAACTTCTTTAGCGGCGCTGTGCACTTTTTGGGATGGGGAAAAATTGTTAAACTCGCCACAGGTTAGTGTTGTTGTTAGCCTTAGCTTATGGTGGCATGGCAACGAGGAGGCCTTTACAATATTCAACAAGTTCAGACATGTAAACTTGTCTATGGTTGTTTGTACCTCTTTGCTGGTGTCGCAACTTATTACATACACCGCTTTACATATCATATGGCATTGGCATTGCATTAAACCATTCCGGAAGTTTGGTTATCTGCGATAATATTATCTGTTCATGACTGCAATTGCTTTCTTCTATTAATCAAACACCAATAATAAATTGAAAAGCCCTCTACATACTTATTTTAAGTATGCAGACACAGAGACGTGATAAACCTCATTTGAAAATGGAACGTCTTCGTGTGACTGGCCGAATAGCAATAAAAAAAAGAAAAACATTGGAGTGTCATTGTTTTGGCGGGAACTTAAGATTTTGCTTAGGTATTTTATTAAACAATGCCTTTTATTCATTTTAGACATCATGTTCCATAGAAACATTTACTGCTTAAGACCTACACAATCGATATCTAAATAGAAATAGTGTTAGATTTTTTTTTTTCAAAACGACCGGGTACGATTCCCGAGCTGAGTACAAGTTTTTTTTAAATGTTCGAATGCAGTTTTTCTTGTTAATAAAATCGATGACATGGTTCCTAAGAACAGATCTTCGTATATCTTATAGTTTCAGCCTTTCCCATACTGACCGCTCTGAATGAGCCACCCTGTATATACATACAATACTACAAAATTAAAAAAAAACGAATTATTCAGGCGACGAAACAGCGTGGAACCGTTGCGTCGTCAAGTCCAAGCTACTGTTGAATATCAAAATGCTATTTCGAACATAAGTTTTTGAAAATACCCAGTGGTAGGAGTCGGGGTCCTCCACGACCTGATCGCAAGTCGCGTGCGTTACCGCTCGGCTACATACCTATTTGGCTGTCACACAGTTATACTAAAATTACACTCAGATATCACATGTTTTTTGTCACCCAATTTCCCGAGACAGGTAATGTTGAAACCTCGGACCCCACTGGGCACTCAATTAACTCGAGTCCAACAACGGCTCAGAATTATTTAAACACAGAATACAGATGTTCGTTATTTATCACGCGAGGTCCACAGGTAACCGGCCAGGGTAACTTGGACCGTGGGATGAACAAAGGACTTTATACCTAGTGAAGTTGCGGCCGCCGGCGAGACCAAGTAGGTACTTACAATTTTTTAATTTTTTCAAACTTTTTTTACTGATCCCATTTGGATTAATACCAGGAAACTACTTTCAGAAAATCAAAATGAAACAATTGAACACAAATACTTCTAAATCGGTTCAGTAGTGCCCAAAATAAATACTGTATGACAAGAACAAAAATGCTAATTTATACATTTTTAAATTGAAGTCAACTGACTGTGACTGACAATAAGCATAATATGTGTATAATTACACATATTATGCATTTATTTAAGTTACGCGCAAATTTCATGAGTTTCATGACAAACTAATTAGAACGATTGGAGCTTTACAATTAAATGTGCACTTATACATATTTATAAGAAACAAACTGAATCCGCACATCTTTACGCATATAAATAGGTATAATTAATCCTCAAACAGATACCTAATCATCTGGAATTAAAATGATTCTCTCGCATTGGGACTAGGTCGATTTATGTAAGATTGTCCCCAAATATTTATCTATATATATTTAGCTCGAATAAAGTTTTAAGATTAAAATATGCCCAGTATTGATCCGGTGTCGATCACGTCTCACGTTTACCTTACTTTGATCGCAGAAATCTTATCGCAAAATTCTCTATAGTCAGTTTGCCCGAGCGAAGTCACGAGTAAAAGCTAGGGTTTGCAATAAAAATGTTAACCGGTTAGGATAGGTATTTGTGCCTACACTACACGGAGAGCGCTACGAGCGAGGGGCCCAGATATACTGGTCTGATCTGATAAACGAGATTGTAAATATTTCAGTCTTACGTTGGCGTTTCGAGCTCTGCGAGTAATGAAAGTCAAAAATATGGACGGTGATTTTTTTTTCATAAGCAAATAACCTCAGACGGATGGCGGGACGACCTGGGCGCATTTCGTAACGATTGGCTAGAGATTGTTCAAAGCCGGGACGAGTGGAAGTCGAGAGGGGAGGCCTTTGCCCAGCTGGGACACTATGGGATCCCAAAAAAATAAAAATATCCTGTTACTTGTTTTTTTGCGTAAATTTTGGTTGGAAAATGTTTTTCATTAGTAGGTTCGTAGCAGAGCAATAAATTCATATGATATCGGAAGTGTAACCTTCTCCTAACAAGGCCTAGGTTGCAACAAAAAGAACAAAATTTGCATTGCAATTTCTTTTGTTTCGTTTGATTTTAGAACAGCCGGGGCCGTAGACAAGGTTACAATTGACAAGCGCTAACGCCAATAGAAAATAATAAAATGTAGGGGAATGACAGATGCCAACGAAACACTTTTCGTTAACATCTGTCATTCCCATACATTTTATTAGTTTTCTACTGGCGTTAGCGCTTGTCGATTGTAACCTTGTCTAGGCCCCCAGGTCGATTACGTAATGCAACGTACGCGCGACAGGTAGACTACATGTCATTTTTTGTATGGGAAAATTCCAATTGAATTGTTATCCTAAAGCTCGTTCGGAACGTTACTTGATCACGCCTCAGATCAAAGTTCGAAATTAATACTATCCGATGTCCAAGTTCTGTTCTATTTTTTGTATAGTGGGGTAATTCTCATTATGTTTAAAATTGGGTTAATAATTCTAGAGCGGGGTCTATTTTGTATGGGAAGTTTATCAGCTTTCTATGGGATGACAGCTGCCAACGCCATATTTTACCTTTATCGGTCCGTAAAGTGTTGTTTATGCAACCTAAGCTTGTTGTAAGAAGTAGTTTTAAGGGTAAACTAACAACCTGGCTTCTGGACAATTGCTATTTATAGTTTAAAAAAATGGGGTCCCTGTCTCTTGACCAAACAACTTTTAGCCAAATGTATCATTTGACAAATGTTTCATTTGACCTAATGTCAAAACAAAACAGTGGTATTTTCGGGTATTCTTTGAATATCATCAAATAGAAGTCATTACTCATTAGGTTAGGTTAGGTTTGTTTTATAATAATCCTATAAAGCTTTCTATTTAAGAAAAAAATGCATTAGGTCAAATGAAATATTTGGCCAAAAGTTGTTTGGTCTAACATCAGTGAACCTAAAAAAATATTTGGATTTTGTTTGACAAATTATGTTATATTATTATCAAAAATGTTCTCTTTCTCCTTAATGATAGTAATTGTCGTTTTTTATAATTGTTATTACTTGATCTTGTTATATTTGTTTTAATTCCTTATTCTTATAATTTTGACTTTACTATATTGAAAAAATATATATGTTTTTTTCTTTTTTTACGATAACGAGGAGCGTATAATGTTTTGCACGCCTGCATGCAGGCTGAATGTTTCATTTTATTTGTAACTGCATCCTGTTTACCCAAACACAATGTATAAAACAAAATTCGTCTCTCCTGTGGTCAATAATTAAGAGCTCACGTGCATATAAATAATGTTTTTATCGAATAGTAATATAGAAGAGGAGACGCTGTTTATGCAGATTAAAAGTCCCAACAAAAATTAGGCTTCGTAGCCCTTAAATTTGATAATGTCCACAGGAAAGACGCGAACCTAAAATCTGTGTATGACCCATACATTCTTTGAATCTTTGAAATTCTTTGAATCTTTGAACCTTCAATTTGTTCGTTGGACAGTTTCGTTAAACTCCTAAACTATTTTTAATTCCATCCTAGAGGATGAACTCGTAGAAGCAAACTATTAACGAAACCTTTCGAACCTTTAACAAATAAAATAGAAACTAAATACACTAATTAAAGCTCACATGTCTTAGGGAATACTTCTACAAGTCCAACATAAGTTGAGCCCTAGCAGCCTATTGTTTCCCACAAAAATGAAAGCATTTTCACGAGTTCAGGGCTCTCCGGTAAACGGTAGACTGGTTTCATCAAAGCATCTCGTCGTACACGGAATCTGCATTACCACTTTGCCAACTGTGAAGTTGGTTCCATTTTGTACCTGACTTTATTTATCGAGAGGGGAATAGTTACTGCAGAGGCCAGGAAAATAGGGATTGCCGGCCAAGTAGATATGGACGGATACGAGAATCCCTTTTCACGCCCAGGTTGTCACCTATGTAACTGCAATGCTTTTCTCAAACATGCAATGAAATGAAGAGAACTCCAAACTGTTTTAAATGGCTTAACGCAGTGGCCCCGTCTCATGAATTGATGTTGAACAAAATAAGGCCATTACGGAACTCTCGTCACGCCGCGCCCGAAACATGATACTCGAAGTTATAAAGAACACACATCAATCTTTCATTGCGTGTGTGAGAAAAAAACTTTGGACCAGCAGGAATAAGGATGTGTAAAAATATAATTTTGGGTAGGTAAAAGCTTCTATTGCACTGTTCTTTTCTTTGCACCACACGGCCACGCTGGCATTTAAGAGTCCGCAGTAAGCTCGGCCGAATTTCACCTTCCCATACAAACGTAGTTACGCTCTCATTTTAAAACTGTGTGTTGGATTGTGACGAAAATTTGCGTATACAATGACTTGAGGTATATCTATGTCTGTAATTAGTTTATATGGTTCCAGTTTATAAAACAAACGAAATACAGCAAAAACAAGTTTTGTATGAAAAACTTAAGTTCGCTGTATTTTTTTTACTATGGTATCTGAAGCTACATAAACTAATTACAGACATAGATATACCTCATGTCATTGTATATGCAAAGTTTCGTTACAATCCAACACGTAGTTTTAAAATGAGAGCGTAACTACGTTTGTATGGAGAGTCGAGCTTACTGCCGACTCTTAAGATGGCTTCTAGCTTTGACTCCGGCTCTGATTCCGTAAGTAAGTGATGAGTAAGGTACACCGCATCATACAATCATCATAATCAGCTGTAAGACGTCCACTGCTGCACATAGGTCTCCCCCAAAGAGTGCCACAATCACCGGTCCCGCGCCGCCCGCATCCAACGGACTCATCATGCAATAAATGCAAACAACAAAAACAGGTGAATAATGTTTATTACATAACAACTTTTTAACCCATTTAGAAAGCGCGAAATGTCCCATAACTGACATTAGTAACAAAACGAATCATTTAATTTAATTTGACGACCATCGTTTAACATAATTACCGTTTCAGTACAATAGCTATCGAGCGCCATCTCCAATAAAACTTGCATTTCGTCCAAATCCCATTTAATTTTGCCACCTTTGAAATGTGTAGTAAAATCTGGATTGATCATTAATCAATCGTTAGAAGCCAAGTGGCTTTTAAGGGTTCATTATATCATTCAAAGCGATAAAGCGTAACGCCAAATTGACTGAAATGATTGAAGAGTGCTGAAGCCCTGGCCAGGAGAGTTTGAAAACGAATAAAATTAGTTATTTCCGTCTGGTTGTTGAACTGCGCAGAATACAGATTTTTAAAACAGTTTTTTTATGTCCAGGCGCTCAGAGCCGTATATATTGCACCCATAATGATGCAATTATAAAATGCTAATCTAACGGTGTATTTATTTAGTGTCTAACATGTTACTCTCATAATCAGTTTCTTTTTTTAAATTTCGATAAACTGAATTAAAGAAATATATATTATTAAATCTGCTCACAAAATTCCACAAGAATCGGTTGAGAAATGCGACCTGTAGAGGGGGAAAAACTGGACACTTTTTTTTTTTGCCTTAGTTGAAACGGAGAACTTCCTTCGCTTCGCTCGCTCGTTCTATAAATTATTAAGTATCGTAAGTTTCATGTGCTCTGCCAACCCCTGATCCCTATTGGTAATGAAGGCGTTAATCTATGTATGAATTTATGTATGTTTGACGGGTGGTTGTTTTTTATACTATATCAGAATATGGCTTTAAAGTGTATACCATACTCGTATAGGTAGTAGCAGGTTAGTAGCAGCCAGAGTAGGAAAATATATCTCAATTATCCCACACACAACACCCTTATTCTTACAGTAATAAAGACGTGTACCAAAATATTTGGCTACTTTGGCAGCTACTAACTATATGAAGCTGACTGTACCTCCATTAACTGACAATGGACGTAACGAAGTCACGGAAAATCTAAAAAAAACCATTGGTCCACCTTGACCCAATGTTAACCTACCTTCCATATGTCTTGTCTACTCCTGAAAGTATTAACTTTACTAGAGGCTAAATAATAATACAATTTCAGGTCATCAATCACTGCACTTAAGTGATCAAACAATTTTCTAAAAAATATTATTAGCAAATGGTAATATGTTTGAAGGAAACTTCGTTCAGTTACGACCTTCTCCGTCAAAAAGTCGAGGGAAAATGTCTTGGTTCGATATTAGTTTCATGAAGATTTTATAAAGCCCGAGGGCAGCTTGACTACTTCATCGCAAGAAATCCTGAAATTGTGCTCAAAGTTGAGTGAGCAACTTGACTGGTAGAAGATCTCCAACCGCTCAACTGTTGCCATCGAGACAACATTTGGCTTGGAGTCTTAAGAATAAAGACTAGTGGTAATTTTTATACAAACGTACTCAACTGTTTCCTCCCAGGTTTGCCAACCACGCAAAAGGCCTTTGTCTACTTCTCTTAAATACTTTTACGCAGTCGACGCGAGTCTTCGGGCACTGATAGGCTTATCACTCAATATTTAATTGTTCCTTGATTGTATGCTTAGTTTGTATTAGAGCTGGGTCGTTTAGACTTTTCCATGAAACGAAGCGGAACCGTTTTTTTTTTATCACAAAACTGTTTTGAAAATAACTAGTTTCTCCGTGCGTCGCCGCCGTCGCCGCTCGCCAAACGAAGTGAAACGAAAAAACGAATGAAACAGTTTAAAGTGTTCGAGTTGCGTTTTCACGTTTTGTATTGCAACCGTTGCGTGCGACTGTCGCCTTCTACTCGTAGCTCCTTGTCATCGTTTTTATAAAAACAGTTTGTGGTTCTAGCAACAAACTGCTTTTCCGTTATTGTACGAGAAATTGTTTTGAAAACGCTTACGGGAAAAAACGCCCAGCTCTAGTTTGTATTCTTATACTATTTACTACGTTGTACCTTCAGGTCTGTTAGTATCTATCACCTCTCAGTTTTTGTACATTGTGTACAACATAATACGTAACATGTTTATTATGACTGTTTGTGTTCTAAATATTTTTTTAAAAAACATACCTATCCCTTATGCCGCTCCGGCTAAACTCGGCTCTCACGCACCTCCGAGGTGTACACCACATTTCAAGAAAGTGTAGACCGTTTTTAAATTCTAGCATTTGTATATAAGTACTTAAAGGTTCAAAAGTAGTAGACCACTTTCTTGGCTAACTGCACAACGACGTTGACACGGAAACGTGGCAACCCTAACTAGACGAAAAAGCAAGTGCAATGCGGTAGAACGGGATGCTATGATATGAGTTTCGTAGCTGCCAAAGATCGACATTGTTAGACACGGGACCTTCTGTACGTAAGTCCTATTATTGATTCTGTAGTACGGTCAACGTAAAATATATGTTTACACTTTTGCACCTTATTTCACGGCAATATGGCAAAAAATCATCATATCTTTGAAGTCAGCTGTACCTTTCCCAGCCCCGCTGTTCTGTAACTTGTCTTAAGTTCACCTCAACGCTTACCCACACATATATCGAAACCCTAGTTCACAGTCGTACTATTTTTTTTTATGTCACTGAATTTGTAACTTGAGATTGGAGCACTATCATACTAATGATACCCCTTTTTTCCCCGTAATTAGTACGATTGAGAACTATGGTATCGATGTGGGTCTATTTTCGTTAGGCGTAATGGGTGGGGTGAGGAGCCATGAGCTGGTAAAGAAAAAAGCCCTGTATTCTATCCCCAGTGAAGGTAAGTACAGTCAACCCCCAGCATCTCTCTACGACACCGAAGCGTGCATAAATATCTCACACAAATATATTTCTAGGGCCGTCAGGACATGTCAGATATTTAGCCCGCTTTTCTAAGGCAGATACTAATACCGGTGACTGTACCTACCTCGGTACTCGACGTACAAATACGTCACAGCCCCAAACAACCCGCTCTAACTAGGTCGCGCATTATAATTTACCGTCCTGCCTTTGTGCTACGCATTGCCGAGTAAGTGTACTCGTAATGAGGACGGCAATTACCTAGCTTAACGCTTTGTTACATTCACTAGTAGTATGTTACGTCCCTCCCGTTGATAAGAGGGTTTACAAAAAGTCATAAATGTAAGGACAATATCCAAAATTAACCCTGTTAGGGCGCAGCATGAATTATTACTAAGTACTATATATTTTTACTATACCTTGAGTTAATTTTTAACAAGATTGAGTATTTCAAACCACCACCAAATCACATTACTTACATTTACACCGCAGCAAGGTTAGCACAAGGCGGCGCGCGACCTGTGTCGCGGCGAGATAGACTATCCGTCTATTTCTAATTATAACACCAGCGCAGCTAGAGTGGTCCTACCAGTCGGACGAAGCAGTAGGACCACGCGGCCGGAGTGGAATAAATGAACGAATGTATGCACATTCGTTCGTTCATTTTAGCTGCTCTCTCTCTTGCTCGCGGTCTTGCTCATGTGTAACGTCCAGTTCTGTGTTTTAAAGTTAAGGAAATAAATAAGTGTTTCCTTTAGTGCAGTGTTATTCATTAATTACCACCCACAACAGGATACCAGGGCTGTTATTCTGACCGCGCTCATGCGCCTCACCTCACGCGTCACGCCTTACGATACAAGACCTCTGATTACGCTTAGTTACTACGAATCGCGGCATCAAGATATACTAGCGGTCAGCTAGTAGGGAGGCTGAAGATATAATAACACTCCCACCCTTTCCCCGGTCTACATCACCCCCTCCAGAAAATAATGTAGTTGGACGTTAACTTGTGAAAACAAAAACACTAAAGATAAAACTAACAGAGTAATAAAATATAATCCTGTAACTAACTTTATTCCACGTAAGTACCTACATTTTTTCATAAAATAAAAATGCTTTTAGCACTTTAGCGAAACTTTTACGGAGTCGTTAAAAAATTCGTTTGCAGTTATCGCAGATATTTTGTATAACATTTAAGTATTTAATTGGCAGAGTTATAAATAATCACGTTCGACCTCTAGGGGATAAACTGACATTGACATCATTGATTTCTAGCCCTCTTTTACCACCTTAACATGTCACGCTACGTGTATTTTTATGCCCATAATTCTATTCTTAATCTCTTTAATCTAGTGATTTCATACTCAGAATCGCCTTATATTGTTTTTGTGGTTTTCCTCTTTCATCCCATGGAAAAACTTCGCAACATCTAACCGCGGGAAGAAATAGTGATTGATCAAAATTTTGCATTTGAATTTTGAAATATCTAATGTTCTTCTTGTGTAAATTATTTAAGATTTTTGTACATTATTAAACAGTAGTTCAGAACGTTCGTTTTTGGTCTCAAGTGCTAAATTTGTAGTAGGTATTTTTTGAAACTGGCGACCGTGACATGACTACTTTTAACAAGCATAATAAGAATAAACACAATATGCACACACTCTCGACGGGTTGGGGCTCTTTATGGAAAATGTTACGCTGAATGCAGCGAAAGCACTCTAACGTAGTTAAAGAAAACCGGCCAAGTGCGTGTCGGGCCACGCGCAGTGTAGGGTTCCGTAGTTGCCTGTCTGTCTTAGTTACATCGACGTGCGGTGCGGTTGCGTCGGCGGAATTTGTACGAAAATTGGCCTTTTCAATTACACATTAAGCTGGTCGACTATTACTCGGTAACTACTTATGCGTAGGCATAACAAGTAGTTGTTCGTGATAGTTTTCCTTTTAAATTCATTATATGTACTACTACCACGAATTTTTTCACATCCCCAGTAGTAGCCATTTAGCCGGCAGGCTAGGTCCCCAGGGGGGGACACACGTGACTCGAACTAAAATTAGAGCTTTAAAGCCCAATATCTCGCAAACGAACGAGCTATCCAACGATACCCCACATTATGGGTTTGACGAGAAAAAAAATGACATCCCCGCTTTAGGTGTAGGGGAGGTACCCTAAAAAGAATCTTTTTCCAAATTGTATTGTACTGTTTTGCGTGTTCGGCGTGATTGATTCATATATCCATGCCGAATCACAGTTTTCTAGTAGTAATGGTTACTGAGCTAAGCCGAAGACGGACAGACAGACGGAAGTTTGGCGAAACTATAAGGGTTCCTTGTTGATTACGGAACCCTAAAAATTGCGTGTAAAAGGTACGGCCCTGTTAAAAAAAAACAGAAATAATATGATACACGTAACTAACCTAGGTACAATTAAAACCGCTTTCTTGCGTACTGCCCCGCTTCTGAGAAAAGAAATAGTACTGCGCGAGTGCACTGTCGAGTAAGGCAACCCGGGCGACATCAGTAAGCTCTTGGTAAACCAGGACATACCGCATACAGATTCCATCCTGCAAAACAGGCAGCTGCCTTAGTTTCCCAGTTGAGTACACTCTGGCAATGGCGCTAAATTACGGCAAACGATTTCGAGACCCGATTACGGGACGCGTTTTTGAAATGATATGAGTCGTTATCAGGGAAAATGACCCTTACCCTATTTGATGCTTAAGCTGAACATTCACGGCCGCTTTAACAAGCTGAGCGCCGCTTAAAATTGGTACAAGGATGACAAAAATGTGGTTTTGAAAAATTATTGGCACGTTTTCGAGACGGTTGGAAAGTCAGCGAGAGGCGCCGACACGCCATCAGAAAGAAACGACAGATTGTAGAAATACACCGCCACGTCACCAATAGCCAATTTGAGTCCTCGTGACCACGACCACGACCAAACTACGTATTGCACCCGATATATGGCACCCGATATGGTCAAAATAGAAATAGGAAGAAAGTCCATCGATTTAGATGCATCACATTCTCTCGGATCGCGAAGCGTCGGTGAATCCCCAGCTTAATACTGCTATGGGAGTGTTCGCATTTGTATTAAATCATCGTTAGCACTGGCGTTAATGCCAACCTCACTAAAATACCCTCCTTTCCGTTAGCACATAGTCTAGTGTGTGAAAGCGGTAGACTCATATCGAAACAGGATTGGCATCAAACAAATGAAATGGATGGTTGCAAAATGAAGGCTCCGCATAATCCGGTCCCGCGAAGTTCCGCTCAGAGCTTGCTCGGCACACGTTGATACGAAAATTTAATTTATGAGCACACAACACATCGACCCAAATCGTTGAAGTAGTGCTTTAAGCAATTCCGATTTTGGCGGTGCGGAGCATAGAATAGAGGGAGGGAGTCGCACACACATACATACATGAGTGACAAGGATGTAAGCATAGATAATACTACAAGTGAGAACGAGATACAATGTCAAATCACCTGTCCCTCAGCGCGTATAGGTTCTTTTTATTTGTCACCAGCTTGTTGGTTATATACCACCAATAAAAATATAGTACTGAAACTGACGTCACGGATATAATGCGACTAAAGTATATGGCCAGGAGATGTCGAGGATTTAATATTCTTCTGATCCTTCTCAATATAGTCAGGCTAATTTACCTCTATCCCTGTTAGGCATTCGATAGAAATCCATCTATTAAATTATCTCTATGGTGAGGAGTCGGTGCGATATTAGTAAGCTGTCAGCTGTCAGTGTCAATAAAGTCAGTACGTTTGCTTACTGCGATATACGTGGAAGCAGGACGGACGGTACGAATGCGGTACTGAATGCATACCGCCCGCTTTTATACAATAGGTATAATACTACTACTGCGCAAATGGAATACTGACAGTATACTCTCTCGGCAAGGTCCATTAACAACTTAGAAGATTTTAAAACCCCCGACAGTTTCATTTTCAAAGTTCAATATTTCAAAAACGGCTGAACCGATTTCGTTGAAACGTAAGAAAAAACCAACTTGATCACGTCAGCTTTCGGCCAAAAGAAACGGCATTAAGACCGGTCAATTCGTGTAAGAGCTACGACGCCACAGGCATACACACAGATACGCAGACACTTCAAACTTATAACAAAATAAATACGCATTGTGTTGCGTTCCGTGGGTCACGTACGGTGCTGTCTGAAAATCAGCGCTATAGGTGTCTGTCTGAAACCTCGACATAATGCTGACACAGCGACCGATTCACTGCCGCGAAGACACACACAATGTGTGTCAATTGTGTTGGTATGTCTACTCTCTTTGTCTCTGTGTGTCTTTTGTGTAGTGAATAAATGTCTTCTTTCTTCTTTCATCATACCGATTCTGATAGTAAATGCTCACGGGCTGTACTGCAGTCGGGATATAAGCAGAAGGGGTTCAAACAAGATCGCAGTTCTACAACGCTCTAGAATTTCACTTCATTTACCCGTCCCGTAGACTTGTTTGGACGGCAATTTGATTTAAACCCCCAGTTTCCGTGACAAACGTATCTGCTTTCCGGCTTACGTGAAACACGGTTACCTTCCTCTAAATATAATCGTAGGACACTGGAAGTCATATGTATTTACATGGACATTAAATATATAAGTAGCTTTACAGCCATACAATTTACAATACAATAGAATATTCTTTATTGCATTGCACACCTCAATAGTAATACAGAACAGTAGTACAGAAAACAACGAATAAAAGCCTTCTACTCTAATAGTAGATTGTACAACAAGTGCATAAAACGCACCATTTTACGCGAGGCGTTAAGGCGTTAAAATGGGTTTTATGGACGAATTGTACACTCTACGTTTCACTTCGATTGCGAGGAAATGAAATTAAAATTAAAAACTATAAATTATAAACATGAAGATTTATTGTGTACTTTGGCTGTTGGTATCCTTTCCTTGGTCTTAGTTTATTCTATGAAGTTAAAGTTGCTCGTGCGGCTGTTGAACCGATTGCCTTGGTCTTCGACGAAGATTTTACTTTATGCACTAGAGTATAAAAAGCGACTTTATGTCGCCTACGCACAGCATAAAGAAGAACTTTTAGAGCATGAGAAATAAATAAAAAATAGTACCTATTACGTAGGTGTACTAATATTACAAAGAGGTACTTACAGTTTGTGACCATTTTTTTTTTCATTATAAAAAATTACATAACAGATTTGCATACATGTCAAAAATACAAGTCTTTTTATCACGATCGTCAGAAAACAGAGAAATTTAAGATATAATATTAAGACAATGTCAACAAATGGAAGAACACAATAACAAGGAAATAGAAACAACAAAACAAAAGCAAAAGAACACAAATATGTATATCAAACTCTAGGTATCGTTTATTGCAATACAAATTTGACGTTAATTAATTTTCTTCGACAAACATCGAATGCGTTAGAAATGTTGACACACGCAGAATACATAATTTATGAAGGAAAATCCATCGTATGTTAAATGTACCCTAACAAACACAGATCAATAAACATACAATATCTATAGGACGTATGTCCAGCGCCGTATGGCAGTGATACGAATTGCAATTGCTACGTGCATTGGGTCAACCAACTTTTGCTATTCTGTCCCGAGTAAGCCAACAATAGTAACAGGGTACAATACAATAGTAATAGTAATAGGGTGAAAAAAAAACTATATTGGACTCCTAGGATGCTAAGGAGATGCCCCACCGTGGAATGGGTTTACCGATATGACAAAATCGGGAACACACAAAAACTTCGTATTGTCATTTGTCCGAAAGTAACATTATTCCGAAATTTAAAAATTCCATACGGCATTTACCGCACGAAAATTTTGACGCAGATTATATAATATTTATATAGATTATTTAATACATAAATAGGTTAGGTTATGTTAGTAAGTATTATATCCTGAAAAATCGAAAAAAAACAATGGCTCATGCTTTTCGGAATTACGAAATTTGGAAAAAATATTCTTTCGGACAAATGACTCTTCGGCATTATGTATAAGTGTACCCCTTTATAATAGGTATTTGTGTGGGGCCCCCGTGTGGTGTCGGGTTAGAATAGCACCATCCCCTTTTTTATGTTAGTGTCATAAGAGTCGCACTAAGGGGATAGGGTTTAAGTGTGATGTGGGCGATGGGCTAGCAATCTATCACTGCGATATCACATTTTATCGATCTTTTATACACCCAGCTTAAAGTGGCACTGGTACATAAGTTTCAAATGCTCTGCCTACCCCTTTTGGGAATTAAGGCGTGAATTTATGTATGTATTGTAGGTATGTATGTAAATTGGAAACGACACTCGAACCCACGCCATAATTTATTTATTTGTAATGTAACCTTCCTTATACACATAATGGAACGCCGTGCCGCTTTGCCCGGCACTGCCTTATTCAAACGATCATTTTTTTATGTAATATTCTCTGCACTTAGGTCCTTTAGGCATGGAGACGTGTAGTTCTCCATTAGTGTTGACTTGTTGTGGTTCAGGAAATTACATTTTATAAATCTGTGTCACGTTTTATTTTATGACAGAAGTAATAAGGTTGACACTAGAAGTGTTGTGAAAATATTCTTAGAATATAGTTACAAAATGAAGGGAATTTTTGATTCCGACTACGGCGGCGCCAAAAGGAAGAGATATGAGTTTAGCAGTCTAGTTGTTAAAGATACTGAACCAATTTCAATAAATGTCTCTCTTGATATCGGATTAATTAAAAAAAGTAGGGTACAGTTTGAACTTTTTATCCGCTTCGACAAAAACCTATTTAAATTTTCGCAAGTTTACGTGCGCGGGCGGAGAGAAAGAGAACAGCATATCTATAACATTAGCGAGCGAGCGAGACAAATTATTGAGTGTTAGATAAATTCGCCTTAAGGTACTGATAGACCTGAGCATTCACGTGTAACAAAACATCGAACTTCGCCGTTGTAAAATTTGTCGAACCAAACAACGAACAGAGCCAAGCATGCCCGCGGACATTTTACATGAACCTAAAAAAGCTAGATTTAAGAATCGATTAAAAAAATACCTCATGGTAGTTTTCTACAGGGCATCCCTGTAGAAAACTTCTTTCACTTTTTTTATTATATTGCATTTATGCGATACTCTACTCACATGTATACTGAAGTAGTTAATAGTAAAATAATATAGAATACCTATACATTGTAGATATTCCGGTAATATATTTTATTGTCCGGTTCACTGCCGCAGAGACACTTGTTTCATGTTTCATCTGTTTTCTGTTTTTTGATTATTTTATTGTTTAATACGTGTGTCCTGTGTGTTTGTGAATAAATGTATCTTTCTTTCTTTCTTTCTTTCTATATTTAAGACACTACTATATTATGTTAAAGAGACTGTAATTTTGACTCCATAGTCAAATTGATAGATTTTTCGGAGCAATTTATGTTACTATTCGTGTGTATTAGTTTTAATAAATAAATCAATATTAGACCCAAACATCGCCAAGATCATTTTTACTATAATTCTAGTGAAGTAAATGTTGTGCGGGAGGCGGAGAGGGCCGGCGAAACCATAACCTAATGGCTCTGTGAGCTGTAGAACTCTCGAGTCTCTCTTAAGGCGATGCCTTGATTTGAGTCGAACACGCCCCCTAGACAGAGACACGCTTATGCCTTCCGCGCACGAGGAAAAGAGATGTAACACTTCGGGAATGGCATTTTTGGTAAAATTTCGATAAATACCTACCTTAGAGAAGTATTATTTAAATTTCATAAAGTGAGTAGTACTTATTAACTTGATTGTGTCGTAAAATAATGTATCGTTTGAGTAGGCTGAGGAGTAAAAAAAAGGAAAATACAGACCCAACTTCGGTTTTTTTTTCTATCGAGGAAATTTTAAGCAATCATGTACCGATAAAAAACAATCATATAGTCAAGAATCATATATCTGAAAATCAGACCTTATTGTTTCTTAATATAGTCAGAACGGCATTTCAAAGCACGCGATAATTTCAAAATGTAAAGCCTCAAAGCCTTTCTTTCTTTTTAAATTCGAAAACGTGAATCGACAAAAAAATCTACATAATTATTCAACCTGCTCAAAAAATTTCACGAGAATCGGTCCAGAAATGCGACCAGGGGGGCTAGCACAACTAACGCCGCGCCGCAGAGCCGCCGAGAAATATCTACCCTCCTCTTTCGAATTTGCACGGTGCGAGTGAGACAGGGGACGCTCAGTCGCGCGCAAAGCGACTTGTCGGCAAGTTGTGCTAGACGTACTGTAGAGGAAGAAGAACCGTACAGTGGGATATCGGGACACCGGACATACCTGAGCGTTTCTCAAAAAAAATGCCACTATTATTAATTGTACTTGTAGGATTTTTATGTTAACTATTTCCACTCAGAATCAGGAGCTCTTTCGACCCAGGTAGGACAAAAAACTGTCCCAAAGATATTTTTCCTATTGTGTTACCATTTACCTTATACTTTGTATGGTGGTAGGATATAGGAAAGTATACACACAACAATACAATAGGAAAGTTCAAAAATGTATGGACATTTTGGGACACTTTTTTTCTCCTATTGGGATGGAAAGACATCGTGATTTTGAGTAGAAATAACATAAAAGTTGCAGAAAATCTCGGAAAAAATGTAGTGGCATTTTTTTTGAGAAACGCTCACCTAACGCACGATTTTCGGTCCAAGCTAAAGCATAGAACTCCGTTCGCTTCGCTCGTTCGTTCAGTAAAATTGCTCGGCTCGCCAAAACGGTCGTTTCGGTAGAATGCTAGCTAGAATGCTCGCTAAAACGCCCCTCTGTTTCTAGGATCCTATTCGCTAAGGCATTGGCATTACTAGTAAATACTCTAGTGTATCAGCACCTTTAATGTAATCAGTCCCGCTATTCTGTAACTTGCTTGAACCTCAACCTCACCTCACCCACAAATATATCTTGACGCATCAATTAGTATACTAAGCGTAATCAGAGGTCGAGTTTCGTAAGGCATTACGGATGAGGTGAGGCGCATTAGCGCGTTCCGAATCACAGCCCAGGGTTGTTATCAACTCTCACCAACATCTAGCCTCAGGCCAACCAATCTAAGTTAGACCTTGATCACGCTTAGTTGTTACTAACCTCAAGGTCAAATTACACTAGGAGATCTTCTCGCCTAGTGACTGCAATACAGCCACATCTCAAGAATAAAATACATTTGAGATGTGGCTCTATTGCACAGTGCAATACGGTCACATCTCGAAAGTAAAATACATTTGAGATGTGGCCGTATTGCAGACACTAGGCGTTCTAATGTAAATTGAGACAGCAAATTGTATAGAAGAGTTGGCCTGACCATTGTTCCGCTCCCAATTACAGAGATCTAGTGTGCCGAGTGCCTAAATTGGACTAGTTACTCGTAGTTTAGAATAGGTACACTATCAAGTTTGGCTAACGAGTAGAATTTAATTTGTTTGATGCTAGTCAAAGGCATCTCTTGCACATGTAGCGCCCGCGTGCAATCATTACCCTAGCGCCCTCTTGTAGGACGGTGCGTAGGCGAATGGCTCTCGGCGCCCCCTAGGACCGCTGCGCCCGTGTGCAACGCACACACAGCATAGGTAAAGCCGCCTCTGATGGAAGTTTTACCTAATCCCAAGATTTGGCATAGGTTTTGTTTTCCTTCGCCGAAAAGCCACTGTTGAACATCAAATGCTATTTCGTACATAAGTTTTTGAAGAAACCCCAGTGGTACGAGCCGAGGTTCGAACCCACGACCCCCAGAACGAAAGTCGCGTGCCATACCGGTCCAACATTCTTGATCATATGATCCTAATCTTGATCTTATAATTCTTGACCTAGAAGATTTAATCTAAACGGGGCCCTTTAATTCTACATAGGTTATCTTGTGTCATGACACTCATACTCATGACCCATGTTCGATCTAAAAGTATTGTATGGAAACCCTTAATTATACACAATCAGGACTAAGCAAATGCATGCCACAAAGGATCAACGTACAAATGTCCTATAAGGGGCTTCTTGGAGCTAACCATTGACCAATTGAGAGGAAGGTAGGTAGAACGAGATAGACAAACTTACAACCTGTACAAAAAACGTACATATCATCATTTGCTCTTTCGTACACGTTATTAACATCAGAAATGAGGCTACATTGCACGTAGAACCGACGGCCGTTGGGACGGAAAGGTTCTCGAGTGGCAACCACGTACCGGAAGGCACAGCGTGGGTAGGCCCACAAGGTGGACTGATGACCTGGTAAAGGTCGTGGGATTCCGCTGGATGCGGGTGGCGCAGGACCGGTCATTGTGGCACTCTTTGGGGGAGGCCTATGTCCAGCAGTGGACGTCTTTCGGCTGATATGATGATGATGATGAACATATGTTCTTATGCTGTACGCGTTTGTAAGGTTACATGTAATGGGTATTCTCCGGAACCACAATACCAATTTCAAAAATTCCTCACGTGAGAACATAACATTTAAAAAGATCTGCAGTCAAACGACAATCCGTTTTAACAAGTTTACAGCGTAGAACGTTTCCAAACGAAACTGTCAACCTGAAAAATAAACACCGAGTCACAAATGGCCGCATCAGCGATCAGTTTTGCGAGGGGAAAACTCCATGATTTATTTTACTAATTTTCCGACATCAAGAGATGTAGGCACTTACCTAGTTTTGGCACAATCGATATCTCCAGGATCCAGAAGGATGGATATAGATGGACTTTCTGGGTGGACAGAGACTATACAAGGTGTAACAAAAATGGGGTATGAACCGATCAAGGGCTTAACAGGTATCGTGTTCTGATAAGAAAAAACAAAAAAAAAAATTTTTGACGCGATTTTTTTTTTACATTTCTATGGAGCTTGTCGCTCCAATCGGCCAACGTTCCATACTAAGGGTAAAAAAAAACTTTTTTTTCAGATTTTTCTTATCAGAACACGATACCTGTTGAGCCCTTGATCGGTTCACACACCATTTTTGGTAGAGCCTGTATTTTATTCATGGATCAGTTCCAAGTCATACGCCTAACACAAGTTTTTAAACGAGGCACCTGTAATATTGAGGTTAACAAAACCTCAGGTCGGATCCCAGAGGAAATCATCCTACAATACAATACAAAGATTTCCGCACACAACTGCTACGGTATTCACAACTGGTTTCACATCATCGCTCACCAGTCGTATATATTGACACCGGGATTCATTAAAACAACACGTAATCGGAGTTCTGACTTACGCTGGCTTCAGAAGTCGGTTGGAAGCGACGAATGGATTTTCTAATTTTGAACGTCGTTTATTAATGAATTAAGAAAATAAGTACAAACAATCATGTAGTTAGCTAATATTGACTATAGAGAACCGAGGCACAGTATAGAAGAATAATACAGTAGGTAATCTGAGGCCGTTTAGGAGCGTTCGTTACCTACTTTCGCTCGATGCGCAGGGCTGTGTCAAGTTTGTGGCTTGGCATACCTATAATACTAATTTTGCTTTGAAGTATGCAAAGTATTTCTGTTACAGTTTAAAAGACAATATTGTATACACAAAGTAATAATATTATAGATAGTTGGGTATGTGTTTTTAGTTTCCCACTTCATCGAATATTTTAATAGCACTATACAATGCCTAAAATATTTCCTAGTAAGTATAATAGTTGCTAAACTGTACTAGGTTGGTAGGTGCTTAGTTTCATACCTACGAGGCGGCTTCCTTTGACGTAGCGAGTGAGAACGAGCGAACACCGCAACGGCGCGGCCCCGATTGAAGCATTCTCCATCATTCCCGAAGGCTATGTGTGTGTGCGTACCGAACACGCGCGCATGTGTGCAGCCGTGCGATGTACCTTTGTTCGAAGTTTATCTACTGTTCCTATACTGTGACCGAAGGTTATAGTCTATAGTGCTTTAGTAATGTATTGGGTGGCCAACAGATTCAGTTTTCGAAGTGATGTGATGAATATTAAATATTATAAATAATAATAATAATAAATCAGCCTATATATACGTCCCACTGCTGGGCACAGGCCTCCTCTCACGGATGAGAGGGCACGGGCGGTAGTCCCCACGCTGGCCCAGTGCGGGTTGGGGACTTCACATACCTTTGAATTTAAATATTATATTGGATCATATTATGTATTATAAAAAAAGTCATGAAATGCATCCTGTCACAACCATTACATTGCTATCCATACTAATATTATAAATGCGAAAGTGTGGCTGTCTGTCTGGCTGTCTGTCTGTTACATCTTCACGCTTAAACCGCTGAAGCGATTTTGATGAAATTTGGTATAGAGATAGTTTGAGTTTTGGGGAAGGACATAGGATAGTTTTTATCCCGGAAATCATCCCCCAAGGGGATGAAGTGGGGGGTGAAAGTTTGTATGGAGCTACGATATAAACGAGTTCCACGCGGACGGAGTCGCGGGCAGAAGCTAGTTTCATTATAATTCGCTTCCTTTAACCACATTTACGACCAATATATAAATTGTCAAAGTAAGTGGGAATTCTCAAGCCGCTCAAAGCCCGGTAATTTGGATCAACTACAGCTATCATAATCAACAACCGAGATAACGGTTTAACGTTACCCTCAGCACAGAAGCGCCACAGTAGATATAGCTTAAAGCAGTAGAACAAATCCGTACAAACCTCCAATGTGACATACACGTGCAAGTCGGAGTAGTCGACGGTCAGCGCTACATATACGACCGCCTCCCGCGCATGTGTGCGTAGAACTGATTGTATTAGAAATGGGGCGCAGGTCCAAAAATGTCGTAACTGACTGTATTGAGATACTGCCATTTACTGTGGAAGCGTTGAGTAAGTTGCCTAAACACTCTATGAGAGAAGCGAAAAATTAATTATCCTTCAGCAATTTCAGCGTCATAGCATCCGAAGGGTTAAATACCTCTTAACTTCTTACTTTTATTACATTACAATTATTTTACTTTTAAGTGTATTAAAACCTGATGATTAAATGAATCATAATATTAGTAATCAATATGTATTAATAATTGATTCATGCCCAATGGCAAGAAACGTAGCGTTGAGGTAGACGGGCAGTTAAGAGTCCGCAGCAAGCTCGATTCTCCATACAAACGTAGTTACGCTCTCATTTTAAAACTACGTGTTGGATTGTAACGAAACTTTGCATATACAATGCCATGAGGTATATCTACTTATGTAGCTTCAGATACCATAGTAAAAAAATACAGCGAATTTAAGTTTTTTATACAAAACTTGTTTTTGCTGTATTTCGTTGTTTTATAAACTGGAACCATATAAACTAATTACAGACATAAATATACCTCATGTCATTGTATATACAAAGTTTCGTTACAATCCAACACGGAGTTTTAAAATGAGAGCGTAACTACGTTTGTATGGGAAGGTGAAATTCGGCGGAGCTTACTGCGGACTCTAATGCATTATGTCGACGAGTACTTACACATATTTAGGCCATTAGACAGGATAAGGAAGTCGAAAGACGGATCCAAAACGCCTGGAGAAGCTATTGGTCTTTAAAAGAGCTACTCAAGGGAGACCTTCCTTTAACCCTGATGCGAAGACTCGTCGATATGTGTATTCTGCCAGTCCTAACCTAAGGTGCCAAAACATGGTTACTCACTGATGCACAAAAGAACATAGGCTCTAGTATAAGTTTTACCGAAACAAAACGTTACAATCGCGTTTGCGTTTTACCCTCAATTTGTATGGGAGTTGACAGCTAAACGCAAGCGCGGTCGTAACGTTTTGTTTCGGTAAAACTTATACTAGAGCCTCAGATTGAAGGTTTGCCAACGAGCTATGGAGCGTAGCATGCTGCGAGCCAAACGGATCAACCGGGTCAGAAACGCTACACTGCGGTCAAAAACTTGCATTGCTGACGTTGGGGCTAAGACCGCCAAGCTGAAATGGGAATGGGCAGGCCTCGTATGCCGCATGCATCCCCAGAGGTGGGCTAAACTAGCCACAGAGTGGGTGCCGCACGATGGGAGGCGACGGCGTGGCACGCCAAGACGGAGATGGCGGAACGACCTGGACGTGTTTCGCAACGATTGACCAGGGATTTCTCAGAATCGGGACGTGGTAGTAGAGGGAGCCTTTGCCCCGCTATAGGCTAAGAAAAAAAATTTTTTTTTTATTTAATTTTTTTAACTAAAACGGATATTATAAACCACTACATGCAGTTTTTTTTTAGTTCACGTCATTATATGAAAGAAAGAAAGAAAGAAAGAAAAAATATTTATTCAAGACGCTACTTAGACTAACACATGGAAAATGAACATTTTTGCTAAAAACTATCGCGAGATGTTAATCTAACAAAAGCGTCAGAGAAAAGGACTCCACTCAGCTTAATGACAAGGTACCATGTAAATACCTTGACGCTGATCTTCCGTGGATACCCTTACAAGAGAGCGCTCCTATCTGCGGCAACATTGATACAGGATACATAGTAAATGACATATAACGATACGAAAATATTATTAAATATACACGTACTTTAGACAAAACAATTCCATTAGCTAACTATTAGCTAACTAGTCTATGAAAACTAAACCAAACAGCGGACTAAAGTGGTTAACCTCTAAGCTGCTATTGCAAGCTGATTACTACTTATTTTTAGAGATGAAATAAAATCGTTTGAATGGGTGAAATTTGTACATAATACTAATACTAAACAAATTTCTGTAAAAATATAACATATTTTTTGTACTTAACTTTAAATGAAAAAACCGATGCTGAATTCCTGATAGGCGGGGGTATATTGTTCCAACACTTCGTGGCAGAGTATCTAAAACTACCACGAAATGCAGTTGTTTTGTACCTTGGACAGATAAGACGTACAGCTTCCCTGACATGCCGTTGCGAAAATGTTAACTTGTTATACAGGTACTGGGGTGTCAGATTCTTTACAATGCCAAATAGCATACAGGCAAAATGCAGCGCGCGTCGCGACGCCATATTCATTAGCCCACTTCCATTAAGATAAGGTGTTACATGTGTTCTGGGCGGTATGGTGAAACAGAATCGAGCGCACGCATTTTGGACACGTATCTGCTTTTTAGTTTCGAACAATAGACAACCACCGATGACAGTATCAGCATAATTGAGTTTAGACAAAACTAAAGATGCACACAGTGAGATTCTGACATCAGTACTTAAATTTATTTTCGGACTTGATACAATATTTTTAGTCGATAAAAACAGACTTTAGCAGTTTCTATGACATGTTTATGAAATTTGAGTTTACCATCCATGAGAACTCCTAAATTTCTTGCTTCTTCGACCTGTTCAATACAGTCAACACCAATTTTAAGCAAAGGGTTGTGGTTGATAATTTGTAGCCTTTGCTTTTTGGAGCCTAAAATAATATATTTCGACTTAGGGGGATTTAAAACTAAACTATTTCTATTGGACCATTTTACAATACGTGCTAAGTCATCATTAATATTATCTACTATACAGGGAGTCTCACTAGGTTTAAGAGGTAGATACACTTGTAGGTCGTCGGCATACATGTGATATTCGCAGTTTTTAATAGAACTGATTATATCTGCACTATATAAAATAAACAGGATTGGACCCAATATTGAACCCTTGGGAAACATAAGAAGGTTCGGAGAACCGGCAAATACTATGTTCATTATTTAATTTTACTTTTTGTAGGCGACCATTTAAATAGCTAGAAAACCACTTTAAGGCTAGGTTATCAAAACCATAATGTGCAAGCTTGGAAATTAACAAATTATGGCCTATGGAGTCAAATGCGCGGGTAAAGTCAAGCAAAACCATGATTGTCCCCTTTCCCGCATCAATGTTATTCAAAATATTATCAACGACATCTAATAAGGCAGTTGCAGTACTACGGCCAGCCCTGAACCCAGATTGTTTTAACGGCAACATGCTGTTAGCTTCAAGAAACTCGGTCATTTGTTGGCATACCACTTTCTCAATAACCTTTGACAAGAAAGGCAATATACTAATAGGTCTTAGATCTTTATATTCCACAGGATTGCATTTTTTTGGGATAGGTTTAATAAGAGCTTCCTTCCAAACGTCTGGAAATACTCCTGATCGGATAGATTGGCTGATTAGCGCTGTGATAAACCCCAGGGTTCGCGGAAGCGTTAAAATAATCATATCTCGGGTGATGCCATCCACACCCTCAGCGTTTGATGTAATCTGCATGATAATTTTAGATACATTCATTGATAGTCTTTAAAGTAAAAGATTCTGTATTGAAACGATTATATTCAAAGAACGTAAGATCTGATATAGTAACATTCGTGTGTGGAGTGTTAAGAAAATGTTTGTTAATTAAATTAGGGTCATTAAAGTGATGAGGAAGGCTGGATTCTTTAGCATTCAAATCAACAATATTGTTTTTTGTTTTTCCACAATTTACGAGTCTTTAAAATTGGCATTATTTTTTTCATTAAATAAGGCCTGTTTTTCGGTAAACATGACTTGGTTAACAATACTTTTTAATTCCTTGTAATATAATTTATGAGACTCTAGTCCAGTGTTACGACTCCTTATATGGAATTCATAGACGCTTTCAGTGAAGAATGCCCAATCACGGGAGATCGCGCCTAGGTCTGAAATCTCGCGAGTTTGCATTCCCTGCTACCGATCAATAGCGTGCGATGCAATTGTACGTCGTTAATTAAGGGGGCAATTGTTGGTCCTATCTGGAGCATTCGTGCGTGTCTGTTAGGAGTTCTGGAAGCTACGAGTAAGTGGAAACAACTGGGTGTACGTTGTCTATTATGCAACAATAAAGGCCTATCGTTTCAATACTGCGGAATACGGTAATTGACAACAGTAAAAATAAATTATTCTTGCATAACCAATAAACAAAACTACGTAACCAAAATACTTGGGACACAAAACAAAACGCTTGAACTTAATGTTAATTTTTTTAACCCCCGCCGCAAAAAGAGGGGTGTTATAATTTTTACCTATCTGTGTGAGTAGACAGACAGCTGTGGCATCGTAGATCTTAAACTTTTTCTCTGTATTATAGCTATAGGTAATTAGTTAGTTGGAAAGATAGGTAAGGAAAAAAAAGCTCCTAAACGAAATTTACCGATTTTAATTGTTTGTTTTTTCGAAAGCTGACGTGATCGAGATGGTTCTTAAATGGAATTCATAGACGCTTTCAGTGAAGAATGCCCAATCATCATCTTCCCAGCGTTATTCCCGGTTGTGGCCTAAAAGAGCCCGGGGTCCACTTTGACACCTAATCCCAAAAATTGGCATTGACACTAGTTTTTTCTTGGTTCTTAAATAGCTACGTTTCAATAAAATCGGTTCAACCGGTTCTGAGATCTTGAACTTAGAAATAAAAATGTCTGGGGATTTCAACTTTGGTTATTAAAATTTTAAAACACCGAAAATTTTGCTATTTGACCGTAAAAAATCGTGATATCACTCGTATCTATTTCCCTACAAACTTCACACTAACGTAGCGCTTTGACGTGCCATTAAAAGTCGCTGATTTGACTAACAGTCAGCATCCATATTGTCATCACGTTTTGCATGTTAAAATTGTACACACGAATTTGCATTGCATGCAGATTTGCTTTGCATGATTTCGCGATGTGGTCGTTTTGGTATCGGAAATTCTATCTGCAATACCTATTAGTCCACTAGTGAAATTGCTACAAACCGAACGCAGGCGTTGCGTAACTTTGGTAATCCTTTATCGTTTTAGTGACCTTACATGCTTTGTGCCGCATTTGTACGTTTCATACACCCAGTTGACCTACAAACTGTTGTTCTAATGTTTCATTCATTTTGTCCTAATGCATTTTAAATACAGTTATCAGGATAATTGACGACCGGTTAAGCCTAGGTGGTACTGACCCTGCCTACGAAGCAAGAGGTCCTAGGTTGGTATCCCGGTAAGTGCATTTATTTGTGTGATGAACACGAATATTTCTTCCTGAGTCATGGATGTTTTATGTATTTAAGTATTTATTTATCTATATAAGTATGTTTATCGTCGTCTAGTACTCATCAGTACAAGCTTTGCTCAGTTAGGCACTAGGTCGATTTGTGGAAGATTGTCCGCTAATATTTATTTATTTATTACTCACATCGACTTAATGGGGTGTCGCTCCAAAAAAAAACAATAATGGTGCAGTTTCTCGAAAAAGGATTAAAAATATTGCCAAATGGAGAAAAAATTAAAGCAGGGAATTAATGACGAAGTTATAAGAGGTTATTCTGTCCCTTTTTCGCAAAACGCACCTTCATATGAAACGATTGTCATTTAAGGCCTCCACCACCGAACGCGTGTCGTGCACGGCGCGGGCGGGGGCCCGCGCAGCCCGCGCAAGTTGTAAAGCATTGAAACTACACGTGCCCGCGAAGCTGCCGCGCTGCTGAGTATGATAGAGATAGTGAGATACACATCAAATGTGTTGGTAGTGAGAGAGATACGACGCGCGGGCCCGCGCTACTGCCGCGCTGCTAAGTGGGATAGAGACAGTGAGATACGTATTAAATGTGTTGGTAGTGAGAGAGACATGACGCGGCGGACCCGCGAAGGCCCGCGCGGGCCCGCGTTGCACACGCGCTGCACACGCGTTGCTAACGCGTCGCTGACGCGGCAGGCCCGCGTTGCTACACGCCGCCCGCTTGCGGTGTGAATATACCGCTTCAACCGCGCCCGACACGCGCCGCGCACGTTTGGAGCAGCCCAACTGGGAAGTAACTCCACCTTTCAGAAGACCGGAACCATGATAGCACCACTACTTGATCTGTAGATATGTGGTGAGTCAAGGTCACCAGAGCTGCCGAGGACGCGCTGTATCGAAAATAAGGGACAATACAACGAATCCACATATAAATAAAGGGCCAGCAACGCGCCTGATTCTTCTGGACTCGCAAGAATTCGATATTCAAGCATCATAGACGTACATAAGATACACATAACATATGTATACATAAACTCATGCTTGCATTCCCACAAGCTACCCCTGTGCAAACGAAATTAAATTTTTAGTGCTACTCCTAGAAACTGTAGGTTAAAAGTTGGAGAAAATTTGAAATCGTAGTGATAAGTTGCTAGCTCATCCACACAACACTTTCATCTTACAACGCCCACGGAAATAAGGGGATTTGTGCTATTCCAACCCGACGTAAGACTGGGTATATCCAGTCCGTAATAAACGTAAAACGTATAAATAAAAACTTACCTACCCCCATGTTCAGGTCATTATATTCATCTTCTATCTCGTACTTACCTGGGGAAAAACAAGATTTATTAAGAAAAATATATTATAATTCAAAAACAAGTACATTCTAACTTGCATTTCTAGAAGAGTTTGTACCAATTAAGTACGCCAAAATAAATGATATAATTGAATTAAATATAATAACATTTGATATAATTTCAATAATCACTCATTGTATATAATAAACGTTAGATATAATATATTGTTTTTATTACAAGAGCTTGGTAACGCCAATAAAATAAAGAGAATATAGCAAACATTACCTACACCTAAAGCGGGGATGTATTTTTTTTCTCGTTAATCCCATGGTGTGGGGTATCGTGGGATAGCTCGTTCAGAAATCTTATAGGTTTCCTAAATCCATTTTTCAAATCAGTTATTCGTTTGCGAGATATTGGGCTTTAAAGCCCTAATTTTTGTTCGAGTCAAGTGTGTGTGTGTGTCCCTGAGCTGCCTGCTAAATGGCTCCTACTGGGGAATTCGTGGTAGTAGTACATTATAATGAATTAAAAAAAAAAAAAAAAACGGCCGACGCAACCGCACCGCACGTCGATTTAACTAAGACAGACAGGCATCTACGGAACCCTACACTGCGCGTGGCCCGACACGCACTTGGCCGGTTTTTTATTTTCGTCTGTATTTGGTAAGTGTATAATACTTAATCGTATTGTTTAAGTTTATTAGCACCTTGGCATCTGCTGTAATGCAGTTATTTATTGTAGGTAGGTAATTTATCAACAAATCAATGACTAAAATCCTCCTATAATATTATCTATACATATAATATATATTATAAATGCGAAAGTTTGGATGTTTGGATGTTTGTTACTCAATCACGCTTAATCGACTAAACCGATTTGGATGAAATGTTGCACGAAGATAATTTCTAGCCTGCAGGTCGATCACGTAACGTATTGTACGTACATTAGGTAGATCCAAATGTCCATTTTTATATAGAAAAATTACAGTAAAATTGCCCTAACGCACGTACGAAGCGTTACGTGATTTGATTTCCCCTCTGGATACAAATATAGAATAGTTTTTATTCCGGGTCCACGCAGACGAAGTCGCGGGTGGAAGCTAGTAAATAATATGTCTCGATCTCTAACGATACCCAATGACCGAGACAGAAACATTTCAACATTAACAAGCCAAGTTGTTTCTTTCCAACTTTTTAAGACAAATACAAAGTTTTCGTGCCAGTCAGAATTGAGGAAAGTTTCCGCATTTTTATAAGATTCTATTGAACTTTGATAAAACCGTGTAGCCGTTTTTTGCTCTGTCATGAACATGACAGCTAGATTAATTATTTCACATTGGCGTTCCAGGGTTTCTTTTCTTATCTGTATCTAATAATAGAGGAAAAGTCTGGGAGATTGATCTTTGTATGTTTGTATGTAATGGGTTATCTCCGGAACCAATAACCCGATTTCAATTTTTTTTTCACCTGCGTGTAGAATAAACTTTCAAGGTTATATTTTATCCCGCGGGTTTGCCTGCGTTCCTTGCAATACGCGGACGAAACCGCGCGGGCATTTATATAGTTAATTTATATAACGACGGTAGCAAACAAGCATGCAGCCTGATCCTAATCAGACACCGTAGCTTATAGCCACTCGGGACTCTAGAAGAATCACAAGCGCATTACCGACCATTTATCATCGAAGTAGTCCATTCAAAAAGCAACTCCACCTTCTTAGGTAGAGGATTCTAATTCCAATGACAGTTTTATAAAAAGTCGGTCACAATAAATAATCTCAAAGCTTCATTAAAACAAAGGACCCTAATGTCACTTTATGGTAGCAAACATCGTCGCCTTTGGACACTAGAGCGATTCCAGAAGAATCACACAAAAGCGTGTTGCCGATCCTTTATTGATTTGAGGATACGCCATGTTCGTCGTAACCTAGCTATTTGAGAGGTATTTTTTTGTCAACATTTGTGTATGGTAGTCGACATTGTATAAACTGTCAGTGTCACTGGTGTTTAAATCGTCTACTTTAGACGTTAGAGTCGATTTTTGAACGAATGACTTGGATGCAAATAAGCCAACTCAAATAATCTAAAGTACCTAGTACCTACATACAATAGTATGCGATTTATGAATGTTATTATGCGATCGTAGCAGCTGCCGGGATGAATGAAACCCTCTCAAGTCGGATTTACCTGGCTCTCTGGAGCATAATGCATGTTCTACTTTAAACCGTATTGCTCTACAAATACAGTTGAATTTGATACAAAAAATAGTCACTGTTATATTTAAGACTGTATGGTGCAGGTCAACATACTTACGAATCGGTGACAAAGATATTTATTTATTATCAGGTGGCCACGCGGCTCCGCTCGCGTATTTCATAGAACGTACGCGAAGCTCATCATCCTCCTAGCGTTGTTCCCGGTTGTGCCCCTAAAGGAGCCCGGGGTCCGCTTTGACACCTAATCCCAAGATTTGGCATAGGCACTAGTTTTACGAAAGCGACTGCCATCTGACCTTCCAACCCAGAGGGAAAACTAGACCTTATTGGGATTAGACTGGTTTCCTCACGATGTTTTCCTTCACCGAAAAGCTAAAAGAACGAACGAATAAAACGTACGCGAAGCTACGGAACAAAATATAGCATTAGTCCATCAGAGAAAGTATACTGGTGAAATAATATTTGAAATCGTTTCAGCAGTTCCGGTGATCACCCCTACATACAAAATACCCCACAAAGCTACTATTAGCACAGATTTATGACCGCAGTTCGCCACAAACAAGTTCTTTAACAACACAATTGTAACTTCCATACTTCATTTCTCCTCTCTGATCGAATATTCCAAACTAGATTCAAATACCTAGTTTAATTTCGTAATTAGTACCTGGGTCTACCGGCATACATAAATATGTTTGTCATTAATAAGTGTAAACATACCTTAATATACTTAATAACTCCTTCATACAAATTCGTACCCATCATGTAAGCGTGACACACTATTGTTTACATGCTCTCTCTCCATGTACACTTTACTTCACCTTATTCATTAGGTAAAGGATAATAGACATTCACTAATTATTTCGTAATTTACTCTATTATTTAGAACGCAAGTTACACTTGACACAATTGGATATCAAAATTCTACATAATAGCACTACTTACTAAATATGGCACACATTGAATAATAATCGCTAATTATTAATGCAATTAGTATTAACTAATACCTATACCAAAACACTAAAACACATGCTAAACCAACACAAATAAATCCAACACTTGGGTTTCACCTAAGTAAAATATCGCGAAAACAAAAGACAGACGTCACATCAACACATTCCTTCCTTCTGAAGTGTAATAAACATTAAACGAATACAAAATGTCAAACTGCAATTGTTTGCGTCCTATATTTGTTTGGTCTCATAATATCAACTCGCGCGCAACCGCCGAATGAACTCAACTCAGTGTTGCCATTTTTTAAATATAAACCGGTAACGCGGTAAGTATTCTCTAGAGGCATGTGTGTCCTAATACAACAGTTAATGGTCCTGCGCTTTAACGGTCTTGGGCAGTAAAATTACACTTAACAGACACTGCGCTAAAGTATAACTTACGCATTTAAGTACCTATTTCTCACACGAGATGAAAACTTAGGCGATGAATACACTACTTGAAATTTTACTGAACGGCGTTAGAAAAAAAAAAAACAAACAGTTTTTTTTTTATCTTGTTTGATAGGGAAGGGTTGGATCAAGTCTCATGGCCGCTCCACACAATGGGCCATCCTGACCCATCATACAGGACGCGGCTATGCGGTAGAACGAGACATAAATATGTCTTACTCCATTTAACGCATAGTTGCGTCCTGTATGATGGGTTAGGATGGCCCATTGTGTGGAGCGGCCATAAAATATTAGTCCTCACTATTGGCAACCCTACTTTCATAACATTGAACTGTACCGTACCCACCCATCTCTCTCGCCTGGCGGGTGTCTCTTTCTAACAAAACATTTATACTACCGACAGTTCGGTGCATCTGCTGACCAGTGTAAGATGAACAATTTATTTATTTTATTAATTTAATAAAATTATTCTCTTTTAGATGCTTATCGTACCTAATTGTATATATTTCAGGGCTCAAGTGGAGTTGGATTATTTCGTCGGAATATACGATTTATATATCGAGCGGTGACATTAATGAAATTTATGAAGTTTTGAATCAAATTGTCCTCTCGTGCGAGATTTTTCGAAATCGGATGAGGAGTTCCGTATATTACTGTCTACAAACAAACTCACAAATTTTACTCTGTATTAATATTAGTATTTTGGCATTTTCAAATATCAGTGTACCCAATTAGCGTGAGTCGTCAAATAAAAATTATCTCGGTGTCAGTTTTGTGACGAAAATTAAGCATACCTATAATGTATGTGAAAATTAACAAGTTTCACATTTAAGTAACGTGTTTATTTATTAATTTCCATACAAACACAGTCGGTAATACAGTCGAGTTCATAAATATATGTACGTTCCCAAAGTTTCAAAAATATCTTAACAAACTTATGCCCTTATCAATAAAGTCGTGTTCACATATTTATGATCACTGTCCATGCACATATTTTCGAACTCGACGGCACGTATTTAATTGTTGTCACAAAACTGATAAGTAGGCGCTGAGTTAATTTTTGTTTGACGACTCACACTCACGCTAATTGGGTAATAAGACCTAATTAGAAAATGCCCAAGATACTAGTATACTAGATATAGTATAGTAGTAGGAAGGCTTTTAGAATAATACAGTGTACATCTAGATGTACACTGTATTATTCTAAAAGCCTTCCTCAACTTGCAGCTACCATCATACAAGGCGACGCCTACGGCATTCTAAATTGCCTTTATGCAATCTTAATTACTTGCTCGAGGCGGCAGTACAGCCAACAAGCCAACATCCATCACTCTCTGGGCACCAACATTGTAACAACACACGCATGAAACAAAAGTAACAAAATACCCCATTCAAAAAGCGACCTTAGCCTTTAGCAGCAGAGCTAACAATTGAATAACGGAGATACATAGTTTAATGGCTCCAAAACTTGCACATGCAAATTGTGAGCTGGCCAATAGGGCCATAAGTCAGTTTCAAAGTCCCGACGGCCAAGAGGACTATTGGGCTTCTCGTTTGATATGATATTGATATGCCATTTGTGTCCCGCACTAGCTACTACGCGCAACGAGTCTAATTAGCTTGGTAAATTCTTGATGTATTGTGGTCTCCCTTTGCGAGATAAAACCGATATAACATGAAACCTTGGCTCGTATTGGACTCGCCACGTTCCCACTTTAAGGTATCGTCTCGAAACATCAGGCGGTCGGGGACCCCATCCGTAGAACCCACCGTAAGCCACTGCAATCGCCAAGAGTACCCAAGAAAAAAGGAACCAAATGTATCGAGGTGCGAGGGAGACTTCAGTGCGTTCAGTCTGAGATCCTGGAGTCCTCCATGCATGAGAGCGCAGGTGGCCGCCGTGGAGTCTTTAATATGAAGTACCACATAACCCAGTGACTACTTCGCATTCACCGGTTTATGAGGAAACATTTACCTGTTATAATAAGTATTACCACCTGGTCATTGTTGAATCTCACAGTATCACAGACCCACGACCCAATTCAGTACGTGTCTCAATGCTGTCAAGATCACACATTTCGAGTATTTCGCAGTCTAGTGGGTTTACGTGTGCGTGAGCGCGAGCTTAACTTATTTGGCTTGGTTAAAAACTAGCTTCACTAGGATGTTCGTAATGCTCCGTCTATCTTAGTTTATATTTCTCAGCTAGAAACGAGAGCACGCGACAAATGTCAAACCAATACCACACCAATACTTAAGGGAAATAGAACCCCTGACCTTCTAGGTTATGCAAGGACGAGGGTGGATTGCTCTAAGTTTAGATACAGGCATGTGTTGCATGTCTAGGCTGACCTTGTTTAAAAAGCGATCCTAGATAGACGCATAACTTTAAAACGAATCTATATCCAAAAATTGGTCGTCGACTGGCGACGAGTGATAAGAGAATTTTTTGTAGGAGTAAGAGAATGTTGCCAATCTCGCCGGTGGAAAACCTCCTTCAGTACCAGCACTTTTGTAAAAAGTTGCGATTCTAATTCTTCACGAAACACTAGCTTCAGAGAGTTGATTTCTATTGTGTTTTTTTCTCTATAGTAAACATATCAAACAGTTTACTAGTTTAATTATCAAACAATTAAATAAAATCACTTTATTTTAAAACAATATGTATTCTATACTCACAAAATACGATCAATATAAAGAAGCACGCATAATAGGAACACTAGAATACTTTTTTCTGGCGAAAATAGGTTAATAAAATGGTACGCGAATGGAATGATACAATTCATACAATGGGCAGAGATGCAACAGGGGATCTGTCTAAATTAGTAAACGAACAGATATAAGTTTCTAATACACGTATATTGATCTTATATTTGGTCGTTTGTCAGAAAAAAAAACACAATTGCTTAAAGTTTTCTATTAATTAAATTCAAACGGTCCGCATTTCCTTTTATTCTCACATCCAACGTTTTAATGCACTATAAGGTGCATTAAATCCATGCTCGCCAGCTTACAAGAATTTAGTACCCACTGGTTTAAAAAAAAACCCAAATGCATTTTTTTATGTAATAATAACATATCCCACGATTTTGAGGAATCCAACAACACCGCAATATGCCAAAATCCATCAAACCGTTTGTACTGTAGCGCATGAAATAGAATTTTCTTGACCACATACATACATATAACATACGCTCGAAAACATAACCGTTCTTCTGGGGTAGTCAGGTAAATAGGTTATACAAATCGGCCATATTTTCATTCAAGTCACACAGCAAGTTACGGCGAAGTTGATGTAGTAAGTGCCGAGCTGGCCTCAGCTATGCTAATACGCCAGAACTTCTCGAAATGCTAACTTGGCACGCATGTAGAATTGGCTTCAAAGTGGCCAACCGGGGGCGAACCTGGTACATGTGTTTCGCATTCCAGTTTTATATCAATACTAGCAGCCCGTGACGCCTCGCCCGCATATTGCAAAGAACGTAGGCAAACTCGCAGGAAAAAAAATATTAACTATCCAGAAAGTCCATTCAACACGCAGGTGAAATAATTTTTGAAATCAGATGAGTTCCAGAAGTTCGGAGATGTAATGGTACAATTCTGTCTCGCAGTTCCTGGGGAGAAAAATAGGTCCAACCAACATATCGTCGAGAAGTCCAACCCAAATATTTATTGAAAACTGCACTTGAAAGGTAGACGACCTTTTGAGGTGAGGATTCTCACCCTTACGGCACCACATGTGTAGATTTCGGCAATTTGTGACGCCGTGTCGCGTAAACTGAGCCTCGTCCATCCACAGAATAATGTTACTAAATTCAGGATCGTTTCTTGTTTGCCTTTGAATCCAAGAGGACATTACGCATCTTGGAATTCTAACGACGTCTTCATTTAGATGTTGCACTCTTTGCTGATGGTATGGATGAAGTCCTTCTTTCTTTAAAATACGCCACACGGATGATTTCGATATTCTATGATACAAAGCCAAGCGTCGAGTACTGGTCCTCGGCTTCTTCAACTGATGTGTCGATAACTACTGCTGCCTGGGCGCTCGAAAGTCAAAAATCGCCCCCCTGTTCGCGAACCAATCCAAGTCCAGTGTTTGACAATCTTCTGTGAACTTCTTGAACATTACGAGCAGACTGCGGTCTCCTGTTTGGGAATGCAGCCAAGTATGATGTACGAGCAGCTCTTGCGTTCCCTCCATACCATTGTAAAAGTGGAGTGGATTGCGGCAATGTCTTGCGTGCACATATACGTGGCATCTTGTCGTGTCATCTTTCTTTCTTTCTTTCTTTCTTTCATTACTATTTATTCTCAAATAAATTTTCCCCACCCCGGGACCGATTTCAAAAATTATCTGTACATAAATCTCATTAAGGTTTTCTACCTGAGCGACGACGACCTAATTAAGCGTAAACGCAATGTCTTTGTTTGACCGCTACTTATGAATGTTGTAATTGCGTTAACCATGTGGTTTTTAGTGTTCCGTACCAAAATTGGTCAAACGGAACACTTATGCGATCACTCGGAGGCTGTCCGTCTGTCACAGCCAGTTTTCTCGAAGACCGTTTGACATAGGAAGCTGAAATTTGGTATAGATATAGAAATTTATGGCCTTATTACATAAATATGACCAAAGAAACTTTTTTTCATACAGTGCTGTCCCAAAATCTATTTCAAAAACTATAGCCAACTAAGACTTGGAACTACACATGCATAACGGAAATTGTGTACAGATGGCGGGAAAATTATCAACATGACACTAGCTTTAAAAGTTTTAATTATATTTACAAATTAAAGTACAATGTAAATTTACAAAGTAAAGATGGGGTCAACCGTTCAATGTTATTTTTTACCGTAAAAAAAAATGTCAATTTTTTTTTTTCGTCGTAAAATTGCATCTTATTTCACCCCTATTCGTTTATCCAGGGACACACTGTAATACAGACGAAAATAGGGAACAGAAACACTAAGAACGACTCGGCTAGCAAACAACTTGCGTAAAGATCTTTTATGCCTACGCGAATCAGGTCGGTTGTGTGAGCTTTAAACAGTTATTTACTGTACAAGAACGCCTTGTACCCCGAATGTTGTAAGGAATACCGCCCTGCAAGTCTCGAGACTCGCAGAGTTGTGCTCTTGTGGTTAAGAACAGCTTTAACTTAGCTCATATTAACACTTCCACGGGATCGGTTTCCTTTTGAATTGGTGTCGATTCCGCGATTGTTACGCGATACATTATTCAATTAATTTCAAGCTAACATAAGAAATGTCATCAAAATAAAATGGCCACATCTAATCTCGAAAAGGTAATTCAAGCCCAAAAAAACTACGACAGATATGTCACTGTCATTAAGTGTCAAAGTGACTTATACCATTGTCAATCGAACGTTTTAGTACATTTTATTAACCTATTTTAACCTTTTTGTATTCATAATCAAATCATTTTTTATATTTGTAACATGTTCAATATCAAAAAATCGGCCAAGTGCGTGTCGGGCCACGCGCAGTGTAGGGTTCCGTAGTTGCCTGTCTTTCTTAGTAACATCGACGCGCGCGTGCCAAGTAAATGATTGCGTCGGCTGAATTTGTACAAAAGTTGGCTTTTCTAAGTACATTTACGTTGGTCGACTACTACTCGGTAACTAGTTATGCCTACTTTACTTAGCCGCCATTGGTTTTCCTTTTAAATTCATTATATGTACTACTGCCACGATTTTTTTCACATCCCCGGTAGCAGCCATTTAGCCGGCAGGCACATGAATCGAACAAAAATTTGGGTTTTAAAGCTCAATATCTCGCAAACGAATCAATAATTCAGAAATCGTTTTAAGAAAACCATAATATTTTTGACATAATATTTTTGTACAAATCCAACGATACCCCACACTATGGGTTTAACGAGCAAAAATTACATCGACACTTTAGGTGTAGGGGTGTAATACCCCAAAAAAAATTTTTTCAAGATTTTATTCTTCTGTTTTGTGTCGGCGTGATTGATTTATATACCCATGCCGAATTACAATGTTCTAGTAGTAATGGTTACTGAGCTAAGCCGAAGACGGACGGACGGTCGGCCAGACGGACATGGCGAAACAATAAGGGTTCCTTGTTGACTACGGAACCCTAAAAAGGACGTTTCTTCTTCGGTGAAAACTTATAATGTAAAATAAAATAAACCATATATCATGTAAAACAGCGTTACTGTCAAAAAGCATTTTTGGAATGGCATCAAAAATTTATAACAATTTACCGAGAGATAGGTATAATGAATTTAAATTATTTGAGACAGTTTAAAATGAAATTGCATCAATTTTTAACTGCCAGTGCATACTATTCTATAAATGAATTTTTATCGCAATTCTTTTAACATTCTTTTAAATTCAATAATTTATTTTCAATTTTAAGTTGCCCATTTTGATTTATTTTATTTTTAACTTATTCTCAATTGTATCTAATTTATTTCGAATTTTAATTAATATTGAATTTTAAGTAATGTTGACATATTTATTTTTGGATTGTGATTTATTTTGAACTCTAAGTTGTCTTGAAATGTAAATTATTTTCTTGTAATGCATGCTGCATGCTAATTTGTAGCTATTTGTGTGCCATGTGGCGAAACATAGAGATTCTATTACAATTTAAGATCTTTACATAATACCTGTGTTTAACAAATAAATAATTTGAGTTTGAGTTATCTTTCGTACGTGATGGACCTGGCTGAGGTTACATCTTACACACAAATTTAAAGTTAAAATAGGCTTGAAGAGCGTTTATAAATACGGCCGTAAATCTCTCTCTGTCTCTTAATCTAGAATATACATATATACTATACATGTTTATGTCATAGGGTAAAACGTAACATATCTACCTTGTTGTTGTTTTAGGATCAGATTCAAGATAATGTAGTCCCGAGGGACCTTACCCAAGTTACGCGGAAAATTTAATAAAGATAGGTACAAAATACGGATCAATCTTCCTCTACTATAACCGGTAACTTTAATAATGTCGCACTGTCGCACATCTCTTGTTCGCGTTCGAGGAGATGCGAAAAACCTTATCTTTATTTTTATACTTATACTTAGAATTTTATTGATTTTATAAATTTTTCTAATCGCGTTAGAACGTCGCTGTCTGGTGCGATATGCCTAAAATAAATTGTCCAAAAGAACCACCGGTTTCCAAACTAACAAACCGGTTAATTTAGTAACTCATGGCTCAAGCAGTTTCGTTTATATTTTACTAGCTTCCGCCCGTGACTTCGTCCGCGTGGACCCGGGATAAAAACTATCCTATATTTTAATCCAGGCTATAAACTATCTTCGTGCAAAATTTCATTCAAATCGGTTCAGCCGTTTAAGCGTGATTGAGTAACAAACATCCAAACATCCAAACATCTAAACTTTCGCATTTATAATATTAGTAGGATATAGAAGGATATACATAAAAACAGGCCATGGTACATACATCATCCTCCTTTCATATTTCCCGCTAGTGACCTAAACGAGCGCGAGGTCTGCTCTGGCACCTAATCTCAAGATTTTGCGTAGGTACTAGTTTTTACGAAAGCAACTGCCACCTGATTTTCAACCCAGAGCCGACCGGTTTCCGCACGCTGTTTTTCTTAACCGAAAAGTCACTGTTAAATACTAAATGATACCTATTTCGTATCTACATAAGTTTTTTGAAATAAAACCCAGTGGTACAAGCCGTGGTTCGAAGTCGTCTCCATGAAATTGAATGTTTAGCACTTTTGGACCTTAACGTCATTAAAATAGAGTTGACATGTGCCAAACCTTCATTTTCCTCGACCGTACATAGAAATATTTTGTAATTGAACGAGGGAGCGAAGCGAACCGAACGAAGTCCTCTGCTCCAGCTTGGTCCAGAATTCTTTCTTATGTCCAGCGTCCGTCCAGAGTACAAAGCCAATATTTACTCAAATTAAAGAAATGTGACGTATCGGGGTAAGATTATCTTGTCTGTCGCATTAGGCGAGAGGCGAGAGGTGACAGGTGAGGTGAGAGGTGAGGTGACCAGTGAGGTGATGTCTTGGGACGCCGTCGCGAAATATATCATTATTTTAGTGAATTTGACTCCAGGGCTGTTATTCGCTACGCGCTAAAGCAGCTCACCCCGCCGATCACCCGTCACGAAACTAGACCTCTACCTACGCTTGGTTACTACGCATCGCGGTGTCAAGATATATTTGTGGGTGAGCGTTGAAGTGAGCTTAAAACAAGTTACAGAATAGGGGGCTCCTGTTCTCCTCTACAGGTCGCATTTCTCAGCCGATACTCGTAAAAATTTGAGAGCCGGTTCAATAATTATATAGTTTTATTTCGTCGATTAAGTTTTCCGTTTTTTTTTTATTCGGCTGATTAAAGTGACCGTAGTTGTATGTTTCTCCATTATCACATACCTATTTGGAGACATACTCCACTACTGCGTACATACGCATGAACACCGGGGGAGGACGCGCCGGGGGATCCGTAGTTATAGATTTACATTACAAAAAACACATTCTCCCATTATCTGATTTCCGAAACCATCTAGAAATTTCCATCTCATTTTGTGACGAGCGAGTTGGCCAACAGAAGCCAGCTACTTGAATACGTTTGTACTTGGCGACTGGCCAGATGCACTGAAAAACTCAATTATGCGGGTGATGCACTGTTATTCAGAGTTACGTAAGGGTTGTGAGGACTGCTCTTATTCGGTTGTGAGTTGGAATACATTAAGGAGAGGAAATAGTTACATAAACCGGCCATGTGTAGGGTTCCGTAGTTGCCTGATGTCTGTATTTGTTACATCGACATGCGCGCGCCAAGAAATATGGCCTTTTGTGTAATTGTCATTTTATGTTGGTCGACTATTACTCGGTAACTAAGTGGTAATGTCTACTCAGCCTCAGCTCATTCAATATATGTAGTACTGCCACGATTTTTTTCACGTTCCAAGTATCAGCCATTTAGCCGGCAGGGGGTAAGGACACACGACCCTATCAAAAATTTGGGCCTTAAAGATGGTTTTTAAAACCCATAATATTTTGAACAAGCTATACCCCACACCATGGGTTAAACATTTAAAAAAATTACATCCCAACTTTACGTGAAGAGGAGAAACCTTTAAAAAAAAAAACTACTTACATTTTATTCTACCATTTTCTCGGCTTAATTGATTAATAATTAATAGCTATAAATACTTAAAATACTTAGAAAACATCCAATACTCAGAATCGAATATTCATGCTCATCACACAAATAATTTACCCTTCCGGGATTCGAATGGTCACCAAATTTACATTAAGTGTGCCATATTTCACCTCAATCGGATACCGGCAAGTGGTTGAAAAAGTGAAAAATAGTTTGCAAATTTAAGGACCCCCGGATCTCCGGACGGAGGTGCGGAGCTGCATACTTTCGCCGGACCGGACGGAGGTGCGGTGAAGTGTGTCGTACCACACGGAATTTATATACAAACTGAGGTACATGCGTACAACGAGCTCCGCATCTCCGTCCGCAGATGCGGCGCAGTGTGACATCCACGTTGCATTAGGTATTTCTCGTTTCTCGTGTCTTCGTGGATTAGATTGAACGAGCTGTACCTACAATGTTATATACTCCTGATTGATCGATTTTATCGAAACGCCTGTTGCTTTATTTCCATCGCCCATTTTCTAAGCAACAGTGAATCGCATGGGCTCAACAGGCGATCGATGTAACCTTGAGCGATGCAAAATCACGCGAAGCGGATTGCCACGCTATATCCATGTACCTACTGGGTTTGTTCACGCCATCCCCAAGGCGCAAAGTACCGTGACAAACATAATACAAAGCGATAGGTGTAATCGATGTGATTTTAAATGCCAGTTCTAGTAGCGTTAAGGGCTCGTGTCGAAGTCGGACATGTGCCCTACGGGCCATTTATATGGCGTAACCACTCCTATGCGATTTTCATTACATTGCCGGGGCTTTCATCAAAATTGAATCAAGCCCTGCAATGTAAGCAAACTCACATGAGAGTTATTCCACCATCTAAATGGACCTTTATCACTGCTGAATTCGTGAAATCACGAAATATAAACCGTCGTATGAGTCGTAGGGTAGACCGGGGGCAATGGTACCACTTTACAAATAATGACCAGCTCAGAATTCAAAACTACCACGTAAACATCGCTTAAGATATAACATTCTAGTCTCATTAATCTAGTTTTTTTTTTCATTTAATCGCATCAGATTGGTGCAAATTGCGTTTTTGTTCATGAAGTCCTTGTGTTACAATTGACCCCTAGTACGGGTCAATTCTACCAGATAAACAGAGGTAAATAAAACCCAGAATAATGTATTGATCAATCCGTATTTATTGTTAATTTCGTAAGAAGAGCCTGTTACGTTACACATCAAGACTTGATTATAGAGACTCGTATTTACACTAGACAGAGCTAGCATTTCAGTTAAACTAAACGTAACATAATATTTTCCAAGTTTTTGAAACATATTATGTCGAATTATTATTTAAAAAAAATGTTATGGGTGCCTATGAGCACTTTTCAAGCAATAACAACATCTCAATACAACAAAAATAACGAATTATTTAACAATTACCAATCCCATACAGTTACAATTGACCCCTGGTACAATCAACCCCATCCTTCACAACAAATTAATTTTAAATAATACCACTGAAACGGGTGGCATTGCGGGTATTATAATGTATATACATCCCGAAGTATCGTATGAATCGATGGGGTGAATCATAGGTATAAAATAAAATACCCGAGATGTAACTACTTAGGTACAAAAATAGTTGCAATTGTCTTATTTTAGCAATCAAAAATACTAAATGTTAATATTTTCAAAATTGCTTTCTTGGGATTAGATATGAGGCTATTACATATCACTTTAGGTATATTTTACAAATAATGATTCAACCGTATCATATCTGGAGGAGCCCAAACTTGGTATGTTTTGAAAATGATTTTTATTTAAATTTAAAACAAGTGACTGAAATATAATGATATATATTTTTAGAATCGGCTTAGTAATCCCTTTCATTAGATACCTACCACACACGATAGGTTTCAGGACAAAAAATATTTTTTCCCTTACAAAAAAAAGATGACGTTATAACTAGTCTCCTTTTTTTTGTTTTATTTTTCGTGTTACGGGTCAAATTGAATCGTATGGCCTGAATGATCAATCGCTCCGATTTTCATGCTTTAACACCATTTGCAGCATATTTTTGCGTACCGCTAGGACTATCAGGAGGCTAAGTATGTACCAACTTTCATTATATTTTCTGTTCGTTTTTATGTATTTTTTTATTATTTAATTTTACAGCGAACCAATACGCCGAGAAACCAGATTACTTAATTATTTACTACCACAACTTACAACTAACAAATGATAACACCTTTATTTATAACAATATTGCACACACAAACACTGTTACAATTGACATAATAATAAAATGCCACTTGATGGAAGGCACCAGCAGGTGGTAAAAAGTCCCGTACCTATGGCATTGTTCATTTAAATGTCAATATTTGACAGGATGTTTACAAAAATAAACGATCAAGTATTACTTACCGAAGACCGCAGGCATAAAAACGCAACATGCTCTGTATGTACCTGTGTGGTGTTGTTCCTTGGCTGTTATTCTTTACGCGCTGATGCGCCTCACCCACCCGTCACCCGTCACTAAACTTAGACCTCTACCTACGCTTAGTTACTACGAATCGCGACGTCAAGATATATTTGTGGGTGAGCGTTGAGGTGAGCATAAAACAAGTTACAGAATAGCGGGGCTTACGTGCCGGGCGCGATGTGTACGGTCGCCAGCCCTCTTATTCTGTAACTTATTTTTCAACACAATTGCTCGTAACGTACCTCTTATTGTGTCGCTTTTAGGCTCATAATCCTGGATATTAAACACGCGTGTTTTATAACATTACGACACTTGTGTGTTATGTTTATATCCCGATTAACTCAGGTTGGCACCTTGCAGCAAGATGTATGCATGCACACGGTGCATTCTTAAATTAACCGGGTTGTACAGAATGTACAGCTTTTTTTTTAATTCTTGGCAAATGGATTCTTACTCGACTAAACAAATTAAATCCTTTTATTAAATAATTGACTATTTCTTTTTGGATATTATATAGAAACGTTTAATTTAGTAAAACTATTGACTTTTAATAACATCTTAAAATGAATTAATAAAGATAACATTTTAAAACGAAAATATTTAGTTAATTTTGTATTGGCTTGGAGCGTCCGTCTTGTTCTATTGAACGGTGTCAGCAAGTGACGGACGCTCTATCTTGTCACTTATCGTGTGATAAGGCCGTGCATACTACGGGGTCAGAGCTCCCTAGGATGTGCAGTGTTACGGGTCTACATTTTGTCTGTGGCTATCAAAACCTACATACATAGTTTCACGCATTTTGGTGTTTCCCAAAAGGGGTAGGCAGAGCACATGAAACGTATGTTCCAGTGCCACTTTTAGCAGAAATGTGGGTATAAAGGGTCGAAAAAATGTGATATCGCAATGATAGCTTGCTAGCCCATCGCCCACAACACACTTCAACCCTATCCCCTTAGTACGACTCTTACGGCACCCACAGTAAGAAAAGGGTGGTGCTATTCTAACCCACACACGGGTCACTACACTACCAAAACAATGAATCCTCAAATCAATAAAGGGTCGGCAACGCATTTGTGGCATTTTACGAGTCACCAGCGTCCGTAGGCTATGGGGTCTGCTCACCATCAGGCAGAACGCAGAACGCAAGCTTGTTCTCCACCGTCGCAGTAAAAAAAAACCTTTTGATACCTTGTAATAGACTGATATATAGACGAATATAGGTCAACTCAATTAACCATTAGCCACCAACCCCCTCTACGTCATTTTGTTTATCCTTTCTCAGCCTATCTTTGTCTAACGCCAACCTTAAGCTGGTGTTAACTGAGATAGCACATCGTTAGCCGTACCGCCTCGAAAGCGATTAAAACATCATCATAACATTCATAACCATTATGCGGGATATGATTCAGGCCTAATTATTATTTAATTGTCCATTTCGTTAATGCACCTAATTAAATATTTAGATAGAGATTACCTGCGCCTTTTGCCCGCCCGGATGAAAATGGGGTAGGTAGGTAGTTAAGTATTAATCAATCAATTAAGACTGGTTGGGTGGTCGTGGTCTTTCCGACGAAAACGGTGTATTATGAGTTTGACATGTGATCTGTGACTTTACTTATTTAAGTAGTTCAACTTTTTTTCACAAAGGCGGACATAATGCCTCAAAGCAGTATCTGAATGAATGAATAAATGAAAACATTTATTTCAAGTAAACAGGACTCATACAGAAAAATTACATATTACTTAAAATTAGATTAGGCACCTATGAGGAAGTTTTTTTTTTTAATTCAAAATATGCACTCTTGGAAACATGCATTAATTTCACAACAGTGCCTCATGTCGGACGATCGTCCGACATTATTTCCATTTCTTATAGTGGACAGGCTAGATTTAGCCTGTCCACTATCAACCGCAGGATGGGGTTGGTGCTGGCCCGCGCCCGGGGTGTGCAACAATCTATACCAGCCGTAGGGCCAAATAAAGTCTTTGTAGAGAGGCAGACACATGATACAAGGAGGCCTATCCCACTTTCATTTTGGCGCGAAAAGTTGCTTGTCTATGGTAACCTCCTGTGGACGTCTAGCTAGTGCGCATCGCACACAATGACGATTCATATATACGTTCCGTTGTACTATCGACAACACAGCTAACTGACCATCGGTGCACCTTAAGTGCATTATAATAAGGTTCTATATAAACACAGGATGGTCAGTTAACAGTGTTGTCGTTAGTACGTAGTAATAACATAATTTCATTGATCGCACATCATTATAGGAATATCTATATTCTAACATTTTGCTAACATGACGAAAGTAGTAATCCCATTGCGAAATATGAAACGTTTTGTATAAAATTAATCTGTAGTCATGTATTTTTTTGCTTTATCCTTACTTCCCGGCTATAGTTTTTTTCATTATCATAAAATATTATTATTTCCGAAATGGATGATTATTTCGATAACAATCGTAGAAACTAAAACAATTATAATTTTGGATGTTCAGTTAGGTACCTATGTGGTTCGTAGACAACCCTATCTCACTCTATAATTGTCCCTTACCAAAAAATACAGCTAACGTCATCACTTAGGCAGTGGACCTTCTGTACCTTTAGGTAGGTACTGTTAATTATTCTGTGATACAAGGTAGATGTAATTAAAATATGTCTGTGTATCTGTAGCATAGTAGCTCCTAAATGGATGAACCGATTTGAGTGCATTGTTGTCTGTCGAGATGGTTCTTAGCTAGTTGGTTGTGCCAAGGATTTTTTTTATTTTTTTTTCCCACCTGTAGTATTAGGCACAATATCTAGGTATTCACTGGGTCGTTACCACACAAATATTCAGGGCAATGGCCCGTAGTTGCAGTGTCCTTGAGGCAACCGGATGGCTCGCGGTATTTGAGCTCCCGAAGTGTTGTGCAACCGCCCTGTGCAACCCGAACTGAGCCAACTTGGGACTGGGGCGGCCTTGATTTGGCCGGCCGCTGTGCATCCGACACGTATCCACACGGGCCGAATCACGCGTCGGCCGGCATGCAGTCCGGCCGATATCGGCCCGTGTAGCGTCTCCTTAAGAGTGTGACCATTCCCGTTGATTGATCGTTTTCTACTGGATAGTGGTTTAGATACAATGATGGCCAATGATTCACTCGTAAAATTAATTCTCATCATTGTTCTCATAATGTCGTTGACGACTAACTTCGTCATGTCCTGTGGTTTAGTGACTGTCTATCAATGACGAATTTATGATTTGTTTTAACATTGCATTGAGATTTATAGTTTTAACGCGATTAGTCAGGCGAGGGAAAATATTCCAGTTATTGAATAAGATTTTATTGATTAGAAGCTGTCTATATATTACGTCATTTCAAAATGGGGTCTGACCATTGTGGATGACGGTAGTCAGTAGGCGGGGGTCCATTTAAGAATCGATGACGATAACATATGGACAAGCCCTAAAGGTCAGATGAGGAAACATTTAATACCAATCATCATCATCGTCATTATCAGCAGCTTATATAGGTACCTACGTTCCACTGCTGACCCCGTATCATGGTCCGCCTTATCACGCCATAAGTGACAAGATAGAGCGTCCGTCGCATTCTATTGAACGGTGTCAGCCAGTGACGGACATCTTGTCACTTATCGTGTGATAAGGCCGTCCATGCTACGGAGTCTAAGTCTGGTCGAACCGACGACCTCCGTTTAATGGGCGCATGCTTGAACCACTAGGCTATCGTAACTTTTAAATACTAAAACGAATAATTATGCTAATTATTATAATAATTCTAAATATTTGGACTAATTTTGATGAAATTTGGCATGGAAATGTGTCGTTAGAAATGAAATCCTATGTGACTGTCAGTTTTCGCCTAAACAACTCAAGAAATAAATAACAAAATCTCTACTACGTAAGGCTGAGTAGTCGGATATTGTAGAAGATTGAATCGTTTCATGGAAATATTTAAAACTTCTCCAAAGAATGTCATATTTATATCGTTATCAAAAGGAAGCTGTCCGATCCCAAGATATAAATTATAATGAAGAGTGATATCACCAGAAGTATTTCAATCTAGGGGATTGTGGCATTTGTGGCGAATTGGTGCTGGGGCCTACATTGCTACTTCGAATAAAGTCAACGGACGCGAATTGGCCCGTTAACACTAATTCAAATACCTTCTTGTTCCCCGCTCTGGGTCATATCTGGGACAAAGGTTAACTATGGCTATTCAGAGCGACAATGCGGCGAGTGTGATGGCCACCTTTGCAGCTGTTATTCGGAACGAGCTAATGCACTTCACCTCACCCGTCACGCCTAAATGAAACTAGACCTCAGATTACGGTTAATTACTAAGAATCGCGGTGTCAAGATATATTTTGCGGGCCGGACTCGCTGTTACTGTATAATAATGTAATCACTAACATTTCACGTTAATCTAATCAGCCGGTAAACAATTTTTCGCTGAACACCTTAGTCAACATAACCTCATTGATACCGTATCATACTTGAGTGGCACAAGGGCTCTCAAACTTTCAATTCCGTCCATTTAGAAACATCTATCTATATTGATTTAAACTTCGCCGCTTGCGCCCGGCGTCCATGCGCACAAAATGGAGTATAGCTACTGTTACACATGCTCGTTACTAGCACGAAAGCATGCCACTATTGAGCAATTGCTAATTAGTAGCATGTGTGTCTAATCATTGCTAATAATGAGCATGCTCATTTCAACTTTGCTCAAAAATCGACAGTCAAGGTACTGGTACACATGCTCTTTAGTAGCATGCTTGTTTGAGCATGCTCAATTAATAAGGTACTGATACACATGCTAATTACTAGCACGAAAGCATGCTACTATTGAGCAAATGCTACCTATTAGCATGTGTGTCTACGACTTGCTCATAATTAGCATGCTTTTTAGTAGCATACTCAAAGATAGCACGCCCTGCTATTTTTAGCGTGCTACCTGAGGCGGGGGTAGAGAGGGAAATGGTAATAGCAAGTGTGAACACGTTTGCTAATAAGCATGCTAGATCGATCTGTTGTTTGCAACAGGTGCATGTGCCTGCGTCTGCCAAAATGTCTCGCTGGGGTGACGAGAAAACCATACGTTTTATTACTTTATACAGAAATAATGAATGCCTTTGGAACCCACGGTCACCTCAATATAAAAATAACATCGCAAGAAACAATGCTTACGACGACTTGTTAAACAATATGAATGATTCTACTCTAACTAATAACTAATAACTCTTCTAATTTCAATTTAGCCGGAATAGCATTTCGCATGTGAGTGTCTTGTTTCTGTATAGCACTTTCAACATTGCTTAGTAAAAAGTCAAATTGATGTGGAAGCATACGCAAATGATTTTTATAACCCGCAATATCTTCTTCTCGCATTTCTCTTATCAAACGTACACTAGCTCCAAGGTCTTGTCTCCTGGTCAACCAATCACGAACCCAAATCTTCCTGCTTTTTTCTTCTTTCTATTTCTCAAAACGTTGGTGATGCATTGTATCGCCACCAAAAGAATTATTTTATTGAGCTCTAGGCGGAAAGCTACGTCGTCCATCGTTCGTGGCAGAGAGCACGCTACTAAATGGCATGTGTATTCGGAGTATTTGCTTTGAGCATGCTTATTCGTGAGTATGCTCAAAATTAGCATGCTTATTTGTAGCAAATGTGAACAGTGCATAAGCACGCTCAAACCAAGCATGCTCATAAGCACACTTTTAAGCATGCTATTATAGAGCATGTGTATCAGTACCTTTATATAAGCAAATAGCATGCTACTTAATAGCAACTTTACATTTACACATGCTATTTGCTCGAAATTAGCATGCTTTCGTGCTACTAAAGAGCATGTGTAACAGTACCTTACTGATAGCACGCTTTTTAGCATGCTATTCTAGAGCATGTGTAACAGTAGCTTTAAGCTCCAAAAAAGTACGGGAAAAGGAAAAATAATATTAAATAAATAAATATTAGGGGACAATCTTACACAAATCGACCTAGTCCCAAACTAAGCAAAGCTTGCACTATGGGTACTAGACGACGATATACATACTTATATAAATAAATAAATACTTAAATACATAGAAAACATCCATGACTCAGGAACAAATATTCGTGCTCATCACACAAATAAATGCCCTTACCGGGATTCGAACCCGGGACCTCTTGCTTCGTAGGCAGGGTCACTACCAACTAGGCTAAAGTGGTCGTCAAACAATGCATTTGGCACTATGTTTTTAAACAATTTCAGCAAACTAATAGTGTCTTATTTTATTACAAACTCCGTTGTTATCAAATTTGACTCAAATAATAAAGAATAATAAGCAAGTAGGTAGCTATCATAAGCAAGTACATGTGTCTCATTTAAGTACCTACCTACTAGAACTTAGATGAGGCTCATGTAGTAATAAAAGAACCCTTATTGGTTAAGGACCAAATTCTTGGCCAGTAGTTAGCCTGGCTGGTTAGTCGGTAGAGCTATACAAACTGGAGAAGTGAATAAAGTAGCGTTGTGTTTTTTTTACCATAGAATTGTATGGTAAATTTTCGTGTCACAACGGATAACTTCAATATTTAAGATTAAAGCTGACGAAGAATTTGGTACGTCCTTACCCAATTAATTAGCATTAGGGTTGTTACTTTCACTTGCGGCTTCCACCGGTTATTAGTTATCTGTGAGACTGAGAGTCCCTTCTCCTTGCCAGCTCAGAGCCTAGGATTCTTACCTACGCCCCAATCACTTTTTTTACCGTTAATTATTTAGGTACTTTAAAAACAAAGTTTTAACCGACGCAATTCAGCACTCCGATTAATGTGCCTATAAAATTTTGAAAGTTCCCTCGATTTATCCAGGATCCCATCATCAGATCCTAACCTTAATGATCATGGGAAGGATACCCATTTAAACAAACAAAGAACTTCCCAAATCGGGCCGGCGCCTTCGAGTAATCACGGAACGGGAACATAGTTACCTGTGCCGCATCACTAGCCTAGCGCAGACTTCCCCATCCCTACGCCGCGGGCCACCGCGCGCCTTTAAATCTAAAATCTAAAAATTCTGATTCCGACGAACTGAGAACCTCCTTTTTTAACAAAGGTTCATACGAAGGCAAGGCAGGAACAGAGCTATAACCACGAACTTCGATTCGACGTTCGGGTATTTCCATCTCTATCGCACTCACAATCTCGAGTGACGGGGATGCATGTAGGTACACGAACTTCGAGTTTGATTTTCGTGGTAGCACCGCAGGTAGTCCTTTAGTGGCCACTTTGAGAACCAACGGCAACGGCACAACTTGATAAACGCAAGCGCAGCCGATTATAAAAAAAAGCAAAGCAGTCATTCGCCCGCCGACCGCCGCCGGGCACGCACGCGATAATGTTTTACTTGTGCGTATTGTTGTTCAGTTATGCGTATGCGCAGAACGCTGTAGTGAATACTACCCAGGGTGAGGTGCAAGGTGCGCTTGCGACTGACGGGAGTTATTACGTGTATTATGGGATCCATTACGCCGGTACGACTTCGGGAGCGAACCGGTTCAAGGTGAGGCAATGAAAATATTAGTTATGTAATGTTTCTTAAGATTTGCATGCTTTTGTTTACAACTCACTTTAATAACTTTGCCCGCGTATTTGCAAAGAACGCAGGCAATCCTGTGGAATGAAACATAGCCTATAACCATTCAGAAAGTCCATTAGGTCATAGACATTTTTTTATCGGATCCGGAGATCACCCAAAACATACTAAACAAACTCACAACTCACAGACTTTTCCTCTTTATACTATTATTTAGTATAGATACATAAGTAAATAACGCAGAAAGATATGCAGTATGAGAAATAAATCAAAGGTCCTTGGAATAAAGTAGGGTTATGTGTATCTACTTATTTCTAGCCGCTAAAGACAACACGATGAGCGGTAGTGCTAGTGGTACGCCAAAATATGCGGCAAATGGTGTTAAAGTTTTGAAAATCGGTACGATTGATCTTAGTAGCCCGACAAAAAAAACGAAAAGTAGAGGAGTTATGTCGACATCTTTTTTTGTATGGAAAAAAATATTTTTTGTTCTGAAACCTATCGAGTGTGGTACCTAATGAAAGGGCTTACTAAGCCGATTCTAAAAATATATCACATCATTATATTTCTGCCATTTATGTTAAATTAAAATAATAACAATTTTCGAAACATACCATTTTTGTGCTCCTCCAGACACGATATGGCTTATTTTTTTTTAATACAATATACCACAAATAATACATGATATCCTCATATATTTAACCTCATAAAAGCAATTTAGAAAATAATTTTATTTAATATTTTTTTTATAATTAAAAAAAATTACAATATGTGATAAAATCAATAAGCAGATATATCTACATTTGATTTCTAACTACAGTATTAACTAAGTATTATTATATTTAACCAGTACAGTCAAGGGCACCAATATGTATACACCACAAAGTCTCAAAAATATGTAAGGCAGACCTTATTACTGCAACATTACACATATTATACATATTTATGAAACTTTGAGTGAATACATATTGGTGCCCTTGACTGTAAACACTGTCGTATGAATCTATAGATTACCTATCTACACTTAAGTACCTATGTCATGAACCTAGAATACTCTGGACAGGCTGTACGTGATGCCACAGCGAGGGACGGAAAGGCTCCTATGCAGCTAAATTAGGAACTGGTCTTAAAATGGCTGATGATTTGCCATAAAAAACCTTCTCAATTTGGACGGGTAACGGTTTATGTGCCACAACTTCAAACTAAATCACTTGTGGCAAATAAAAAAAAGAGGAACTATGACTAGTTCCCTTTCTGTCACACTTATCGAGATTTGTATGCTACCAGCTCGCTCGCACGTGGTTTTATTATTACCATAACCTGTCCAGAGTATTCTAGGTTCATGAACTATTTGTAGTAACTAACTACCTACGCACAACTGTCAGCTAACACTTCGAGGTAATGACTTACCCCCTTATTCATAAAACATAAAATGCCTCTGCTAAATAAAATGTTCTTTGTCCCTTTCTTACGAACACAAATGTCAAAGTGACAGATAAGGACAAACGAACTTTAACCGCATTTTAGTTAAAACAGGCTTGTAGAACGTTTATGAATACGGCCGTTATAGTTTTATTCAAGGAGCTAAACTTGTAAGAAAGAGATGATGCATCCAATAGTTACAATTGAGGAGTAAGCATCAGTGGCGGCGCATGAAATTTTTCGATGCGCAACCCGGGACAAGAACGTATCAAAGAGTTTAGAGTATCATCACAGTATAGAAGAATAATACAGTAGGTAATCTGAGGCCGTTTAGGAGCCTTCGTTACCTACTTTCGCTCGATGCGCAGGGCTGTGTCAAGTTTATGGCTTGGCATACCTATAATACTAATTTTGCTTTTAAGTATGCAAAGTATTTCTGTTACAGTTTAATAGACAATATTGTATACAAAAAGTAATAATATTATAGATAGTTAGGTATGTGTTTTTAGTTTCCCACTTCATCGAATATTTTAATAGCACTATACTATGCCTAAAATATTTCCTAGTAAGTATAATAGTTGCTAAACTGCACTAGGTTGGTAGGTGCTTAGTTACAAGCCTATTCGGCTCCTTGTGATATCGTGGCACTGGCAGCTCGCTGTCTTCATACCTACGAGGCGGTTTCCTTTGACGTAGTGAGTGAGAACGTGTGAACACCGCAACGGCGCGGCCCCGATTGAAGCATTCTCCATCATTCCCGAAGGCTATGTGTGTGTGCGTACCGAACACGCGCGCATGTGTGCAGCCGTGCGATGTACCTTTGTTCGAAGTTTATCTACTGTTCCTATACTGTGGTATCATTATAGGCTTGCCTAATTTTAGGCAAGCCGGTGGAAATCGGCCTGTAGGTAGCAATTTATCGTAACAACCGAGTGAGACACAGCTAGTAAAAAAGGTACGTATCATTGTCTCATTCTTATCATAGCCATGTCTCTGTCGGTTCTTGTGAATTGCTTCGTTTGCCTTTGAGTGTGAATAGACAACTGTAACTATACTTACTATAGTTACTACCTCATTCTATATTATGTTAGGTACGTAAATTACCTATTTAATCGTGTGTTGTGTCTCGCTCTTATCAGCCATTTTGCCGGTGTGTACGTACCTAAATGGGGATCACCTCATTTTACCGACGAACGTTTCACCGAATGCTTTGTTTCATCGAATTTTCATTACATCATACTTTTTTTTTCTCAAAAACTTTTATAACAATCCAGAAAAGTTTCCCGTTTCTGAAAATAAATATTTTTGATGAAATGAATATTCGGTGAAACATTCATTCCATGAAACGTTTCAGTAAAAGAAGGGTAAACCACCTAAATGTCACAACTTTTCAAAGTCCAGGGGTCATAGTTACATATATACTAGCGGAAATCTTTTGAAGTGTCATTTTTCTATAGGAATGAAGTTTTTATTTACAAGTTTCTGTGAAAAATGAAGTTTTTGGTAAAAGCTTTTATTGCTAAACTGTGCCTACATTTCTGTATACCGTCATCAACTATCATTGAGACGATTCTAGCGAGCCCAAACTCAACGGGGTCACGTCGGTTAAGTACTGAATTCCCATGGCCGCTGTGAAGTAGGGTGAACCAACTCTATGGTTTTGTTACCGTGGATACACTTTAGTGTTCGAAAATTTATATGTCAATTACTGATATATACAAATTGTCTTACGTATTTTTACTATAATTAAAACAACATTCATTAAATAAATACTGCTTTATTCTTGTCACACATGGTGATCGTCAAGATCCAGAAAACACAGGTTCATATCCTTGAACTTTACGGCCACCTTCTGTCTCCATCGTCAGATCAGCTGGATGGTACCATAATACAGAATTGGCATCCAAACCATACCTTTAAGCATCAAAATTTCAGCTCAATCGGATAGCGACAAGTGACTGGAAAATATATTGCATATTTTGACGGACAACAGTGCAAGTTAAATAAATGCTTGTAAAAAGGGGTAGGCAGAGGACACGAAATTGAATTCATTTTACTTAAAGCTATTGTAGGTTTATTATTAAACATGGAGAAAATGTGACATTAATAAGCTACGGTAGCCTAATAGTGGTTCAGGCATGCGGCTATCAAGCGGCGGTCGTAGGTTCGAATCCCGGCTCGTACCAATGAGTTTTTCGGAACTTATGTAGGTACTGATAGAATATTTACCGTAACCTATTCTGTAAAGGAAAACATTGTGAGGAAACGGGTCTATTCCCAATAAGGTCTTGTTTCCCCTCTGGGTTGGAAGGTCAGATGGCAGTCGCTTTCATAAAGCTAGTGCCAAATCTTGAGATTAGGTGTCAAAGCGGACCCCGGGCTCGTTTAGGGCACAACCGGGAATAACGCTAATAGCATGATGGAGAAACTGTGATATTATCAAAGTCAAGGTCAAAATTATTTATTCAAAATTGATTGATGGCAACATTTTTTGTCTTGTTTTTACATACATACTTTTATACAAGAGCTTTTATTGCTGCGATAAGCTGCTAGTCCATCGCCAGTTTTATCCTACTATTTAATATTATAAATGTGAAAGTTTGGATGTTTGTTACTTAATCACGTTTAAACGGCTCAGCCGATTTGGATGAAATTTTAGCTCAAAGATAGTTTATAGCCTGGGTATAGGATAACGGGGTATAGGATAGTTTTTAACCCAGCACCACGCAGACGAAGTTGCGAGCGGAAGCTGGTCTAATGCGGGGATAAGAGGACCGTCCGTGTAAATGAAACATGTTAGTAATTAAGGCAACCCTTTATAAGTATTTTAAATAGATTAGGGCACCTGATCTAAAGCTACGATGACATCAGCAATGATGCTAGCGTGACGTTGACGGGCAGTTCATGCCTTGGTTTTAAGTGTCTCATCATCGAACCATAATCCCTTCACATAGCCTCATTGTTTACAATCTGCTTATACATAAATAAGTAATTGAGCTATGCTATGACGTCATCTGCGTATTCAGATCATCTGCGAGCCAGCGTGGGTGGGTTACGTTTTGTCCAAGAATACACTCAATGAAAAATCGCTAAATTGGTACACAGTTTGACAGTTACGTAGTTACGGTTATAATTCACAACAAGCATTAGATTTCCTTAAAACTTGAAGGATAATTGAATGAGTAAACGAACTTACCCTAGGTGAAGTTCTATCGCAATTTTACGAAGCTCGTTCTCTCGAGGATCCCATCATCAGATGATCTGATGGCTATGTGACCTCCTAGGAAGGCCTACTCATTCAAACAAAAAAATATTTTTCCAAATCAGTCCTGGCGTCTTGAAGTCGGTTTAATCAATCAATCAATCATTTATTTGCTATAAAACACATTTATAAATGTATGCAAATATAATTTTAACATACAAACAAAACTAACAAACAGGTACATGATTAAATTAAAACAAATATTATTAACTTATTGTTACTGTATTGTTTTTCTTTTTAACTGCTTTGTTTGTGTGAGGTGTGCAATAAAGAGTATTTGTATTGTATTGTATTAAATGTCACAAAAGCAGAATAATCAATTTATAATTTAAATAATAATAATAATTCAATTAAGAGGTAAGGTTCGGATAAACAAAAAAGTAAAACAAAAAATAATTGGAGCAATAAATGTCATGAAATTTTGTCGAAAATTCTTGCATAATATTCTTTGATTGAATAGAATGGACGGGTCAAAAAATATTCCTTTACCTTTTTGTCAAAGGATCTTAACTCTAGAATATTTTTTAGGTCGTCAGGAAGTAAATTGTACACTCTAATGGCAGACAATTATTCAAACTTTTGTCAAAATGAACATAATGCACATCACTTAAGTGTAGTCTATTTCGTTGTCTAAGATTATAATTCGTAGTCTTGCCCTGCTGGACATACAGGTTTCTATTGTTAAAAACATAAATACATAAACGGTACAAATAGAGAGAAATTACAGTCAAAATTTTATTGTCAACAAATATACTACGGAAAAGGTTAAAAACTCTAAACACGCCTACCTTTTAAAAGTTTCCACGAAAGTACGTCTGTGAAGTTATAATCAGTTCGCCAACGAATGCAATCTTTACCTACGCAAATTGTCTAAATATTCTGCGCATTGCGTACCTATATCACAAAACTTTAGACACAAAGAGAAGTTATTCGCCATCCACTGCGATTGTGTCGTTTTTCTCTCTTGTGAATTGAGAAAGGAACATTGAAAAAACTTAGCGTTTCCGAGATTCAGTAATCACATGAAGGTAATAGTGAACAAAACGATTTCACGAAAGAGACAGAAACAAACGAAAAACTCAAAACAATGATCCTGGCAGAATAGGTCCATTAAATATCAAAACACAAGCCCGCACTCTATCTCATAAAACTGTAAAAGAGCAAGCGAGGCAGCCAATTTACGGTTGGCGTATTCACTTCAAAAGCCTTTTTTGCGATCTCGGCTTACAATTAGATACCCCAACAGGCCCACAAAACGAAAAAGAAAGACGAAAGGCAGCCTCTTATAATGGTATTTATAACAAGCAGGTTAAGATTCAAATTCTCTGCTTTTCTTTGTGGACTTCATGCGTTTCAGAAAAATATTGCTGTTTCGCTCTATTGGCGTTGTTTAAAAGAGGACATAGCGATTTTGTTATGAAGTTACGCGCTACCTGGCTGGTAAATATGCATTCTGCGAACGTTCATAATGGTTTAAGGTTAGGGTTTTTACACAAGCTCTTTTTGTTATGAGGTTCTGAGGAGCCTGGAATAACACTATCCAGCCATCGAATCGTATCAGATACCTTACCTTTATCGTAAAGGGACAATACATGCAATTTTATGATACTCATTAACTGTTAGGTAATATCGTCGTTTTTGTTATTTTACTTAGGAACTTATCGAAAGATGAGAATTTTAATAATTTTCCAAAATATGTGACAAATGTACACTTAAACCGAATTTGAAACTATTATCTTATCAACTTATCATTTCTGCTATCTATACGTAATATCAGCTATTAAACAGGCAAAACAGGGTGTGCCATGTTTTCGAGCGTTCTCCGTAAAATTGAAGAGCTTTTCCTCGTTAGCTCCTCATGAGTTAGATGGAGATCGTGTTACTGCTCTACATGCAGCCAAATTCCGATCTTCAGTCTATGGACCGCTCGAATTTCATTCGACTGCCCTCTTAATGATAATCACGCCTGTGATTTTTCCGTTAACCCAAAAGTGCCATAGAGTTACGTGCAATAGCCCTTTAATATACATTTTCTCTTTTCTAGGCAGCACCGCCGCCAACCCCATATCCTGGTGTCTTCCATGCAATCGACAACACGGTGATATGCGCTCATCCAACCCCCCGCGGAATCATCGGGGTCGAAGACTGCCTCGTCCTAAACATCCACACAAAGAACATGACCACGCCAAAACCAGTCATGGTCATCCTAGTAGGAGAAGAATATTCCTCTATAGACCTTAGGCATTACTCCTATAGAAGACTAGTTGAATCTGACCTGGTTGTGGTAACCATGAATTATAGACTGTCTATCTTCGGTTTCTTATGCTTGGGTGTTCCTGAGGCTCCAGGCAATGCAGGCTTGAAAGACGTCGTGCAAGGCTTAAGGTGGATAAGGAATAATATTGCAGGATTTGGCGGTGATCCGAACAATGTGGTACTTTTTGGACATGGATCGGGAGCTGCTATGGTTGATATGGTCACATTGTCGCCTTTAGCAGCCAATTTGGTCCACAAAGCTATAACACAGAGTGGATCTGCCTTAGCACCATGGGCGATCGCGTACGAACCGATCAAATACGCTCAAGTTTACGCCGAACAGCTTAGTTACACAGGTGAAACGCCAGCGAGCCTAGCTCAAAAACTTATCACCACTGACATAACGCTGCTCGCAACGGCTCTGCTGAATTTCAGTTTCTTGAACAATTCTGTTCTATTTGCTCCGTGCCTTGAAAACAGAGGTCTCAACGACACTTTCCTAACGGAAGCTCCCATAGACTTGATAAGATCAGGCAACTACAGCCATATCCCTTATATAGCTGGCTACACAGACAGAGAAGGCACACTCAGATCCGCTGAAGCAATCAACGATGGATGGTTAGAGAAAATGCAAGCGAATTTCACGGAATTCGTTCAAGTCGATTTCGGATTTAACTCGACAGCCACCAAAACTGCTGTTGGCAACAGTATAAGGTCTTTCTACTGGGAAAATAGGGTGATCAATATGGAGATGATAACAGATTACTTAAACTACCATGGAGACACGGCAGTGGTTGTGTCAGTGATCAGAGGTGTCAGGGAGAGAGCGTTGACGTCTACGGCTAGCGTGAGGTTATTGGAGTTCACCTACAGAGGCACCAGAAACTCCGACTGGCTATACCATCAGATCCCGAACGCAGGAGCGTGGCACGGAGCTCTGCTCAACTACTTATTTGACTATGACCTGAAACCTGAGGACGAGCCAGCCAGGGCCTCGATCGTCGGACGTTTCGTATCTTTCGCTAACACCGGGTGAGTTGATAAAAGTTCATTGACCCTTTTTTTCGACGATGTTGATTCATTCGTAGGTGGAAACTGGGTTGCTGGTTTTTCACAATGTTTATGTTGACTAACAAGCTTGTGTAGTACTATTTTTAACCGACTTCAAAAAAAAGGAGGAGGTTCTCAATTCGGTTGTATTATTTTTTTTTTTTTTTTTTTTTTTTCAATGTTTGTTACCTCAGAACTCCGTCATTGATGAGCCGATTCGTAAAATCTTTTTTTGTTCGTAAGTATATGCTTCCAGGTGGGTCCCATTTTTTTGTAAATTCAATTGGATGATGGGATCCATGAGGAATTGAGGGAACTCCTCAATTATATTAGGCACGCGTGTAGTGATTTTGGTATTTTCTATTATAACTCGTGTATTTACATCCTGAAATCATAAATTGGTGGAGTGGAATTGATGATGAAGACCACAGATGACTTATGGAATTCCTCATTTATGTACTTAAAAGTACAAAAGTACCTATATCACAGATTCTGATAAGATTCCGTTGAAATAGCAACTAATGAAGTGCCAAGAGTGATCCTTGTGGAATCGACGGAAGTCCTCAAATATTATCGGGTCACATACAGCGATTGGGGTTTTTTCTCTAATAATCAATGCATTTGCTCGCGGAAATCAGTTCATGTGGTAAATGGGAAAAGAAATGTGGAAATGTTCTCGTGGCTTGGCGGAGTACTAAATTGAAGTCGGTTAAAACTTTGTTTTTAAAGTAAATTATTACTGATAAGTTACAAAATATTCCAAAAAGATGTTCAGCGTCAAATTATTGTATTATTTGTAAGGAAGTCTTTCGATCGATTTCTAAATGATTGGAAAACGTACGTACTGGTATTTCCGTCATGCCAATTTTAAAAATCACGAGACCGTGTCTGTATACACTGATGGCAGTAAAAGCACACTCTGCAAAAGTGCTCAGTGCGGTTGCTTTCTACCTTCTATATAGAGTCTAGTGAGGGCCACTGAAAAATGTTCAAAACAATGTACTTCTAACATACCATCATCTCTAATTTCAGTGAACCCACCAACGACCAAGTGACCTGGCTCCCTGTATCAAATAGCATCTTGAACTACCTCTATTACGCCGGGGAATCTACTACAGCCAACACCACCTTCCAAGAGTCAGCCCGACTCAACCCTCACTCGACCAGGATGACCTTCTGGAGTGATCTTTACAATGCTCACTACATCCGACCCACTCCAGTGTCGTCGGCTGATGGGCTGTTAGGCTTCGCATTCGTGTTGGTGTTGGCACAAGTTGTGCTTGCTTATTTATAATGGTAGGATGTAGTTTACATTGTAAAAGCAGCGCTAGTCTCATATTACTCATATTAGGCATTTTGCAGGAGCGTTAAGTGACTTTATTGATTGAATTGACGATTAGTTTATTCGCAGTGAATTTCGAAAATACATACCCGGCCAAATTTATAGGTTAATAGGGCCACCGAAATTTAAAGCGGCTGAAAGAAACGGAAGGGTAAATTATCACGATTAGGTCGCCTTTGTTGTCTAGCCTCAAGTGAGAGTTTAATTTATATTCTACTACAATAATATTCTATAATGTCCAGTTAGTTTTGTAACTGATGATTATGCTTCCCAGTATCAACGCATACTGTCCTTACGGGTTACGGTAAAACGTGCGCCAAGCGTATCTACACCCCTAATGCAGGTTGGCAAACTACCACTTGCGGCTTTGGAGTCAATGTAGCTCCTTCCAAAGACAATGTGGCTCTTTCGAGAGACAATGTGGCTGTTGCGGAGAACAATATAACTCTCTTTCGAGACATACTGGCCCTTTCGAGACACAATGTGGCTCTTTCGACGGACAGTAGCTCTTCCGAGAGACAATGTGGCTCTTTCGTCACACAAAGTCGCTCTTTCGAGAGACAAGTGCTGCTGCTGAAAATCACGAAATAGATGTAATTTACCTAAAATATTAATACCGAAAATAACTTTTTTTTTGTAAACTGGACTCTTTTTCACACGACATGATTGAATTCGACATTCTTAATTTTATATAGGTATTATAGTTATTTCATGTATTTGCTTTTTTTATTTATAATTAAAAAATCCTTAAACATTTGTTCTCTGAAACATTTGGTGCATTTTCAATGTTGGCGTTTAAATACACTGACAAAAAAAAACTATTAAGTATAAGCTAATCACAAACTATTGAAGAGTCTAGAGGAAAACCATTGAAAGTGATTTCATTTTCAAAAGGTTAATATATAACCAGGTTTAGTAATTTAAATAAGATTTGTTTTTAGTCTAATCGTTGTTGCTTTTCAATTTTAAACATTTTGCTGCGTTACTGTAGAGACGTGTTCATAAAAGAGTTGCATTTATATAAATTATTTTTTATTAGACTTATGTAACGAAGTCTCATAGCAAGTACGATTGATTGCTAAACAATTATTATGTTTTTTTAATAATTTTATTGACAATTCGTGAGAAATCACACTTGTTTATAACTCCACAATATTATTGTTAACTATAAGACGAAACTCTGAATTCAGAGCTAAAGAGGATACCGGGCATTTATTTTGTTTATAATAAATAAGTACTCACAAATTATTATTTAATTCGAAATACGTTATGTAAAAGTGTCCAATTTGAATGTCTTATTTTATATCGATGTTCATGTTTCATTCATTAAAGTATAGCAAAAATAGAAATGTACTTAGTTACATCAAGTGCCAACTGAACACGACTACAACTTAAAAAAAAAAAAGTGTACAGTCGAGTTATCCAATATCTATACAGACAACCTTTCAAAAATATCTACACATGTGTCTTATGTCAGTAACAATAAAGTCTCTGTATAGATATTTTTGAAAGGTAGTCTGTGTAGATATTGGAGAACTCGGCTGTGCACTGGCAACACTGACGCGTTCGACCAAGAACGACTGACATTGTTGCCTGTCTTGACTTGTAAAATTATAACTTGCCGCTACGTGAAACGTAATTTACTTGTCTATTTTAAACAAACAGCAGCGTTTTAGTCCCCAAGAGACCTTCGATTCTGCATACAAAAGTAGTTTGGTTCTCGGTTTAGTTTTTCATACTAAATTTCTTTTCACTCTCATCTTTTACTATTATAATTTCTAGCAGTCGAACTACGGTTGTACGGGGAGCCGGATTGTGTGGAGAGACCTAAGGGGATGCCTTGATTCGAGTCGACCACGCCCCCTTGACAGAGACACGCTTATGCCTTCCACGCACGAGAAAAAGAGATGCAACTCTTCGGCAATGGCTTTTTTTGGACAAATTTCGATAAATGCCTAACTTAGTGAAGTTTTATTTATATTTCATCAAGTGAGATTTTAGATGAGCTAAAATATTATAGGTAGTATTAACTTGATTGTGTCGTAAAATAATGTACTGTCCGAGTAAAAAAAGGAAAATAAAGACCCAACTTTGGATTTATCTTCTATCGAGGACATTTTATGCAATCATGTACTAATCGATTAAATCAGATAAACAATCATACAGTCAAGAATCATACATCTGAAAATCAGACAGAACGGCGTTTCAAAGCACGCGATAATTTCCAGGTAAGGCTCCTTAAGGTAAAAAGTATACTAACATGTTCAGTATTTTTTAACGATCGTATGATAATTAATGTCCTAATTTACATAATAAATACAGTGATGACATGTTGGTGTTTCTTTTTTACATGGCCTTCCATGTAGCGGATGGTGATGTCATCTGGGCAGCAGGTAATGTTGCTTAAACTACTTAGTATCCAGGTATGTACACATATATATTTGACGACCGCTTTAGCCTAGTCGGTAGTGACCCTGCCTACGAAGCAAGAGGTCCCGGGTTCGAATCCCGGTAAAGGCATTTATTTGTGTGATGAGCACGAATATTTGTTCCTGAGTCATGGATGTGTACTTGTATGTAGTTTGGGACTAGGTCGATTTGTGACAGATTGCCCCCTAATATATATATAGTTTTTATCATATACAATATGTCCGCGCAGCTTCGCCCAAACTCAACAGTCGGTATTTTTCTTTAGGTATTACAATGATAGTATATGGTACAATACAATACAAATACTCTTTATTGCACACCTCACACAAACAAAGCAGTTAAAAAGAAAAACAATACAATAACACGTAGGTAGAGGTAGACAACAGGCGGTCTTATCGCTGAAGAGCGATCTCTTCCAGACAACCTTTGGGTATGGTAGTAAATGGCAAAATACCTACAACGCTCAAGAATCAAAAGTATTCAAATCAAGTTCTAGAGAAATCAACATACGCTATCCTACTTTGCATATAATAAGTGTTCGTATTCAAGGAACGCCAATAAAACTACCAGCCGTCAGCCTAAGGGACAAATTTATATTCGTAAATCTGAGACATGACTAAAAAACTCTCGCACGTCAATCGACTTTCAATAGAATCCCCAAAGGATAAAGTTCGATTTTCGGCGTGACTTTTATTCAAATTGAATGATAAAAGGAGCAAATAAGGCTGTTATGGAAAGCCAATGGAAATGGTGATTCGTCGCTCTTCGAAAGGATTCTTGGGGCGAATGGAGTCAAAAATCTCTTAGGATAAGCCCCGTTTCTAACTCCCAAAATCCTCAAATACGGATATTTCGATTTTAAACTCTTCTCGAATGACGGAAAGTTATTCGCTTAAGCTGAGAAGTAAAAAAGGTACCTAAGGTATTTTAGTGGTTATACCTAATTGCAAATAATTATTCCTTGCTAATATAAAAGCCAAAGTCCTGATTGATTTATCAACGCAGAGCTAACACTACTGAATCTAGAAACCTGATTTAGTATTTACCCACTATGAAGGGATTTTTCGAAATCCCACCCCTAAGGAGGAAAACGGGTGTTGAAAGTTTGTATGTGGAACGAGTTTTTTTAATCTTATTATATCCTTAGACCCTCTAGGTCTCTCTCTTACATACTGACGTAAGAAAAAAATCGGCCAAGTGCGTGTCGGGCCACGCGCAGTGTAGGGTTCCGTAGTTGCCTGTCTTTCTTAGTTACATCGACACGCGCGCCTTCTTTCTGTATAGTCCAGATCGGAACCTTAATGCTAACATTGTATTTCTGTAATTGTCTGTAACTTGTTTTGTGAGCCAAAATTGTGTTTGTTGGCCTTTCTAAAGCCGGGTCCGCTGCGCCGTGTTATCGATGTTTTTAAACATCTAAAATGTTTTGCCAATCAAAACAATACCCTATTTGTTTGCCGAAACTGACGGATGACATGTTAGATGTTTAAAAACATCGAAAACATGGCGCAGCGGACCCGGCTTAAATGCATTTTAAGTTGGTCGACTATAACTCGGTAACTAGTTATGCCTACAAGCCGTGATAGTTTTCCTTTTAATTTTTTTAGATTCCCAGTAGCAGCCATTAAGCCGGCAGGGGGGGAGACACACACACATAACTCGACCAAAATATTGGGCTTTAAAGCCCAATATCTCACAAACGAATCGCTATTTTGAAAAATCGTTTGAAAAACCCATAATTGTTTTGTACAAGCTATCCAACCATATCCCACACTATGGGTTTAACGAGAACAAAAATTACATCTCCACTTTAGGTGTAGGGGAGGTACCCCAAAAAAATGTTTTTCAAGATTTTATTCTGCCGTTTTGTCGGCGTGATTGATTTATATACCCATGCTGCCGAATAAGTTTTCTGGTTACTGAGCAGTGATCGGAATAGGCAGAGTTTATTTACCTACACTTGGTAGAACATAGATAAAAAGTGGAGACTTCCTTACGACTAAATTTTTTTGCGGGATAAAGTCCCGGGAATTTACCGAATAATTAATATTGTTCTGAATAGTACAAAAAACAATACAAACTGCTTCAATACAATAAATAGGCATAAAATAAAACAACCAATATATAAACGAATTCTTCTATATTTATTTTTAATAAACTCTCTTTATGTACAAAATTATTATTATTTTACTAAATCTAAATATAAATAACATTGCAACTTAATCTACAAATACAAAATTTTTATATTGATTTAAACTAACACCATTTTCACACATACCTATTATTAAATGAAAACGGGACTTAATCGCGTAACACTTATATTTATATTTGGCCCAAGGTTTCGGATGTCACATTACGTATTACGTCCGTAGTCAGAGGCATACTGGTAGGGAGTTGTGTCAACATTTTCTAACTATACGAGTTTTTGGAATTACCCGCACTTGATTTTCATTAGTTACTTTTATGCTAGGGTAAGTGCTACGCGATTAAATCCAGTTTTCATTTAATTTACAAAATTATTCGTCACTATCAGAATCAAATAATCATAACCTTTATTCATTTCAATACTATCATTATTCTCCTGGAGATGATTGAAATATATTACTATAATTTTTTCCACATTTTCAATTTTCAGTCTATTTCTTTTCACGCTTAAAATCCACTTGTATGTAGAAAATGACCGTTCAACGTGTACAGATGTGAGTGGTGCAAAATTATAAATCGAATCATCATCTGCATCGATCCCTTGAACAATTCTCTCACTTTTTTCTCTAACGTCATAGTCGGGATTGCGTTCTATAACTTTCTCTAATTTATTTTCTATTATTTCGTTCGACGACCAGTTCAAAACACATCTAACGTTGTCAATAATATCAAAATATTCTGCTAGCGATAATTTAGACTCTTGTAATTTTGTAAGTGCTACTTGAATTATTCGATAGTTTTCGTGAATAAAATTTAGTTGGGATTGAATATTTTCTTTTCTAAACGCGGCTTTTGCTTTTCTTATAGATATTGCTTCATTGCTATTAAGATTACCTACAACATCCGATATTTGTTGATAATGTTCCGCATAGTACGACGTTGCCTTTAGCCATGTACCCCATCTAGTAATTACTGGTTGAGGAGGTAGCGGTAAATTAGGGTACATATCCTTAAGTAGTCTTACTCTGTTAGGTGATTTTAAAAATATCTTTTTTACATTGGCTACTAAATCATCAACGTTTTCGTATTGAGAACGTATTTGTTCTGCCACTCTGTTAAGGGCATGTGCTAAGCACGTTACGTGCAACATATTTGGAAAATCGATTTTTAACAAACGTCCGGCTTTTAACATGTATGCCACGCTGTCAGAGCATAACATAAGCACATTGTTAGATTTTTCTTCAAATGATTCTCCCCACATTTCGTTTAATGATCCGTTCACAAAATTTGCTATAGTTTCCCCGTTTACCTTTTGTAGCACTTTACATGCAATTAAATACGGTCGAGTCGCTACATTTTTTATTAAAGGCATCACTAATAAATGAACCACATATCTTCCTAAAAAATCAGTTGTTTCGTCAAGAGATATCCAGACCTTATTGTTTCCTATTGTGTCGTATATATGTTTCAATCGATCTTTATAAAATTCATCTAGATACTTTTTCCGTAATATTGATTCAGATGGCACTTTCTTTTCTACGCACACACAACAACCACTGTAGCAAACATATTTGCCAAAAAAAGATTGGAACGCAGAAGTATTAACTTGCGACCAAGGGATGTTACACAAAATTAAAAAAATTACTAAGTCGAAGTAGTATTCTTTCTCAGTATTTTGTCGCCTGCCTTGATGTATGGCTCCATTGATGTGCGGATCAACGTTGCCTTTCTTCGTGGCTTTGAAAGAGGTCTCGCATTTGGTGCAAAATATGATACCACTTGCTTCGTCATATACAAGTTCCGGATTATTAACAATCCAACTAGTGACTAGTTCGGGTCTCACTTTGTTCGCCATGTCGACAACAAAAATTATATAATATATTCCGAAGCGTACCTGAAATAAATTATACGAAGTGTTAGCAATGAGCTTTAAATATTTCAGAATGAAGGGTAAGGTTTCTCTTAACCTATCGACGCGAAATCGGCTTTAGCCGACCAAAAATAGCTCGTTAGTATGAAGACGCGTACGCATGTTCATACTAACGAGCGATTTTTGGTCGGCAGTATGTACAAAACACATTTGTAGAAATATTAAAAATATTTGAGACGCGCATTATCGAAGAGCTGGACTTTGTGTAGCAAAGCTACAAATTCCCATCAGAATCAACACGTGCAAACTTGCAAATAATACAAAACCCCATTTTAAGGTACAAACTTCAAACTCCGAGTACAGTTTACAACCGTTTTCTCAAATTTAGTTGTAGTCTGGCAAGTATATAGTGTTTTTCGCATATATTTATGATTTAAATCTTTACAAGCTTACACGTGTCTATTTATGTACAGTACGGTAAGTATAATGTAGGTAGGTTTAATACATTACACGGCCAAATTATGAGCATAGGTAAGTGACTTAAGTCAATAGTCATAGTTCGTGACCATATATGAAAAAGGTAAAATTTTTAAATAATAAATAATATTATAATATTTTATATATCTTACCTTGAAACTTGGTAGTTTTGCAGTATCCGTGGTGTTTTCAGTGTCCAGTAATCGCCAAATCCAATCAAAGCAAAATCGGTGTCCGAGTTCAGGCCGTGTGTAATCATAATCAAGTATAGCAGGCGAAATTCCAGTAAACAAGCAAATGTCAAATATCGAAAAAACACAGTATCTACACTTCCGTACGTACTCGACAAGGGATAGTAAGAAACTGATGTCAACTTTCTATTTAAGTAATGCATAAAAAGGGTAGCAGGTAACAGCGATAAGTGATAACGACATCTGCTTTGTCTTTTAGACGATAACAATGGAAAGTACAATTAACATAGTTGATAGTAATACTGTTATTTCTATCTCTTTCACTTAAACACAGCTGGTATTGGTGTAAAAGAGACGGACAAGTTTGAAATAATATAAATACAATAATGTTATATTATCACCTGTAAACTAGTACAAACTTGTAGTGTTATGGTTACTATTTAATTTAACGTACATTGGGGATACATTGTGAGATTTTATTTATTTTACTGATTTTTAAATCCGGGAAGTCCCGGAAATTTTTTTTATCGTAAGGAAGTCTCCACTTCATGACTTTGTTCTACCAAGTGTAGGTAAATATACTCTGCCTATTCCGATCACTGTTACTGAGCCAAGCCGAAGACGGACGGACAGACGGACATGGCAAAACTATAAGGGTTCCTTGTTGACTCAGGAACCCTAAAAAGGTCTGGTTACGGAAAACTTAAGTAAGTACCCACTTAATTTATTTTTCTGTCGATTTTTTTTAATTATTCGCCTGGTCCATAACTGGTCGAAATAAATGTGTAATTTCTAAATAAAACTCCAATAACACACGCGTGAGATACCTACGCTTCGCTTTACTCATTACTATTATTTACCAACTACTTATGTAGAGCTTAATACATATACAAGACATAGAGGTACCTGTTAGTCGAAATGAATGTGTTAAAACATCATCATCAATCCATCATTATCATTATTTTATAAGTCTGTTATCGACTACTGCTGAGCACAAGCCTCTCTTCGATTACGCCACTTTGTAAAACTTACCTGAAACAAAAAACATAGGTATTGAAAGTAAATAATTGATTGAAGCATGCAAAAATATGTAAATGGGTGCACTTCATCATCGCTAATAGAACTGAATAAGTAATAGTTTTACCGAAACAAAACTTTACGATCGCGTTTCCGTTTTACCCTCAATATGTATGGGATTTGACAGCTAAACGCGAACGCGGTCGTAACGTTTTGTTTCGGTAAAACTTATACTAGAGCTTCTGCACGTTCTTTAGCGGAATACCATAGGAACAGTGTTCTCGTAATGTAAAGTTTAGGAAGAATGCAAAGAAATCGTCACATTTACTACCATTAGTACAAGACACGTTTATATTTGAGTTCTCAACAAATATTTGACCAAACCTCACAACTCTGAGAGGATATTTGAGTTACCCTCACTCAACTTATGACTGAGGATAGCTTGTAACCACCTCATAACTTATTCAGGCCGCCTGAAACTACTCGGCGTTTACACAGAACTATATTACCTCATTCCAGATAACATTTGATTTTTAACGGACAATTTCGTCTGGCTTTCTTCGTTTATCTAAGGATATCAAAGAGAAATATATCACTAGTTTTACGTATTCGATCATTTAGTGTTTTTCAAACACCGTTGTTGTATCAATACCTACTACAATACCAACGCCTGTCAAATGCTACTGTCACACGTCACACGTGTAAATCGACATAAAGGGTCGAACAGACTGCCAGCGGGACGGTAGCGGGGCTTGACGAGCGCGTGATGCGCGCGGGACGGCCGGTCACACAGACCACGCGCGCATCGCGCCATCAACCAGCCAGCATCGCGCGCGCGTCCCGCGCTGGCCTCGCGCCATCGACCCGCCAGCATCACGTACGCACCGCGCGCTCCGCTGTCTGGCGTCACACTGACGCGCCGCGCACCCGTCGCGGGCGCGCGGCGGAAGGCTGGCGGGGCGCGACAGAAGCGGGGCGCGTTGCCGGCGGGGCGCAGCCTGTTTGACCACGCTAGCGGTTTGTAGGGAAATATCGCGCTGCGGGCCCGCGACGGGCGCGCCGCGCGCCCGCGACGGTGCTGTGTGTTCGACCCTTAAACGAGCGTCGACGGCGCGTTTATAAAACGCTGTGAGCATAGGCCCTAAAAGTAACAGCGCTACCCAATTTTTTTTTCTTAGAGGGCCGCAAAAACTCTTTATCCAAGCAGCCCCGGGCCACATCTAAGGAGCCACCCCTGGACGGCGGGCCGCAGGTTGAGTATGGCTGCGGCCTAAAAGGTTAAATTTATTAACCGAAATGACTTTTCCTCTTAATCAAAGTCAAAGTTATTTGTTCTTCAATTTAGGCATATTACATCCACATATGAATTTCGATAAATAACCAACGGTTCGGAAAGAAAACCTCTGCCTCGAGAAGAACTGGCGAGAAATACTGGGCAAGGTATATCATTTTTAGAGTTCCGTACCCAAAGGGTAAGAACGGGACTATGTTACTAAGGCTCCGCTGTCCGTCCGTCCGTCTGTCACCAGGCTGTATCTCATGAACCGTGATTGTTAGACAGTTGAAATTTTCACAGATGATGTATATATGTTGCCGCTATAACAACAAATAAAAAAAAGGGGGACTCCCATACAACAAACTTTTTATTTGCCATTTTTATACATAATGGTATGGAACCCTTCGTGCGCGAGTCCGAATCGCACTTGGACGGTTTTTTCAAAACAGTACACAATATATAATTTCAGTATCAGAGTGCTATCAAATTAATTTGCTACAGTAGAAAGCATATTTATTATATTGCGATATATTTCCAGTGCCGGACTTTATCACTGCATAATATTAGTAGGTATCTATAGATAACCTCCGCTCAGCCCACGCAACATATCCAGACACAAAGCCTTTGCAGTGACAAGCGTAACAGAATATCTCACAAACAGGCAACCGGGTCACATCGGAGCAACAGCAGCCTTGGATACTTTAACCTGCTTTAACCCTTAATTGGGTAACGGCAATATACTTGCGTCATAGATGAAATAAAAACGATTGTGTTCTGACTGATTTACGGTTCAAATTTAAATTTATTGACAGAGTTGTCAAATAGTCAAATGGTTAAGTGGACTTTTCAGTTTTCACAACAAAGCTCTGCAAATACAGCGCGTGCCTTTGGACATACGTTTTGAGATTTTAATACAGTTTTGTGTGCTGCAGCCCAATCAAATACATTTTTTACTACGACGGTGGCAAATAAGTCTACGGCCCGATGGCAAGCAGACACCGTAGCGTACGGACGCTTGCTACTCCAGAAAAACAAACGCGTTGCTCACCCTTTATGGATTCGTTGTGTTGAGCTACCCCACTCTGTAAATTGTTTTAAGTTCACCTCAACGCTCACCCAAAAATATATATCTTGACGTGATTCGTAGTAACTAAGTGTAGGTAGAGGCTAGTTTAAGGAATAACAGTTCTAGAGACAAATACAGCTCTCGAACTCTCAAACAAAAACATTTATTTCAAGCATCTAATTCCCATAGCAACAAATACATTAAAGCCTAACATAATACATACAATACAAATAAAATAAAATAAATTAAGCGACGAAACAGCGTGGGTCCGTTGCGTCGTCAAGTCCGGTGTAGAATTCGGTAGGTCGCCCCGGAACCGCCGACACGCGACACCCTCCGACCAGAAGCAGCACACGGGATGGTCTCCTGCAGCGGCCGCGGCACGCGCACTAACAAACGAGCTGAAGTGCACGTAGTGTCGCGAACGCAGCTAGAAAACCCTCGGCGAATAGCCAGTCTTCTGGTGAATATACACAGCCATGCCATCAGCCGTGCAATAATGTAGGCGCGACACGTACAGCGCCTTGCTAGGTGTGGCAACCCGCAGACCAGAACCCACCGGCTCTGCTGCGGCTGCGCATTATGGCTGCGATATTCTGCACGGTGGAACTGGGTAACTAATTGCTCAGTTGAGCTGCTCCAAATATGAGCGAGACGGCATTCCGCTGCGCCCTGCCACTTTAAATACTTTTGAACAATACTTAACTGGGCTGTTATTCGCTAAGCGTTAATGCGACTCACCCCGCCGTTCACCCGTCACAAAACTAGACCCCTACCTACGCTTAGCTACTACGCATCGCGGTTTTCAGATATATTTGTGGGTGAGCGTTGAGCTGAGCTTAAAACAAGTTACAGAATAGGGGGGCTCACACAATTAATCAAGTTTTGGGCAATATGATAGAGGTCTAGTTTCGTGACGGGTGACGGGCGGGGTTAGCCGTATTAGCGCGTAGCAAATAAGAGCCCTGCACGGGTATAACTGGTTGGGCCGCGAGCTGTGTCGCGGTGAGGTACACTACCCGTCTCTTTCTAATTAGAACGCTTAGAAAGCAACGGATGCCTAGTGTATGTCGACGCGACACAGCTCGCGGGCCGTGATGTGGGGACAGCACCCTGCTGACTATGTATTGATTTCAGCATTTGTCTCGTTGAAAGCTAAAGAGATATGCACGCAGGCTCGGACCAAGGATGTTGCAACACATTCCAAACGTCGAGCAACCTTAACACTTTCACTGCCAGGACCCGTCTACGTCTACGCTGTAGCCGCTCTCCGCTACTTAGCGGGTGGTTTCTGTCGTATGTAGAGGAAAGCGACGGACTAGGCGAGTTCCTGGCAGTGAAAGTGTTAAGCGAGGTAAATAAATCAATTTAAATTTAGGCGATTAAGTTCCGTATCATAAAAAAGATGCAGTAACATTGTCATGAAATTATTCATTAAAATCATTATTCAAACGAATCCATTAAAACCTCGTCTAAACACAGGCGCGGAGCTGTGACACGCAACCTATGTGACAGGAGTGGTTTTGTCAAAGTTATTTACTGGTATTTCACACGAAACTTACTCAAACGTACTATCGACAACACAGCTAACTGACCATCGGTGCACCTTAAATGCATTGTAATAAGGTTCTATATAAACACAGGATAGTCAGTTAACAGTGTTGTCGTTTGTACCTACTTTTTTTCTCTAATAATCAACGCATTTGCTCTCGGAAATCAATTCATGTGGTAAATTGGAAAAGAAATGTGGAAAATTTTCTCGTGGCTTGGCGGAGTACTAAATTGAAGTCGGTTAAAACTATGTTTTTAAAGTAAATTATATTTATGTCTACACCCTCTTGAGAACCATGTCCATCCACCATGTGTAAGAGACGCGTTTATGTCTTCCGCGCACGGTAGAGTAAGATGCCACAAATCCCGGTATTAACTTTTTTTGGTCAAATTTCGACAAAAATCGACACACTTGCACTCCCCTTTTCATATCTTTGAGAGATGATCCCCTGGATAAAACATATTCTACGTCCTTCCAAGGGTCTCAAACTATCTACATACCCAATTTAATTTAAATCGCTTCAGCGGTTTAAGCGTGAAAAGGCAACAGGCGAACAGTCACTTTGTCATTTATAATATCAGTATCGATTTTTGGTATTTGGTGACAACCCTGGGCAGTCCATTTGTATAACAGTTGCAGTTTCAGTTGGCAATTTGCTGAATTCGAAATTTATTGGGACAAATGTCTCTAAGTTGAAATTTCATTGCATTTCTTTCGCTTTGTGTTTCCAAATGAAAAGTTTCATCGTTCATCGCAAACGATTTTTTCTTTTTATCGCCCTCTGGCCTATTGGAATGGATTGGGCGGTTGTCTAAAACAGACGCTTATATTCAGATAAAATTGGACTGTAGGCAAATAATCAAAGCGTAGATATACCTCTATTATTTTGGGGTCGGGCGGAATGTCATATTTTTAGGGCCAACGCTCTAAATTTTACCAATAATCAAATGAGAGTGGCTCTGTGAGCTGCAGACATACATACATACATTCACGCCTTTATTCCCAAAAGGGGTAGGCAGAGCACATGAGACGTATATTCCAGCGCCACATAGCATGAATGTTGGTATGAAAGATCGACAAAATGTGATATTGTAGTGATAGGTTGCTAGCCCATCGCCCACAACACACTTCAACCCTGGTCCCTTAGTCGATTGAGACTGTTTGTGAGCTGCAGAACTCACCGGCTATCGTTATTTTCGGTTACACATTTTCTTAAATTATTAAAAATGACATCAATTTCTTACATAGGTAATTTCAATAATTTTCACAACTATGTACGTACAGTTTTAATTTTAAATCATTGTATAATCGATAGAAAAAACGCACTTGGCCAGTTGTTTAGTATTTGTTAGGTATTATAGCGGAAACAGAAATACATCATCTGTGAAAATTTCAACTGTCTAACTATCACGGTTCATGAGATACATCCTGGTGACAGACGGACAAACAGACAGCGGAGCCTTAGTAATAGGGTCCCGTTTTTACCCTTTGGGTACGGAACCCTAAAAAGGCTAAAACAGTGCTCTCCCATGCTTGTTAGTTTTAGTTTGATTTTAAATGTGCTTGAGCAGCGGAACTCGAATTACGCTGTTTTGGCCGTTATTTATAAATTAGGGTGTTTACTTGGGTTGCCCCGCGCGTTTTGTCGAAATTGACTAATAGCTGTTTCCTGGCGTTTAACCGGTAATTTCCTTATTTTTGACATTAAATAAACGTAACCGGTTTTTCGGCCATAACAGAAACCATAAACATTGCTTTTCCTACTGCTGGGTTTAAAGGCCTCCCCAGCCCCACACTTTTTCCAATGCTCCGGAGCTGCTGACCATTCACGCGACAGGTCACGTGACCGACAGATTCGTCAGATTGAAAATTCGTAAGACGGACACGTGACATGATCGAAAAACTGTTACAATGTCATTGAAACCTATTGGCATGTTTGTGTACGATAGCGCAATAAATGAATGTGGTTTTTATACTGATAATTAAAGCAATTCGTGCAAAATTATTCCCTGACCATTCCAAAATATCAAAAATGCACAACGTTAATATTCAAGTTTTCACTTCTGCCGTCACTCCCGGAGTGCAACACGTTGGTTTTTTTTTATATATCGCAACACACCCTTGTTCTTACAGTAATAAAGACGTATATCGAAATATTTGCCTACTTCGGCTGCTACTAACTATATGATGCTGAGTGTACAACCCTGGATAGTTTCGTCCTTATGTTGCAGCACAAGGCGCACGAACTTTGTTGTAGAGTTTTGTTCTAATATATGTTTTGTTTCGTTTCGGCATTAGTGTAACAAATGGCTGGTAACTTTCGTCAGTCAATAAAGTCATTTAGCTGTCTAGACAAGTAGGTAGGTACGTTATTCAAGTGTTCACATACGTCACTTTAGGATACAATTGAGCTCATTTCATCCTACAACTATAATCTATTTCAGATCGGAATAGTCCGGTGACAGCTGTCATCTTAGTACAGCTTACGCCATATTTGACGTTTAATGACATAAAATGTACTGAGATGACAGCTGTCACCGGACTTCCAATCTGAAATGGATTATAGATACATTTAGTCTGTACAGTCAGCGTCACATACATCTGTACTTTCAGGATGTTCAAAAATATCTGATTATGCACTCTATGGCTTTGAAAACGACTTTAGTCGTGTTCTGTGAACACCTTGACCGCTCAGGTGTATGTGATGTCGACTGTACCTAACCTAATTTTTTTTTATAGGTAAGAAAAAGAGTACCCAATTTATTAATTAAATCTGATAATTACGATCGGGAAAAGCATATCTAAATGGGTTAAAATTAAAGGCTACAAAACAGCACTAACAAAAATAGGTACTTATCAAAATACCGCAGCCATTACGGTTCCAATGTACCATTGCATTTCACCTAGAACTAGTATTTACCAGACAAACAAACCAAAACTGCAATCCAATTTCAACCCTGAATTGAACACTATAAAGGTCAATTTCGCGGCAGGGTTTCTGTATACCCTTGGGTGTTACCCCCTGAAAAAGTATGACCGCTGAAAATGAGAGTATTTTCTTCCTGGAAACCTCTAAAGGCAAAGATTACTGTATCTGGTAGTTTAGCTTCGCTTATATGACTTGATTTTAGTTTGAGACAGATGCAGATCAAGTGAGAAAAGTTTTCCCTGTAACCTGTACGTAAGTCTTATGACATTGAGGTAAGATAGGTTTTTACACCTGATATTTAAAGATGGATTATTAACGCTTTTCTTGAAATTGTATCTTTTAAGGTAAGTACACGGTTTTAGGACACTTCATTTTTTACAAGCTTTTATTCTACTTGCCCTGTTAGTATGTATGGGACAAATCTTGCGAGTTAAATTTAACGCACTTCCCGGTGACCGATTGAGTTGAAATTTTGGGTATAAGTATAGTTTGGATGACAATTCAATGTTATGGTAACATCGAGCTGATCTGATGATGGCTCGATGATTGGGCTCGTTAGAATCGTCTCAATGAGTAGTTGATGATGGTATACAGAATAGTACAGTCGGCAATAAAAACTTGTACCAAAAAGGAAGTTTTTGACAGAAACTTATTGCAGATAAAATTGTTTGCTGTACAACCGGCAAACGAGGCTAATCACTTTCTTATTTATTTGCCATGAAAAAGGGTTAAATTTACAATTGCTAGAAGTGACAACGAACAAATTTTACGAGATCCACCTACCCCTTTAGGAAATTCAGGCGTGAGTTATGTAGTATATATTTTATGCCAGCAGTTGCAAGTTTTTTCTCCGAAAGTTGAGACATTATCGTTATTTCTGATCTGAAGCGGAGCTGGTGACATTTCATTATAGCCCTGAGAGAATTAAAAAGGTTATCTTAATGTTAGAAAAGTTTGTTTGAGTTTTTGTTTATCGTTCAACCTGCCCGTTTATTTAGGGATTCAGGGGGTGGTAAAATCCTATAAACCCTTTCAAGGACTGTTTGTTTTTCCTTGACACAATAAAGATGAACGTGATATTTCGTTATTAGATTTGAGTGGTGAGCGGATGAACGTTGCAACCGAAATTCGTTTTTTTTTAAACTGTTTACAAATTTCGCTAAAGAACAATTAGATGTTTCTACTTGCGTATTTTTACATACAGTTGATATTCCCACCCTCCCTCTCTGCACGCACAAACACACAAATAAATATAACCCATTAACGTCATTCACAAAGCGTGAACTAGATGGCGTTGCCGTTGAAACAATTTTGGATGTAGAATAATATAACTAAATTCACTATTAATTGACACCTGTAATCGCCAGAAGTGTTCTCTTGCGGGTATAATTATTAAAAAGTCTAACAATGCTAATATACAGAAACTGCATTTGAGTGTGACAACTATAGTATGTGTATGCTTTATTATTATTACAATCCAATCTATAAGCATCGGTGGCCTTGTGTTTAACTCAAATAACTCTGCGCTATGACGAACCAAAGATCGATTCCCAGCCAGGGTATGGCAATGGTGTAGCTTTTTAAAGTTTTTTTTTATATTCCTTAAAATTATAAATAACTGAATATATATGAACCATAGCCAACAAAAAAAAATCGGAAAGGTATTCCAATTACGTCGTATAATTCCGCCATTATCATAAATGCTATTGGCAAGATTGCTGAATAATAATTTTACCCAAGAAAATACAAATTTCTATGACAAGAACAAAATAGAAGTCCTGTGCCTCTTTGTTTTTTTTAATTTTGTTAACAGCGCCATCTAGTTAAATCTTGCTTATCCTCTGAGGTTTACATTGACATCTATAATCGGTCTATCATAGACGGCGTAGGATTCGGTCGCCAAGCCAAACTGTTTCTGAATTGACCATGCACTTGAGTAATGCTGCTTGCTGTACCTAGTGGATGAAATGTCTCTAATAAAATTGTCCACAATATGAGACAATCATCAATTTAAACAGGGCTATGTTGGGAGTTTCTCTGCGTGATCGCATTCAAAAAGAGGCTATCCGCAACAGAACCAAGGTAACCTATATAGCGCATAAGCCCTCCGAATCGCTAAACTTAAGTGTCAGTGGGCGGGGCACATAGCACGTAGAAACGATGGCCGTTGGGGTGGAAAGGTTCTCGAGTGGCGATCACGTACCGGAAGGCGCGGCGTGGGTAGGCAAGGTGGACGGATGACCTGGTAAAGGTCACGGGAGTCCGCTGGATGCGGGTGGCGTAGGACCGGTCACTTAATGAATAGATAATGATGAAATTAATTTAATGATGCATAATGTACCAACGAATTAAATATGCGTACCTATGTAAAAATCCTGACATGTAACTTAATGTTATTAGTAAAGTATTTGTATTTGTATTTGGCACTCTTTGGGGGAGGCCTGTGTCCAGCAGTGGACGTATTTCGGCTCATGTGATGGATGATGTTCAATTAAAACATGAAGTTCTCACTTGATACTCCACCGTGCTCTAGTAACCCGCAGTTTCACATTCTCACACAATTGTTCACAAAATTGTGTAAATCTTTCTGGCAGAGCGGGCGCGCAGAGAGCATTCTCGGGCTCCCAAATGTACGAGAACACTGCTTTATTCTCCTACGAAATACGTATTCTAGGGATATTCACAACGGTTCACCTCACCTCGCCTCGTCTCAGGCGAAACAGTGCAAGTTAAGGCTATACCCGTGTCAAAATTTAGTCTCTCTCGCTCGCTATGTTAGCCCTATAATGTGCTCGTCGAGCGCGGAAACCATGCGAAAATCGGCATAACACAAATATTTTCATCAAAAATCAAAACCATATCTTATCGAAAAAAATGCTGTCTGTCACGTAAAATGATTACGAGTGAAAAAATAAGGGAGAATTTGTCTGTACGTTTTTTCAATTATTAGTATGATTTTTGAGGAAAACTATGTTACTGTATTTTGCAGATTATGATATTATTTTTTCTGATATTAAATTTAAAATAGCTAATCTAAAAATGGTTACAAAACTAAGCATATTTTTACGTTTGATTTACGGAGGTCATGCATTAAACCGATTATACGTTTTTATTATAGGAATCACTGTGTTTAGATATGCTAAGTGTCTGTAGTGAGGCGAAACCAGTTGTGAATAGCACCTTCCCCTTGTCTGAGAAATTAGTAGCACTTGCTGCACCATCCATGTCTAAAATAATGCATAACGTCGAGTCACAGAATAAGTATTTTAAGATTTTATTTTTTTATAATGGCCGGACAGACAGCACCGCGGGGACGCCGCAGCGCGATATTTTCATACAAACCGCTAGCGTGGTCAAACAGGCTGCGCCCCGTTGGCAATGCGCCCCGCTTCTGTCGCGTCTCGCCAGCAGCCCGTCGCGCGCAGGCCGCGCGCCCGCGAGTCAGTGTGACGTCAGACAGCGCAGCGCGTGGTGCGTACGTAGCATGATGGCGCGAGGCCAGCGCGATGCGCGCGTGCTCTGTGTGACCGTCCCGCGCCCCGCCCGCATCACGCGCTCATCAAGCCCCGCTACCGTCCCGCTGGCAGTCTGTTCGAGCCTTAAGACGTCAGAAGGCAGCGTTGGACCATGTGCTCCATTGTCTGGAATTCTTCGCCACATTCACACTATTAGCACTATCTTTCAAACCCCACTTGTAACAGAAAAAAAAACGATAGCTTTGATGGCCAGGAACCGCTAGAAAATTCAATTAGAAAGCTAATTTAGCTATAAGTAATGTAATGAGAGTAAAAAGTGCCGAAAAACAACAATAGCTTTAATAGTTGACTGTAGGAACCGCAAGAAACTTCAATTATAAAGCATTTTAGCTCTAAGTAGGTAATGGGTGCTCCCAGCAATTTTAAATGATAAATATTATAACCTTCAGGTACTGAAATTTGTAAATCGACTCTATTCTTGACATGGTTGTGGTTGCCATTTCATCCGCCATCTTGAAATACAAAATGTAGGTACCTACTTTACCTACTTATGGCAAAAATTAGGGAACACAAAAGCTGTTTCATATAAATTTCACACCAAGCTATAAAGCATGGTAGGAGTCAAATAGGTAGATATATTTGAAAACAACACCGCATATCTCTGGTGAACTTTCACCCTAAGTCCCTACATTCGAACTAGGTACTTAACTTTTTAATACGTTACTACTCCTCTACTCATGTAGTACTAAACTATTTAGCCTTTATGTTAGACTACGAGGTAATAGAGTGCTTCAAATACAGACTCTTATCAGGCAAGGACATTACGCGAGCCGAGTATTGAATAAATCATGAGTGTACTTATAGTCAAACTACCTCCCCGCGCGGCTCGGCTCCGCTACTATACAGAACGTAAACGAAGCCGCGGCATAAAATATAGCCCTCAATGAGGACGCCACCAGTTTGACTGAAGGGAAGCTTGTTCTTGCTTCCATTTTCTTGTTAGGTTACATTTGAAATGACTTCAATGCTTGTAGCCTACGGACGCTTGCCCCTGCAAAAGAACAAAAAGCGCGTTGCCTATCCCTTATTAGTAAGGAGGACTTCCGGAGGAGAGATAAGACGAGTGAGTATAATTAAAATCGTATTTAAAGCGAAGTCAATGTGTCAAACAGAAGAATGGATTCTAGCGTTTTTTTTCAGGTTGTTTCCCAAATTAGCTGGGACCCCTGGCATCTAATCCCAAGATTTCGCGTAGGAACTACCTTAGGCATGTTAAGACCCCGCAGTAAGCTCGACCGAATTTCACCTTCCCATACAAACGTAGTTACGCTCTCATTTTAAAACTACGTGTTGGATTATGACGAAACTTTGCATATACATGGCATGAGGTAAATCTATGTCTGTAATTAGTTTATATGGTTCCAGTTTATAAAACAAACAAAATACAGCCAAAACAAGTTTTGTATGAAAAACTTTTATTCGCTGTATTTTTTTACTATGGTATCTGAAGCTACATAAACTAATTACAGACATACATATACCTCATGTCATTATTACAGTCCAACACGTTGTTTTAAAATGAGAGCGTAAATACGTTTGTATGGAGAATCGAGCTTACTGCGGACTCTTAAGTTAATCAATATGACATCAAAAACGTACGTATACTATCAATACCATTAGTCAGCACCAATTTACATTCGATCCCGTGAACTGTAAGTTCATTCATTCATTCTTCTGTGAATGAAGCGAGGAGCGAGGTTAATCCAATCACTTAGCTCGCATGTTTTATGCAACGATCAGCGGACATGTCCGAGAGCCCTTTAATAGTGAGTCAAACATAGCTGAATTAACTGCAACGGTGTAGGATTTGAATTGAAATTTTACATGTGCAACGGCAACAGGATTAGAATTTAAATTTAACATGTGCAACGGTGTAGGATTTGAATTGAAATTTTACATATGCAACGGCAACAGGATTAGAATTTAAATTTAACATGTGCAACGGTGTAGGATTTGAATTGAAATTTTACATGTGCAACGGTGTAAGATTTGGATGCGGGTGGCGAAGGACCGGTCATTGTGGCACTCTTTGGAGGAGGCCCAGCAGTGGACGTCTTTCGGCTGGTATGATGAAGGGTATTGGATTAGAATTGGAATTTTACATGTGCATTGTGCAAGGGTACCTATTTCAGGATTAGAATTGAAATCTTACGTGTGCAACGGTATAAATGATTTGAATTGAAATTTTACACACCGGAGCGGATTTTGACAGCTATTTCGATACAAAACTCAAAATACTCATAATTCTAAAACTTAATAAAATTGCACACTTTATTCCACTTCATTCAACTTATATTTATATGGGGAATTTAGCATATTACCGTGCGCGGGTGACAACCACAGCATATCGAGCTAACATAGCGAACGAAGGAGACAAAACTTTTACGGCTACATTCGCCTTAACGTATTTCAGAAATCGCATACAGATTCAAATATCTTCAACACAAACTAAGACCAAAACGCCTGACATTAAGATATATATAAATTACTCAGCTAGTCATTTCACATCATAACTGATTCAAATGGTAATATTTCTAACCCTCTCAAGCTCATGAGCGATAGGTTCGTACACTCAATATTAAACTTTAGCAGTAAGGCTTTAGGTCTATTTCAGAAATGCACTATGAGCTTGAAATGGTATTGTCAAAGTTACTTCAATCGATATTCCACGAACATTGCAGACCTAGGAATAAATTCAGAAAGCTCCTATTCTCGTGTCGAGATCCGTGGGAATTTCTACTTTGAGCGGTTAACTTTAGGTCGCCTTTGCTTTGGAATCAATGTGTGAATACGTTATAAATCGAAATACGTTTCTAGGGATTTCAGTAGAATTTGTTATGTTTAGGCAATTATTTACTGTCCTGCTTTACGGTCTATTCCCATCTTTATTTATTTTGGCATCGGCAGAGCTCTCTCGTCTATGATTTTACGTTTGTTGTTACATTTCGATCAAAACATTATCAATAATATTATCATAAACTATTATGGTCATTATGCGAGACTTTACAGTATTGTACGGGTGCTGATCTTCTACATCGGTAATAATGTACGCGGCACAATTTAAATGGTCGTTCCTAAAGAGTTTTAGAAAACGCTAACCAATCCTTCGTATCCCTGACAAACACACTACCTACTTTCTACCAAACTAACTAGGAGGTGACTTAACTTCTCTTGAAGCCGACTTATTTTATTTACCATTTCACAAAGGCGGGTTAGCCATCCCGGTCCTTTCTAAAATGACAAACTTAAATTATGACAACTCCAAAAAAGGCTGCACCATCCTGTCATCCGCCTTACTCGAAAAGAAACGCTTGGACCTCTCTCAACACTACGAATCCCTTAGAGATGTAAGAAAATAATTCTGGGTAAAGAAAGACTCTCTTCAAGAGGATAAGCTCTTGTACTTCATTATAGACAAACTCACCGATCAAAAAAAAGAGCAATCGAACGATCAATTTATAAGAAAACTAAAACAAAATCGTCCACCTGGCTATCAGTGATACCGACAAAGAAAGACAATTTTGATTTATCGCCACTAGAATTTAGAGACTCGTTAGCATTACGATACCATAGAACACCTGTTTCTATGCCCAAATCATTCGATGGGTGCGGCAATGATGACTTCAATGTGGACCATGCAGCTGCAAAACTGATGGCCTAGTATCACGTCGTCACAATGAAATCAGAGACCTGTTTTGTGAACTATGCCAAAACGCTTGGGGAAATGTTACTAAAGAACCGATCATCACTGAAGGAGACTGGACTTCGTGGAGACGTGGCTGTCGCGGCGTTTGGGATGCACAGAGGGAGGCGTTATTCGATATCCGTGTCGTATACACCGACGCTCCTTAGATCTCTCGCCCGGTAGCATCCGTTCTGAAATCCGCAGGAGAAGAGAAAAAACGTAAATACAGTAACGCCTGCGAGAAACGTCACGTAACATTTACCCCTCTCGTCACATCGGACGACGGAGTCTTCGCTCCATAAATGTCCGCCTTTATAAAACATCTTGGTGAAGCTATTGCCGACCGCTGGGACAGACCCCTAACTGTAATAATGGGCTGGTTAAGTTCAAAAATTATAATATCCATAATCCGAGCCACAAGTATGTGCATTCGCGGGACTCGGCACAGATTCAGATCTGAAAAAAAAATTTCGGCTTAAACGACGGGACAGCTCTACCCAACATCGCCACCTAACCCCCCTCTATTCATTTATTCACAATAATACAATGCAAGCTTACAGTGTAAACAGCAAATCGCTTACATGCTAAAATAACAAAAAGGATAAACATTCACTGGTAAAAATGTCACAAATCGTATTTATAATGTCATTCCATTCATTAAATGCCAATTCAAAAATATCCTAGCAATATTGCACAAGTATGTCAACCGATCAGCGAACATGTCAGCGTGTTCGTGCTGAGTGAGCATTCGATGCAGCCACGTCATGGCACGGGCGGTAGGCGCGTGGCTCGCGGAGCGCGTGCGAGCGGACGGCCGCTGCAGCAGGCCCGGCCGGCAGCGTGGCGCCACATACAACTATCTCTACATATCCGTTCTTTTTTATATACTTGAAGTAAATATTTCAATTATGTGCTGTCTTGATTTTGTCTCGAATAAATATTTCTTTACTACTTAAAAGATCACGGTAATCTGACGGTGTTCATAATCTCAAGCTAATATTATCCACATGTATTGCAGTTAATCAATTCTAGTTGCATCTCTGCACAAAGCCGGCTTGATTTTGCAAATAAATATTATTAGCCGTCAAGATGGAAGTAAGTGAGGGATGCGGAGATTGCAGGCAAATGGCGCGGGTCGCGATCTGCATTAGCAATCTGCACTGTACTGGCTGCAGATAAGATAAACTAAGAACTTAAAACTAGTGCCTACGGCAATACTTGGGAATTAAAAAGAAAGCCCGGGCGAGAGTGACGGAGTTCCTGGTGGTGAGTAAGGTCGCTGGAGCCCCCGAGGATTTGTCGAGAGTGAGGGACCCGCATTCTGAACACAACGAATCCTCAAATCAATAATAAGTCGGCAACGCGCGTGTATAGATTACGGTGTCTGCTTAACATCAGGCAGACCGTAATGATTGTTTTCCAACATCGCAGTATTCAAAAAACTTGAGGATTGAAATTGTAGGGGAGTTCAAGCGGACGCGGGCACATAGGTACTAAAGCGGTTAAAAAACTGAAAACATCACTATTTGTAGGGCAACAACAACAGTACGACTATAAGCGCATGTTACATAGTACAGTCAGCATCAAAAGTAACTGCGCAATCGAAGGCGTCAAAAGCTCTTATTTCCTTTTAATAAAGACTTTTGACGTCTTCGTTTGTGCAGTTACTTTTGATGCTGACTGTACCCACCATAGATATAAACAAATATCTCCCTAAACATTTTTGAAAGCACTTTATTTTAACTGCGCAATGTTTGCAGTTAAACTTTATGCGGAATATAGCCTATAACCATCCAGAAAGTTTATTCTACACTTAGGTGAAAGAATTTAGAAGTCGGATAAGCGTATCCGGAGATTACCCATTACATACTAACTTAAAAAGATACAATCTCACAGACTTCTTCTTTATAATATTAGTATAGATATGGTCGTTCGTGGTTCGTTCGGACCAATCTTGGTCTGAAAAGAGATAGATGGTTATCCATCCTACTATAGATTCACGCCTTCATTCCCAAAAGGGGTAGGCAAACCCCGTGAAACTTATGTTCCCGTGCCACTTTTAGCATAAATGTGGGTAATAAAGATCAATGAAATGTCATATCGCAGTGATATGTTGCTATCCTATCGCCCACAACATAATCCAACTCTGCTACCTTAGTCGACTTTCACGACATCCACGGGAAGAAATGGGGTGGTGCGGTGATATTCTAACCCGACACCATACGGGGCATCCTATATACCTACTAAGAGTACAAAATATATTTCTCTCCATCCTTTTCTGCAAACGGTACACAATTGATTACTTCCAGCCATCTCGGGAGACGTTTCCAGCCCCTGATTGGGAAAACGTATTTCAGTCCCACATCGCTGCTGCAGGATCTAACTGAGACGTTTTCGTATTTCAGTCCCACATCGCTGCTGGATCTAACTGAGGCGTTTTCGTATTTCAATTTGTTCCGCGCAGTCTTTTTTAAAGAGCGTGTGAAACACACTGAAAGCTATTTAGAATACGAAATTTACACCTTAATGTTAGATCCAAAAGTTTAGTAGTAGTAGGTACCTATGTATTTAATATCTAGTAATATATATTATTCTGTATATTATCTAGTATTTTTCTTTTATGTATGTCTATAAACGTAATGTATAATAAATTTGTATTTTAACATTGAAAATGTTATTTTCTCAAACATGCTCGGAAATGTATGCGTTAATATCATGAAATGAAGACATGAAGTTTCTTGTTTATGGCTCCCTACATTTCTTCTTGGCCTTACGCCAAGAAGTAATGTATGAAAACCCTAAGTAAAACCATTATTGTCCGCTACTCTAACTTTTTAAATTTGCTTACTAATATTTAACTGACAAAGGAAAAATTACATTCTGCCAACGACCACTAGACTCTGTAAGCATACTTGCGACATAAAAAAAAAACCAAATCTATGGTACTATACTTATGTGCGGTTAAACATGGTGCTCGAACGGCTTATTCAAATGGCATGTTTAAAAAATAAAAAAGGCAGCAAATTACCTATTATTTAATTGATTAGTAAATACCTTGTATTTATTTTAATTTAAATATTTCCTCATATCGTTTGAGAAGAGCACTATACAATCCTCGGCCGGAACAGGGATTGCTGGACTCGTTGTATCCGGCCTCGTCTACGACTCGGCCGTCTACTCCAAACTCGTCCAGCAATCCCTTACTTCACGGCCTCTGCACTATTACTATTTCTCAAACATGCTCGGAAATGTATGCGTTAATATCACGAAATGAAGACATGAAGTTTCTTGTTTAAGGCTCCCTACATTTCTTCTTGGCCTCAGGCCAAGAGGTAATGTATGAAAACCCTGAGCAAAACCATTATTGTCCGCTACTCTAACTTTTTAAATTTGCTTACTAATATTAAACTGACAAAGGAAAAATTACATACTGCCAACCAGCACCAGACTCTGTAAGCATACTTGCGACATAAAAAAAAAACAAAATCTATGGTAGTTACTATACTTATGTGCGGTTAAACATGGTTCTCGAACGGCTTGTTCAAATGGCATGTTTAAAAAATAAAAAAGGCGGCAAATTAACTATTATTTAATTGATTACCTTGTATTTATTTTAATTTAATTTCCCCTTTTATATTTCCTCACATCGTTTGAGAAAAGCACTACAATCCTCGGCCGGAACAGGAATTGCTGGACTCGTTGTATCCGGTCTACTCCAAACTCGTCCAGCAATCCCTTACTTCACGGCCTCTGCATTAATGTACTATTAAATCGCTTCAGTATAGCCCCCATTTCAGCATTGAAAATGTTATTTAAATCGGTTTAGTATATTAGCCCGTATAGCCCCCACTTTCAGCGAAAGTGAGACATCGCCCCTGGTCACGTGAGTTTTAGGGCTACGTGGATGATTGAGATGTCAAAAGATGCCCCTTGGCAAGGACTACAAAATGTTAAAAAAAATATTTAAAAAAATTATAATTTTTTGTAAAATCGCAAAAATGACGAAAAATTACGCATTTTTTTTGGGGTATTTTCGTACAAAAGCGGCAATATCTTGAAAACGAAAAGCGATATTGAAAAAATGAAAAAAAGGCCTCGGGGTATTGAGTTTGCCTACATTATGAAAAAATAACTGCATTTCTTACGGTCTAGGCAGGAATCGAACTCGCATTATGGCCAGGTGTGACGTAAAGGATATTTTTGTTGATTTCCCGGCGACATTTATATACGTTTGTTGAATGTCTGAATTTGACTCTTAGGAGGAAGTAATGCAGATATTCTTTATAATCGAATTCTTAAATATCGTTATGTTATCAAATATTGGCATTTTAACATTGAAAATGTTATTTAAATCGATTCAGTATATTAGCCCGTATAGCCCCCAATTTCAGCGAAAGTGAGACATCGCTCTGGTCTCGTGAGTTTTTGGGCTACATGGATGATTGAGACGTCAAAAGATGCCCCTTGGCAAGGATTACAAAATGTAAAAAAAAATATAGCTTTCTGTAAAAACGCGGGTCTTTTCGTACAAAATCGGCAATATCTTGAAAACGAAAAGCGATATCGAAAAAACGAAAAAAGCCCTCGGGGTATTGAGTTAGCCTACATTATGAAAAACCAAAAACCTCTCTATCTCTTACGGTCTAGGCAGGAAGGTGCCCTTTATGTGGCGCAATTTCAGCGCGCGCGCTCGTTTTGTTCTGCAATACGAGTGTCGCGACATTGAGTTGTTTTTGGAGTGTTTATTTGAGGTTTCTGGATTTATTTGTGAATTTAATATATATATATTTATTTATTTATGTATACATTTTAATATTAATTTGCTTATTGTTTTTAATGATTGTTATTGGAGTGTTTATTTGAGGTTTCTGTATTTATTTGTGATTAATAGACATTACGGCAGAGACCAGTAAGGAAGCCATACCGACTGAGTATGAATTAGACGGAGCGAGCCGCAGGCAAGGTCCGGCTACAATACGAGGCCAGCATGGCTATTACGTTCGAAATAAGTATAGTTCTTTACTCAAAAATTAAACAAGAAAATAAGATAAAAATATATTTAAGAAACATTAATGGTACCATTCATATTTGTGCATTTGTTAAAGGATATTAATGTTGATTTCTCGGGGGCATTTATATACGTTTGTTGAATGTCTGAATTTGACTCTTAGGAGGAAGTGAATGTACAGACATTCATAAAGTTATGTTATCAAATACTGGCAGCATTTATTTACATTCATCGCTGCTGAATATTTGTGTTTTCTTTCCTTTGTAGCCATCCGATTGTCTCTTTAACCATGCCATTAAATTTGTATAGTTCTCTATTTTAACGTTCTCTTTGTTGAGTATATCGACTGCTTTATTTGGCGCGGATGGTTGAAACAAGCCAGAATCACATTCTCTGACCAAATTATTAGCTTAATTTTCTTCCCTCCACTTAATAAATAACTCGTACTCGTAATTTTAAAATATCTGAAAATAAAAATATATTTCGACCGCTTTAGCCTAGTTGGTAGTGACCCTGCCTACGAAGCAAGAGGTCCCGGGTTCGAATCCCGGTAAGGGCATTTATTTGTGTGATGAGCACGAATATTTGTTCCTGAGTCATGGATGTTTTCTATGTATTTAAGTATTTATTTATTTAAATAAGTATGTATATCGTCGTCTAGTACCCATAGTGCAAGCTTTGCTTAGTTTGGGACTAGGTCGATTTGTGTAAGATTGTCCCGTAATTTTTTTTTTTTTTTTTTTTTATATTCATCATAAATATTGTTGCGCCGGTGGTATAAACTTCAAACTTGATTTTTCATGCTTTAGAAGCGTTTTCAGCAGGCTGAAAAGTGATTTCAGGCCGTTTCAGAGGTGGCTCTTCCACATACTAGAAGATTGAAAATTCACCCTAGTTGCCGTTGTTTTCAGGCGCCTGAAACATGTTTTCAGTCCGTTTCAGGACAGCCTCTATCAGATGGCGCGATAACCTGAAAACCCGTTTTCAGGCGTTTTCAGGACCCCTTATGGGCCTTTGAAGCACACTTCATTATATGGCGAAATTTCTCGAAGGAATGAAAGAGACAGCACTATTAGAGAGAGACATCTAGATTGAGAAGGTTCGAGAAGTGTGTGAAAGAGACAACTAGAAAGGGACAGCATATTCGGGAATATTCCAGTCTTCGGGTCGAACGAGCATCGAACAATCTAGACGCTCTGGAACATTCATGAACCGAGGGGTCGCCGTTCCTAGAATTGGACCTTGGACCGTTTATTCAAGATTTCTCCGGAATGTTCTAGTGCGAAGGGCTCCGGATATATAAGCCGCGCGCCAACGCAGCGGAGGAGAGTTTGGAATTAAACTGCGAACAGTGCGAATCTCAAAGCGAAGCGAGTGAAAAGTGCGTCATAGTGAATTGATTTATTAAGTAAGCCTTGTTAATTTGTAATTTTGTAATAAAGTTTGCATTCCTTTTAATTAGTGATCAATTAGTGTATTTTCTATCACGTTACCCACCCCGTGGACGTAACAATATCACAAACAAATTAGAGCCGGTCCCTTGATATCATTCCATTTTTTTTATAAATACTGCGTTTAATTATTTGCACTGACTTTTTTGCACGGCTGACTGTTTTGGTAAGACACCAATCAATTTTTTTAATGATAAAATGGAATTATTGATGTGTTATAACTAATGTTCATACTTTTAATTAGGACTCGCACTTTTTTTTAACAACAGTAAACAATTTCAGAAGTATACTTTAAATAAGAAAATATTTGAAATAAAATACCATTCAAGATTATTAACTATCTTTTTAAATACATATACGACCTCATTGCCCTCACATCCTTAGTTTTTCTATAGGTCTGTGACGCATGATACGTAGGTAATAGGAATTACATAGATACTTACTAACTGGACAAATATTGATTCCAAGTTTAAAATCTCGCGTTTTACTGGACACTTCTAATTTAAAGTCTTCGGTATTTTTCACTTACTGGTATTTGCGGTTTCTGTTTTTATTTGTGATTATAATATATATCGACGGGCGAACAATATTTAAAACAAATACTGAAATACGTTATATACTGTAATATGTGTTTCTGTTTTTATTTCTGATTATAATATATGTCGACGCGCGAACAATATTTAAAACAAACACTGAAATACGTAATATACTGTAATATGTGTTTCTGTTTTTATTTGTGATTATAATATATGTCGACGCGCCAACAATATTTAAAACAAACACTGAAATACGTAATATACTGTAATATGTGTTTCTGTTTTTATTTGTGATTATAATATATGTCGACGCGCGAACAATATTTAAAACAAACACTGAAATACGTAATATACTGTAATATGTGTTTCTGTTTTTATTTGTGATTATAATATATGTCGACGCGCGAACAATATTTAAAACAAACACTGAAATACGTAATATACTGTAATATGTGTTATCTATAGTTACATTCGTATTATACTTTGGCAAAAAACTAAAGGAATGTTAGAGACCATCATAAGTGTGGTTTTTTGGACAAATAGTCTGTGTCAAGTGGTTGTTTATGGCGACGGATACCCTTGTGGGTCTGGATGTGTTCTCGATTGTGAAGCGAGCGGTAGAGACTCATAAATTGCATAATAATTGTTAACATCTCAAAAGGATATTAGTCATGAATCAATAGTAAGTATATTGTTTAAATAAGTTGAGACCATGAAAAAGATGGGACTTTATTGTTCATCCCTATGAACCTTGTTCGTAAGCGACCCTTCGCTTACGAACAATATTACAAATAATGGTCTATGAAAAGGGTGGCACAGAGGCTAATATTTTCTTCATAACGCAATCGACAATGAGTAAATTTTGTTTCGTTGAATTCATTAAATTCATTTTCAATGTACCAGAAGGTCGTGAAAGGCACGAGATATGTAAATTTTTTTCTTCATATTATCTTAACATATATTATCATACTTTTTTCTTTTGCGCCTTTTTTGATTCTCTGTTTAGCCCAATGTTTAGCTGGTAGAGAATGCCATTTGGCATTAAGTTCGCCATTTGTACATAATGTACATTACTGTGTCTTGTGCAATAAAGTTTAAATAAATAAATAAATTATACACTAACAGACAAATGACCACTTTTCGATTGCTATAGTTCAGGGTTGGCAATCTTTTAATAACCAAGGACCATATAGTCGCTAACGAAGTTGACGCGGGCCGCACTTCTTCATATTTTGTGACTGGGCTCACGTTGAACGAAATTTAGTCACTGAATCATTATCAGATTCACTCAATTGCATATTTATGAAACGGTACACGTCGTTTTTGCTTTTGAGTAGTCCAGGTACTGAATTCAGTTACTGATTCCGACTGTGTGAGGCCGGCCTAACAGGCAAGTTCAAAATTCTGAATATAACGACCTTTACATACAAAACAGCTAGGGAGGCTCGCGGGCCGCAAGCATGGGGCTGGCTGGCGGCCCGCATGCGGCCCGCGGGCCGCCGGTTGCCGACCGCTGCTATAGTTGAACCATTTCGGCTTTCTAAAAGAATAGTTTCAGTTTATTGAACCTGGTTTTTAGATACGTCTTATCGCCTGTAACCAATTAAATAAGTACGAGTATGTATGTATTGTTTCTGTATGTAGCAATATAATCGAATCTGGTAAGTCGATTTTCACCCTAGCATTAGTCGTATCCATTTTAAACTTGGCAAGTATGTAAAATATAGGAAGGATATTAGTTTAAAGAGAAAGAAACATAATTTACTTTAAAAACAAAGTTTTAACCGACTTCAATTTAGTACTCCGCCAAGCCACGAGAACATTTCTTTTCCAATTTACCTCATGAACTGATTTCCGAGAGCAAATGCGTTGATTATTATAGAAAAAAACCCAATTGCTGTATGTGACCCGATAATATTTGAGGAATTCCGTCAATTCCACAAGGATCACCCTTGGCACTTCATTAGTTGCTATTTCAACGGAATCTTATCAGAATCTGTGATATACTTTTGTACTTTTAAGTATATAATTGAGGAATTCCATAAGTCATCTGTGGTCTTCATCATCAATTCCACTCCACCAATTTATGATTTCCGGATGTAAATACACGAGTTATAATAGAAAATACCAAAATCACTACACGCGTGCCTAATATAATTGAGGAGTTCCCTCAATTCCTCATGGATCCCATCATCCAATTGAATTTTCAAAAAAATGGGACCCACCTGGAAACATATACTTACCAACAAAAAAAAAAATTATGAATCGGCTCATCAATGACGGAGTTCTGAGGTAACAAACATTGAAAAAAAATACAACCGAATTGAGAACCTCCTTTTTTTTGAAGTCGGTTAAAAAGAAAGGCTGGACGGACTATATTTATGGGAAGAGTCTGACGCGAACGGGCGATATAGCTCGTAGTTCGTCCATTAATTACTGCTAAAATTTGTATGCCTAACGGCCCAGCATAGTGGTTCTAAAAACTATTATTTAAGATCCTTATGTACTTAGTTACTTACCTATGTTGTACAAATAAATCATTTTCATTTTCGTTTTCATTTTCATTTTTTTCATTTCCATAGCTTGGTAATGGGTCACTGTATGCGTCCCATGACACGGACAAGGACAGCGTCTGCTTGGTATTCCCCTTGCATTTCAAGATGGTCGAAAGCCTATACGTAATGGCTATGTGATATTTCTGCTCCAACCACGCCTCCCACGTGCAGCATAGTCCCTTTAGCAGGGAAGACATCATCATTATCATCATTATCAGCCGAAAGACGTCCACTGCTGCACCTAGGGCTCCCCCAAAGAGTGCTAATGTGACCGGTCCTGCGCCACCGGCAATTAGCGGACTCCCGCGACCTTTACCAGGTCAGCAGTCCAGTAAAGACATATAGTTTAAATTATTTGTACTGAGCTCATGAATAGCGTTTGTTTATGTGGCGCTAACCTTTTTCTTGCAAAAAATGGTACGCGTCCGACCACACAGTCATATTGTTAGACTTGAATGCTATTGTTCTGAAGATAAGGATCAGTCCAGTTCAGAAAATCTCAACTATACACAAGTGTTGTAAATGCTATTGTCCTCTTAAATCATTTTAGACCTATTCAACAAGGAATAAGGTTGAAAATTCAATATCCACGCAATGTAGTTCTAACCTTTTTTGTAAATAACTGGTTGTCGGTTACGAGAACAAAAGCAGATAATAGGATTGTATTAGACACAATGCCATTGTGAATGCAGGTAAGTGGATGAACTTAGTTTAGAAAATTTCAACTATACCTACATAATAATATAATACCGAATGTATTTTGTTTTCTGTAACATACATATCTTAATCATGGTCACGGGAACTAACTCTGCATATCTAAAACGAACTATGGACAACTAATAAAGTATACAAACCACAGTGTTAGATAAATAAAATGAAACTTCAGCAAGTTATTTATAAAAGGTGAGCGTACCGAAGAAAAATATTTACTTTTACGTTAGATAGATTTTATCAAAATAGAGCAACCTCGCTCGGCCCACAGTGACTGTGCAGTTCTTTGAAATATTATCTAGACTAACTACTAACAGTACTAACTCACTCGACTCATCTAGACATGGCTCTTATTGTCGACTAGAGTCGTAGAGAATAAACCATGGAATAGTGTGTAACAATATAAATATAGACCCATATGATATAAAAAGGGTAGGTAATTAAAAAAGAATCTCCAATCCAATCATTCACCAAATGCATCAATAATATCATAAACAGTCTTAAACAATGTAATAACATATAAGCTACATTCATAGTAAGTTAACAATACATTCCAAAGTATATAATAGTCCCAGACTATTCTTTGGAATGTATTGTGTAAGAACCAAAGTTCGCCCTCCTCCTCCTCCTACCTCCCGGAACCTAATACCTCGCGGAACGGATCTTAAAACATTAGTCAAATAAAAAAAAATTAAGACTGAAGTCGTAGCCTTTACCGTGTGCGTAATAATAAGTGTCATAGGAATTGATGGCGCATCAGTTAAGCACTAGTTACGATTTTGTTGACAACACTGATTGGTCACAGGGTTCCAAAAGAAGAAGTAAGACAAAGGTGGATGGGCTGAGTGAGACACCTTCTTAGCCACGCTCTACAAATTCTACATCTTAGCTAAAAAGTAGGTATAGCTTTTTTAACCGACGAAAAAAACGGAGGAGGTTCTCAAGTCAACGCGTATATATATATTTTTATGTATTGTATGACCACACATAACTTTTTACAGAGTAGTCCGATTTTGATAATTCTTTTTTTATTAGAAAGGGTATACCTCGAAGTTGGCCCCACATAAATAAATAAAAATTTCAACCCTAAGGGTAGGAAAACAGGGGATGATATATTGTTCACTTACTGATTGAAATTTATGACCACGCATGTGTTGCGTGTGTTGTGTTGTCGTGTGAAAAACCTCACGATAAATGAGCTTTAGACCGGTCAGTTTCTTGTGTGTAGACCTCTCAGTCTCTGCATTTCTGCTAAAGCTCGTTCATCGTGAGGTCTGTGTAATACCTTATTTGCATGTAACTAGTAATTAAGTTAGTAATTAGCTAAAGCAAGCCACAGAAAATTGAAAAATAAAAACTTTTTAACAAAAAAATTAAACCGCCTTAAAAAAACTGAAAAGACAAAAAATAATAAACCTTTTTTATTTAGTTTAATAACTAAGTTCTTAAACTATTGTAAGTATACCTAAGTATATATTTTTGTAATTATTTTGAGTTTTTAATTAACTAACCTTAATAACTAATTTCTTAAATTAATCTAAGTGTACCTAAGTAATTTTGAGTCGGCGCCAAACAATCAATGAACAAAGATTACTCCAAACAAGTACAAGTTACACCAAATCAAATCTTTGTTCATTGATTGTTTGGCGACGAAAAACTCAAAATAATTACAAAAATATATACTTAGGTATACTTACAATAGTTTAAGAACTTAGTTATTAAACTAAATAAAAAGGTTTATTATTTTTTGCTTTTCAGTTTTTTTTCGGCGGTTAAATTTTTTTGTTATTTTTTTTTTTACATCACTTAGACTCCCGCGCGTGCATACGGTATTAATAAACGTGATGGGTCTTTACTTTTTAGCCAAGATCTACAATTTGTAGAGCGTGGCTGGTAGAGTTAAGCCGTGTGCAGTAGGAAGCTTGGCGCTAATTACGATCTGATCTCTTTTTGACGCTGAAAGCTATATGAGCTATGGGGTCTTGGCAATCACTTTACATGTAATGTTTTTATTGGGATCTCATACCTTTTTGCAAGGTAATTTCTAAAGAAGTGAATGGGAAAACCCACAAAAACTTACATCCCCTAATTTAAAGGGTGTGAGGAGCCTTGAAATATGTATTTTATTATGTGTAACAAGGAGCCCCTATATAAATTTTCAGCCCCTAGCATCAACATTTGCGGAAGTCTCATATAAAATTCCATCCCCTAGTTAACCCCTTAGGGTTGGGGGGGTAGAAGTTCCAATTTTTTGGTGTTTTTTGTTGATTGTGTACTAATACTAGCTTACATACCAAATTTCAGCTTTCTAGGACTTCAGGAAGTACCCTAAAGGTTTTGATAACTGCATACAGCTGCGAAAAAAATCAAAGGTGCATGTAAAATCCCCAACACGCACCGAGCCAGCGCGCAGCGTGGGAACTACTGCCAATTCTCTCTCATCCATAAGAGGCCTCTGCCCAGCAGTAGGGTGGGACGTACTACTACGCTGACTATGTTACAAGTATCAATAAGTTGGCAACCCTAAGCTTGGCAACTATCGATAGTGTATTTATAGGTACTCGAATACATCACAAACGTGCAGTGTAAGTGATAAACTCAAAAACAGATGCAATTTAAACGTAACGGACACTCTGTGGGTTAACATAGAAGGTTGCCTAATCGGAATAAGTTTGGATAAACACTGAATGTTTTGTTAACCCTTCATGTAGCAAAATTTGTCAAATTCATAAAATAGGAACTAAGTTACAAAATGTTATGACAAGGGGTTCCGGGTTCGGGTTCGTCTTTGAGGCCGATTATAGCGCGACATGTTTTGAAACTCTCGAACCAATATCTGGGCCTTAATCGATTAAGGACCAGACGTATTGGTTCGAAACATGTCAAACATAAACGAACTAAATAATACGTTTATTTTAGCAAACGCGATATCTTATGGATGTAAGAAGGGGTGCTGTCAATTAAGATAGCTAAAGTTTTTTATTCTTATATTTAGGCAATGCCTAATAGGCATATTGAGCCAAGTCTTTTTTATCTTGGTTCGAGAGAATCATTTTAATTAAAGATGATTTCTGTTTTTTGATTTTTTTTCTTGTGTGTGTGTGTATAGTTGTGCGTGTGTGTATGTAGTTGTATAGGTATGATTGTCGGTGGCACCAAAAAAACGGATGAATCGATTTAAGTGCGTTTTGTAATCGAAAACGTTGACTATCGAGACGGTTCTAAGTCATGTGTGTTATGTTATCTTTATGAGTAATAAAGATCTTTGAACCTATGTTGTTTTCTGTGTATAGATAGATGGAATCGTGCTACAGAAAACAATTTAGCAACAACAAACCAGCGAAACAATATATACTCTAATTTTGTAACCAACTTGTCGCTTCGGACGTGACTGTTTTACAACACGCTGACTTAACCGAGGATTACTTTTCGACTAGTTTGTCGTTATCAGCTGCGATTTTCTGTTAAACATACACGTGCCCAAGGTCCGTGGAAAATTTACAGCGTAACCTTTCAAGATACAGATATCCAACAAAGATGTGCGAAACAGTGGTTCCATTGTATATTACTGCCAGCCTAACTCAGTAGCTGGTGTGCTATTGCTATCTGTTGTCTATTGTTGTAACTTGACTTTTTGACTAAGTAAATATGCGCTGTGGCCTGGCACAGTCGATCCTCAGGTGGTCTTGAGTGGGTGCAGACCGGGAACCATCAAAACCCACCCCGCATTTAATGGGATACCAGAACTAAGTGGCAGTGGGCACATTGCACGCAGAAGCGATGTCCGTTGGGGCGGAAAGGTTCTCGATTGGCGATCACGTACGGAAGACGCAGCGTGGTTAGATGACATGACAAGGTGGACTGATGACCTAGTAAAGGTTGCGGGAGTCCGCTGGATGCGGGAGGCGGGGGACCGGTCACTTTGGCACTGTTTGGGGGAGGCCTATGTCCAGCAGTGGACGTCTTTCGGCTGATATGATGATGAATGCAAATCGATTAGATGCTACTAATATTATAAATGCGAAAGTTTGGATGTTTGTTACTCAATCACGCTTAAACGGCTCAACCGAGTTGAATGAAATTTTGCACGAAGATAGAAATATAGCCTGGATTTAAATATGGGATAGTTTTTTATCCCGGGTTATGCAGACGAAGTCGCGGGCGGAAGCTAGTATCATATATTACAAATCTTGGAATAAAAGCAGTGTGCATAATAGTATCGACCATCGCTTGTAACTCGCACTATCAACGTATTGGATTGGAATGGCGCCGCGCCGATCAAATGATTACACACGTAAAAAGGTTGCCATAAGCACTATCAGGCCCGTTACAGATAGCTTTGCCCTATAAAGTTATTGCTTTTAGTTTTTATGTTCGCCAATAACCCTCTACCCAGTCTATAACCCGGTTACAACATCTGAATCTGCGCACTTCGTCGTGTGATGCGTTACATCGGCGCTTTGGGTACAGTGTCAAGCGCGCATTGCGAGCGCGGTGAGGGTAAAAGGGAAGCGGAACGGGCGTTGCATTCCGGGGAGGTTGTATAGACAGTTGTAATGACCAGACGGATAATCACGTAACGTTTTGAACGCGCGTTAGGTAGTTCCAACTGTAAAAAATCCTTATAAAAATTGTCTTTTAGATCTGCCTAACGTTTGTACGTACAATGCGTTACATGATCGACCTGCTGTACTACGTCACAAAGAAAAATTGCTCTAACAAACCCGATGTTTGACAGCTAAAAAATCTTAACTATGCTATCTCGTTCTACCGCATAGCACGTGCTCTTTCGTCTAGTTAGGGTCATCACATTTGCGTGTCATTGTCCTAGACAGTCCTAGTACAACGCCGGCCGTTCGCGGTAAGTACCATCTGTGCCCACTAGACCTATCATACCATGACCGTAACCGTACTGTCACATGCAATAAAATATTCTTTGTATGAGGCATTATGAGATGACGCCCACTAGACCGTTCCGGCACCGGCACTTTTAATACACAGAATATTTTTTTGCCTGACACGTTCATAGTACGGTCATGGTATGGATACGGTGCACACAGTGTCACTGTCAATCGCCTCCGGGGCGTGCAAGAGCGGAGTTCAGCCGAAGCGGCGCCCTCGCCCCTGGCCCCCTGCACGAGCTTTCATGCGTGCATGTCTATTTCTAACTAGAACATTTAGACAGAGACGCACAGGCTATCAGCCGTGCTTTGCAGGCCTGTAGAGGCCGCGCTCGGATCTCTCGCTCCCACGTTTAGCGTACCGCTGGCTGCTGGAAATAGTAACCGAGCTGTAAGATATCCGTACCCTACACGGGTATCATAAAGGTACTAGTTGGAACCCGATCGGAGACAGAAGACGACGTGTCGTAGCGACACTACCTGCACGGCTATCATGCGATATCCGTCTCTTTCGTATTAGAACACATAGTACAAGAGATATAGTGCGAGAAAAATCGAGGGTATATCGCGGCCGTCGCATGATAGACGTGCTGTTTCTATGTATTTCTATGACGGTGACGTATGTCGCTAGCTACGAAAAGTATTTCATAGAAATACATAGAGACACGACGGCTGCTGCTGCAGCTGTCTGTGGTCGAGTTCCAAATTGTACCTTAAGGATGAGTATCCTCCAGAGTTGTGCCAGGTAGCGAAGAAAAAATGCACCAATAGGAAGCTATGCGCGAGCGCGCAACGTAATATATTGGTGGATTTTTCATCCCTCACCGCCTCGCTCCCTCGCACAGCTCCACTCTGGTATAGATACTCATCGCCTCGCACCTGAACGGAATTCAGTCACTGAATCATAATCGGAATCAATGAAGAGCAAATAAAATGCCACATTTTGTGCAGAATTTCTACCAAACGGTGTTCCTTTTTTAGGGTTCGGTAGTCAATAAGGAACCGTCACATTCGCCATGTCCGTCTGACCGTCCGTTCGTCCGTCCGTCTGTCCGTCCGTCTTCGGCTTAGCTCAGTAACCATTACTACTAGAAAACTGTAATTCGGCACGGGTATATAAATCAATGACGCCGACAAAAAAGAAGAACAAAATCTTGAAAAAAAAATGGTTATCTTTGGAAAGCTTGGTCAAAAATATTATGGGTAACGACTAAACTTAACGATTTTTCAAATTAGTGATTTGTTTGCGAGATATTGGGCTTTAAAGCTTTTAAAATGTTTGTTCGAGTCATGCCCCCGCCCCGCGCCGGCTAAATGGCTGCTACTGGGAATGTGAAAAAAAATCGTGGTAGTAGTACATATAATGAATTTAAAAGGAAAAGTATCACGGCTAATTAGGCATAACTACTTAGTTACCGAGTAGTAGTCTACCAACTTAAAATGTACTTAGAAAGGCCAACTTATGTACAAATTCGGCTGACGCAACTGCACCATTTAGTTGGAGCGCGCGTGTCGATGTAACTAAGACAGACAGGCAACTATGGAACCCTACACTGCGCGTGGCCCGACACGCACTTGGCCGATTTTTATTTTGCTCTTGAGTGGTCCAGATACTGAATTCAGTGACTGATTCCGACCGTGTGATACCGGCCTAAGCGTGCACGCGACAAATATACGAGAGTACTGCACCTTTCTGGCGCCTTTTCTCTAGCTCTTGTGCTAGCCATATTAAAAAAGACATACTAATATACCTATGTAAGTAGTGTACTTGAATAGGAAATGTATCTATATACATTTCCTATTCAAGTATGTACCGCAGCGAACATATTTCAACCCGACTAGCTAATAAAACGTAAGAGCATGGACCACGAATCAATTTTATTCACCCTTGAAGCATTTTTAACCGGTTTTTATGGCGATTTTACGAGTTATCGATCGTCAAAAATTTTCCGCTACCATGTTTTCCGCGTGTTACCGTCGTTACCGATGATATCGGTCAGTGACTACTGTTACTAGCATAAATTATTTAATAACACGTTCATTGAATATTTATTCGTTGAGAGGAGAATGAGACATTAAACTCTCGCATATTTAAATAGTAGGTACATTACTGCAGAGGCCAGGAAAATAGGCATTGCCGGCTATGTAGATTTGTAGATATATATATATATAGACGGACGAGCGTAGCGAGGCCGCAAATAGGAATACGAGGCTGGCAATCCCTGTTCACGTCGAGGAATGTATAAGTGCTTGTCTCAAGCATTTAATGAAATAAATATTTAACACCAGGTTTTTTTAAATGAACATCCCGATGTTGGGTCACGAATTGATACTGAAACAAAATATGGCAGCTTTGCAGGCCTAGGCCACCAATTTTATATGAAGTTCCATTACGGATCTCTCGTCTCGTTGCGCCCGAAACGTGATACTTCGAGGCATATTATAAAGAACACAACGTCAATATTTAATTGCATGTTTGAGATTGCATTTAATATTGTTATTAACTTTTAGCATTTGCATGCCCAGCAGCTGGCAGAATACAATGTACGAATTTTATTTTTATCAACATCCGCTTGACTGTATTCTAGCAAATAAGTTTATTTTGATTTGATTTGATTTGAGAAAAATACATTTGCCCGCGATTTCGTCTGCGTGGAAGTCCACACAAACTTCCACCCCCTATTTCCCCCCCTTAGGAGACAATTCCGGGATAAAAACTATATCATTTCATTCCCTTGTATTCAAACTACCTCCATTACAAATTTAATCTTAATTAGTTCAGCGGTTTTATATAGCGTGAAAAGGCAACAGACAGACAGAGTTAGTTTCGCATTTAAAATATTACAAGGTATGGAAGTATGGTCTTACACGGGTCTGTGATAAATTTATTTACCTTTATTTCTACCGTTTTGACACGGGTTGCACCGGCCAAGTCGTCTGAGATCACGGGCGGTGCAACCCCATCAGAAACAAAAGGGAAATAAATTTATTCTTTGCACAGCGGAGTCATCTCACTGATACAAAGAGCAGAAACTTGTTTTATTTACAACGATTTTTTTTTAATAATAAATATTAGGGGACAATCTTACACAAATCGACCTAGTCCCGAACTTAGCAAAAAAAGATAAATAAATACTTCAATAAACATAGAAAACACCCATGACTCAGGAACAAATATTCGTGCCCATCACACAAATAAATGCCCTTACCGGGATTTGAACCCAGGACCCCTTGCTTCGTAGGCAGGGTCACTACCAACTAGGCTAAAGCGGTCGTCGAATATTGATCACAAACACGCTAAACAAAATGCTCAACCTATAAGACCGTAAAACATGATGTTGCTTCAATTAAAATTCTTGCTCGTAAAGATCGCGAGCTTTCTCAATAATTTCCCTTTAAGCTAAAGCGTTTAGTCTGAAACAGCTTTTGTTGAACAAATGGAAATTAAAATGGATGTGGAATTTCTCACATAATAGGCTTCTTTGGCGAATAAAACACTATAAGCTCGGATATAAACGGGTATTGATAAATGGAGCCTCCTTTGTCTGCCTCAGGCATCGTTCTACCGGCTACAATCAACATCATTGCAATGCGTTTATTTTTATCCAATACCTTAATAATGTTTTTTTTCTTCAAACCACAAGTCCATTTAGCGGTTGAACCAGACGGCGCCGGCTAGTCAGCACAGCGCGCTGCGCAACGCATTGTAGTCTTAGCCCGCGAGCTAGCAACAGATTTTCGTGACCAATCGAACCCCGTGCGATAACTTGTGAGAAGGTTGAGAATGTTGTATCATGAAGCCCCGTGGACGTCAGCTGCGGCTCCGTCGTTGGGTTGAACAGCAGCGGCCGCCCAAACACGAAAAAAATAATTGCCATTTACCCTCAATTAATTTTATCATCAAATGATAGTTAATCCAATATCATGACTAAAAATTATCTTCAGTTGACTGCTGGAAAACCCGTCAGCTGGTCGCATGAAAATGTTAAAATATAGTCCTACTATAAACGCGCGGTTAAAGCGACGGCGCGATACTTTGCTATGTACTTTTAAACAGATTAACGCCTAAAAGTGCATGGGCTGCTGCTGGTCACCCCACCAACGGAGCCGCAACTGACGTCCACGTCCAAAGACCATCGGCTCTACGTGCAATGTGGCCAAACCAAGTATTCATCCTTATCAACACATGCGAATTACATGGCCCTTACCGTGATTCTAACCCGGGACCGCCGGCTGAAAAAATGGTCGTCAAAATATAAATGTCTCCAGTACACAAGATCTGAACTAACCTGTTTAGGAGTCTGAAAATCCTTCTCCTTATACGCTGAATAAGACGTATACCATATAGTATGTATAGGTGCCTCGGTAGGTATACCTAATGACGTCATCTTGTTCGCATCTCCGTCTTAAATAGCACTCCACTTATAGTTATCTCCACTTTGCTAATTAAAAATAATATTTTGCCACCCGTCCAAATTTTTTAAACACTAGGATATTTCTAATAAAACTTGTCTTTCCAAAAGAAATTGTCAAGCACAAGTCAGAAGACACCAGCTGTTATCTAGGATTAAACTATTTACTGTACGTAATTCATTATTTCATTACATTAAAAACCATTGAAAACCACTAAAGCTAAATTGAAAGTACTACGTCTTAAATTTCACTTGAACATGACAATTAGAAATGGATATTGGAACGCAATAGCTTCGACCTATTGCGTTCTAAAATTTCAAAATTGGAACGATTGAAACTCAACGCGCAGACGTCACGATTTACACTGGCTACCGTTAACAAAATACATCTAACAGGTAGCTCGACGATGTAACCTTATCAGGCGGTATAATTGTTACGAAAACTGTTTAATAGGTTGATGTTAGGGCTGAGATAAGGGCTACCAGAGTGATCTCCAGTGCCGAGGATTTCTGAAAAAGGAGTGAGAGAGCTTTAATAAAAGGTCGGCGATGTATATGTGACAGCCCAGGGCTGTTATTCTTTACGCGCTCATGCTCCTCAACACACGCGTCATGCGTAACGAAACTGGACCTGCGCTTAGTTACTACGAATCGCGGCGTGAAGATATACCCACAATATTCCATGTAAAAAATAGGCCAAGTCTTGAAACTCTTCCACCGTAAAAAGTTGTGGATTATTACATAGAGCCAAGTCTGGCATTCTTATTAAAATCTTTATTTGCTGGCTCAATAAAGTTCGGCAACTTGCGAATCACACATTACTTACTGCATTTATTAATTTTTGCATACCTAAAACTATGTAGTATTGTGCGATTGCCAAGTTACTTGCTACATTTACTTGCAACTAATGGGTAGTATTTGCAAGCGTTTTGTTAGTGTAGACCGTAGCGAGCCCGCTGGGCGAACAGTTTAATGTAGTTAGTTAACTTGACCACTTTACGCGCAAATAAACTCCGAAGTGGTTGGTTATAGCGGCTATGATAAGCCAGCCGTAATTTGTCGAGCAAAACTAGTTCATAAAGCACTTTAATTGTATGTAATTACTTATACAGTTCATGAAATTGTTCGTTTTTTTAACTGGAACGATAGAGTTCATACATTATTTTGATGTGGTGGTGGTGGTGCTAACCCTTTCTTTGGCAAAAAAATGGCACCCGCCCATCACCCAAAACCATTGTTTTAATAAAAGGCTTTGTGTTGAACATAAGTGGAAAGGCCCACTTCAAATAATGAAAACTATATAAATAGATAAATTTTCTGTTTGTTGTAAGAATCATTCAATCATATTATCATCCTCCTTGAGTATTTCCCAATTTTAAATGAGTCGAGTCCGCTTTAGCACCGAATCCCAAGAGTTGGCGTAGCCATCAGTTTTTCGAAAGCGATTGCCAGACTAGCCCTTGTGGGATCAGAGAGAGTCAACGATAATATGGGCATAGGAAATGAAAATATAAACATTCTGCCGAATCCTAGGTATTCAATTTATTTAATAGTATGGGATTGAAAACAGAAACATAATAAGTACAACTATAAATAAATAAATAAAAATACCTAAAGAAAACAAAGCCGTTAATAGACATGAAACCTCCAAGATTTGGAAATAATTACTTACTTTAGATTGTGCATAAAGGTCAGGCCAGGTTCAGGGAAAGGGCAAAGGGCAGGTCGTATACATTTTAGAATTTTGAGGTTATTTTTGTATAAGCTTTTGGTACAACAGGTGGTTTGTAGAGATAGGTTAATTGGTATAAAATCGTACGTTGACCTACCTCCGGGCGGACAATAATGCCTGGGTTAGTGTTTATGGTTAACATAGTCCGTTGTAATGGTTTGAAAATATTGTACACACAAGAACAATAATACTAATGTAAGCTTTCTCCATTTTTACACATTTAAACAGGAACCGCACGCGCTTTGGCGACAGAAATTTGTTTTTGGCATGTCCCTTCAACCCCTTTGAGACCCCACTCACCCGAAATCAAGTTAATTATAATTAAACATAATTCCCCGTTTAGTTAAAATAAACCCCCTAACAAGGTTACCTCGCCGCGCCTTATCAAGGAGCCAGTAAATAAAGGGAGCAATCAAACAATGTTTGATCAGGCGACGTTTACAGTCGTAGACGCATGTTTGTGCAGGGCTTACGCGAATGACGGTTGTCGCCTCGTAGCTTTTTTTAAATTAACGTATTTAAAACCGACTAATTTTTCTAATAAATTTTCTCTACACTCCTCTCCTGTATTTTGTACTAGCTTCCGCCCGCGACTTCGTCTGCGTGGACCCGGGATAGAGACAGGTATCTAAATTCAAACGTAATAATTGCCGGTACCAGCACGGTTGGCACAAGATGGCGCGCGAGCTTGGTTTTGGAAAGAGATTTGTGATATAAACTGTCTGTCATCAGGATCAAAATTGCAGTCATTTTCCTCATAGTCTCATTTAAGTATGCCATAAGAGCAGGTGATAAATACCGCAATTTCCACAAGTCAGCTCATCTCGGAACGTCCGCGGCGCCGTTAAGTAAATAACACTGCTTATAGTCCGGGAGCCGAGGTTCAATTATGCAACTAAGAAGTAACAATGTAATTCAAATTCCATATCAATGTCAGTGCGTCTCGCACACACGCCAGGACGGATTATATATAACTACGGACTACTTGTAGCAAGCCAACTGCCAACCGGTAAACGTTTAATTACCTCTCAAACGAAAGAACTCTTCTAAAGAAATACGATGTCGGCTAATTAAGAACTGGCACCTGACTCTACTCCACCCACAAGAGCCAAGCTCGTGAATAAGTATGAATAAGTATCATCATCAACATCATAATCAGCCGAAGGATGTCCACTGCTTGACATAGGCCTCCCCCAAAGAGTGCCACAATGACCGGTCCTGGGTCACCCGCATCGTGGATGGCGCAGGTTTACCGGAAGGGCAAGGTGGACTGATGACCTGGTAAGGGTCGCGGGAGTCGGCTGGAATAAGTAGCTATACATAGCATATTACCTATAGTTAATATGTCCATGTGAGCATAGTATACACTCAGTTTGAATGACAGTTTAAATTGATAATCAATTCGCAGTTTAAAGTTAAGCTAAGAATTAAAGGCATGGCATTTTTTCAATGAATATGCTTTTGAAAGAACCTACGAGATTCGCTTTATTACTTCGTAAAGTCAATCACAGACACACAAACTAAACTTGCCAAAAAAAATCTGTCGACGCTTGTAACTATGTTGGTTTTATTTAATGCAACTCTCTCGTGGGCTATAAATAACCAATGGCATAGAACAAAAGGGCTTCAAATTACAATGCAGCATGCAATTTTAAACTCAATAAAGACGACTTAAGGTATAAAATGCAACGTAGTATTCGGCTGACAGTTGTTAAAGCCCGACATACATCAAGTGCAGCGCCGTTCGGTAGTTAGTGGGAAAAATGAGCATTGTGACGTTATAAAATTTCATTTAGAAAATGTTTTCCAGTCTTTTGTTTACGGCACGCGGCTAGACGTAAGTAAGGCCCATCTAGCATTGTACAAATTACGGAACGTTTTCGAAAGATAGAAATAATCTCAGAATATTAGGTCCACAATATTCTGAGATTATTTCTATCTTTCGAGAGATCCAGAGTCTCGACCAGAAACACAACACCACATGCGCACAGACAAGGTAAATCCACACTAATATTATAAATGCGAAACCGTCTCTGTCTCTCTGTAACATCAGCACCCACTGAACCGATTTAGATGAAATTTGGTATAGAAACAGTTTGAGCCCCGGGGACGGACATAGGATCATTTTTATACCGGAAATCATCTCCTAAAGGGGTGCAATGGGGGGTGGAAGTTTGTACGGACAGAGTCGCGGGCAGAAGCTAGTATAATATATATCTAAAGCGGTATCTCGTCTCAACTAGCGTCGCTTAGGACTTTTCTACACCTGCGCCCTTTTTAAAACCAGTTCTACGAGGTGCACAGGCGGCATGCGGACTGATGTACCGCCGGCTTGCATCAGGGGTTTACACTCAACATTAATCCCTCCCCATTACTTAGCTAGCAAATAAAAAATAATCTCTCTGTCTGTCTGTAACATCAGCACCCACTGAACCGATTTAGATGAAATTTGGTATAGAAACAGTTTGAGCCCCGGGGACGGACATAGGATCATTTTTATACCGGAAATCATCTCCTAAAGGGGTGCAATGGGGGGTGGAAGTTTGTACGGACAGAGTCGCGGGCAGAAGCTAGTATAATATATATCTAAAGCGGTATCTCGTCTCAACTAGCGTCGCTTAGGACTTTTCTACACCTGCGCCCTTTTTAAAACCAGTTCTACGAGGTGCACAGGCGGCATGCGGACTGATGTACCGCCGGCTTGCATCAGGGGTGTACACTCAACATTAATCCCTCCCCATTACTTAGCTAGCAAATAAAGAATAATCTCTCTGTCTGTCTGTAACATCAGCACCCACTGAACCGATTTAGATGAAATTTGGTATAGAAACAGTTTGAGCCCCGGGGACGGACATAGGATCATTTTTATACCGGAAATCATCTCCTAAAGGGGTGCAATGGGGGGTGGGAGTTTGTACGGACAGAGTCGCGGGCAGAAGCTAGTATAATATATATCTAAAGCGGTATCTCGTCTCAACTAGCGTCGCTTAGGAATTTTCTACACCTGCGCCCTTTTTAAAACCAGTTCTACGAGGTGCACAGGCGGCATGCGGACTGATGTACCGCCGGCTTGCATCAGGGGTGTACACTCAACATTAATCCCTCCCCATTACTTAGCTAGCAAATAAAGAATAATCTCTCTGTCTGTCTGTAACATCAGCACCCACTGAACCGATTTAGATGAAATTTGGTATAGAAACAGTTTGAGCCCCGGGGACGGACATAGGATCATTTTTATACCGGAAATCATCTCCTAAAGGGGTGCAATGGGGGGTGGGAGTTTGTACGGACAGAGTCGCGGGCAGAAGCTAGTATAATATATATCTAAAGCGGTATCTCGTCTCAACTAGCGTCGCTTAGGAATTTTCTACACCTGCGCCCTTTTTAAAACCAGTTCTACGAGGTGCACAGGTGGCATGCGGACTGATGTACCGCCGGCTTGCATCAGGGGTGTACACTCAACATTAATCCCTCCCCATTACTTAGCTAGCAAATAAAGAATAATCTCTCTGTCTGTCTGTAACATCAGCACCCACTGAACCGATTTAGATGAAATTTGGTATAGAAACAGTTTGAGCCCCGGGGACGGACATAGGATCATTTTTATACCGGAAATCATCTCCTAAAGGGGTGCAATGGGGGGTGGGAGTTTGTACGGACAGAGTCGCGGGCAGAAGCTAGTATAATATATATCTAAAGCGGTATCTCGTCTCAACTAGCGTCGCTTAGGACTTTTCTACACCTGCGCCCTTTTTAAAACCAGTTCTACGAGGTGCACAGGCGGCATGCGGACTGATGTACCGCCGGCTTGCATCAGGGGTGTACACTCAACATTAATCCCTCCCCATTACTTAGCTAGCAAATAAAGAATAATAAGAATGCCCGAGACTTGGTTCTACCAAAATATCTCACAACTCTTTGCGGTAGAAGAGTTTCTAGAGGAATATATTTTAATTTCGTGTCAATTAAAGAGATATTTCATCTAACCAGGTCGTACCAATTAGCGAAGTTCAAAAAAATGTGGTCTCATTAATGGAGGTCCTCAATAACAGAGGTTGTAATACTGCAAAAGCCACCATTTCCTTCTAGTGGTGGGTATACCCACTACCTACCCTTATCGGCGCGGTAAGAATGCGGTATTGCATGCGCACCGCGCCATATAATACGGCGCAATTTGAAATTATACCAACAAGTAAGGAAATCTGGACAGTAAGCGGTTAACTACAAAATATCACACTCCGATACCGCCCCGCCGAACGCGGAGGAAGCCTTAGGTGTTTATATAAGCAAGGGGCGATCAACGGCGCCGGGCCGGAGTACACGCGCAAACACAAACATAATATTACTAATAAGGCGTCATCACACATCACAGCTGACAGCACGGAGCGCCGCGCCGCAGCACGCCGCGGTTATTCATGACCATGGCCTTAGGTCGGTAGTTTAAGTAGCACGTGTAGCGTCGTGTGTCCGTGCGTCGCCGGCGCAACCCGACCAGGGCTGTTATTCGCTAAGCGTTAATGCGGCTCACCCCGACGTTCACCCGTCACGAAACTAGACCTCTACCTACGCTTGGTTACTACGCATCGCGGTATCAAGATATATTTGTGGGTGAGCGTTGAGGTGAGCTTAAAACAAGTTACAGAATAGGGGGGCTGTTGTCAACGGCGCCTGCGGCGTGCGTTCACGAAATACGCGGGTACCTACGAAACACTACAATATAATAAAATCGCAGGATCTTGCTGGCTTATTCACGTCAGTTTTGCCAGGGAAACCTCAAATTACTTACGCAAAATGACATATAAAACAAGTGAAATCAAAAGATTTTTCTAGAAACCCAACCGCTTTTTGCTTGCACTCCCACGATTGATGAGAATGACACCTCATATGCCAAAATCCATCAAGCCGTTTGGACTGTAGCCCGTTAAATAGAATTTTCTTGTCCACTACATTCATACCTACGCTCGAAAAACATAACCCTCCTTCTGAGACAGAATGGGTAAAAACGAGGCTTCATCCTCTAAAATAATATACAATTTGAACACAATATTTAACAAAGTGTTTAACAATTCAACATCGACCTGTCCTGGCTGTCCTTATTGGAAATCCCTTTTGTTATCAGTCTAATAAGTTTCGAGAAACAGGGCCCATCCCCTCAGAGGCATCCCCTTAGAGTTATGCCCGGTTGTGCCCCTAAAGGAGCTCGGGGTCCGCTTTGACACTTAAGTCTATCTTAAGTCTCATTAACAAAACATTATTTACCACCTAGGTGAGTAATGAACTATTAAAACATTCGACCAAAAATTCTGCCAATTCTCGCTGTTTATGGCCACAATTTCGTACCATTTTATATTTAATACCTTACAGAGACCGCGATAGGTGCAAATTATCTGATATCCCATGTTCTCATGACTAGATTACAAATGTTATCAGATGCCAAGTAATATTATGGAGTCAAGTTACCATCGAATAGATTTGCTTAGCAACTGTTGGTTTCTGGTTAGATACATCGAATCCGTATACGTATATCAACTGAAATGAACTGGGCATACTTTAAATACCTACTCACTACAAATATTTAATTTAAAAATATACGTTTTACTAGATTTTTTAAGTTGTGAATTCTGTTTCATTATGCAATTTTTTAATTGAAATTATTTATTTGCGTAGACACAGTACAGGGATGTTTAGAATATATTACGGTCATGTGTGGTCGGTGTGTGTAATATGCAGGTGTCAATTAAATGATCAAAGAATACAACATAAATTAAAATAACTGTACAATGTCTTTTCGTTGTGTTTTCTTTTGTTCCGGAGATTATTCTTTACACACTTACCTTTAAAATGTACTACCTTCCCGCGCGGCACCGCCTGCCCATTACTTGCAGAGAAACCAGCCAGAGGAAGATCCGTTATTGTGCTGGTGAAAGTTTTTTTTTTAAATATATTTTGTAAAACCCCGTAATAATATTCAATTTCTTGGTTTGAGAAATGTTTTTTTATCTGTGCGGAAGAGTAGTTCCGCAGATTACTTCTATATACAAACTTACTCGTACAAAGCTACAATCTTACAATCTCTCTCTCTTTATAATGTATAGAGGTATAGATTCAGTATCAAGAGTATAATATAAAGATAAAAATCAGTTCAGGGATTTGTATGTTTGGTATACACGTGCATCTGCACGCAGACAACTTTCCGCGTAAGATTTTTACTTAAATATTACATGGTAATATAACAATTTATAAATAGTCCTAAGTGAGTAAGTATTTCGAAGCGCTCGAAAGCAATATATTTTCCACGATGCCCCGTATTTTCATACATTTCCCAATATATTGCTAGAGTAATAAAAAACCTTTCAGTTTACAAAGTCGAATATTTATGGGTTTTGATAAAAATAGCGGAGCACTATCACTTATCAGGCAGCGAATGGGCAGGACTGCCGTGGAAACACTGGTGTTTTACTTTATGATGATAAAAATGCAGTAAAATTGTAGTATTACATTTATTATACACTAAAATAAATTATTCTAGCATTGTCGATAAACAAACCTAACGAAAATAATCGTAAAACGTCACTCTTAAACTCATTCTTACTGTTTTAAACATTTTAAAATACCTACTTAAAGGTAAAAAAAATGTTTGACGCAATAACGCTCGTGGCGTCTTTAATTGCTCGCATCGCACCAGCCACTCACGTTTTAAAACTTCTTATACAACAGTTGCATAAAACTCTATTTCATACGAATCTCCCGACGACTGCCCTCAATTAAAACAAAGCTTAAAACCGGTTACAACCCCGGCTGCCTTGCAGCACTTGGCGTAATGAAACTGACCTTCCATCACTCCAGCACTTCAAAGAACTGAAATCGAGTCAATGGGCGAAGGAACCGGAATGACAAAAAGCACTTTATTGAATGGATCGCGTTCTCGTATATTGTACTAGGTATACGGTTGTAAAAGAAATACGCTGAGAGAAGCAAATTTAATGAATGGAGTTTTACGTTGGTATAGATGGAAGACATTATTGAGGACGTGTCTCCTCAGTTTGGTATGATTTTGCACAGCAAAGTTTGTCGCTGCGTTTATTGGTCATCGAAGGTAAAGCTATAGAATCGGCAGAAGTTAAGGTCCGTGAGGTAAGAGGAACGTTTCCCCCGCCTGTCGTAAAATTCGAATAAAGGGGGCATCGGGATAGAGAGAGCAAGGCCCGCTAAGGACTTAGAAAAGGTGACAAAAGTTGTCATGTGTCGAAGGTTGAAATGCCAGTCGTTCTGCTCCAGTGCGAGTTGGGGACGTCACATACTTCTTTGAAGTTCTATGCACATGTTCAAAGTTTCCCCAACGTGTTTTCGTTCTCCGAAATGCTAATGGTAAACAAACATCAAATGATTTTCAGCACATGCGTTTCGAAAAACTCGTTGGTAATACTTGTGACCGGCTTTTTATAAAAACTGTCATTGGAATTGGAATCTTTTACATTGGACGGTAGAGTTGCTTTTTGAATAGACTACTTTGATGGAATTCGGTCAAGTTAAATAATCTCAGCCATACGAGTGGTGATGCGAACCCATGACCGGGGTTTGTCAGTCTTATGCTTGAGCGCCTAGGCTACCGTAGCTTAAGCACGATATTGATTTATTTAACTTTGTTTGCTCAGTAATAAACTCGAACGGTAATATAAATTTTAATTGAATCCTTTATCAACTCCTTTGTTAGAACTCCCGATCCTTTTTCAGTTATTGATACTCGAAGTGCAAACTCAAAAGAAATTGTAGAAATACCCGAATGGCTAAAAAAAGAAAGAGATATGAGCAACCATCCTCGAAGAGCCGGAAGGTAGCTAGCTAGCTTTCTTGATTCCAACCAGTATTCCACCTATATGTATGGCGATAGAGTATAATCATATACTGTGTGTATCATCTCCTCCTATTTTCTCATTTCTTCGAAAGTGGAATACCCCGATAAGTTCTTTGAACATTGTTTTGTTTCTATTGTAAATGTTTTTCATAAGTGCAACGAAGTGTCGTACAAACATAATTACACAGAGTAAATACTTCTACTGTAGGTATTAGTGCTCCGATGATGTCTAAGTACATATAGTATCTCTAAAATCAATAGTCTCTAATACAGGTTAATAGGCGAGGGTTTTTCGGCGAAGTCGACTACAATTTGGTGACGTCACGTCAGCGTATTTGAGACTAATAATTCTGTCGTTCTATACGGTTCCTCAATAACAATCCAATTCACTTAAGTCAAGTACAGCGTATTCCAATTAGAATTTAAAAATAAATACAAATGTACACACTCAGTCAATTTTATGATATTGGTCTCTGATGATATAGCATTCTGGGAACATACCGTTGTAGGATACAAAAGTTAGAATCCATACTAATTTTATAAATAAATAAAATAAGCGAAAGTGTGTCTGCTTGTCTGTCTGTCTATTACCTCTTCACGCTTAAACCGCTGAACCGATATGGATGAAATTTGGTATAGAGATAGTTTGCGTCCTGTTGAAGGACATAGGATAGGTTTTATCCCGGAAATCATCCCCCGAGGGGGTGAAATGGGGGATGAAAGTTTGTATCGAGCTACGATATAAACGAGTTCCACGCGGACGGAGTCGCGGGCAGAAGCTAGTACAATATACTTAGTACCTACTTTAATCTTGTGTATGTATACGACTCTGAAGAAAATAGGGGCTTGTGTATGATGATCGTTACGTGAAAATTATATTAAACAGTAATACATATTTTTTCCAGCTTTAAGACTTAAACACCAGCACGCGTATCACAAGAGGGCTCTCTCTTATTAGAAAACTTAGAAAGGAGGTATAGTGCGAGAAAAATCGAGAGCTCGCGCGCCGTCTTGTTCTTGTGATAGCCGTACACAATGAAAGAGATAGGATTCTGAAGGATCATTAATTATAGCCAATTAACAATAAAATAGAAAAATTTAAGTGGCCCTTATTTGGGTTTGAGCAGTAGGTATATATTGTTTTAACCTGTAACAGTGTAGAATAAAGTGCTACATACATACAAATTTCGCTTTCCTTTTCTGCAAGATCTAAAGATTAAGGCATGTAAATTGTAAAAAATGGCATTCAGGCGGGATTCGAGTTCTACGGACGCCACGCCACTTGTTTACACAACGCCCTCATTCATGAACGTTTATTAAATCTCATCATCATCATATTACCCGAAAGTTGTGGTCGCCACTCAAGAACCTTTCCGCCTCAACGGCCATCGGTTCTACCTTCGATGTACCCCGCCCAGTGCACTACCAAACCTATTTTAGTTGAAATGCCGCTAAAATTCGTGTCTTTTACATTGGTTTCTAACAACACAAGCAGGGCAACACTCATTTTAACTAACAGATGTTTATTAAGTTTTATGAATAACGGGGTGAGGGTACACTAACCTTATGTAAATGTGGCAGAGCCTGCGATACACGTTGCATTAACGTCTGTTTCTGTGCATGACAAAATGTAGACACGCTAGATGTTGACCCTGGATACACCTTTGACATATTTGTCACTGATCCATGACGTTTGACACTCATGGCACTGCACTGTAAGATCACCTTATAATCGTGATAAACTGTCACTGTGTATGGCAACACTCCCCTAGCAAAAAAACAGTATTACTTAATTAAAATGCGTTCATGTCGTATCCGGTTTTCTTTTCTCTTCTACAGGGCGCATTTCTCAACCGAATCTCGTGTAATTTTGCGAGCAGTTACTGTGTATTTTTTGTAAGACTGATTCACGAGGTCTACGTCTCACAGATTCACTAGTTCAACTCCAAATTCACTACTAATATATGTGACATTATGACACTGTTGTCTCCACGGCATTTACCACTTGACTGACTGTCCTAGCTGTCTCCAATTCACACAGCTATGTTCTATGAAATGTACAATGGTGCTGATTTGTGTTGCAAAGTGATAATTGATAGTGACCGATATTCAAATACGATACACCTTTGAAGCAGAATCGGTTGAATAACAGCAAAAGGCTAACAGCAGTTCTTTGTATTTTCGGCCATTTTACGGATAGTTTGAAAAAATTCTGAAATTAAATAAAAAATAAAAATAATACATCAACCATTGTGGGTTACTTTAATACCTGGTTACGCACCTGACGTAACGTGCCTTGAGCCTTACGGTATTTATATAATTGAAAAACTTTGACAGTTGCCATTAATACAAGAGAGTAAGTAAGTAGGTCATATCGTTTGGGCAAGATCAGTAAAATACGTGTCATTACTAGAATTATTTTCAAACACGACAAAACAGTGACAATCTCAACATACTTAGGATTTCCCCACATCATCATTCCCCTCCAATGAAGCGTATTAAGCAAATTTGCTGTAGCTACAACCTATTTGTCACACTTTAAAACGCTGCTTTTGGGCCAACCTTGAATTAGCACGTACCAAATATGGGGCCTTGGGGTATCGCTAGACTAACATTATGCGTAATTTAATTCACGAACTCTGTTCTATAGATGCCTGTCTTACGTAGTTTTGCAACTACATATTTTCATATTAATAACTTTTTAATTTTAAGTCTCTATTTTGAGCTGCATTGATCTATTATTATTTTTTAGCTTACATTAACAATCTTAATTAAGTATGTGTAACAAAAATTTAACGTTAACTTAAGTCAGGTGATGAGAGCTTTTAGTATGAAACTGTTACCTACCCTCAAATATGAAATCAACTTCAGATACAAACTCTGCTTTTGGATACATTACATTACTCCTCGAAGTTATACACAGACGGATAGTAACGACGATAGAAATAATATTTCATAATATAAACACATCAATCAAGTCACAAACAAAACGCTTAAACAATCGCATGCCTGCCATGGAAATGACAATCGACCACAATCTGTATCATTCCTCCGCGGCACATGCTGGTAATGACGTTCTCTTGTGCGCTAAATTACCCTCGCTGGCATTGGGCGGAAAATGAATGGCTGATGAAATGTAATTGTGGTATGGGGATGAACATTATTTACAGAAATCAGGAAAAAATATGCTATGTAAAGGGATGTTTTACTTGAATTTTCATTCTCAGAATAAAACATGAGATTTTGAATTTGTAATAAATAGGCTTTCTTTGAGTATCTGAATACTTTATGAGTAAATTAAACGATTTATTCTTATTATATTCCACACAATGTGATATTTACACAAACGTACATTACACAATAATAATAATTACTTGAACGTGTATCTTATGCCGGCTGTACACTCTCGGCGAGACACCCCGAGACAGACCGAGAGGTAGTCGAACTGTTTCACCGAAAATTATACAGGAAATATTGTAAAGGAAACGTTAGCAGACGTTACTGAGCTTAATACAAAAAAAATACGAAATACTATGATAATATTGAACTACCACTTATTTATAACAACAATATAAATAATATTGACAATTATTACAATTTAAGTTAATGACAGCTATAGGAAGTAAAAGACTAAAAAAGAAAAATTTATAGAAGTTTCAAATCGATGCAGATGCATGACCAATATGAAAAGATAGAGGTAATTATACGCGATGATTCTTAATTCGTAATCAGGAGTAAATTTTTCTAATTCTGTAATTGAAACCAAACACGATTAACTTAAAGTAACTTAAAACAAACGTTTTTTTTTCTGAATAAAACTGAATAAGGAATGGCTTTATAATTCAAAATCGTTGTCACCCTAATGGTAGTTTGCGAAAATTTGACGTATGTGTGTTTGACGTATCTACTAACTTCAAGAAATGTAGGGTGAGCAAACATTCAGTGGACATTAGTGTTAGCATTATCATTAAATTTAATTAACTAAACAGTGATTTCATTGCATGAGACCTCATCCATTAAAATCTGTTTTGGCTGTTTATCAATATTTTTCGACTCCTGATCACGTATTAAGAATCATCGTGTATATGGTAATGATGAAAGGTAAAGATAAACACAAACGCAATGACCAGTCGACAACGGTAATGACCATGACATGACGTGGCAGTCAACAAGCTACTGACTTTCTTTTTGTCATCGAGAGCCATTGACATGGACAGCATCGCCAGGCCAACCTTTCTGAGGCCACCTTGCACGCCCTGTTGGAATAAATAATAAAATAAATAACTCATATATACATACAATAAATAACTTAATACACAAGCTGTATGTGAAGATTGTGAAGGTCCCAACCCGCACAAAGGCATCTCATCCGGCAAAGGGAGCCTGTGTTTAACAGTAGAACATAATTTATTTAATTGTATGGCAGACATTATTTTGGCCTTTAAAGTTTGTCACTTTAGTACCACCCAGGCGACACGTGCAGGGTTGTGGTAGGTAGCTCCTGGGGATGCGAGTAACAGTTGTCCCCCCTTTGTCAAGTGAGTGGGCAACTCGACTGTTAGGAGTTCTTAAGCCGCCCGATGGCCTCTAACTCGGCTTAACGACTACTGTCATATAGACCGCAGCCGGGATCAACTGCTTAGCGTGCATTCCAAAGCACGGAAGCGCTCATTTATTTTAACCACTCAAACATCAGGCGGTCACCCATCCAAAGACCTAGGCTATGAGCGCTTCAGTAGAACATAATGTAGCATATTGAATAAAAAATATATATTAATATTTTGTCTTTAAAGTGATCGTAGCTTGAAAAACTCTTTATAGCGCGCACTATAAATTGCCACCTTTTTATATTTAGTTTTGGTCTATTGCAAATCATTATGGATTCATTTTAAAAGTACCTACTCAAGTTTTATTTTTATTACCTATTGATATTTTAAAACTATGCATACATAGATACATACTTCGGTACTGCACGTAGTAAAATGTAGGTAAGTAATATGATGCCGGCAAATACTCTAATAACCTATAACAAGTCCTATAACAAATCGTCACAATTTCTATGACAAATGTGCGATATTTAGAGTACCCATAGGTTATAAGACTAAAAACAAACGGAGTCTTGGGGGTTGGAGGACATATTACCCCCATTTGTTACAATGCGGTAAGTAAGTAAGTAAAATCTTTATTTGCACGATTTTAGGTAAAGACAGATCACAAACAGGTACAATAGAGGTATCACTAAAATCTACCTTAAAGGCATGCAAATTATAAAATCATCTTAAATCTAGCTACCTACTTATATTCTGGGAACTCCTGAATACTGTAGAAACATTTTTCTATCAACCATTTTTTTAAAGTCTTCTTAAATTGTATAATAGGCAGGTCTTTCATTAAATCTGGAACTTTATTATAAATTTTTATACACATGAAATATGCGTTTTTTGCAACTAATGAAAGATTAGTCGCTGGAACATATAGCTTATTGCGGTATTGTGAACGTATGGGATTACGATATATTTCTTTAACATTCCGAAGTAGATGGCCGTGTTGATAAACAAACAAGGATACACCGAAGATATAAATATAGGGAAGTGATAAAATATAGTGATCCCTAAAGTAAGGCATGCAGGAATCCAACACTTTGAGACCAAAGATAGCTCTAATACATTTCTTCTGCATAACAAAAACATTATCTATGTCTGTAGATCGACCCCATACTATTATCTCATACTGCAATATTGAGTTTATGTAGCCATAGTAAGAAGTGAGAGCAGCTTCTTTTGAAACTACCTGAGTTATTCTTCTTAGAGCATAGACAAAACGATTTATTCTTTGAACACAGGTCCTTAATATGTTCATTCCAACTACAAAACCGGTCCAGTGTAACATCTAAAAATTGTATACTGTAACTTCTTCAATTTTATGCCCATTATGAGTAATGTTAAGATTAAGCGGCTCGCTTTTTTTGGTATGAAATTGCATTGACTTAGTTTTGTCAAGATTTGCCTTAAAATTATTTAATTTTAACCAGCTGATAGTTTTATGCAACGATTCATTAATTTGTGATTCATACGTTATTAAATTATCTCCCTTAATTACAATAGTTGTGTCATCGGCAAAAAGGTAACATTGCTGGGATAATGCATTTGGCAAGTCATTTATATACAGGAGAAACAGTAGTGGTCCCATTATGCTGCCTTGCGGTACTCCATATTTATTAACACAAGGTGACAATGGAATAACTTGAACATTCACTTTGTAGCTAAGCTACGGTAGCCTAGTGGTTCAGGCTGCCAACCGGCGGTCGTGGGTTCGAATCCCGGCTTGTGCCTATGAGTTTATCGACGTTAAGTACGGAATATTTACCGTTAGCTTAAGGAAAACGTCGTGTGGAAACCGGTCTAATCCAAATAAGGTCTAGTTTTCCCTCTGGGTTGGAAGGTCAGATGGCGGTCGCTTTCGTACAAACTAGTGCCTATGCCAAATTTTTAAGGAGGCTATTGGGCACTGGTCCCACCGCCGGCTAGTAAGCTAGAAAAGTTGGGGGAGTAGCATTACATTGCGGATCTCTAAAGGTCGATTTGATCACACTGTGCTGACCAGGCACAGGCACGCAATGAACCGTTACTTGCCAAACTTTTCTAGCTTACTAGCCGGCGGTGGGACCAGTGCCTTGTACTGGTGCTGGAACTGGCACTGGGGCCCCTAGCAGCGAACGAAAAAACCATAGAAGTCTAAAATACGACCGCAACATGGCCCCACAGAATGGGGGCTATTGCCATAATGCGAACCGGGGGCGGGGTGTCATAACGATGCCAAGCAGCCGTTTAGTTCGAACATGCGCATACCGGGGTTTAGGCACGTGTTTGGGTAGACATTTGTAAGGAGCTCCCATTCTATGGTTTTTTCGTTCGCTGACCCTTAGAGGCTGCCTGGACCCCTAGGCTGGGGCCTTTTAGGAGGCCTAGGCGGAAATCCGGCTCAGTACCAAGAGAAGTGAATTCGTTCTAGATAAATGATTCGCACCTTACCGAGACGGTATCGCTTTCGCTTCGCACTGAACCCTACCTTAACAGCCATAATGACAGCTTAAGTTTCAAAGGCGCGCTATCATCGACCACCCGGCCAGTGTTTACAGTTGCCCCGAGCACAAAAACAAGCGCACGCGCACTCCATAAACAGACCTCCTCTCTCACTCTCACTTATGCAAAAACGTTTGGCCGAGAACGTGTCAGAGACAGACGTCGTGTGACGAACGATTTGCTAATTGATGCGGATTGAGTTACGATACCTACCCCAATCTAATTAGGCGTGAATGTAAACAGTTGTAGAATCATATCAAACTTGCAATGGCGTTGCGTCTGGCTTTACTGAGACCCAGATGAGGAGATTAATTATATGGAAAACTTTTAAATCCACAATACTAATACATATTATACATGCGAAAGAACGTCTTTTGCCTTTTCAAGCTTACAACTGAACCGATTTAGATGAAATTTGGTATAGAAATAGTTTGTCCCAGGGAAGGAAATAGGGTAGTTTTAATCTCGAATGTCATCCTCTAATCTGGTAGTTTGTATGGAGGAGAGATGGACCGGTCCCATTGGCACTCTTTGGGGGAGGCCTATGTCCAGCAGTGGACGGCTTTCGGCTGATATGATGATGATGAAGTATTTATTATCTATTATATTATACACCGTGGGCCCGAGTAACCCGAAAGATTTTAACAACGCATTCCTGAGGTCATTAGGAGTAAAAAAAAATCTATGAACCCAACTGAAATTCAGCAAAAAAAAACATTTTTTTCTTGATTTGTCGGTTTTTGTAAATAAAACTTGGATAACCATCGCTTCTCTATGGTTATCCGTTTTAATAAAACGGTAACGATTTTTTTTTCAAAAAAGGATCTATTTTGTGAGTGGTAGCTGGCACTTTGATATCTGTCAATAGGGACGCGGAACTGGCCAACATCGGTAGCGACGTCGCAATCAAAAGAGCTAACTTCACTTTAGTAATCACAACAAATATTTTACATGAAAATTGGTCATATCTTCAGAACTAAGCCGGATTTGACTGGGGTTCATATAACATTTTTTGCTCCTAATGACCTAAGGAATGCGTGGTTAAAATCTTTTGGGTTACTCGGGCCCACGGTGTATATATCGTCGTCCAGTACCCATAACACAAGCCTTATTCAGCCGACTTATACTAGTTCGATTTGTGTAAGATTGTCCCTTAGTATTTATTTATTGACCAGAAACACAACACCACATACCTACAGAGCAGAAGTGTTATGGCTGCGGTGTTCTGGAGGTAGAGGGACTTCCCCGGTGGGGCTCCGAAATGAACGAGATGACATACTACACAAGTACACATATAATAATATTTCTAACAGGAAGTTCAAACAACAAGTTCGAGCCACAGAGAGGGAGATGACAAGAACGAAGTTCGTTTTCGTTTAGCGTTAGCCACTCAGGAATGCGAGTGGTGGTGACTTTTGAGCCGTGATTAAGTCCTCCACCCACCGAACGCGTGTCGTGCGTATCTCACTATCTCTATGACACTCAGCAGCGCGGCCCGCTGCTGCGGCGTGCGGGCCCGCGTTCGGAGCGCGTTCGATGTGTGTTTGAAGTGTTGTTTCAATGCTTTACAACTTGCTCGGGCCCACGCAGCACACGCGCCGCGCACGACACGCGTTCGGTGGGTGGAGGCCTTTAGCTATGAGTTGTGAATATCACACCGAAGATTACTGATTAGCTGATTACAGACAAAACCGTCGGCGGCCGCGTCAGCGCTGTCAGCCAGTCAATCAATCTCAATCTGACGGTTTACAAAGTGGGTGTGATAAAAGAATCGTTACTTTTACGTTAATTCTATATCTACTCCTTCGTCGATTTATGAAGCGAAAAACTAATTATCTTTGGAATTTTTGGCTCTTAATTAAGTAAAAATAATACTCCGACACAATAGTTAGCGGTTTTTTAACTACTCATATAAATTATATTCCGAGTATCTAAAGCTGCGGTCTGAGACCCAACCGCGAATCAAAAACGAAGGACGATCGTGTATCTCCCTGACGCACTTGCGTATTCGAGCTACAGAAGGAGATATATATACGAACGAAATTCGTTTTCGTTTTGCGATAGCGCCACTGCGGCGCTACCACGAACTTCGAAAATCGAAATTCGTGTCTCTCGAGTGACAGGGATGCATGTATACAAATTTCGAGTTTCGATTTTCGTGGTAGCGCCGCTGGACGCCAGCGGGCAGCGGGGCGACGAGTGGCTACCCATACATTGAAGTCACTCGAATACATGTCGCACCTTTAGAACGGAACCGACCTAATCCAAAAACACATTTTTTTGGGAAAACGCAAGTAAAGATCACAATAAGTCGTTTAGAGTCAATCTATGTATATAACTCAATTTCACTTTTTTTTGAGTTAGGTCAGTTCCGTTCTAAAGGCGATGTATGCCTCGCCAACTGCCGCTTGTCGCCCCGCTGCCTGCTGGGGTCCAGTCCGCGGCCTAAGGCACAGTATATTCCTACGGCCAGCAACAAAACCAGGTATTAGAAAGGCGTTAAAACTTTTCTAATTAGAACGCTTAGAAAGAGACGGATAGTCTACGTCGCGGCGACACAGCTCGGCGGCCGTCCTGTGATAGCTATGCTGAACGTCTAGCATTACTAGTATACTTGATACTCATTTGAGTTGTCTGAATTGCATCAAAGTCCATTCAAAAAGCAGCTCTATCGGCCAAGGTAGAAGATTCCAATTCAACTGTCAGTTTTATAAAAAGTCGGCCACATTTAATAATACTACTCGGCGCACTGTGTATTTTGTAAATTAGAATAAGTGTCTGTCAAAAAAAATATTGGTACATGCATTTATTGCCAACTGTACTTTTCTGTATACCGTCATCAACTACTCATTGAGACGATTCTAACGAGCCCAAACTCAACGGGGTTACGTCGGTTAAGTATTGAATTCCCATGGCCACCTTCTGTCTCCATCACCAGATCTTCTCGATGGTACCGTAATATTGAATTGTCATCCAAACTATACTTATACCCAAAATTTCAGTTCAATCCGTTCAGTTCCAAGATTCGGCCCTCACTAACAAACTAACGAATAGGTCAATTTAAATAAAAGCTTGTGAAAAGGATAGATATTCTCGTCTCGCGGTTTCAGTTATGCTAGCCCCTCTGGCTACCCCTCGTGGTCGTGAGCATATCGAACGGTGTAAGTAGGGCAGGATCAGTGCAACAGGTGCTTACGCGCGCCGTTTCAGGTCATCCCGGGCCATTGGGACCAACTACTGGAATTCTAGGTTACAAATAAAACCTACAATGTAGATTGTAGGTGACGAGGATGCGCTCTTGAGAGTAGGGAATGCAATCTCGATATCGCGAGATCTCGTCCATATTTTAAGAGACTGAGTCTCGTACAAATTTCGTACGAGTTCCTGCAAGATTGTGAGGTTGAACTTCGCAATAGGAGGGCGAAGTCGCGGGGGTGGCTAGTCGTAGTATTTTTTTTTACAATAAGCCTATTCGACTAAACGTCAGGACGCCGCCTATTCTGTACAATTTAGACGTTTATCCTCATATTATGTTCTTAACACATTTAAGCCCACATACATAATGAGTCATGCCGCTACGAGCGGTTTCCCCTACAGAGCGGAACACGCTGATGCGCGCTACGTCGTAGCACACGTAGCGATGCGTCGAATTTCGTGACTCCCAGGAGACCGGGTTTTTAAGACTTAATAGGGTCCCGTTTTTACCATTTGCGTACGGGAGCCTATAAAAGACCACGGAGACCAGCATAGTCCAGTGCACCTGCGAAGCCACAAACCGGCTGAAGTCGTCACAGCTAAAGCGGCGACCATTGTCAAGAGGCAGGCAGGATGGAGACCCACCGAGTACACCATACACGTGACCACGAGCACTCTCACATGAGTGTACGACTGAGAAGAGAGAACTTTTAACGTGCCAATTATTCCGTACACAATAATTCTTAGGGCCGATATTTCAATTTCCAGATTATATTATCTGTCAGATAAATGTTGCTCTGTCTTTGCTCTGTCCTTTTCTTTCATATGACTCAAGGAAAGGATGGTGATAATTTTAACTGACGGATAATTTTATGTAGAGATTGAAAAATCGGCCCTTAATTGGATTAAGACTAGGTAAGTAAACTTTATTCGAACTACATAAAAAGTATAAAAACGCCTACTTAAATTAGGTATTAGGTTCGTACAGTCAGCAGCAAAAGTAGATATGCAGGCCACGTACTCAATGGCCTGAACTCGACTCTAATGTCACGAGTGTAAGAACTGTCTCGAACATTTTGAGCATGTCATTTTGCGTAGCTGCTTCTGCTTGTGACTGTACAGTCGACTCCAAAGATATGTAGTCCACAGCACGGTCGACTCAAACCGACTGTCTATACGAACGTAGTTCGGTACTCATTTTAAAAACAGCATAATGGAATTACCAAAACCTTTTTTTACCTACAAAATGGGCTACACAATATCTAGATCGGAAACTAGTTTGTTGTTTTTAATTATACTAGAATTATAATAGAAATAAATTAAACTGTTAGGAATGTGTGAAAAGCGCTCTAATCGCTCTGTTTTCTATTTTAATTTATAGCAAAATAAACTAGTTTCCGATCAAGATACGGTTCTGTTGTGTATACAAAGTTGCATGTTCTAGCACGTCATTGTAAAATGAGAACGAACGAACATACGTTTGTATGGAGAGTCAAGTGTCCAGGCAACCCTCAATACGACAGTGCAGAAATGTTAACAAATCTTCGACATCGTCGGTACAGTCTGACAGTTGATGGTATTTTAATAGGTAATTAGGTAGATACCTAGTCTTTCTTAACTCGTATACGTAATGAGAAGACATTATAAAATAAAAATTGGTTCCAATATAATTAATTATTATGAATTATATTTCAAGTCAAATGTACAAAGTGATGGTAGGTTTTCATTCGAATAATGCAACTACAATAAAAACCTTTTAACCATTTATTTAAATTCTCCTGCCACTTTTCGACAAGCAATATGCCTTCGTAAGCAAAGTTGATATCTTGTGACGGAAATCTGATCATGAACATCTAAAATTAACTCGGAGGCTATGTATAAATAGATTTAAAACAATTGCGTATGTACCTTAACGATTGCTGAACACCATAACGTGGTATCTGACATCAACCGGTCGTTGACACTTGAATGGTTTCATTCATTCATTCGTTCAAATATGGAGGATTTATGCCATATGTAGTTGTAAGTTGAATACATTTAATTAGACGCTTATCTCGCAAACATTTAATTAATTACCTAGCTAAGTTAAATTGTATCGGCCGTGAATTGAATAGTGTCAATATTGAACTGATAGTGGACAATATTTATCGTGCGACAGATTTTTTTATTCCAGTTAGTCTGACTTAGTTCTCTGGCAATTTGAATTGCTATTTGTCGAATAGCGGAACTGTTTACAGTCACGTTTTGAATGTTTACTGTAAATAAACACAATCGTTACTATGTTACATTACAAGTATCGTTTTGAAGCGGTAACACGTGCGTTAAATGACGTTTATTGTGGATGATTTAAAGCTAATGATACAACAAGGAAGTGCGGTAAAATATGTACCTACAATTTTACAGATACGTACGTTCGTTCTAATTTATGCGACGTTCATATCATAACCTTAATGATTTATGGAATTTGCAGATCATTTTAATTGCACCAGTTGCGTTAACCTTTAGGTTTGTTTTAGTTGAGTACAGATAACCTACAAAATTAAAACATTTACCCCAAAGTCTTCTGAAACGGATGTATGGGTAAGGTATTTAAACATTTCAAAACATTCACACTTATGAAGAATACGCTCTGAAATATTTTGTTTGTTCGGATCTTACCGTTTTCACTTCGCTGGAGCTCGACTTGGCTGTCGACATCGCCTTTATCATCCTGTTGGAGTTATCCAGAAAACACTTTTGGATACTCATTGCTCCTTTTTAAACACAACAAGGTACACACAAAAAAAATTACATCATTAACACTGCAAACTGCACGTCACTACTACGGGCACATTTGAGACGCCATTTAGACACAATAACAATCACATTTCATACGAAACTGAGTGCGCGGCGTGTTAGGTTATATCCATTGATTTGACGTAAGAAAGTTTTGTACGCGAGTTGGAGCGAGACACGCGCGCACAGAATAATGGCCGAGCTCGACTGCGGTAGCGAGCGGCCGGCGAGCGCCCGCAGCGCCCCTGCCGCGAACAAAGGAAGGTCGCGGGTTAGACCACTAGCCACACCTATGGATATGGTCATAACTTTTTATTCACCCCTGCAACGCGGTGACCTCTTTAGCGGGTCCTTTATCTGAACAGGGGGGCTAGCACAACTGACACCGTGCCGCGACGCGAGTCGAGAATTTGCACGATGCGAGTGAGGCAGGAGACACTCAGTCGCACATGAAGCGACTTGTCATTGTCAGCAAGTTGTGCTACACGTACAGGTAGTCCTTAGGCCTCGTAGGTCCTTAGCCCGATAAGATAGGTAGTTTTGCTATTTGGGTAAAAGCCAAACTAAGATGTAAAGTCGCATTCGGGTGCTAAATCACTGTAATTAAATCAATTCCGTAAATGCATTTACGTAATTACTAACTAGGGTATGATATAGCGTTTCAGTAAATATTCGTACTAAAATGATGCAATATTTTGCATGAGCACGCTCCACCACAGCACAAAATTATTCAATTTATTTTATTCACATATTCTGCAAAAACTGGGTTATGTACGCTTCTTGATTTCTTTGTAGCTTCACATATACATTTTTCAGGTTCTTATTATTATTTCCGTTTATTCATATTCAATCCAGATTGTCTTTGTCTCATCTGATCCCAGCAGATCATCAGCAGCTAATCGATATTCATCATATTGTGTCCGTCTCTCTCTAATTAGAAAACTTAGAAAGAGACCCATAGTGCGAGAAAAATCGAGAGAGCTTGCGCGCCGTCTTTTGATAGCCGTGCTGAACGGGCGAAAAGTCAAGGAACAACCCTAAGTTATTATATTAGTAAAAAATATATAGATACAATATATAATCATAATTTTTTTTGTTAGAGCTACGTGCCAAACAAATAGTGACTAGCTACTTTAATTTAATGTCGTACAGACGATATAAGCTATACGCCCACAGTTTGTCGAGCGTGTGCGACAGAGGCAGTTTAACTCCAATTAAATGCCCCCATCAAGCAACATGTGTTCTATTAATTGTATGAATGGTTCCGCTAAAGCAAACGAATTGCTGGATCGAATGTATCCATTATTTGAATACATATATACCTATTATCCTTTCGATATCCTTATTTGGACGACAGGAAAGCATAGTGGGTAGTGACGCAGCCTACGAAGCTGAAGGTCCTGGGTTCGAATCCTGGTAAGGGCTCACATTTGCGTGATGAATATTTGTTTCTGGGTCTTGGATGTTTTGTTTAAGTATTTATATATCCAGCAGTGGACGTCTTTCGACTGATATGATGATGATAATGATGATGAAATATATCGCCTTCAAGTACCCAATGACACAAGCCTTATTGTGCTTACTATGCTAGTTTGATTTCTGTAAGATTGTCCACCAATTTATTTTTTATATTGTTTTAAAGTTTCACGATTCTTTCACATGATTGTTACTAAACTGGACTAAATCACGTATAATTCACTTATTTATTTACCTTTTGAGGTTTCCCCACGTGTCGGGTGTGACTTAACATCCTTTCCTTGCTCAGAGAGGAGTCCCATTGGTACAAGCAGAATTGTATTAAATTCAAATTTAGCGGCTTAGCTTAGTTCTACAGACAGAATTAATTACCAGTGAAGGAGATCAACACAATTGAAGATAAACAGAAGATTATTCAAAACAATCTAAACAAATATCCAAGCAAATAATTTCATAACATTATGGCTAAAACGAATTATGAACGGGTCTACAAATTAATAAGCGTAGCATTCTTGATTGCTCTTATTCATTACAGTTTACGAATTTCGATTCGGCCCTTCTTTGGCAGAGCAATAAAATCACCCTCTTAATTGCGTTTAATCTGACTTTAAGACTTAATTAATTGGATCGTAATACTGCAAAACGAAATAAAATTTAGTACGTTTTACTGCTGATACGGTATTGTTCTAACGGTGAAACTTGAAATGACTTTATAAACTTAGCTACGCATCTTGAAATTTTCCTTCAATTGCATTTCCTTCAACGCGCAGTGCAAACATGTCCGCTTAAACTTCACGTTGTGGTGAAAACTAATTAGCATAACCGTCAAGATAACGTTAACAACTGACAATAACTTGAGGCGATAATGATAATCTATATACTCAATCGTCCAGTCTTGGTTGACGTCTTTATAAGAAAGAGAGAAGTTATTAAGCAATGTGTTAGTTAGTTATTGTGAGTTTGCGTTGTAATTGGTTTTTTATGCCACGACGGTCGCAAATAAACAACACGGTCTTCGTACCTGACAACCAAACACCGTGCATCGTAGCCCATAAGATTATAGACGCTTGAGACTCTAGAGGGGTCCTGCCAAACCTTTATTGATTTGGATTAATTGTGTTGACAGCTAGAGACAAATGCCGGGATTGTTCCGGGGAGCTCATATTTTAATATTACCAATATTTCACTGAGCAATGTGGTGCTCACTCATCCTAACCCCCGTGGAGCTAGATCGGTAAAATAAGAAGAACGCAAATATTTAGTCGGACACAAACACAAATTACTCGGAGAGTTTCCGCGAAGTCGATTCCTCAGTGGATTCTGATCTTGACGAGCATTTGAGCAAAATGAACACAAGAGTTGCTTGAACTTTTGCAGCGCTTAAGCACAGTGCACAATGTTCATGCATAAGCATATGCATATCTTTAAAAAAAAAGATGGATCACCGAGCAAATACAAGTAAATTTTTCAGTTTTAGTTATTGTTCTTGTTTTATCTACTTAAGCTTCATATGAATAAACCCGGAAATACGTAAGTCCATTTCTCAAGTTTTACGGCGACACCTAACCCAATCTCAATAAAGATTTCCAGGGACGGTGTGAAATCTTGAAACGGGCAAGAACTTTTCATCTGGAAAAACAGATTTTATGTGATGCCTGGAGACAACGTTGGTTTACCTGCCTCCACAGGGCATAAATTGAAGATAGTACCGTAATGCACTTTTAATGTTCTGAAACTATCTTGAGACGACGTAAACGACTTTGTAATTCCTTTTGCAATCGTTCCCCTTCCCTGGTTTAGGACCTGAGAGGTCAATTTGAAATGCAAAATATTAACAATGATATTAACTTGTAATAATTTCCAAACAACAAAATTAGCGTAGATGACATTAGTATTGGGACTAAATTTGGTTGATACTTTAAGTCAGACAATTTAATTTTAAAGAAAAATGTGGTCGTTTACAATTCCCTTTCAAGTTAATTAATTTATGATAATGTATATTGCAAAATTATTACTAATTAGTCTAATAACCTTTACTCTTCTAATCTGCATACTAGGTTTCGTGTAATCTTTTCATATTCGTAAGTCTAAATACATACTTTGATGTTGCGACCTTCCTTCGGTATTTTTGATATTTCGTTAGTCTCAGACTTCTTTCTTATCTTATTTTCTGCGTAATGAACCGTCTGCATCCTGAATGTCTGCTAGCTAAAAATAAGTTGGAATGGCGAAATCCTCTTAAATCGGTTCGGTGCCTTTTGAGATTAGCGCGGTCGTGCAAGATGCTTCCTTTTACTCGTGCAGACTGTAATACGCGATAACGATACAGTCTGATAGTTAGTTCCAAAATGGTGTATGCTATAGAATCTTCCATTAACTTAAGTCCTTTACTGCCTAGCAGGAGTCTACATGCGACCAAACACTGGCATACTTAGACATGGAGGGTTATTAAACAATCATGTTATACTATACTCGTCGTGGACACAATGGATGATCTATAGTCATATTTTTAAATATGATGCATTCATGTTTTACCTATAATATTAGAGATTGATGGTTAAGAGACAACGCGCGGGTGCCTTCTCCGGAGTCACAAAACTCCGGAGAAGGCCTATGATGTCTACTTACCATCAAGCAGGCTTTATGCTTGTTTGTCAGATGTACGAAATAAGAGCCGTTAGTTACATGTCGCTTATTACAGTATTCCTGAAAAACTGAATGGGCTTTAAGGCACATGTATTAGACACCTAATGTCGTTTCTAGGAAACTACTCCACTACTTGCAAGCTAACCCATGCCATGCTTCTATGTGGCTCGCTATCGTTCAAGAGCCGGGATACAGGTTCGACGCACCTTCGCTAGGTGGCGCTGTTATCAAAATTGTTGACACGTGAACACTGCGTGATTGTTGTGTTCTGCTTCTTCGATACCGTATCGTTTATCATTGTAAGATGATTACAAACAGTGTTCTTTTAACTGCGGTAGCGGTATATCGTAATTGGTAAGTAAGTGGTTCCATTTTTTCTTTTATGAAGTTTACTAATATGAAGTAGCAATTTTGACTTTAGTTCTTAAAAAGGAGAATCTCAGTCTCAGAAACTGGTTTTGTGAGGTTATAACCAGAATATTTACTACAATATGTTCAGTATGACATGTGAGATTTACTATAAACAATGAATACGCAACTATCCCGCTAACTTACGAAATTATTAAGCATAAGTAGACACCGAGATATGATTTTTTTATGTGATATAACGTACTCATCTTGTGCTTGACTTTAACAATGTGTAAGGTAAACGTCCGAGTGCTCGACGCTGTACTAGTATTTGGCATGGGCACTCTATGTCAAAGTGACATGGCTTAAATTCGAATGAAGAAAAATCCTCTTAGTTCGGATTTAACCCATATTGCTTTTACTCCAGGCAAAATACGGTTTTGAAAAACATTAATTTATAATAGTGTTTTTTTTGTTGATTTCATTTTAAAATGTTATTCTAAGATGATTTATTAAAGAATCCGACAAACTTTCCACCCGGAAGTAATTATGTAGATTTCAATGAATCATGCATTGTCTTTTTTTGTACGATTTATCTTGAATATTATAGAGAAGATGTAAATGAACCAAAGTAAAGCCAAAAATATTTATTAATATTTTTTCTGACTTTTCAGAAGCTAGTTGATTTATCATTTTATTGATGTCTGAAATTTTGTCGGATTTTGTCGCTGGGTAACTATTTAATTGATAATATATCCGTTACACATAAAAAATACGCTATTATAAATTATTTCCAAAATTGACATTTTTTCCATACAAGCTGTCAGTTCATTGACTGGACTATTTGATATAGAGTGCCCATGCCATATACTAGTACTGCGTCGAGCACTCGGACGTTTACCTTATAGAAAGTTAAAGTACAAATAGGAATAATAATAATGAATTAGTATTTCATTCAATTCATTCGTTCTTGAATTATTTATGTAGGTATGTATTTAAAAAAATGCTGCTTACCCGGTCATCTTTTTTAACAATGCCTATAAAATAAAATATACCGTATTCCGTGAATGTACTATTTAAACAAATAAAATTATAATCTGAAATGGCCCAAGGGAAGCCATTCTTCAGGGACATTCTTACTATATTTTGGATAATACCTAAGTTGTACTATAAATACATTACAACGAACGTAGATACATACACCCCTTTGTGATTTCAAGATCGATTGCCCGGTATTTAATTTGAATTTACATATTACTTATTCTGGATTGATTTTTCACTATTCTGGGTCAAGTGTTACTGCTAATTGAATTAGTGGAAGCGGCGAATATTTAAAATAAACTTTGTCACTCGAGGTATCAAAACGTAATCGATCAAAACTAGATCTACAGTACAGTCTGAATATCCACCGTGGATGTGCGAAGATGGTCATATAATTGACACCTCTCATGCTAGACAGCTAGGTCACATATATGAAAGCACAGCTTTGCTTCGTTAAAGGCCGAAACGCACGGACAGTGGTGGCGGAGCGGCGCGGCGCGGAGGCGGATATTCATATTAGATATAACATTACAACCGGATGTTATATCTAATATGAAAGGGTCCACACCGAATATCGCGCCGCGCCGCGCCGCTCCGCCACCGCTGTCAGTGCGTTTCGGCCTTAATGGACATTCATCCTAGGCAAATGGGTCCTTGGGCGGCCACTGTCGCAAGTGTTCTTTGTAGCGAGGGCCACGGCACACTTGGCTACCCAGCACGGCCATGACAAGACGGCGCGCGAGCTCTCTAGATTTTTCTCGCACTATCTGTCTCACTCTTATTAGAAAACTTAGAAAGAGAGGTATACCCGTGCAGTAGAAGGCGATGATGTTGTCCCAAAACGAGCCTAAGGAGGCGTGAGCAGGACTAACTGGCTTGACTTGACTAAGATTTTCTCCAAGAGAAAGGGCTATTTTACAAGCTTTTATTTAGTTTCACCTGTCCCGGTGTCTGTAAGGAAATCTTGCAAGTTAAATTTGACCCACTTCCCGGTGACCGATTAAGCTGAAATTTTGCGTATTATGGTACCATCGAGCTGATCTGATGATGGAGACAGAAGGTGGCCGTGGGAATTCAGTGCTTAGCCGACGTAACCCCGTTGAGTTTGTGCTCGTTAGAATCGTCTCAATGAGTAGTTGATGACGGTGTACAGAAAAGTACAGTTGGCAATAAAAGCTTGTACCAAAAAAAAATTTTTTTTGAGTTGTTTTTTCAACGTTTTTAGCCCGTCATGGCACCCGGCACGCCGAACCCGGCTAAGATGCTCCTGCGCAGCGAGATATCGTCGCGCATCGCCGCGCTCTCGGCTGAGGAGAAGAAGCGGCAGTCCAGGGTGATCTACGAAAAGGTTATCATTATCATATCAGCTGAAAGATGTCCACTGCTGGAAATAGGCCTCCCCCAATGACCCACAGTGGGCCGCAATGACCGGTCCTGCGCCACCCGCGTCCAGCGGCCTCCCGCGACCTTCACCAGGTCGTCAGTCAACCTTGTGGCCCACGCTCACGGCACGCCACTCGAGTAACTTTCCACCCCAACGGCCATCGGTTCTACGTGCAATGTGCCCCGCGCCCTGATACTTAAGTTAACGATATGGAGAGCTATATGCGTAAGGGCCAGCCAGCTTGGCCAGCTTACTCACTCAATAATTTTTTGCTACCTATGAAAGTTTTCCGTTGTGACAGGATTTGTTGGATTGGTTGTGTCACAAATTCTTCAGTTTGTATGGCTAACTGCCGACTAACCAGGCTAACTGCTGGCCAAGAATTTGGTCCTTATCCATATCGGTTACCTTCGTTTCGTAATTAACTTTATCTTGGACGGGCTTCCATCCGCGATTTTAACTGGAATTGGACAGAACACGTGGGCTTAGGTATTTCGAGAGGAATCGGAAATATCGGAATGTCGTCTCGATCATATTCGGAGGGGTACGTATTGGAAGATCGAAAATTGAAATATCGACAGTGAAAACATTGAAGTACAAAATATCGAACGATCGAAATATCTAATGTTATTATATCGACGTCTAATTGGTCTAAAATACAAATACCGAACGGTTAAAATATCGAAAGTACAGAATATCGACCATTATGCAGGCGATATATTAAAATTTCGAATGACAATATATCGACCATTGAAATGGCGACGCCCAAATACTTAATCGAAAAGAAAAACGTCGAACCATCAAAATAACTAACATCATATGGTCTACTTGCATACCACTGGTAAAATTATTAAAATTATTTTTGGCGGATTTTCGGGAGCGTGTTCCACCTTGCCTATTAGTAGGTATTTTTTGCCTAACCTAACCGCCAGCGCCCGACGTCCTATTTCCGCTCTAAGGGACACAAAGCTAACCCTAACCTTAACTACAAATAATACCATCGTTAAAATTATATGTTGTTTTTTTACAGCAGGGGGCTTTGCCCACCGAGCCGAATCAAAAAATGATCCAAAACCGAATCGGAGCACCCCACCATCCACGTGGTTTTGTCTGCCCTACCCCTAGAGTGTTTATAAAAGAGAACGGAGGAGCGGAGGGACAGCAGCCCTCGCCCGCCGTGACGGAGCGCGGGAACGAGTGAGGCGAGCGGCTGAGGCTGGTCGCCGAAGGCGACCAGTAAGCCGAAACTGCGGAGCCGAGCGAAGTGACTGTGCTTCTTCACGCAAGGGCGGAAGGGCTGCTGTTTCCGCAGCGCCGGAGCTACGGGAAGTCACTATTGATCTAAGTGTTTCCGCGCCTCCGTTCCGCAATCGACATTCTTGTTGACTTTCGATGAGTAGTAATAAGATAATATTTTCGACAATTAGGCAGTTGATCTTAAACCATTCGGTAACTAATACTTTTGACGTTTTAAACTATGGCTTTATGAACTTTCGATGTTTTAAATTCGATATTCTCATTTTCGATATTTATTTCGATATTTTAATCGGTCGGTAAATTAAACTTTTGATATTTTGAATTTAGACCGTTCAACCGTTCGATATTTAGATTTTCGATATTTTGTACTTCGATGTTTTCATTTTCGATGTATCAATTTTCGATCTTCTAATACGTACTCATTCGCGGTTGCGGAGGCGGATGCGGATATTTGGGGGCCCACATCCGTGGACGCGGATGCGTATGCGGATTTTGTGGTCAAACACTCAAAAACGTAAACAAACAACGTCCATTTTATGATATCACGCAATCATCAAATACGTTGATAATAAATTACAATCGTTTCGAAATCGAAAACGTGTCTGCTCTTGGTCACAGAAACGATAAGAAGTTTTTTTCGCTAATGTCGAAAATATCTAAAACTCGCGCAGCAAGCACCGTTTGGGCTTTTTTCTTGTCGTGAATTACACTACATCCGCATCCGCAAAAACTCCGCGTCGTTTTTGGCGGATGCGGATGCGGATGCTGATGTTGAAATTTGTGTAGAACTTCCGTGGTTGCGGATGCGGATGCGAATGTCTGCAACATCCCTGATTCGGAGCCCAACTATATATAGAGAAGTAACTCCACCGCCAAAGCGCGAGCTAGGTGCGACTTAGGCATTCTCCGAGCGTTATTCCCGGTTATGCCCTAAAGGCGCCCGAGGTACGCTTTGACATCGAATCCCAAGATTTGGCATAGCCACTAGTTTTACAAAAGCGACTGCCATGTGACTTTCCAATCCAGAGGGAAAACTAGACCTTAGGTACTGCGATTGGACGGTTTCCTCACGATGTTTCCCTTCACGGAAAAGCTAACGGTAAGTGTTCCGTACCACGTAAGTTCCGAAAAACTCACTGGTACGAGCCGGGATTCGAACCCACGGCCGCCGCTTGACAGCCGCATGCCTGAACCACTAGGCTACTGCAGCTCAAGCAAGGTGCGACATATGAAATATATATGAAAACACATTTCCGCGCATCATTTGTGGATGTTCACCCTTACAGAAGCCTGCAATCATAATAACACCACAGATTGCTCTGTAGCATCTGGTTGAACCCGTGAGATGTTAAGAGTGGACCTTAATTTGTGTCTAGCTGTTGACACGACGAATATTCAAGTCAATAAAGAGTCGGTAACGCGCTTGTGTTTCTTCGGGAGTCACAGAGAGAATAAAACAATTTTTATATTCCCACAAAAAATATTGTATTTATTTGAAAAATACGAAAAACACCGCAGATATTATAATAATGTGACTCGAAGAATTAGGGTAGCACTGTATTGAGAAAAACGACGAGTTTTTAAATATACAAGGACTCACTCTGTAAATGACCATTTAAAATTCAAATACAAATATAGTGGGCATTTTTCTAAAAGGTTATTTATAATATGCTTCTCATTAAAAAACCCTATAATAACCTCTAGAACACTAGCAGCTTTTGCGAGTGGCGTAGTTACAAGATTTTATAATAGATGGCGCTGGCGTCGAGATAGAACACGCTATCGTTTGTTCGACGTAGTTTCATGGGGCGACTCGCGGTCGTGACCATCTTTAACTTTGCGCAGAGGCAATATCGTAACCAATGAGGTTAATCCGAGGTGCGATTATTGCTAGTTGAAAACTTTACCAATACCCCGCCGGGTGGACGTGAAATACCGTCCGCTATGGCAATTTTTGAACGGCCGTAAAGGCCTCAAAACAACTGAAAATATGCTACGGACTGGTTGGTTGCTGGTTCATGGTTGAGACTTCTTCGTGCGTGTATTTTTTTCTGGTAGGTTTTATTACTAGGGATAGGCAAATTCCGTTCGGTAGATTATACGTCGGACGGATCAAGAAAAAAAGTTGAAGGTGCAATTAATAAGATACATTAATAACGAATTTGACATAAAAGCAACGACCATATTCCGGTATTTTTTTTATAAGGGATCTAAATTATAAACATCATCATTTTTTTATTGATATCTGATAATTTATATTAATTTGCATAATCCAATTCATTTCTAGGTTAATTTATGAATTCTTGAAAGGGTATTAATTTATTTTTTCAACTTATTGACTCATTAATCTTAACTTGTTGACATACTTAATATTCTTGTATTATTTGTTAGTTTAAATTACCTAATATAATAAATATGAAATTATTTAATAACTAAATTCAATTCAAAGTACGACGACAACTAATTAATTTTATATTTTGACGATCACAATATATTCCTAAACATCGACTGTGTGCATTTAGCGTATTTGACAATAGTGAAAATAATTTGTTTTTCTTTAGCACCAGAAACATTACGAAAATACTCGGAAAGTATCAATCTTTCATTGATGATTGCTATTTTAAGATTTTTAATTTCACAATAACTAACAATAAGGGCGTTGTTTGATTGTGACGTCACAAGCTAGTGATCCCTACAATTTTCATACTACCGGAGTGTTTTCACGTTTCATAGACATAAGCTGATTTGACGGTGCTGGTTAATGTACGGCCCAATAATCGGCTTCCACTATATCTCCGTTTCTTTTTAACTCATGAAAAATGAGAGACAAAAATAGATGGACGCGAATTATCAGGCCGTACATTAACCAGCACGGATTTGACTTTAGTCAAATACCGTATTGTATATTGTGAAAATAAATCGTACTTGAATACCGGTATCTATTCCATTTCGCTTATTGTTTCATATTGTTGTAATTAAGTAAACCGGCTCACCTTATATTTCAGGCGTCGTCGCGACCCTGTATAAATGTAAGAACGTAGAATTTTCTTTTTAACCCCAGGTGATCAACCACCCTTGGTACAAGTCGTCAAAACGCATCGCGTTATACATGAGCACAGATCAGGAGGTAGACACTGCACCGTTGCTGCAGCATGTCAAATCTAAAGGTTGGTAATAAATCAATATTTTTTTCCGAATAAAATAATCAATAATTAAAAATTTCTAGAAAAAGAATAAATAATATATACCTACTTTATTTATGGTCAAAATGAGAAAAAAGTCACGAATTATGCTTCATATGTTGAAAAGTAACAAATTGGAAAACAATGGAAATGCTTTTTTTCTCCTAATAGGCTGTAAGCTTACTGGGTTTTTGATTCTGCCCAAAATTATGAAAGAAAAAGTCTTTGCACTGTCGTCTTCTAAGATCTGTTTACACTGTTGCACCTTATTTTTAACAAGGCGTTAATTGTAATATTTGGAGTTGACTTTACAAAATGCGCCACATAAGTTTGCGTCGCTGAAGTTACCCTCAAGTCGCCTCTCGCACACCCGTGGAACGTCTGACACCACTGCGACGCTACTGGTAGTCAATTTTTTTTTCAACTGAGCTCTTTAATGTCCATATTTTGCGCCGCACAGGCTAAACGAACATCGCAAACGTATACGTAAGTGGCGCGTATAGGGTTGCCAAGTATTTTTGGGGGAGATATACTATTTTCCATAAAAAACGTCAAAAATATAGTACACTGTAAAAAAATATAATACTTGGCTGGGCATTGTCGCTACTTAGTAAAAAATCTCAGCAATTTGAAGCACTTCGTAAGGTCCCTCTCAAAATATAGTATTTTCGCGTAAGTAGGTACTATATATTTCTTCAACAGTATATATAGTACAAAGAGTCAAAATATAGTACAATACTATATAATATATAGTACGGTTGGCAACCCTAGGCGCGTACTGTACAACTTTCTATAAAATGGGATATCTGAACTCCAGGGTCAGCCTTCGTGCCGCAGTACGCTGGTGGGCACATGAAGATGCTGAAAGTGGAGACAGGTGATGAGGCCAGCATGGACGTCACCAAGCACGGCATCGCGCAGCACGCGAAGGACGCGGCGAGAGAAGACGCTTTGGAAGGTAAAGTCACGTATTCACAAGATTCACCATTCTCGTAAAAAAATTGGCAGTTGGTGAGAAGAGTAATTTCGGTTAGTTACAACTACCGAGCATTATCTGAGCGTATATTAATGATCCCGCAACATCTTGCAGGGAGCAGTATCGTGTAAAAAATTGGATCAATCAACTTTTAAGAGTCCGTAGTAAGCTCGACCGAATTTCACCTTCCCATACAAACGTAGTTACGCTCTCATTTTAAAACTACGTGTTGGATTGTGACGAAACTGCATATACAATGACATGAGGTATATCTATGTCTGTAATTACATTACAGATGTTATAAAATGCCTGATGTTTAGCACTTTATTACTGTAAACCTACTTATTTTATTTTATTTGGGATGCTTACTGCTTCTAGTATACATTAATTAACTCACTTAATAACTAAAAGCAAATTACACGTTCCCACAGATATATAACAGATTCTGGTATCTACCTATAAAATAATTATTTTCAAGGAGTACACTGGCAACAGCGCCATCTAGTCGTAGTTTGTGCCTTTTCTTTGTCCAACCATACTGTCTCATTTCAGGTCGCCTGGACCTCATCATAGCGCCAGGGTTAGCGTTCAACAAAGCCGGCAGACGGTTAGGTCACGGTGGTGGCTACTACGATCGCTATCTCGCCAGTGTGAGGAGCAACCCTGACACCGCACCTAAGGTTTGTCAAGGCGACGCCTCACGTCCGAGCGGGGCGGGCTGCATGCAGTGATGTCGCCCCGTGTAGTTCCGGATGCACGGCGTCTTGCAAGATTCTATCCTTATCTCACTATATCTTATAACTTCGTACCGCTTATGCTGCCGCTTAGGCCTGAATCACACTGACGCGGCCTGCGGTGGCGGTCAATAGTAAACTTCACAGTTAATGCCAAGTTTATAGGGCCCGCCACCATAGGCCGCTCCAGCCTGTGTGAGGCCTTAGGTGATTCCTCGATTCTTGTAAAACGCTATTAGTTGCGCCCTCTGTCGCACCTACCTGCGAATATAGAAGCGACTGAAAGCGCAAGACATGGCGTCCTGTTCCCGCGTGTTTAATTTCTCTGAGTAGTTTCGATGACCGGTTAGCCTAGTGGGTAGTGACGTTGCCTACGAAGCTGAAGATCCTGGGTTCGAATCCCGGTAAGGGCAATTATTTGTGTAATAAGCGAAGCCCGGAATTTTCACGGCAAAACAAAAGACTGTCGCGACCTTACTAGTGTTAGTAACATTTTTTATCGATATCGATAGTTGTGTAATAGAAGAAAAAAACGGTCCACAAATTTACGTGAGGTTTGTATAAAATTACATAGAAACAGATGCTATTTCTTCTTCGAAATCCACGTCAGTTCACACAGCAGCACATGGCATTTGATTTCTGATAGTAATAAGAGTATATAATCATTAATTTCTCAACATTCTCTGGGAGTAGACAGACAGTTTCGTTTACCACTATAAAACAATTTATATGTACTAAATGACAGTTCAACTTCCCTCGACGTCAAGGAATTTAGAAAATTCATTGTAATTGGTATGTTGTTCAGGTTGAGTAAGTTTTTTTAGATATTTCTCATATATTATTTTAAATATATTCATATATTCATATTATTTTATATATTTCATTTTTTTTTTAACCGTCGCGAAGTATTTTATAATATTCGATAATAATACTCGATATCGATACAAAAATGTTTCTAGCACTAGTAAGATTGCGACAGTCTTTTGTTTTGCCGTGAAAATTCCGGGCTCTGGTGATAAGGCATGAATATTTGTTTTTGGGTCTGAGATATTTTCTATATATTTAGTATTTATAACCGTCAAATATATCGTTGTCTACTAGCTATAACACAAGCCTTATTGAGCTTACTATGGGATTAATTCGACATGTGTAAGATTGTCCTCCAATTTTTTTTTTCATTTGTACTAAAATGATATGGTATCTGTTTTTTTCAGGTGGTAGCTATAGCTTTCAACTGCCAAGTAATAGACGAGGTTCCAGTCGATGAAAACGATCAGAAAATGGACGAAGTCATTGCGGCGGATTGAATACAAATTTTTTCAACCCTTTGGACGCCAAGGACACTTAAGAGCGTTGCGAGTTTTCGAGACCACGTCACCAAGAACACATTTAGGTGTTTTGGCGTGCGCTGACTATGTTCTATATTCACACACCTCATCCTAGCGTTATTCCCGGTGGTACTTTTATCCAAAGATAATTGGCGTACTTATAGGTGTCACTTTCGTACGTCAATAATGGCTTCCAAAGGGATACATAAATAAAAGCAATAAATAGTACCCACGTACTGAGATACGAACGACGTAACAACCTTTAAAACCATAAGGTATTACCCCCAAATATTGATGTTTGAACAAAAGCATTAGAGTCTGGCCAGGGAAAGATGATCCTAGAAAACCGCGGCAAATTTAAAAAAAAATGCATTTTGCAACACTGTGTATAACGCGATGAAACAATAGTGATACTTGCACAATTATTATATTATTATTCATTTCTCAAAATGCAACGGATCAAAGAGAAGGAAGTAAATTTATATGAAATAGTACTCTTTAAATTCAATCTACTTTATATTTAAGAAGGTTATTCAAAACCACTCCAAAATTTAAATTTTGGCGAGACATGATAATTGAACTTTTTATGATATTCTTCAATGTGAATAATATTAGCAGTAAGCTACCCTTTAATTCTCTTAGAAAGCAATAACAGACCAATTTATTATGGAACAGTTACTTTCTTAGTTACCATGTCAAGTATCAAGATTAGGACATCATACTAATTTAAAGCGTTTGACACATTTGACAATCATATTACTGTTGCCATATAAAAAGTTGCCATATAAATCTCAGTATCACATTTCGATGGCCAGACTCTAAGTACCATTTTTTATTCTGCTGTTAAATTTTCAACACATACATATTCATTGTGTCCGTCACATAGTGGATAATAAAGGAATTCTTTTATGAGAATTGTGAGATGGAAAAACCCTAAATACCCAAAAGGTTCTTCTTATATGTATACACATAATTAGTATAGTACTTTGCCATATGTTCGGGCGTATCTATTGATGCTAAATGACGAATTTAAATATTTTCGAAGCATTTTAATAAGTATCGTTTAATAATAATAACAATAATAAAGTGAATTAAATTTGATAGAAATTTATCTTGGATTAAGTTTTCATTTAAATTTAAATGCCTGCACCAAATGTTTCTGTTTTGCCCAATGGTTGACTGGTAGAGAATGCCTTATGACATTAAGTCCGCCTTTTCTACTATATCTTGTATTGTGCAATAAAGTTTAAATAAAATAAATAAATAAATTTTAAATATAAAGTGAATAAAACAAATGCGCAAAAATATTTTATTGAATACAAAAACACAATGTGCACCACCACACAGGAAGCGCGAAAAATAAACTACTTAGGTATAATTATAATTTATAAATTTTATAATACAAGGTACGCAAGATCACAATTTAGGCATTTAGGTAACTAAATAAACAATACTAGGTACTGAATCCACAGGGTGTTATTATAATTGTTGTTGTATTGTGGGCATTTATGTGCCGCTTCGATCAGCAAGTGATCTTATTGTGGCAGCCCTTTGTTTTAGATTTCACCGATAAGGCCCGTTGCCTCTAGGATCCGTTCAAACATCGAAGTCAATTATTCGCATTAAGGTGACTTTTCACGAAAGGGAAAGGCTGTGAGCCTTTCTAGTAAATAAATAGAGGTCGCTAGTAGTAGCGACAGCGAATGCAAGCCACTAATTTGCGGCAATGCTAAAATTGTCTGAGGGCCTACCGCGAAACGAAGACGAATTTCGTTTGTGTATCTCCGTCTCTGTCGCACTTGCTAGTACGAGTAACAGAGAGGGAGATACAAGAACGAAGTTCGTTTTCGTTTTCGTTTCGCGGTAGCCCCTCTGGGTAGAGGTCAGAAGGGTAATCACCAGATTCACCAGTGATCGTAACTTTTGTAGCATTTTTGGTGCAGCGTAGTGTTGTTAACGGAATTCGTATAGACAATATCAAAATTGTTTATTAAGGTTAAATTAACGTTATTAACGCTAATTAAGCATTATGATTGAAATTCTTTATACCAATTCTGTTAACAATTTAACACTGCGCTGCACCAAAAATGCTGCAAATGTTACGATCACTATTCATTACTTACCGACATAAGGTCTAACGGGAGTTTATAATAATAAAATGTATACTTAAGATTATTGAAGCTGGCCAATGGCATCAAAGTAGTCCGTTCACAAAGCAACTCTACGGCCCAAGATAGAAGATTCCAATTCCAATGACAGTTTTATAAAAGGTCGGCCACATTAAATAATCTCAATCATAATATGCGGCGGTCAAAAACCAATATTTGTATTATACACGCAAGTATAATATTAACACCACCAAATAATTTTTAAGTATATAAAAAAAACTGCGAGTATTACATGATTTCTGATGATTATAAATTTACAGTAGGTACTTAAATACATTTAATAACGTGAGCAAAGAATTAATTTCAGATACAATATTATATTCAAATGCAATTATACAAAAAATCTTATCTATGATACGGTAAATATTTAATATACATTAGATTATGAACACAAGCTAAAATTATGTACACAATTTATCTAAATAAGTAAATAGGGTCGATACCCAAACATCACACTATGCTTTGTTGATATAATTACCAATATTACCAATAAAAATAAAAATAAAATCAAATTTAACCCTTTTGCACACTCTCTTTATATATTTTCAATCATGGCAAAAAACTAGATGTCATCACCAGTTCTGTATTGTGTAAAGCCGGGTCCGCTGCGCCGTGTTTTCGATGTTTTTAAACATCTAAAATGTTTTGCCCATCAAAACAATACCCTATTTGTTTGCCGAAACTGACGGATGACATGTTAGATGTTTAAAAACATCGAAAACACGGCGCAGCGGACCCGGCTTTACAGAACCTAAGCAACTAACAAGCAAGAAAATTATATAATAATCGACTTATTATTTTTAATTTAATTTTTAGTTTTATAGTAGGTACGGATATGTCGTTTTAGAATCATCCGTTTTGATGTAGGTAGGTATCTTTTTTTAATCATTTCTTTTCTAAAAAGGCACTGTTTCGCAGTATGCTCTTATCTACGTAACACTATATTTATTGTATGCCATTCTATCGAGTATTAAACAGATGAATTTCGTAATGTACTGTAATTTGACCTCAAATGACAATAGAATTTTATATGGCACCTGGTAGAAAATATGGAATATTAAGTCAGTTATGCAATGTGTACTTTGATGCAGATTAATGTTAAGATGACTGGGGAAAAACTAAAAAACTTCATCCAAAATCTTGCAGAACTTGTTCATAAAATCTGTTATTTATTCTTACCTATACAAACATCACACTGACCACTCTAATAATCTACTAAGATTTCCTATTAGACGTGTAATTATAATTGCATTAACTTTATTTACATAAAAAAATGATTGTATTCCACTATCAAAAAATACGATTAACGTTACGAACTAACTACAGTTTAACTTTCCATTATAATGTGATACTTAAATAGGAAACAATGTAAAGAAAATAATGATGTTATTATTGAAAAGCCATTTAAAAAAATATAGTAATAATTAGAAATGTAAAAATATGTACCTATAGCAAATTAGTAATGCAAATTACGTACTTAGGTACTTTAAATATAAAATAATATTCATATTTTTTACAAAAGTGTTATTTACAGCGTAAATTTAAACATACCGATTACCTAGTTTAATAATATTATATATAACTTAAATTCTAGTTAAATTCGATAGTGGAATAAAAATCGACAAACTACCTACCTTTGTAATAAGTCATATTAGTTATTGAAAGTTCCTATATAAGCAACCGCGGGCCATCTGTTGCCGACCCCTGCCCCCCTATTCTGTAACTTGTTTTAAGCTCACCTCAACGCTCACCCACAAATATATCTTGACACCGCGATGCGTAGTAACTAAGCGTAGCAATAACAGCCGTGCTATAATAATATTTTTTTAGGGTACTATCGGCAACACAGCTAACTGCCCATCGGTGCACCTTAAGTGCATTGTAATAAGGTTCTATATAAACACAGGATGGTCAGTTAACAGTGTTGTCGTTTGTATATGCAACTACTTATAGATCCATCAAAAATAATAATAATTTTTCCTCTGTGTTTCGAGCGTAACTCAATGGAAAACCGTCCTCAAATTCGAAACTATTTTACCAAAATGAAAATGAAAATGTAAAGATACCCACACTGGCACGGAATTTGATGTACCTACCGTCATTATATCTAGAACTTAAATGATAGGCATTACAGCCAATTTACAGTATTTTACGTCGCAATAGGATAGTTTAGTTCTACTTCCTTCATTTAATTTTCAACTTTAATTTCATACAGATAAAGCATTTTTCAGAATACTGTTACCCACATCTACCGATTTAGTAATAACTATTTTATTTGTATAAGATTAAAGTTGAAAATTAAATGAAGGCAATCCATGTGTCAGTGCTTAACTAACAGTAATCGTACTGTAGTTACATTTCATCTATACACTGATGATCGTTGCAGTGAAAATAAACTGCGAGGGTAGGCAGGGCCATGTACAAGCAATTGCAAGCACCTGAAAAATAAGAAAATTAACTTTGGGCGTTGTATAATATTAGAATTTTAACGGACAAAATCATCTATGTTCCTTCGAGATGTAGAATAAGTAATTATTATTGTCGCATAACTAAAACAAACCAAGTGCGTGTCGGGCCACGCGCAGTGTAGGGTTCCGTAGCCTGTCTTAGTTACATCGAGGTGCGGTGCGGTTATGTCGGCCGAATTTGTACGAAAATCCGTCCGTGATAGCTTTCCTTTTAAATTCATTATATGTACTACTACCACGAATTATTTCACATTCCCAGTAGTAGCCATTTAGCCGGCAGGGGGCGGGGACACATGACTCGAACAAAAATTAGGGCTTTAAAGCCCAATATCTCGCAAACAAATCACTGATTTGAAAAATGGTTTTGGGAAACCCATAACATTTTACCGAGCTATCCAATAATACCATGGGTTTAACGAGAAAAAAAAATTACATCCCCGCATTAGATGTAGGGGAGGTACAAACGACAACACTGTTAACTGACCATCCGGTGTTTATATAGAACCTTATTACAATGCACTTAAGGTGCACCGATGCAGCTGTGTTGTCGATAGTACCCTAAAAAAAATATTTTTCTAGATTTTATTATACTGTTTTGTCGGCGTGATTATATACCCATGGCGAATTACAGTTTTCTAGTAGTAATGGTTACTGAGCTAAGCCGAAGACGGACAGACAGACAGACAGACGGACATGGCGGAACTATAAGGGTTCCTTGTTGACTACGGAATCCTAAAAAGCTTAAAAAAGCGTTCAGCTCCTTCGTTTGGGTCTAGGACGAATTGCATAATATTTTCTTCCGATATATATTATTTTTATGAAACCTACTTTCAGTTCAGATGTTTCGATTTTTAAATGACTTCAGTTTACTTACAAGATTTTTTTACCTAAAACTGCTTTTTAATTAACTGACTAAACACGCTTCTTTTTTGAGAGATTTGGTTTCTAACTGGTCAAAAAAATTAGGAGCAGTCCTAGACAAGAACAAGATCGCATAATATGTATGTACAAACGCCAACAAAATTAACTGACCATCCTGTATTTACTTATATATAGAACCTTGTTACAACACACATAAAGTGCACGGATGGTCAGTTAGCTGTGTTGTCGATAGCAAAAATAATACCTGCGCTATCGCAGCACAACGCCAAACATCCTTTGTCCCCGCGACAGCAGCAGCTCGACCGCGCCCACAGCCGCCAGCAGCATCAGCAGAGCTAAGATGGCCAGAACAGCGCGGCAGCGGCGGCGGCGGCGCTCGCCTCGAGCGAGACTCTTGGACAACGCTTTTCCACGAGCGCTATCTAGAGTGAAGAGAGCGCTGGCAGCCTGGAATTAAACAAAAAAACGTTATGTAAGTACTTATACATTAAAAAAATAATACCTTAAAAAATTTAAAGAAGCTCTCATTGCCGATTTTCGTTGTGCATTATCCATCCATCACTATTGTTGTGAGCTCGGTCGAGCCTTAAATACTCAAGCCGTGAAAGCTAATAAGAGCCTTCTCAGTACGGTAAAAGGTTTGTCTTAGCTTTAACGCCTCGATTCTCAAGGCTCGGCCGAGCTTTAAGGCACAACACTAATCATCACTCATTTAGACGTTTCTCACGAGTAATGCGTTATGCACGCGGTTGTTCTGTGCGGCAATCGTAGTGTTATGGCCGCTCCACACAATGGGCCATCCTGACCCATCATACAGGACGCGGCTATGCGGTAGAACGAGACATAAATATGATTTACTCCCTTTAACGCATAGCCGCGTCCTGTATGATGGGTCAGGATGGCCCATTGTGTGGAGCGGCCATTAGACACATTCGATCAACGCCTTGCGCGTCAAAGCACGCGTCACGCAGCGTCAAACGCAAAAAGAATTGCGTTCAGCACTACTTTTTAAGATTGATGCTCTGTAATGAGACCTCCAGAATCCGTAAAAGGATTCCTTTTTAAAAACCTATTACTTACTTACTCCGTTGGCTCAGCCCCCCCAAAATGAATCTTGGCCTCCGACACGAGAGTGCGCCATTTTCCTCGGTTCTGCGCTAACGCTTGCGAATTGGAGCTACTCTCACCTTATAAGAATGAGAATTCCGCTGGTAAGGTTACTGATTTAAAGCATTTGAGTGCCCAAAAATCACAGTCGTTGTAAAGCTGCAACCAATCGTAAACAAGTCTGAAACCTCTCAAATAGCGCCACACCATTAAACCGACTTCAATTAATAACAGCCATTAAATAACTCAATTTATGTCCAATCAAACCTTACTTAGGTAAAGTGGTGATAAACAAAGAAGGACTACCGACTGACGAAACTATTATAGCTTTTAATTAAAACCGACGTGACTGCGTGCTGTAAAATATCCATTGACATAGTTGCGAGAGCTAATGTCTGTGACACAGTGACAATCAGTTCGTACAACAATACCACAATGGCAGTAGATTTAAAGAACTATTTGTAATAGGCATTTTTCAGTATGTAAGTATACTTAAAAGGTGTTTAAGACAATAATTGTAATATGCTCAATTTGAATATACGCAATGCTCAATTTTAAATCATTGCCATCCCGTAATCAGTAGGCGTTAAGCCTATACACAAGCGAGGCTAAGACAAAGCCTGTGACTAACCTAAAACTGAAAATAAACTTTTTTTTATTAAGTTATGCACTTTTGCCTATATATATTTACAAATAGTAGATATGGCAATCAGTATGTAAGTTCTTCAGAAGATTATGGAGATATTGTAGGTGAACGGTCTCTCAGTTGGGCGCGTGTCCGGACAGAGGTGCGGAGCTGCATACAAATTTCGCCGGACGGAGGTGTGGTGCAGTGTGTCGCACCGTACCACACGGAATTTATATACAAACGGAGGTACTTGCATGCAACGAGCTCCGCATCTCCGTCCGGAAATACGGCGCAGTGTGACATCAAGCATGAGCGTGAAAGTGTGACAATGGGAAACTAAATTCCGATTACCACCATCATGTCTATTTTAACCTTCCGAGTCCCATGTTCCTACAGAAAGAACAAAGTAAGTAGGCCAATGGAATGTAAATAAATTTTTAAAGGAACAGAGTTCCATATCCACTTGTTTTGCTTCGTTCAATTTTAAAACAAATGAAAAAAAAAACTACTTCTTGGGTTTAATTCTATTGTTTTTGTGGTTCCGTGCCATAAAAGGAAAAAAAAGGAACCCTTATAGGATCACTTTATTGTTGTATGCGGTCTCAGGAGGTTGAGTCATGGATGTTTTCTATGTATTTATGTATCTATATAAGACAGTATGTTTATCATCGTCTAGTAGGTACCCATAGTACTCCAGGCAAAATACGGTTTTGAAAAACATTAATTTATAATAGCGTTTTTTTTGTTGATTTCGTTTTAAAATGTTGTTCTACGATGATATATTCAAGAATCCGGCAAACTATCCACCCGGAAGTAATTATGTAGATTTAAATGAAGCATGCATTGTCTTTTTTTGTACGATTTATCTTGAATATTATAGAGCAAATATAAATGAACCAAAATAAAGACAATAATATTTATTAATATTTTTTCTGACTTTTCAGTAGCTAGTTAATTTATTATTTTTTTGATGTCTGAAATTTTGTCGGATTTTGTCGCTGGGTAACTATTTAATTGATAATATATCAGTTACACATAAAAAAATAGCTATTATAAATTATTTCCAAAATTGACATTTCTTTCATACAAGTTGTCAGTTCATTGACTGGACTATAGTGGGTACAAGCTTTGCTTAGTTTGGGACTAGGTCGATTTGTGTAAGATTATCCCCTAATATTTATTATTTATTTTTAAGGTCGTTTCTTTTATTTGTTGAAGATCGAAACTTTGTTCTAGCTCGATTCCGTTAGCACGACATTATTCACAGCAGTGTGTATCGCGCAACACCGACAAAAGTTATTAAACCATCCCATAAACTTATCGGTTTTAAATTATTATGAAACAGCAGCATTAATACGTTCGTTTTCGGCGTCACTTCACATTCAATTAATTGTTATGAAACAATCACTTACTTCGGCACAATTTATGATTAAAAATAATACGTGATAAGATGGAATGTATGTGTCATGTCATAATTTAATTTAATTGAAACAAAGTTGGTTCGAAAACAAACTGGTTTTCAGCTTTTACGTCGAGTACCTGCAGAAAATTGAATCAATTTCAACGTCAAGTTAATGAAATGGGCCAATCAATTGTTTTTGTTGCTAGTTGCGATGGTTACGTCTATGTCACACTTAACATGTTTTGTTATATTGGTAACCCCCATTCCATGGTGGGGCATCTCCTGTAGCATGATAGGAGTCCAATTTTATTTTTTCTAAGAAACTCAGTCACTGCTGTTTCTGGGCTTGCCCAGACACAATAAAAGCGAGAAAAAGTTGATTGAGCCAAATAAGGTAGGGCTTGTATGGTAATCAAAAGAAGTTGGCGTCATAAAAAAAAACCGGCCAAGTGCGAATCGGACTCGCGCAAAAAGGGTTCCGTACCATTATCCGTTAAATGAAAGGTAAATTGCGGTTTAAGATTTATGACGTATTTAAAAAAAACTACTAAAAACTAAACTTTTCGGTGTAAGTTTGCATGGTAATGTACCTACATCGTATATTTTTATTAGTTTTATCATTCTCTTATAAGACACACATTTTACTACTTTGGAAGTCTCTCGCGCAAACTATTCAGTTTAGAAAAAAAAAAATTAGAAACCCCAATATCATTTTTGAAAAAAAAAATGAGTTTCAGTTCGAAGTATAGGGAACCTCCAAAATTAATTGTTTTTTTTTTCTATTTTTGAGTGAAAATCTTAATGCGGTTCACAGAATGCATCTACTTACCAATTTTCAACAGTATAGTTCGTATAGTTTCGGAAAAAAGTGGCTGTGACATACGGACGGACAGACAGACAGACAGACATGACGAAACCATAAGGGTTCCGTTTTTTGCCATTTGGCTACGGAACCTCAAAAAACATGTCCCATTCCATAAAGTCATAAAAACTACTTACTACTAATATGTATACACGACCTTAATGTTAAGGCAATACAGTCGTGTATACATATTTTTGTAACTTTCGCCGTATCGATCTCTTTGCAGCCGACTGTACCTACTATCATAGGTCACATTGTCTCTATCGTTGAACCTAAAATTGCAAGTAGCGGCACTGAATATAAAATGCTCTACCGAGCCACTTGTCGACGCTGACTTGACTTTATGTCGTACTAGTTTTTGCCCGCGACTCTGTCTCTGTACACTCGATAATCGTTTTTACATATTTTTCATATTCATATTCATATTTTTTATTGGTAAAATTATTTTATTTTACAAGTTAATTTGTTACATTTCTGGTTAGTATTGGTTACGTTACATGCACAGACCAGCTAAGTGTGGTTACATAGATAATAGACTCTAATATGCTTATATGATACTTATTTTTTCCTTAAAATAAATTTTATTCATCTCATCTATATTATACTTGGTCATCAAGTAACCCCTACGTGTGTACAAAATCTAATGGAATTAGACTTCACAGGCGAAGCATCAAGACTATCCTATATCCTTCCTATTTGGTTCTCATACTACCTCTATAAGTACCACATTTAATCTAAATCTGCTCATAACCGTGAAAAGGTTACAGACAGGCCGACTTGTCCATACGATCCTTACTAATATTATAAATGCGAAAGTGTGTGTGTGTGTGTTTGTTTGTCCTTCTTTCACGTCGCAACGGAGCATCGTATTAATATGAATAATAATGAATTGTATGCAATTACTAACACTAGAATTAAGTTTATCTGTACGCTACTAACAAATATGGACAAGTATCCGAATTAAATGATTACGATTATGATGATATGATGATTAATGTGATTTTTTTGTATGGAGATAGTTTAGAGGCTGGAGAGTGACATAGGCTACTTTTTCCAGCGGGAAAACATCTAAGTCCCACGGGAAAATTCAATATGTTAGGTATATATTCCTATAACCACGCAGGCGAAGCCGCGGGGACAGCTAATATTATTATAAATTCAAACGCTGTCCCTTTCACGCTTAAACCGATTGATATGTGGTATGAAGTTCTAATCTCGGGAAAGCACAGGATACTTTTTATCCCGCAAGTCATTCCCTGTTCTAAAATGAGTTCTACGCAGACGAAGCAAGCTAGTTTATAAGCTTATCCCGGATGGATATGAACCAACTTAGTTCACAAGCCTGACTTAAATGGTCTTAAACTTAATCGTAAAGACCGTATTATCTTATTTTATAACAATGTACAACTGTTCAACAATGCTACATCGGTCAAGAGCATGTGAAATTTACCGCGAGTAACCTCTAGTTTACATATGATTGCATCTGTATTTAACTAATTTATCCCCGTGGTTGAATAGACACTGCATTTGTCTCTAGCTGTCACAACGAATCCTCAAAGCAATAAAGGGTCTAAACCGCGATTGTGATCGGGCAAGCGTCCATAGGCTACAAATAAATAAATAAATAAATATTTACGGACAATCTTACCCAAACTAAGCAAAGCTTGTACTATGGGTACTAGACGACGATAAACATACTTATATACATAAATAAACATTTAAATACATAGGAAACATCCATGACTCAGGAACAAATATTCGTGCTCATCACACAAATAAATGCCCTTACCGGGATTCGAACCCGGGACCTTTAGCTTCGTAGGCAGGGTCACTACCAACTAAGCTAAACCGGTCGTCGTACAGTGTCTGTTCATCATCATGCAGGCCAGGCCGTATTGTTGTTTGCCTCCGTCAATAGTTCGCGCGCGCTAATGTGCCTTGCCGCGCCTTCTCTCAGCGCGATATTTTCTTTTTTTCTTTTTTTATGGCTTGAAAAGCGGCCAGTAACAAAGTCTCGATACAATCTCCCTGGGAGCCTTATGGGCCCAGGGGGAACTCACATCGAGCGCGTCTTGTGGTAACCTGACAGTAGAAAATAATCTTTAAGCTGATTTTTTAAGGATTAACAATAGGCATATCATTACTTATAATAGTTATAATGGCGGCGTACCATGAGGCACCATGTAGTATGAGGCAGGTAGTGGTATGAATTGAACTACCACGGGAAAACTCAGTCGTAAAGTTATTGTTACATGACGTCATGAATTAAATAATATGGCAGTGCAAATGCTGCTCGTCACAGATACTGGTGAGTTTGTTGAGCAATTGAATAGTCTGTTTAGATATTTTGCAGTCAGCGTTAAATATATGTATACATTTTTCGCTTATTCCAATGAATAACATTGGAATAAGGTGCAGCGCAAATATATATCTTTGACGTAACTCTAGTCTTTTTTGCAGTGCAGAAAACCTGCGAACCAGATACCCAGCTCTCGGGGGAAGTGTGGGTTAGGTGCTATTTCTTAATGAAATTAAATGAAAGTTTATTCACAAGAACACATGGTACAGTTAAAGGTGGATTAAGGCACAGTTTGCTTCCCTCGATATGTTCTACCAATGCAGGAATGTGAAAGTATGGTCTTACATATTACGTCATAAATAATAAATCTCGTCTTAAACACTACGTCATAAGGTTGATGGAACAATTGATAATAAAATTGATTATAACATTTAATAATTGACATTCAGATTATTAGATAAGTACATTATATTATAGAAAAATTAAAATTGATGTCCAAAAAGTCGTCAAGAAACGTTTATCGCAAAGCATTTTATACAATTTATTCTTAAATTTTATGTCCGATAATGTTTTTAGAGTTGGTGGTAATTTATATATTTTAATACACATGTTGTGTGCACTCTTGTTCCTTATTACTAGCTTACTATCTACAGGTAATGCTAAACGACATTTTCTTTTTTAAGCTTCACGTCAGCCGCCATCTGCGCTAATTAATTTGGAGGACTCTAAGATCTCAGGTTGACGCACAAGAGCGCGCCTCACGCTTCGCCCCTGCGGGCTCGTTCTCGTCGCCAAAAAGACGGCCGACCCCGTTGACCCCCTGTGGCTTAGCAGTGGGAGGATCCGCACTTGAACCTTGACGTTTAGTTTTACACTATCTAAATGCACTTATAAGACCACTTTCTTATTTATGATGCTGAATACGGATGAATGCTTGTTTTACGTGTAAATGCATTTTTTTTTAAAACACCTGTTTTTTTCCGAGTAGAAGTATTTATGATTGTTTCCACTATGTGATCTTTTTTATATATTTGTCGCTGTTCGTTCACATAATGGAAACTTAGTCCGCTATCAGAAGTAATACTTGTGTATCTCCATGAAGGTAGGACGGACCAAAAAAAAACCAATTAAATAATATAAAAAATAAACGGCCCGTGTGGTGTCGGGTTAGAATTTCACCACTCCCTTTCTTCCCGTGGGCGTCGTAAAAGTCGACTAAGGGAGCAGGGTTGAAGTGTGTTGTGGGCGATGGGCTAGCAACCTATCACATTTTGTTGATCTTTTATACCCACAGCTATGCTAAAAGTGGCGCTGAAACATAAGTTTCATATGCTCTGCCTACCCCTTTTGGGAACAAAGGCGTGAATGTTTGTATGTATGTATGTAAAAAATAAACGCCTATACCTAATCAATGCATCAGACAGCCGCGGCAATATTCCGTTTACAATATTCCACTATTGTTACCGAACTTAGATAAATTATATTCATAAATGATTAGTCAAAGGCCATACCCATAAACGCAGTACAATGATTGTGTGAATTAGTATGGATGGGCTCCTAATAAGGCCTGATGGTATCACAGCTTCAAGGCGTTTGGATGGCCTAGATGCTTTCACCTATTGGAAATAATTATCGACTCGATTATTAAGGGAAAGATGTAAATAGGAACCCCTAAGGTGTAAATAGAATAGTGGAAGGGATTGAAATATTCGTCGCCATTAGCGGACCCACGGTAGCTCAATTGGCAGAGCGATGGACGGATTCCAGACGTTGTGGGTTCAAACCCGCTCGTGGCGAATAATTTATCAATTTTCCACTATGACCGAAATTCGAAATTTCGTTAGCGAACGTTTCTGCTTAATAAAACATTTTAAGATGTATATTTATATTTAGAGTACTGGGTAGCCCAGTTAGGTACCAAAATATGGAACAAGTTCTCCAAAACGTTTTTTTTTTAATTTTTGCTAGGAGTCCTAAGCTAGCTTAGGATTACGTTATTAAACTCTAACATTTGGTTATAGTGATTTATTTAAGTACCTAAGCGAAAAAAATATGTACTTACTAAAATATCAATATAACATACCTCCCTAAGGTGTACTGTGTGTATGTGTCCCTCACCTGCGGCTCGCGTGATAATTCCGCCTCTGATGTAATTATCAAAGCTCACGCGTTTCACACGACGTTTTTCAACACATTTTGCGAGGAAAAATCCTTTTCATATTATGAAAATGTTATAGGCCTGCCAAGGTATTTTCTTTACTAATTGATGAAAACAGGTTTTACTCACATGTTGTATACATCGCCAAGAATTTCCAGTGGCGTCCATTCTTTTTATCACTTTTCTAGTCACCACGAGTCAACATTTTTGTTAATAACCAAACACGCATTAACAATGTTTTTTGCAAACATCTGTGAAATAACCTATAATGGCGCGCAACAGTTTTTTCGTGAAGTTTGCGTAAACGGCCAATACAAAATAAAATTAATATTTTCGTTTTAAAATGTTATCTTTATTAATTCATGTAAAATGTTATCAAAAGTGAATAGTTTTACTAATTAAACCCGTGTTTAATATCCAGGTTTATGAGCCTAAAAGCGACACAATAAGAGTTACGTTACGAGCAATTGTGTTGAAAAAAAAGCTATGTGATTGTATAAATTCGTCGCTACGAGTGGGACCCACGATGGCTCAGTTGCTGGCAAGAGCAGCGCACGGAATGCGAAGATCGGGGGTTTCAATACCCCTGGTGTTATATAATTTTTAAGTTTGGCAATCTCACAGTAATCATATGTAGATTAAAAACCAAACTATTATTGGTGCCGTCAAATGCTGCAACGTTGCTAATGAAATCTATATTTTTCCACCCTAATTTTATTTAAAAATATGTGTTTAGTTAATTTTTATTGAAGTCGGTTCTTAACAATATTTTTCATTTGTAGATTAAATTTGTAGATGCAGTTAATAATGTGGCTACATAAGAGGGTATAGTCTCACACTTTCCAATTCTAGTCATCACTTATCATGTCGAAAACATGATTACATCTATTAATAACAATCTTCGCAACGGTGCTATGATTTTTGCAATTGCTAATATGCAAACCAATTAGTCCCAGTCCAGACCTAGACGTGCCTAGCTAGACACACTAGCGTGCAATCACTTAGACAATATATTCATTACTTTGAATTGCAACATTAATTATAGATATAGTGAACAGCAAAAGATATACCAATAGTCGAATTTTAACTTTCGCGAGATGTTTAAAATAATAACAATTACGCGCAACATGTTTCCAACTCGTAGCGTCATTTCGTGTTTCGTATTGACAGTATTGTTTTATATACTAACTAGCTTCCACCCGCGACTTCGTCTGCGTGGACCCGGGATAAAAGCTGTCCTATATTTGAATCCAGGCTTTACACTATCATCCTGCAAAATTTCATCCGTCGGTTGACCCGTTTAATCGTGATTGAGTAACAGACATCCAAACATCTAAACATCCAAACTTTCGCATTTATAATATTACTAGGATAATTTAGGGTTGTTGTTATTTTGTTTACCTATCATGCATGGCAAGTCATTAGTGGACACTTTTCCCAATTCTGAGTTATTTTTCTTACATTAATGCCAATGCCCAATTCTGAGAAACGAAATAAAACGTTCAGGGGAGTAGCTACAGTTAGGTTCCCCTACAATGTATTAGGTAAGAGAAGATTAGAAGTACTTTTTACAGGTCTATGTTTGCTAGCTTTTTAGGGTTCCGTACTTCAAAAAGGAAGAAGCGGAATCCTTATACCATCACTTTGTTGTTCGTCTGTCTCCGGAATCTACGCGTGGAGGTACCGAGTTTAAATTTAACCATATATCTACTCAAGTCTACAGTCCCTTGGTGCTGTGAAAAATATCAAACTTCTAAGTTAACGTAAATAAATATATACGGCTGCTTATGCCGCAAGAAACGTATATTTCGACACTCTCAAGGGAATCAGAATTTATAGGGTACTTTCCGATGACCTAGAACTATGAAATTTGGCTAGTAATATCGTCTTATACTACAGGGAAAAGTCGGGAAACTATAGGTACATTTGTAATTAAATCGTATAAAATATAGTCTTTATTTAAAGTACGTAATCAATTTGTACATAAGCTACCCTCGGTGGGCGACACGACACCATCTCGCACTTCTCCGGTTTTTATTTTAAGCAGATGCGTATGCGTATTAAAAAGTAGCGCAAGACACTCTACATGTCAATGTGCATCCTAAATAATATATATACAGGGTGTAAAAAAAATGTGGTATGAACCGATCAAGGGCTTAACAGGTATCGTGTTCTGATAAGAAAAAACAGAAAAACAAATTTTTTTGGCGCGATTTTTTTTTTTACATTAGTATGGAGCGTTGGCCGACTGGGGCGACAAGCTCCATAGAAATGTAAAAAAAAATCGCGTCAAAAAATTTTTTTTCTGTTTTTTCTTATCAGAACACGATACCTGTTAAGCCCTTGATCGGTTCATACCCCATTTTTGTTACACGTTGTATATAAATATGGGGTCAATCTTACACAGATACTTAATTATGTTATGAAATGTCGCTTTAGAGCATTTTCCAAAAAATATACACGTTATTAAGAACTTTGTCATCTCTGAAATTAAACTCCTATTGTATGGCAAATTTTAATGATGTGGTAAAACGAATAAAATCTAACGAAGGCTCGTACTAAATTTTTTTCTTAAAACGCTCAAAACGAGTTGGTTAAACATTAAATACAGATGAACCGAATATCACGATTTTATATACATACATACACATACATACATTCACGCCTTTATTCCCAAAAGGGGTAGGCAGAGCACATGAAACGTATGTTCCAGCGCCGCTTTTAGCATAAATGTGGGTATAAAAGATCGACAAAATGTGATATTGCAGTGATAGGTTGCTAGCCCATCGCCCACAACACACTTCAACCCTTATTTTATATTTCCGTAAAAAAATAACTATTTTACTAAAACATCCAGTTCCACTTGCGCATCCGATAACGTGTAAGAACCACGAACGACACATGTAATCACAATTACAATAGTAATCAATTACGGCTGGATTACTTCCACTTTTCACTCGGATGGCATTATGCAACAATCACTTGTCAGTGTCAAGTGTCAGCTTGTGCGGATAGGAAGTTGAGGTACAGTTAGCCTTAAAATACGTAATAGTGATAAGCACAGAGAAGAGAAAATGTCTAACGTTCAAATTAAGAGTTCATAAATAAAATACTTTGGCGGCGCCAAGCCAAGCCTTTTTTGTCAGTCGGTAAAAAATATTGCAAATCTCGCGGCTTAAAGTTTTATAAATCTCTACTTAAATAGGTACTCTGAGTGGTACTATATTTAAAGGTCTAGTAAATAGCATAGCACACTTTAAATAAAGCCACATCAAATAATTTACTTTAAGAACACAGTTTTAACCGACTTCCATTTAGTACTCCGCCAAGCCACGAGAACATTTCCACATTTATTTTCCAATTTACCACATGAACTGATTTCCGAGAGCAAATGCGTTGAGTATTAGAGAAAAAAAACCAATCGCTGTATGTGGCCCGATAATATTTGAGGACTTCCGTCGATTCCACAAGGATCACCTTTGGCACTTCATTACTTGCTATTTCACCGGAATCTTATCGGAATCTGTGACGTACTTTTGTACTTTTAAGTACATAATTGAGGAATTCCATAAATCATCTGTGGTCTTCATCATCAATTCCACTCCACCAAATTTATGATTTCCGGGTGTAAATACACGAGGTATAATAGATAATATCAAAATCACTACACGTGTTCCTAATATAATTGAGGATTTCCCTCAATTCCTCATGGATCCCATCATCCAACTGAATTTTTGAAAAAAATGGGACCCACTTGGAAGCATATACTTACAAAGAAAAAAAAAATTACGAATCGGCTCATCAATGACGGAGTTCTGAGGTAAGTACTTAACGAACATTGAATAATAAAATAAAAAACACTACCGAATTGAGAACGTCCTCCTTTTTTGAAGTCGGCTAAAACACCTAACAACTTAAAAATATCGGTTTATGATGTGAATTTGATTTCAGTAGATATTTTACAGTACATATGGTGCTACTTAAAGCACTTTTCGTGCATATGTCGAAACTTTAAAGAGCCATATGTACAGTAAAACGTTGTACGATACACGTGCGAATAGGTAATTCGCAACTCGTGTCGATTTAAAACACTCCCACCGGTCGTGTTTTAATTTATCACCACTCGTTGCGAATTTCCTATTTTTGGCACTTGTATCGTAAATAACTATTATGGTGCGCAGACAGTTTTTTTTTTTTCGTAAGCTTTTAAAATGTTCCCTGTTTAAAGTATACTTCATGTAAAATGTATAGTGCACACACAGACAGACAATGCCTAGTGACTACCTAGAAATATGTATAGTACCCGTTCTCATATAGCTTCTGAGATTCGAGTAGCTTGTACTGCTTAAAATTCAAGAAAAAAAATACGGTCATATGGAGTATTCAACCTTCAACGGCTTCTATGTTTCTTTTTACCTAGAGAGCGAGAAACACCAATACCCAAATATGCAATAAGATGCTGTCTGACATTTCTCGCGCTGTGTTCTGGTTATTTGCATAAATATCGCTGACTGTACTTGAAAATGAGATTAGAGCATCCGTGTGGCGTTACTAGAGGAAATCAGATCGGCTGTTGAACTCCCTTACCTTTTACTTTGTGTTCTGTATTAGATTGAGTACACATAGTTATCCTTTTTTGTATAAACAAAAGATGTGCTTCTTCAATATTAACATAAAAATTTCGTCTCTCTTGTACATATAGTCTAGTGCAATGTGTCGGCGAGTTACTGTTTCCGTGCATATTTATGTGAGGATTAATACGGTACATATTTTTGCACTTGACTGAGCACATTACTTGCAAACATCAGAAGAAGACGTTACTAAAATACTCAACGTTTCAAAGTAAATTGAGCATACGTCCCACTGCTGGGCACAGGCCTGCTCTCATGAATGAGAGGGAAAGCGCAGTAGGCTAAGTAGCAAGCAAGTAGGCGGGTTGGGGACTTCACATACCTACACCTTTGAATAAAATGTAGTATTCGTGAATTCAGGAATGATAACATTCGGCTAGCTCGCCATTAATTACAGTTGCAAAATGGCGGCCGCGACCGGGGGACGCCGTGTCAAGAACTTGTGTTGCAACGTCCACTCTAGTGTAGGGTTGCCACCGGTGCTTAAGGCACCCCCAATTAGTAAGATAGTTAAGTAATTATAATGTTTATAACTAGCTATAAACGCGGTCAAACGCGCGTTGGGACATATCAATTGTAACTTTTTGAAGGTGATAATGACTCCTAAGGCCGGCGTTGCAGTGGTGGAGCAATTGGCGACGTGACGGCGATTTCAGTACAACAACGCTCACCCTCAAACATATCTCACCTCAACGCTCACCCTCAAACATATCTTGACGCCGCGACGCGCAGTAACTAAGCGTAGGTAGAGGTCTAGTTTCGTGACGGGTGACAGACGGGGTGAGCCGCATTAGCGCGTAGCGAATAACAGCCCAGTGCGGCCCCAGCATGGCCCGGCCACAAGTTCGAGCGGCAGCGGCGGTTTTTCTATAATGCATTGCGTGTGATCCCAAGTAACCATAGTGCGTTGCGCGTTTCGTCCCGACCGCGCAATGAATAGATAAAATGCTTGCCGCGCCGCAATTCACGCAATGTCGTGGCCGGTATGGCTTGTAGTAATAAGCCCGCCAGTAGGTAGTTTAGTAGGGGTTTCTTACGAAAAAATTACCAGCGATTCGCTCAAAAGTCGCAAATCATGGGGCAACTAGAACAATGACGTAGTTCACTTACAAAGCATATATGTCATCCGCCAAATTCCATCTTAGGAAAATTCAGTCGAATAACTTTGCACATATTAAAAGAACTGTCAGGTGACAAAAAATAACACAAAATATACATCACCTGTCTGATAACTATCAAAATAACACAGCGAAAACATTAGGCTAATTCTGGCGATGCGATTCTGATTCTTTGTCATTTTCGATTAATATTAATTTACAAGAACAGATTACAAAACGCTACATCTTGTCTCGCATATAAAAATGCATTTATTCCTATAAATAATAAAATGAGTTCTTAAAAACGTGTAGGTACATTCAATTTTTTTTTTAATCCAAGTTTTGCGGTTCTTGTGTTTGTGGACCGTTAATGTCCTTATGAAAGACACAAAGTAACCTAAATCTATTTATAATCCTGCAAATTTACGTCAAAAATTGCTTGTATTGTAACGCCATACGGTTCAAAATTTAAAGTGATTAAGCTTGCGTTAAAATTGGCAACCCTGGCTTAATCCCTAAAACAGTGAGCTAAGTTCCGAAGACGCGCCGGCATTTCCATACTGGACCCGCAATAATTATAAATCAACGATGCTCATTTCCATTAGGAATTTAGCTATTAGGCATAAACCTTGTAAAACAAGCAGTAGCAGTATAAGCACAATAAGTGTTATAAATAAATAAATAAATAAATATAAGGGGACAATCTTACACAAATCGACCTAGTCCCATAGTAAGCTCAGTAAGGCTTGTGTTATGGGTACTAGACGACGATATATATAATAGTTATAAATACTTAAATACATAGAAAAACATCCATGTCTCCGAAACAAATATTTTATGCTCCTCACACAAATATTTGCCCTTACCGGGATTTGAACCCAGGACCTTCAGCTTCGTAGGTAGCGTTACTACCCACTAGGCTAACCGGTCGTCAGTGTTGTTGAATAAATAACTACAAAAAATAAAATCATTTTATTGCACACAATAGTCCATAGTATAAACCCCATTATAAAAATCAAACTGTAAAATATTACAATACTTGCATCATTAGAAAGACTACTTACTCCCTGTTAGTTAGCTGAACACAAACATTGTACGCATTTTACAAGGTATTATTTGAAAGAAAGAAAGAAAGAAAAACATTTATTCGTGACACACAAAACGACAAACATTTAGTGAAAATACAAAAATAACACGTCACGAAATGGTCCCAACTCAGAATGGTGCTGGCGGTTACAGCGCTGGTCTTCCGTTGGAACCATTGGTGAAGCCACGGGGAGCAGCGCACACACTGCAATAAAATATATAAATATAAAAACTTACAATAATAAACAACAACAATAAGGCGGGCAACTATCGTGAGTTCAAGCCTCGTTAGCGGCTTGTAGAGGGCAAAAAAAATAGTGCGAAAAAAATGCAAAAAGAGCATGAAGAAATGTGTATATTGGGATACACATAATCAAATAAAGTGTTAACTTGCAATGTATACATAACTATCTAACTATGTTTGTTCTGGTGGAATCTTGCAGCTCAATTTTGAAGCAGATATCTTCAACCGACGATGAAGCTGAAATTTTGGGCTTAAGTATAAGTAGTTATGACAAAGGTACCATCGAGCTGATCTGATGATGGAGACAGAAGGTGGCCATGGGAATTCAGGACTTAACCGACGTAACCCCGTTGAGTTTGGGCTCGTTAGAATCGTTCCAACGAGTAGTTGACGACGGTATGCAGAAAAGTACAGTTGGCAATAAAATCTTGTACTTACCAAAAATGTTTTTTTTGACAAAAACTTATTTCTGTTCCCATTAATTAAGTGAGTGCGTCACTGCGGAATGAATATAAAAAAGCGCGCGCAATCCATTTTTTTTTAAATTATTAATCAAAGGCCGTACCGTGGCAATGTTGTTCTCTCTTTGGTATTTGTGATTTATGTGTTGTTGTCATGAATAAATGATATTCTATTCTATTCTAAAGGGATCAAATCACGATTTTTAATTTTATTGACAGCGGAGTTCATCCGGACAACGTCGCGGTCAAAACTAGCACTGCAACATTATTATTATAATACTTACCTACTTGTATATATATATAGGACTAACAGCTTTATATTACGTTAACAGTAATCATTACGTAACAGTACACGCATTAATTCACTTTCCCATGACGAATGTTGGAAAAACTAGTCCGCGACGGCGCACGCGCAGACCCGCTAATAACCGTGTAATGCAGGGCTGGTGCCTTGAACAATCTAATGTAATAAATAAATAAATATTAGGGGCGAATCTTACACAAATCGAACTGGCCTGTAGGATGGACAGTTACAAGCATTCAACTATGTTTAAAATTACTTTCAAGGGTACATGCAGTAGACCAAGAAATTCCCAAAAATTGAATCGACCAAAAAGTCTATATAATCATTTAATCATCGGACCTGCTCACAAAATTTCACGAGAATCTGTAATTTTGTCATTTTTTATTTCATCCACTTATTTTATCTTTACACAAACAAAGCGGCATAATGAATGCCACCCTGTACAGTACAGACATAAACATTAGTTATAATGTAAACGATTACTCTGGAGTCGGCCTTGGTCGGTGGATCCGTTCTCCTCCGGCGATTGTAGTAATTTACTGTAATATACCTTATTCTGTATTTCGTAATATCTATCACACGACATAAAGTAATGATACTTGGGCCGCGGTGCATAGTTTGAGAACAATGGGTTACCGAAAACCTCCCAATTATAATCCAAATCACCCAACTACTTAAATGGACCAAATGAGTTAAATGTTATACGATTGTGTGTGACTGTTATTGTGGATGAACTCTATGATAGGCTATATACTTAACTACAATACGGCAAATATGCTCAGTTCAAGTAGAAATTTGTTAGTCTACTTTGGACCATAGCTGTTCTCCTGGACTACAGTTGGAAGGTTATATTTTTTTAAAGATTTTTGACATTTTTAAAACACTTCTTTTTCGTGAACAAAATTTTGCAAATTTGATACTAAAAACAAAGAACTATTAAAACAATTCAATTTTCATTGATATCCCGTATCTACAACAAATATATATAGCGTAAGACATATTGTGCTGATTTTTAGATCGCCTGTCGGAATTTTCTTCGTTCATATTTCTTTACAAACAGAATGAATCAAGCGAACATTACAGACAAATAGGTATTGTACAGTACAAAAACATAAAATTTAATGTTGTTTTTTTTTAAATTGAATACTTGTAAAACCGACGATGATGTTTTTTTTTCTAAACCAACTCTATTCTTATTGGAATACTTTGTAATAAGTTGAAATTAAAAATTATTTCGCCGACAAGAAGCTAGCTCTTAAATATAAGATTAAGACAGTAGGTACCTACTGATTTACATCAGTGCACTGTGTGCATTGTGTACATTTTCCGATAGGAGCTGAAATTTATAGCGACTGTCAAGCGATGATTGCCAGCATCCGTCCCCTTGACACAATTGTGGGATTTGACATATTGACATTATTGACAGGATGGACAGTTAACGGCATTCTTGGCCCGAGACGCTACAACAATGTTTAAGAAACTTTCAAGGGTACAATAGATGGTCTAAGTGCATCACAAATTCTGAGTACAAGCAACTCATGAATTTTAATTTTTTGAATATAAATCTGTCTGTTGCCATTTTATGCTTAAACTACCCACTGAACTGATTAAGACGAAGAAATTCTGGTACAAGCAACTAAGTGAAATTATTTTTTTCGAAAGTAAGTCTGTCTGTCTGTCTATCTGTATGTTACCATTGCATACTGAAACAATTACTGAACCGATTAAGACGAAATTTGCTCAATTTGGTGGGATATCCTAAAAGGGTGAAAAGGGGGACGAAAGTTTGTATGAAGCGCGGACGAAGTCGCGGGAGAACCTAATATATCATAAATAGGTACTGAGGCTAGATTAAATCAGGGTTGCCGCGGATGCGATTTTCTTGACATCCGCAGATGCGGAGGCGGATGCGGAGGCGGATGCGGATATTTGAGGGCTCACATCCGCGGATGCGGATGCGGATGCGGATTTTGGGGTCGAACACTAAAAACCGTAAATAAATAAATAAATAAATATAAGGGGACAATCTTACACAAATCGCACTAGCCCCATAGTAAGCTCAATAAGGCTTGTGTTACGGCTACTAAACGACGATATATTTAATAGATATAAATACTTAAATACATAGAAAACATCCAAGACTCAGAAACAAATATTCATGCTCATCACACAAATATTTGTCCTTACCGGGATTCGAACCCAGGACCTTCAGCTTCGTAGGCAGCGTCACTACCCACTAGGCTAACCGGTCGAATAAACAACGTCCATTTTATGATATCACGCGATTATCAAACACGTTGACACTAAATTACAATCATATCGAACAAATCAAAAACGCGTTTGCTCTTGGTCACAGAAACGAAAGGAAGTTTTTTTACTAATGGCGAAAATATCTGAAACGCGCGCGGTAAGCGCCGCGTGGGCCATCTTTTTTGTCGTGAATTGCACTACATCCGCATCCGCAAAAACTCCGCATTGATTTTGGCGGATGCGGATGCTGCAGATGCTGATGTTAAATTTTGTGCGGAACTTGCGGATGCGAATGTCTGCAACATCCCCGGATTAAATATATATAACCAAATTAAAATAGAAATTGTTAGTGAAGAAATGGAAAAAATAGAAAGTCTCGTAAAAACAACTAGACGGGAACACCTTAGGAAATTAGTGTACTTGCCTCGTTTTGTCCTTCCGTAATGTAAAAATGTGTATGGTAAACGAACTTGGAACATACATGGTACCAAATATTCTTAATCAACTACCCACCGATATTTTCAATAGCATAGGTGATAACCCACACAAATGTAAACGCACTATGAAAGCGTTTTATCTAAATATGCTGATGTGCTAAAAAAATACAATACACACATTTCATGTATACACGAAATATATATTATAATTAAAGAAAAAAAAAACAACTTATTTACTACTTTATTCATAAAAATGTAAATATGATATGACATATAAAATGTGTCTTTGGTTCCATATGAATACGAGCATTAGTAATTAACTAAGTATCTATTGTACGTACCTACGAGTATAATATAATCTTAGTAAAAATAGAACCATTGTAAAATATATATATAAACCTAGATATAATTAGCTTAAGAGTGAATACAGCGGCAGTTAAACCTTTACGGCTTTGCTGTACATTTTTTTTCTTTTGTATTGTTCTTTTGGTCAATAAATGAAAAAAAAATCAAATACCAAAAACCAAAACCAATTAATCTAATGTTGTACAGTTAGCATCAAAAGTAGCTACGCAAACGAAGACGTCTAAAGTCTTTATTAAAAGGGAATAAGAACTATGATATTACTATTACCCCCTATGCAAGGTTTCTAAGAACTACTCAAAAATTATTTCGCTGTCAATTATGATGAAAAAAATACTCCTACATTTTACCTCCGATGATACAAGGAGATAACAAAATCGCCCATTCGTAACTATTACAACACTTGTTATGTTATCGAACAGTAGGTATATCAGTCATATTACTTGATGAGTGGTTATTTACAGTTATACAGCATGATGCGGTATCACGCGCATTTTGTAACAGCAATGCGATGATGCGGAATATAATGCATTGTAAGCTGGTGTAGAATATTCTCTAATTAGACAGCTATTAGTCTTACGTTGGTAGGTAATTATAACACTGATTGGAACAAGTAATGCTTCTGTTTAAGAGTCCGCAGTAAGCTCGATTCTCCATACAAACGTAGTTACGACCTCATTTTGAAACTACGTGTTGGATTGCAACGAAACTTTTCATTTAGTTTATGTAGCTTCAGATACCATAGTAAAAAAAGACAGCTAATTTAAGTTTTTCATACAAAACTTGTTTTGGCTGTATTTTGTTTGTTTTATAAACTGTAAACATATAAACTAATTGTAGACATGGATATAACTCATGTCATTGTATATGCAAAGTTTCGTTACAATCCAACACGTAGTTTTAAAATGAGAGCGTAACTATGCTTGTATGGGAAGGTGAAATTCGGCCGAGCTAACTGCGCACTCTTAAGGCCACGTTATTCGAAATCGACCTATTTTACATTCAATAATAAACAATGAAATACTGAGTTTTTGATGGGATATTGAGATATGTTATAGTTTAATAATCGCCCTTGCTACTTTTACGGATCAAAACACGATACTTTAAACTTTGCTCGATCATATCATACCAAGAAAAACGAGAAATTACGGATCTTATTTCGAGTCGTACATAAAGAAGGCGCAAAATTGACTCAACTGAACAATGACAAAAGATTGGCAATGATGTAAAAAATTATCTTTATACGAACACTTTCTTTAAAAATGGCTTCACATTTATTTACACTTACACAATTTATCTGCGAAAGTGACCTGCGCGTCTGATTTTAGTAAGGTAGTCAGTCGGCAGACTCGAACAAAAATTTGGGCTTTAAAGCCCAATATCACAAAAATGGGACCACTGAGTTGAAAAATGGTTTTAAGAAACCCATATTTTTTTTACAAGCTATCCAATGATACCTAACACCATGGGTTTAACGAGAAAAAAAATACATCCCCACTTTCCGTGTAGGGGAAATACCTTAAAAAAAATGTTTTCTACCGTTTTGTCGGCGTGATTGATTTATATACCCATGCCGAATTGCAGCTTTCTAGCAGTAAGGCCCACTGAGCTAAGCTGCAGACGGACAGACGGGCATGGCGAAACTATAAGTGTTCCTTGTTGACTACGGAACCCTAAAAAATTTAATCCTAGGTCAGTGATCTGTCACAGTAAAGTGAGATAGTGTGCGTGCATGTAGTGATGGCGTTACCTACTGGGGAGAATTACGATAACGTTGCGCCGCCTAGCGGATATTTTGTGTCGCGTATGTAGCATTCGAGTAAGAAAGCTTTAATCTTTTGCAGGAGGGATATGCGCCGGTTTTCGACCACCTAATTTAGTGCGCCAGTGCGGATAGATGATTTAGTGACCTGAAAGATTCTTGTTTAATTAGTGGAATTCATATTTAATAACTAATAAAACAATCCAAATGGCTCACTGTTATTTAGGGTCTGTAAAAATGTTTATCATTATCATTAGTTGAAGAAACCTTGTCCTGTGGTCGCAAACTGAAGCTGGTCGCGTTACCGGCGCAATAACCCTACCTCCAGTGCAACAGCTCGATGGGCCGACATCGACACATTAATAATGCTCTTCTGAATGGCGAGTATATTATGCGAATGCTTTCCACGTGATTTGCAATATTCCTATACTATTAAACGAGCAATATTTGTATATATATTTGTAATCACGTTCTCGAAAACGGCTCTAACGATTTCGATGAAATTTGGAATGGTTTACGGGGCCGAAAAATCGTTTTCTCCACATTTCTACCTGAGCTGGTCGCCCAGGTAATTTATGATGAAATCACGAAAATGTTAGGTATATCAATTGCGATCTCACTGTCAGTAATAATGGCATTACATTTAAGTAATTCCAGTGCTATTGACAAAGGAACAAAGGAATGTCAGTATTATGCACGTCATTATTAGGTAGGCTATTCTTAATATAATCTGTACCGCATATATTTTCATATCTTCAATGCTTTCGTTACGGTTGAACTTTTCTGACCACTCATTTGGCCCTAATTGCTATTGACTGACAGAAAATTCCTTACGGTCAATCCATACGTTTCTATTGTTCAGTAATATTTTATTTAAGGTTACTTCTATCTTTATCTAGACTGTAGAGATGATTCTAGATAATAATCATTCCTTTGATTAGATTTACACTCTTTAATAACCCACATATTTTAATATCCCTTACACGGAATTTCATACCTAAATTATGCTTAATATTATACCTTAACATCAGCTGAACGATAATTTTAATTGGTCAGTAAAATAGCGAATTAAAATACCACTGGCGCAGAGGGCCTTTATAATTATAATCGTTAAGCTTATTGAATAAGATGATTACCGCTGGTGGCATTCAGAATAACTAAGTAATATAAGGAACGGAACATAAATTGCGGTTTGAGCAGAATATTATTGAATTTATATTTCCCTCAACAAGTCTACATAAATACCTCTGCTTTTTGACATATCACTGCTGACCAGAGGCCCTACCGCGAAACGAAAACAAATTTCGTTCGTGTATCTCCCTCTGGGTTGCACTTCCTAGTTCGAGCGATAGAGAGGGAGATACTCGAACGAAGTTCGTTTTCACTTCGCGGCCCCTATCCCGCTCGCATCTTGACGAAAAATGGCACTCGCCCACGGCAAATTCCCTATCTAGTTGTTGGATGTCGATCTAAATTGTTAGAGTTATAGCGGCAACTAATATCTATAGATATATAGATTTTACAAAAAAAAAGTCAAATCAATGAAGATTGTTGTCTTTAAGTAATTATATGTTTGGACGTAAAGAACTAGCTTTTGCTCGCGTCTTCTCCCGCGTGGAACTCGTTTATATTCCAACTTCCGTCCCTTATATACATTTATTAAAGCTTTTGTCGATACCAAATTTCATCTCAATCCGTTCAGCGGTTTAAGCGTGAAAAGGTAACCTAGGCAAACAAAGTAACTTTCGCATTTATAATATTATTAGTAATTATAATTCGTTATGGATTAGGAAAACACCCTAGTCACAAGACAGCGAGCCAGACTCTAAAGATACCTATATATTTTCTAAATTGAAGCCTTAATATTGTCGACTCAGGAAACGATTACCAGGCCATGGCCCTAATACAAAGCGTACGAAACCAGCAATTTATTGCGTACAAATAATTAAAATAATCATAGATAATGGCACAAAGGTTGCGCGGTGCCCTTTGCGGCCCTCCGAGCCTTGTCTTGTGGGGCGCATTCGTCAAAATTGGTCAAGAACGAATTGAAGTCGCTAGTGAAGGGGTTCCATATTAAACACTATATTCTGTTCTATAAAGATGTTTCAAAATTAAACAAGAAGTACGTAATATTTGGCTATTATCGCTGCCTGCACCCACTTAATATGTTTTAATCGAATTAAAGCAAAAGTGTACCTATTACGCTGTACGCCTGAAAAAGCAGCATTAGGTCATTTCATACTTATTTAAGACGAGTGGATATGCAAAATGTTGGTTTTTGAAATGATAAACAAATGATCAGGGGAAAAAAATCGGAAAAAACCTACGCTGATTTAAAATGGTAATAAAAGGGAAGTACAACAGATTAAAATTCCCTCTCATCCGTGAGAGCATGTGCCCACCAGTGGGACGTATGTAGGCTAATGATGAACAGATTTAAAAAAGTCAAGGATGCAGACATAATATAGTTTACTTTTTTGAGATATACGGAACTCTAGACAAAATTCGTGTGTAGAAACCATAGCTTTGTAGGTGTTTAAAAATGGGAGGAGCCGTTACGTTTATGTTATGATAGATGGGGCACAATTTAAAATTTTGTGGCCTCTTATTTTTTTATAACACGATTCTTGTCGTGCGCCTGATAATAAACGATCACCGTAACCTATTGAAGCCTTCGGGCGACTTAAGAACTTCTAACAGTGGAGTTGCTCACTCAAAAGGGGGGACTGTTACTCGCGTTCGCAGGAGCTACCTACAACCCTGCACGTGTCCCCTGGGTGGTAATAAAGAGTGACAAACTTTAAAAGGCCATACGATTAAATAAAACCTATTGAAGCCTGCGACAATTCTCTTTATTAACCGACTTCAAAAAAGGAGGGTTCTCAATTCGGTTGTTTTTTTTTTTAATCTTTTTTTTTTCAATGTTTGTTACCTCAGAACTCCGTCATTGATGAGCCGGTTCGTACATTTTTTTTTGTTTGTAAGTATATGCTTCCAGGTGGGTCCCATTTTTTTCAAAAAATCAATTGGATGATGGGATCCATGAGGAATTGAGGGAACTCCTCAATTATATTGTCCAAGTGTTGGAATGATCTCCCCCCACCTATCCAAGGAGCGTCTAGCAGGTATACCTTTAGGCGCCAGCTTAAGGGCTATTTGTTGACGCTCCAAAAATCCCAACCCTAACCCATCCAGCACTTTATTTAATTTTGAACCATTTTTTTTTTAAACATCCCAACCGTTTCGCGTTTTTCACATTTTTTCTCATCCCATTGTGCTTGTGTCACATATTTAACAGATTTAGTATATAAATCATTTATTTATTATGTGTATACGTTTGTATCGGCAGTATGTTGTGTTGCGTTCCGTGGGTCACGTGCGGTGCTGTCTGAAAATCAGCGCTGTAGGTGTCTGTCTGACACCTCGGCATAATGCTGAGACAGCGACCGATTCACTGCCGCGAAGACACACACAATATGTGTCAATTGTATTGTATTTGTACTCCCTTTGTCTCTGTGTGTCTTGTGTAGTGAATAAATGTCTTCTTTCTTTCTTTCTTTTCTATCTATATTAGGCACGCGTGTAGTGATTTTGGTAGTTTCTATTATAACTCGTGTATTTACAACCGGAAATCATAAATTTGGTGGAGTGGAATTGATGATGAAGACCACAGATGACTTATGGAATTCCTCAATTATGTACTTAAAAGTACAAAAGTATATCACAGATTTTGATAAGATTCCGTGGAAAAAGCAACTAATGATTGGCACTTCATCCATTCCTTGTGGAATCAATGGCAGTCCTCAAATATTATCGGGTCACATACAGCGATTGGGTTTTTTCTCTAATAATCAACGCATTTGCTCTCGGAAATCAGTTCATGTGGTAAATAGGAAAAGAAATGTGGAAATGTTCTCGTGGCTTGGCGGAGTACTAAATTGAAGTCGGTTAAAACTTTGTTTTTAAAATAAACTATCGATTTGAAGACTCACCGTCTCGACAGAGAGTAATATGTCAGACAGATTCCTCACTCGCAACACATCACATCCTCGGGAGCTCCATCGACCTTACACACCACCAGGCCCCTATTTCACCAACTTGACAATTGTCACCTGACAACGACAATTCTCCACACATCTGTCTCGTACATTGCTGGTTCCGCAAATAACCTACCGACCCCTTAACTTCTAGAACAAGCAACCTATGGCGAATTGTCATTGTCAGGTGACAATTGTCAAATTGGTGAAATAGGGGCCAGGAACAACACGCCTGCAGTGCAAGCATTAAGTAGGGTATCGTTAAACTCACTGTTGTTCCAGGGTCTGTAGAAAAGAAATGTGGAAATTATCTGTAACTAAATATATCTTTAAGGTGGTCGCTAACTGAAGCTGGTCGCGTAACTGGCGCAATGACCCTACCTCGGTATTGTATAGGTATTTAAAATGGCAAAAAGGGTCGGTATTATAAAAGAGGTACCGTCGCCAATAATGATGTTCTCTTGCTACAACAATCACGTCAGTTCTCAGCATTGACCGAATTGGCTGCGATTCGGAAACAGTCGTTTTGTATTCTTGTGTCGAACCATCGCGTCAGTATTTGCCCGTTCGACGTGGTTCAATGGTCTAAGTTTAGCATTTTGTATGAATACATTTTAAAATCGTTCCTGCTTATGACAGACTAGCGACCCGCCCCGGCTTGGCACGGGTACTATATTATACATATAAACCTTCCTCTTGAATCTAAAAAACCAAATCAAAATCCGTTGCGTAGTTTTAAAGATGAACCATACATACGGACAGACAGCGGGAAGCGACTTTGTTTTATACTATGTAGTGAAGAGCAGACACCAAGTGACATTATCGTGTGTCCATCGTGTCAGTTTCGTTAGACCAATTTTGGTAACGGACACTAAAAAGGAAGGGGTTTTAGAAAAAAGTTCCTTATCGTAACACCACGGCTTGCTGATTTATTATTCAACTTCTTTTTTACAAACCAATAGAAAAAGTAGCAATGCTCAAGCAGAAATTTTCAGTAGGTAACTATCAGGCATGCGGCTGTCAAGCGGCGGTCGTGGGTTCGAATCCCGGCTCGTACCAATGAGTATTTCGGAACTTATGTACGGAATATTTACCGTTAGCTTTTCGGTGAAGGAAAACATCGTGAGGAAACCGGTCTAATCCCAGTAAAGTCTAGTATTTCGTCTTGGTTGGAAGGTCAGACGGCAGTCGCTTTCGTCAAACTAGTGCCTATGCCAAATCTTGGGATTAGGTGTCAAAGCGGACCCCGGGCTCCTGTAGGGGCACAACCGGGAACAACGCTAGGAGGATGATGAACTATCACAAGAATATAAACACATTTTTCCGTTAGATTTTTTTTCGAAGAGAAGTTTTCATGTATTATATCTACGTCCATATTACTATAACCTATTATTCGTTGTATATGTATCAACATCCAGAGGCTCTAGTATAAGTTTTACCGAAACAAAACGTTCCTACCGCGTTTGCGTTTAGCTGTCAAATCCCATACAAATTGAGGGTAAAACGCAAACGCGATCGTAAAGTTTTGTTTCGGTAAAACTTATACTAGAGCCTCAGGAAGTTCTTGACGTATACAGAGAGCTTGAGATTCCAGAGTTATATTTAATATTTACGTTTATATTTAATACAATTACCCTTCATTAGTAACAGGGAAGTAATAAAGCCCATCACAAAGATGACCCTAAACTAATAACCAATCAATCGACGGCCTCATCTGCCAATCGATCATGACCCTTTTAATTACGACAAAGCCCTTTTGCACGAACTACCTTGTTTTCCATATCTCTATTGCAATAGTGACTACATTTGCTTGACTTGTTGATTACCTAATTGTTGGTTGCCTAATGTGAGGTACAGATCGACAGCTAATAAAGTACAGAACCTAATTATACTGATGACTATGGATGATAGTATTAGTGATCTAAATAGTGCTGTCAAATCTGATCGGCACTCATGGTTAGCTGGGTTAGCCGACCAGCCTAGCTAGCATGATCGCTTTTATGTTAGACAAAGCATCCATCACATTATCCCATACTAGCAAATATGTAAGTGCGAGAGGGAGGGATCGGCTCGACATAATAACTGCGATCATGCTAGCTAGGCAAAGCGAGAGCTAAGTCCTCGCGTCGCGCATCATAGGTACAATACACGGAGTGAGCATTATAAATTGCTTAATGAGAGGACGGAATGAAACATACAAAACTTTTGTACTTAGGAAAAGAGATAGAGAGAGTCTCCTTTCCTAAGTAGAAAAATGTTATATATTTTAATTTGTCATCGGTTTTTATTGTATTTTATTTTACTTTTTGTTATTTTTATCATGTTTTATTTTTGGTGTTATCCTATGTGTGTTACGTACCGTGTCCTCACTGGATGGACCCTACGGAAGACCAGCGCCGGCTGCAAAGCCAGCATCATGCTGAGTAGGGCCCATTTCGTGACACTGCACAGATTTGATTCTTCTTTTGTCTTTGTCTTGTAATACTGTGTTGTGTTGTGTTGTGTTATGAATAAATATATTTGATTTTGATTTGAAAAATACTAAAGATCATATTCGAGAGAAAGAGAATCTTGCACGACGCCGGTTTTGGATTTAAAAAATACTTAACGTATGAAGGTATTTCCTAAAGCAGGTATTATATTAAAGGTGTTTCCTTCATCCACGATTCGGAACAGAACTCGACCATATCTGTGAAAGAACCAAGAATAAATAGGTTGTAGGTACCGAATGTAAATAATAAGTGTTGCTATTGGAAGATTGGCACCCTAATATCAAGTACACAACAACGCACACCTGATGGATATCTGCAGCATATATAGCGTTCTGATCTACTGAACTAAATAAAGTGCCTTAACTTGCTATTAACTGTGCCTTTGTCATCTTCCAAATTTTACAGTAGTTCGTTCACCTTTAAGGCTATTCGACTGTGGAACTCTCTCCCTCTTCATATAAGACAAGCTAAATCTATCGGCAACTTCAAATCTCTTCTTAAAGAACATTATTTGTCTTTCCCCTAACCCTGACTGTCCTACTATTATTATTATTGGCTGACTGTTTGTTTTATATATTTTTATTTGTATATATGTATGATTGTGTATGTATGTTTATATATAGAGCTATTTATGTACGTGCATCAATATAATTATTTTGATTTTTGGCTTATTGTAATCTCTGCACCACCTACTACATAATCTAGTTTTATCTCTTTCTCCGATACCCAAAGGTTGTCTGGAAGAGATCGCTCATCAGCGATAAGACCGCCTGTTGTCTACCTCTACCTACATGTTATTGTATTGTTTTTCTTTTTAACTGCTTTGTTTGTGTGAGGTGTGCAATAAAGAGTATTTGTATTGTATTGTATTGTGCCCAATGCCCATGCAATATTTGTGAAGCACCCCTCAAAGCAAACGTACTCCTATATTTAATCTAAAACACTTATTACCTGTAAATGTACCTATTATTTCATGCATAATTAATTACCGACAATGTTCAATCTCAACATCTCCTAATATTAAGAACAAAGAACGTCAGTCATTTGTTCCGCAGTGATGCCAGGATGTCCTGACTGCTGATCTATTGTAAGAGATATAACGTGGCTTATTGCTCTTGTCCTTGCGAATAATGTGCAAATACCTACATCTTTTCTCAAACATGCAATGAAATAGTGACGTTATGTTCCTTATGACGACCTTTGACGACCAGTTAGCCCAGTGGGTAGTGACGCTGCCTACGAAGCTGAAGGTCCTGGGTTCGAATCCCGGTAAGGGCAAGTACTTGTGTGATGAGCATGAATATTTGTTTCTGAGTCATGGAAGTGTTCTATGTATTTCAGTATTTATAACTATTATATATATCGTCGTCTAGTACCCATCATAACACAAGCCTTATTGAGCTTACTAGGGGACTAGGTCGATTTGTGTCCTAATATTTATTTACTTATAATAAATAAGCTGCAATGTAGGTTACTTAATACGTTTTGGTTGCGGCGAGACTAGAGGTCCATAAGGGAATTTCATATACAATGGAGGAGGAGGAATTTCATATACATTTTGTTTCAGTATCAATTCGTGACCCAACATCGTGGGGTTCAGCCATTAAAAAAAACTTTGAGTTCATTTTATTTTATTGCATATTTGAGAAAAACATTATGCATACCTCGGTGTGAAAAGGGATTGCCATCCCCGTATCCCTGTTCGGGCTCGCTATACCTACGCTCGTCCGTCTATGTCAACTTGGCCGGTAATCCCCATTTTCCCGTCCTCTACTGTAATGTACGATTATATACCACGACGCCGACGGTGGCACAGTAGCATACGGTCTGCGTTCTTGGTGGTTATACAGTTCCCCATAGCGCCTGAGGAAGCTCTATGATAAACCTAGACTTGGCATCTAATTTTATTTGCATTTTCCTGACAGTAGATTATACATCGAGATTATCTCTGCATTACAGGATCCGAAGACATTCGCTACGGTAGCCTAGTGGTTCAGGCATGCGGCTGTCAAGCGGTGGTCGTGGGTTCGAATCCCGGCTCGCACCAATGAGTTTTTCGGAACTTATGTAAGGAATATTTACCGTTAGCTTTTCGGTGAAGGAAAACATCGTGAGGAAACCGGTCTAATCCCAATAAGGACTAGTTTTACCTCTGGGTTGGAAGGTCAGATGGCAGTCGCTTTCGTAAAACTAGTGCCTATGCCAAATCTTGGGATTAGGTGTCAAAGCGGACCCCGGGCTCATTTAGGGGCACAACCGGGAATAACGCTAGGAGGATGATGATGACAGGATCCGAAGACATTATACATCTCCTGGTACGTGTGTGCTCCATACCCCGCTATTATGTAACTTGTTTTAACCTCACCTCACCCATCACCCACTAATATATCTTGACGCCGCGATTGGTAGTAACTAAGCGTGATCAGAGCTCTATTTTCGTCAGGAGTGACGAGTAAAATGAGGCGCATTAGTGCATTCCTAATAACAGCCGAGGTATAAGTCTATTGTATCTACTGTCATGTCACAAAATGAGCCCTTGAGGCCAACATGCAGAATAATCATTTAATTTATATATTTTGAAGCGAACTGGCCACTTTGATATATTCGTGCCCAAATTCTAATTTATAAGCTCATTCTTTCTCAACCTACAGGTGTTTCTAATAGCCCCGCCTAGGGCTCGAAGGGCCAATTACTGCCCTTTATCGGAAATTGGCCATTAATCTGGTATGGGCGGAGCATGGGCAAGGAATTAGATGGCTGGTTACATTGCACAATACAGTTTATGATTAATGCGATAATCACCTTTACATCATTTTAATTTTAGGTACCTACTGTGCATACAATTATAAATAAACAATGAGCATTCATTAAAAAAATATAAGTAAAGATAAATCATTATGTTCCTTTTAGAAGATTGGAAGACTGTATCTAGTAAGTACACAACAACGCATGCCAAAGGTCACGCATGCGCCAGGTAAAGTTTTTTTTTTGACATTACTTCCTCGCGGCGAACACGATTTATGTTTTTGCATTTTCCCGGAAATGGAGCCTGCCCATATATTACATCAACGTTTTTTGTCGATTTTCAGTTTAAAAAACCGCTTCTTGCTAAATAACTGTGTTTTATCTGTCAACTTATTAACAGTAGATATCCGGTTGACCGGCTAGCCATCATCCTGTCGTTAATACCGAAGCATCGAACGGATGCATTTTATGCAGTAAGTACAGTGAATATAACGAATAATTGTAGACTTGCCAGTATAGCATGACTCACTATCCTGTGTTAACAAATGTTTAATTCAAGGTATTTCTGAAATGCTCGGTGTCCGAAAACCCGACCGGATGAGGCTGAGATAACAAGTAGGACGAAAGTACATCTCAATAAAAGTAATAATAACAAGAGCGAATAAAAGATTTCAGAAAAACCCTACTGCGTTTTTCAAATATCTTTTTAAAGTTGGCTAGCTATGTCACTCAAACGATTATAAGGAATACAACGACACCTCATATATATTATGTCAAAATCCATCAAACCGTGTGTGTGGACTGTAACTCGCGAAATTGAATTTTCTTGTCCCCATACATACATACGCTCGAAAAACATAACCCAACTTCTGAGGCAGACGTTCTGGCCACATTGTCCGAGGCACAGACAAGTGAAGCAAACGGGTCACCTAATGTCACCTAATAAAGGGAAAAAGAAACGAAGGGAGACCCCGAAAGAGATGCAAAGAAGACAGTTAGCCATCAGGTGCGCCTGGAGCAGAGTCACACAAAACCGTAGAGGATGGAGAAGACCGGAGAAGACCTTTGCCGAAGGGCAGACAGACACAAAATGTGTTATACCTACATGTATATTAAATAAAGGTTTTTTTCTCATTCTGTATGGAGTCGAAACACCCGGCCCATGGGGATCAAGTGCACGCCATCTATATAATGATTTGTCGGTGCGCCTAATAGACAGTGGTTGCCATCCAGCGTGGCAATGCAGCCATTTAGCCAGCCTTGGCACACTACCCACTGTCAGCGATCTGGGCCAATTTATTTATCTTTAAGTTTTATTTTATTTTATAGTATTTCTATCTTTCTTTAGGTTAAGTTGTTGTTTTATTGTTTACTATTGTAGTTCTTGTGTAATTAATTATTTACTATACTAAGATAAAAGTCCCAATGTTTGGCACCTTAGTCACATTATTAATGCCTAATAGTTGACACCTATTGTTCACCTCGATGTGTAAGTATCGTTCGTTATCAAAATCAATACGTTCAGTAGACTCCAAACTCGCATCCTCAAATTCTTCGGACACGTCTCGAGGCGAGACGGTGACTCCATCGAGCGTCTTGTTGTGCAAGGCAGAGTGGAGGGTAGGTACCTGACCGCGCGGAAGATCACCCATGCGATGGACAGACTAGATCAAACCTGCTGTTGGCGGTCAATTGTATGAGTGTAGGTATAGTTTAGATTATTTGAACTGAGAGAGTATTGAGCTCATGGATGGATAGCCTTTGTTTGCGGTCAGCGCGTGTCAATTTAGCAAATAAATGTTACCGCCACGTAAAATGTTCATTGAATAATGAACTCTATCTGCTTTTACAATAGATTCTAGATTAGCTACGAGATAAAATACCACACACAGCGCCTTGTATTATACATGGCTCGCTGGGCGCTCCCAGCTGTGGGTTTTTTTTATCTTTTTTTATCCATTTTGAATCAATTGAATAAGACGATAGAGTTCATTATACCATGGTCATTTTGTGGCGCCAACCTTTTTCTTGCAAAACATGGCACGCGTCCGACCACACAGTCGTATTGTTAGACTTGAATGCTATTGTTCTGAATATAAGAAGATCAGTCCAGTTCAGAAAATCTCAACTATACCAGGAAGGCCGAGTATAGAATGAAATGGCAAGAAATCGTGAGGCGAGTGGCATCTGCTCGCCACTCATAACGACCGACACCATTCTGACAAGAACGTATCGACCAAGAACAAGTAGACTCCGGCCCAGCGAACGCCAAAGTGATATGTGGTCAGTTTCATCACACGGCACGGACACCTACATTTTACAATACGATCACAGCTCCAATTACACTTATGTAACGGCTTTAGTAGTTATCTCATTACGAACTTTGTCTATGTATGATATATGTTACTATCGTCATATTGTGATAGTTTCTTCAGAGTCCGCAGTAAGCTCGGCCGAATTTCACCTTCCCATACAAACGTTAGTTAGGTACGCTCTCATTTTAAAACTACGTGTTGGATTGTGACGATACTTTTCATATACAATGACATGAGGTATATCTATGTCTCTAGTTAGTTTATATGGTTCCAGTTTATAAAACAAACAAAATACAGCCAAAACAAGTTTTGTATAAAATACTTAAATTAGCTGTATTCTTTTTACTATGGTATCTGAAGCTACATAAACTAATTACAGACATAGATATACCTCATGTCGTTGTATATGCAAAGTTTGGTTACAATGTAACACGTAGTTTTAAAATGAGAGCGTAACTACGTTTGTATGGAGAATCGAGCTTACTGCGGACTCTTATAAGTGCTAAGCTAAGACGGCTGACCCACTTTTCGGTTGGGGAGCTGTTACCGTTGTTGTTTCGACTTTATATTAGTGGTAAAGCTTGTTGTGTTCAGGACTTAGCTATAAAAACGAATCTGTTAGTTTCTTGCCACTTTTCCAAGCCGCATGAGTCTCAGTACTAAGAGTCTTTGGCTAATACCTACATTACTAAAATAGTCGTGTGGAGATACCTTCCGATCTAGTAAAGCGTTTCCCTTGAGAGTTTTACATTGTCATCTATGAAAAGAATCAAACGATCGTGGTAACAACATGTACATTATAGTAATAATATTATCTACCCTCTTCTGCCAACCAACATTTCACATTTCTGCAGTGACCAGCATCAGGCTGCGTTGGTCCGCGCTTGGATGAATTTGTCTACTCGGAACACTCATAGCGCCTAGAAAATGTATGGAGTGAAACTACTAATTACTGTTAACCATCATGTACCTGCATTCTAGTGAATGATGAATGAAAATGTATTTCATTTTATTTCTTTTCAAAATCTATCTTGCGCCTACCACACCATAAGGGGTGTGAAAGCACTCTTAGTAATACGACGACATCAGAAACAACCAGCAGTTGAGCCGGCCGTTCTACTTAAACTATCATATAGAATATCCTACGGAAAGTATAAGTATAAGTTTGCCTATCTCGGTCTACCTACCTTCCTCTCAATTGCTCAAAGGTTAGCTGGAAGAGATCCCTTATAGGGATAAGTTCGCCTTTGTACTTTGATCTATTGTGTGGCATGTATATTCTTTAAGCTGTTATTGTGTACAATAAAGTGCTTACATACATACATACATACATACATAATTGGACCAAACTCGTGCTGCACATGACAGTAAACTACGACTCACCAGCAAAGACATCTCCGTAGTCTTCGGCATCATAGTGACGTCACCGGGCCTCACGCCCGGCCCGCAGTACGGCAGCGAAGGCCCGCGGTTTGGGATCCTCGGTGGCTCGTGGAGCGCCAATAACGCCGCGTGCAGTCGCGCTCGGGCTGCAGTGATGCCCCCGGCGCCTCTCACTGCGGCTTCCACTACGTTGCCTACGTCTTTTTCCCATCTAGAAGATAGGGACAGGTTATGCTTTTTATAAATGCATAATCAACAGGCCCCAATTTGTTGAGTAGCTTGGTATCAGCATCATAATATCAGTCCCCCAACTCTCACTAGCTAGACGGACATTTCCAAAGCGAAACGCCCAGTAATGGTAAGATATCATTGCAAAATGTTCTAATGATACGGTGCTCTGATTATGAATGGCAAATAAACAACACAGATATCAAATAAAGTAGTTACACTAACAAGTTTTTATTGTTGTGTATAAACCTTGGACTAGCTGCATTAGGACACGGTCTGAGATTCTTCATGTGTTATTAGTTTTAAGCCGCTTATCGCAGTTTAAGAGCTGGTTAATTGCAGTATACTAATTGGGGGAGAGGGAGACTATCTCGCTCTAATGAGTGAGAGCTTCAACTAGGCCGCTTTAGCTGTCTAAAGCGGCCTAGTTGAAGCTCTCTCTGTACACATTAGGCCAGTTTTGAAGACAGTACCTGCTCCTCCTAAAAACGCTTTGATATCAACCTTGTGATTGCAAGACAGCGTGCACTTCGAGCTGTTCAAAACGGATGCGTTTCAAGGTCCTACGTCATCTCCTTGCAATTATGCTACCCTAGTCCTTTACGGCTCAACTACAACACAAGCGACATCCAGATAACTGGAGCGTGGAACTCACTCCCGCGTATGGCCTCTATCATTGTCCCTAGATGTCGAGCCAAGAGTACTAGGGACCTTTCTGCTAAACACCCCCTGATGTCTTCCTTCAGACTGCGGGACTTCGTACATCCTGGGCTGTCCGAATAGGACGTGCTCTGAGATCCTTATGATTATGCGACCCTAGTACCTACTCTTACGGCTCAGTCAAGCAAGACCTCAAGCAATATCCAAATGTTCGCAATATATGGCGTAATGACCTCAATCGTTGTCGATATTTAAAATAGTCAATCAGAAGTCTTAGCTAAGCCGTAAGTGTACTGGGACAGCAGATTTCTGAAGACAGTACCTGCCATCCTCTAGCATCCTCTAAAACACGCCCTCATGTCCTGCTTCAGGCTGTGCGACAGTGTGCACCCTGGGCTTTCCGAATCGGAGGTGCTCTGAGATCCTTCACGTCATCTGCTTGCAATTATGCGACCCTAGTACCTACTATTGCGGCTTAGCCACTAGCAGTTATCTGAAGACAGTACCTGCATCCTCCTAAACACCCCCTGATGTCCTCCTTCAGACTCCGGGACATGGTGCATCCTGGGCTGTCCGAATCGGACGTGCTCTAAAATCCTTATGCGACCCCAGTACCCACTATTGCGGCTTAGCCACTAGCAGTTATCTGAAGACAGTACCTGCATCCTCCTAAACACCCCCTGATGTCCTCCTTCAGACTCCTGGACATGGTGCATCCTGGGCTGTCCGAATCGGACGTGCTCTGAGATCCTTCGTGCTTCGAGTCGGGCAGTTCCGTCTCTGTCTTTGGTAATGTTGGCGACACGCGCCCGTGGCTGCCGCCGCCGCTGCCGTAGCCTGCGAAACAGTATTCCACTTCGAAAATAAAAGAACTATAAGGGCTGGTCTATTAGCACTACAAACAACTGTATAAAAAAATATCTTTATTATCAGACAACTTTAGGCCCATATTAGGATTATTATTTTTATTTTATAGTCAACCGGCAGTTGAGCCGGCTTCAACTTATATTACCTACGGAATGTCAAACTAAAACTTCATAGCTCCTCTACACTATCGGCTATTACAGACGATTACGGGCGAGCGCGATCGTGTAGAGGGCAAATTCGGCTGTACTCGGCGATTCTCGTCTATGATCGCCTGCGATCCGTGAATTAAAGGGGATCGCCTACTACAGACGATCGTGTAGATGCTTGTAATATGATCGTGCCGAATTTAGACGATCACACGATCACCGATCATCGCCGATAGTGTAGAACGGCCATCATACTTATAAGAACTAAGAAGTGATACTCTCTTGCCGGCTGTACAGACTCGTCGAGACACCCCGAGACAGACCGAGAACGAGTGTGTACATGATGCTCTCACCTTGTCTCGCCCGCTCGGGTCTCGCCTCGCCTCGGTACGCCTCGGTCGCGTGTCGGGTTTTGCGGCCGAGCCAAAGGGCTGTTCCGCTTTTCAAATGACGCAACGAGTGTGTACATGGTATGCTCTCGGCGAGAAGCTCTCGCCGAGTGTGTACAGCCCACATCTGATGCGCTGAGAAGCAATTGCACAACTTATGCGCGGTACAACTGTAGCAGCGCTCACGTCAGCGCGCATCAGAGGAGTAATCACGTAATGTTTTGAACGCGCGTTAGGACAATTTAACTATTTTTTCCATATTTTTTTGACTGTAACTTGTTTTGTGACCCTAATTAAATGAATAATAAATATATAAAAAAAAAACATTTATACCTACCCAACGTACGCACAATGCGTTACGTGATCGACCTACACATGTTCGGAGATAATAAATGTACCTACCATCAGACAAATATTGTGACTTACTATTGAGGTACTAAATATTGTGATTTATAATATAACAATCAACATGGTTCTCCTTTGTTCTATGTCGTCTCCCTAACGTGCCGGTTGACCGCTGAAATGACATTTTAGTATGAATCGGCCTAAGGAATTACCTGACGATGTGGAGGGTGCGCGGCGGGGCGGGCAGGGGGCGGCGAGGTCCCCCGCTTCCTCACCCCCCTCCTCCAGGGAGTCCACGATTATCACTACCTCTTGCTCCTCCTCCTCCGTATACAGCGGGTTAGATCTGCAACACATTTTCGTGTAAAACTCCAGAATTGTAGGGGTCCATCTTACAAAGCTATCTAGTTTAGGTACGGCATGCCCGTATTACTGCACCGTCTATCCCGCATACTGGTGAAGGTATTACTTAAATCGAATAAATTAATAGAAATATTCATGTTTCCAGACATAACCCCTACATACAAACAGAACCGTGGCACAACCGCAGGCGCAGCAAGAGTTTTCCTCTTTATAATATTAGTATAGAAATATACTCGACTAATAAAAAAAAATACGTGATATTTGGACTGACATTACCTACTTAGGCGCTTTGGTCAACTTGTACAATTATATGAGTCTGAATCACTTGTACATATTTCTCAGTAGTAGGGTTTTCATTCGGAATGTGTTAGTATGGACTTTTCAAATGTTATTGCCGAGAGAAAAAGAAATAAAATAATGACCGCAACGACTACAAAATGAGTCAAGCACGCACAACTCACATTACTTACAAACTTCAATACAAAAATGCCCACTATTATCTTCAAGCATATAATTACAAAGAAAAATTCATCTGATTCTATAAACTACGTTTCCTTACACTTCCCAAAACCTTAACTCAATGCAACAAGGTTCAATTTGGAATAAAGCGCTATGGTTATAATGTGGTTCTTACATAAGGTCAACGACTTGACAGTGAGTTAGTAATTTTGCATGCATTGTGCGTGAGTTAGATTATGTAATGGATAATAAAGCGTATATGGACATCGGATCGCAATGCAACATCAAACACAATAAGTAACCATTTTGAACCTTATTTCAAGAGAAATTGTAATGCAAGTCAACAATATCTTCATGTGTAATGTAATGTTTATTTAAGTTTCTAGTAAAATTATGTTTACCTGTGTTACTTGCATCTTACATACGAATTACGAACATTTTAAAAGGTCAATTCCATAGACATGGTTTATATGTATTACTAGCTTCCGCCCGCGACTTCGTCTGCGTGGACCCGGAATAAAAACTATGCTTTATTTTAATCCAGGCTATAGACTATCTTAGTGCAAAATTTCGTCCAAATCGGTTAAGCCGTTTAAGCGGGATTGAGTAACAAATATCCAAACACCTAAACATCTAAACTTTCGCATTTATTATAATAACTAGCTTCCGCCCGCGACTTCGTCTGCGTGGACTCGGGATAAAAACTATCCTATATATTTTAATATATTTTAATCCAGGCTATAAACTATCTTCGTGCAAAATCTCATTCAAATCGGTTCAGCCGTTTAAGCGTAATTGAGTAACAAAACATCTAAACTTTCGCATTTATAATATTAGTAGGATAAATATATAATTGACTAGCTTCCGCCCGCGACTTCGTCCGCGTGGACCCGGGATAAAAACTATCCTATATTTTAATCCAGGCTATAATCTATCTTCGTGCAAAATTTTATTCAAATCGGTTCAGCCGTTTAAGCGTGATTGAGTAAAAAACATCCAAACATCCAAACATCCAGACATCCAAACATCTAAACTTTTGCATTTTTAATATTAAGTAGGATAATATTATTTATTTATTTGTTATATTTATTTATTAATAATTGTTTTTATAGAGGCATTAGCATACGTGACCCTATTAAACCAGGAAAAATCTTAACAGCGGGAAGTAAGACTGTGATATGTAACTAAATCATTGTCTTCGAAAAACTACATCTAGCATTAAAAAATGTATCTGAAAGTCACTGGTAGCACGGCTTAAACGTAGATAACCATTTTATTAATTAATTTAATACGTGACGGACATGGTTACAAATATAATAAAACTACAATACGTATTATTATAGTATTTTATACAATCGTTATATAATGTATGCTTTTTCAGTCGAGTACCACTTTTAGGCCACGAAGCTTACTGAGTGGCCTAATTAAGGTACGAGACTTAAAAAGCTAATTATATAACTACTGTATACAATAATTTTTCTACGAGTCAACTGAACTAATTAAACAAACTTGGTATCTATTGAAAACGAAGTGCAACCAACGGCTTTTTCTTTTTTGTGCGTTGATATCTATTACCTTTTGATGTTCACATGACGGCGTCCTATTGGTCAAATACATTTTTAGTTGTCTCGACAGTTATGAAATGTTGAGTTGGGAGCTCATAGTAAAAAGTATGTGATTTAAGTTTGGTGTACGAAGTCTTAATTCAAACATTAAGGTCGACGAGTATAAAAAAAAATGTTTAAAGGTTTAAGGGTAAGGACCAAATTCTTGGCCAGCTTAACTCACTCAAATAAATTTTCTATGAAAAGTTTTCCATTGTGACACAAAAATTAACCATACAATTCGATGGTTAATTCTTGTGTCACAACGGAACTCTTTTCACTTCTGCCGACTAACCAGGCTAACTACTGGCCAAGAATTTAGTCCTTACTAACTGTTTGGATTGCTGATTGTACGAGCATATGTTACCCTTCCTTCGATAGACTCCGTTATGCAGTGAATGTGGAAACTCAATTGAAATAATTGAAGAACGAATTAGAAAGTACAATCTAGCGCCACCTAGTGACTAAAGAGGACGTCAATAGAATTTGCTAACTATGTAAACAAACCGCCATATTAAAATTGTCTTTCACTATGGCGGTTTGTTTACATAGCAAATTCCATTGACGGCGACTGTAATAGATATATTACATTTGGCAACGCTCATTTGAAATTTCACGGTGTTTGTGCATCTGCATAGCTTGCTTTTTCGTCCCTAACAGGGATGAAATTTGACCTAAATTATAGCCTGTCCTTTTGATATATAAGGTACATAACTGGAAAGTTTCATAAAAATTCGTCCAGTAGTTTCTGCGATTAGGTAATTGGAACGTATATCCATCCATCCATCCAAACTTTCGCATTTATAATATTAGTAGGATTATTAGGATTGCCTTTCACGCTATTCTGATTATCCTACCTAAATCTATTTGCATCTAGGTATGTTTGTATCTTTAGCTGAATTTTGTTTTGTAGTCGAGTGGATTTCTTTTCAACCAAAATGGCAAAAACGGAACTCTTTCTACGGAAATAACTATTTCACCTCAGCAATTCGATAATTCACACAAGATTTTGCTCGTAGAATAGGTACCTACTGTTGTATGTGTCACACAAGAGCTAAGTTATTTGCATTGCATCTCGTGGCTTTGAGTCCCTAGCTACGCTCAAAACCAGTAGGTACTAATTATAAATCACGAGCATAGAGAGTAGTGGCTTTCGCTTGCTCCCCAGGTTAGGAAAGGTCCTAGATTACGAGTCACATTAATTTCGATTTATTTATATCCCAATAACACCATTTGACGAGACACGTAATAAAACATTAGAATCATGCTATCTCTATCGCACTTTCACGACCTTATAGAGACTACTGTAGTGCAGGTAACACTCACAAAAAACGTTTTATTGGCATTTCTTGGCGAGCCACACAGTAGTCAGACTACCACAAAAATCAAGATTCGAAGTTCACATGTCTCCCTCTTTGTCGCTCAAGTACCTATTAAATGTGATAGAGAGATATCCGAACTTCGATTTTCGTGGTTGTACCTCTGGATAGTAGTACAGGTAGCCTATAGGCCTGAGTTTCTTGAACTTTTGTTAGGCATGAACCACTTTCAGAATTTCTAAAATACCGCGGACCCCTGTTGAAAAAAATGTTGAAAAGAAATCTCATGCTTTATGTGTCTATACCTACGTACCTGCCTACGCTAAGAGTGCACGAAGTGGCCGTGGACTCCTTGCAATCATGTCACGGACCCCTGTAAGGCCTGAGTGGACGCCCGCTCGCGGGGCGTCGAGCGTCCATATAAATTGGATTTGTTTTATATGGACGCTGCACGCCCCGCTCTCAGCGGGGCGTCCACTCAGGCATTACACTAAGGGGTCCATACACCACACTTTAAAAAACCCTGCTATAGGTAGTACCTGAGCAACGGCGGCGGGGTGTCGTCCAGCGCTCTGAGGGGGTGAGGGGGCGCGGGCGGCGCGGGAGGGGCGCGCCAGTCGCACGCGCACCGCCCCGCCTCGCCGCACTCGCGTCTCCCTCCACCCTGGGGAAAGAGAAGTCCCGTGAGTACGGAAGAGGCCAAGTCTCGAAACTCTTCCACCGTAAAAAGTTGCGAGATATTTCGTAGAGCCAAGTCTCAGGCATTCTTATTTAAGTATCTTTATTTGCTTGCTAAATAAAATTATGCAACCTGTGCAATCACACAACTTTAACGCATTTATGGATTTTTGCATAAGTACCTAAAACTATGTGGTGTTGTGTGATGCCAACTTGCCAAGTCACAAAATTTTATTTATTTATGCAGTTGGTGTATCTAGAAAACCGGACCGAAATTGCTGAATATTTTAGTTTTGCCTTGATTTACACACCAAACACTAATTTACTAAATTTGAAGCTAGAAGCTTCAAAATTGTCTGCTAAGTGAGTGAGTGAGTGACAAAATTAAGAAACTTTTACTAGTTATAATTCTTAAACTACTGGTACAAATTGAATGAAATTTGAAATAAGTATTCCATGTTTAATACAATGCCTGCTTGGTTACTGAAAATTCAGGCTTCTAGTTTTGTCCATAACGAAGTTATAGGGGGGTCCAAAATAGCGTGAACTGCTTTGAGAAAATAATGGTACGGCCATGCCGCTGTTTTTCTCGACTTGGCGGGGGCACTGCCGTGCCCCCAGTTAAAGATTGTAAAGATTTATTTACATTGGATTTATTTTCTAAGGACACATGAAATCGTGTTTTGTGTTCTGACGTCCACTCCTGGACATAGGCCTCCCCCAAAGAGTTCCACAATGGCCGCTAAGATACAATGTTTTCTAGTTCAGGCAGTATAAGCATTTGAAAATTTTCATTATCTTGCGTATGCATTTTCTGTGCACCCCGGTATGTGACGTCCATCGCGCTTCCCCTTATTCTATCTTCCTTCGCTCGCTACGCTTCACACCATGCACAGCACGTCTAGCACACGACGGCCGCGACATACTCTCGATTTTTATCGCACTAAATATACCTCTTCTTTTAAGTGTTCTAATAAGAGAGAGACGGATAGTGCGAGAAAAATCGAGATAGCTCGCGCGCCGTTGCGTGCTAGCCGTGCTGACTGCCGAGATGATACGACGTAGCGTGGACGTGCACAGTTTTTTGACCGGGTACTATAAAATCAATACTTTTTTTGCAGCAGCTAGTTTAAAATCAATTAATAATCAATGAGATCGGATAACATACTTAAACAAGATAACAAAAAATATAATTATTAAAAGTACATTTTAATTAATACCTAGTTGCTGAATATAAGTGTATTTTCATTGAATAAGGAAGTACTAGAGACATAAAGGAATTAACATAAAATAACTCAGATTATTGAACTCATCTGATGAAGGTCGGTGCAGTGCAAAAATAAAACTAGAGATACCTATAAAAATTTATCTTATTTCCAATTGCATTAAGGTATTTTTAGGGTTCCGTACCAAAAAGGTGAAAAAAAAACCCTTATGGTGCGACTCTGTCCGTTTGTCACAACATTATCCCAGGAACTGCTCGTACTTATGCTAGCAATAATCAATACTACATATTGGTCAACAACAAGCAACCGCCGTTGTTCAATTTGTCAAACTGAACAACGAACAGAGCCAAGCATAGCCTAACATCGCTACTTTTTTTTTTAAGAACTAGTGTAGTCATTGCTGTGCGAGACCTACTGCTGTGTTAATGGTTTTTGTTTTAATGTGGTAAATACCGTAAATGACATTTTGTATAGTATGGAGGTATAATTTATTTAGGAATGGCGCAGATGACGAATATATGAACAGTTAATATCGATGTCGATAACTTGTAAATAAAATTTCTTTCGCTGCACTAAATCTCGAGCGAGCGAGAGAGCGAGATACATCGAGCGAGCGAGAAAGCGAAGACAATGACGTATGAAGACCTGACAGATAACATTGTTCTATTCCTTTCTTACTCGTTATTAAGTACAAAAGTAAGAAGAGATCAGCTTCTCTTTATGAAACGTCAATAACGCTTCGTTAGTATGGAATTTGTAGGGATTACTGGCTTGTGACGTCACAATCAAAAACGTCCTTATTGTTAGTTTTTATGAATTTAAAAATCTTAAAATTGATAACTTACATGAAAGATTGATAGTTTCCCAGTATTTTCGTCATTTATATCTGTTGCTAATGAATGAAAAAACAAATTATTTTCACTGTTGTCAAATACCCTATTCAGCCAGAGCTCCCTTGTAGCCTACGGACAGATGGACATGACGACCGTTTTCCGTTCCGTTTTTGCCATATGTTATGGCTACGGAACCCTAAAAAAAACCGGACAAATGCGAGTCGTACTCGCTCACCGAGGGTTCAGTACTTAATTGAACATGTCTAGTTTTCTATTTTCCCTGTAGGTATACTTGTATTATCCTACTAATATTATAAATGCGAAAGTTTAGATGTTTGGATGTTTGGATGTTTGTTACTCAATCACGCTTAAACGGCTGAACCGGTTTGAATGAAATTTTGCATGAAGATAGTTTATAGCCTGGATTAAAATATAGGATAGTTTTTATCGCGAGTCCACGCAGACGAAGTCGCGGGCGGAAGCTAGTAAGACGATATTACTTGCCAAATTGCATAGTTCTAGGTCAACGGAAAGTACCCTATAAATTTGTATTCCCTTGAGAGTACCGAAATATACGTTTTTGCGGCATAAACAACCAAAGCTTACGGCTGTTTATGCCGCAAAAAACGTATTTTTCGTTTTTACTTTGACGTTCATTTGAAAGTTAAATTTTTTCACAGCTTCAAGGGACTGTAGACCTAAGTATATGGTTTAAATTTCAACTCGATACCTCCACGCGTTCCAGATATAAAGGGGTCTTGACAGACAGACGGACAACAAAGTGATCCTATAAGGGTTCGTTTTTAGGGTTCCGTAGTCGACTAGGAACCCTTATAGTTTCGCTTTGTCTGTCCGTCCGTCCGCGGATAATCTCAGTAACCGTTAGCACTAGAAAGCTGAAATTTGGTACTAATATGTATATCAATCACGCCGACAAAGTGGTAAAATAAAAAGTGTTATTTTTTTTATTAGGGTACCTCCCCTATACGTAACGTGGGGAGTGTTTTTTTTTTCATTTCAACCCTAACGTGTGATATATTGTTGGATAGGTATTTAAAAATGAATAGGGGTTAGCTAAAATCATTTTTGATAATGTTAATATTTTCGGAGATAGCCGCTCCAGAAGTAAAAAAAATATGTGTCCCCCCCCCCCCCCCTCTAACTTTTGAACCATAAGTTTTAAAAATATGAAAAAATCTCAAAAGTAGAACTTAATAAAAACGACACGCTCTTGGCCGGTTTTTTCCTTTTGAGGTGCGGAACCCTAAACAATAAGCAAACCAAAAGCTATATCATCAAAACATAATTTTCTACAAGATCTATAATTAGACTAGCATATTAGGAATCATACGCAGGAACGCAATCCATTAAACGATTCGCTTATTACCCACTTTAAAGCAAGGTCCTAAATAAGGCAATGCAATTTAAGCATCTTGATCTACACTCCACAATGTGTTACATAATGAAGATGAACTTAAATCCAGATGCGTGACTTCAAGATGCTAATATAATAATAAAAATAATAATAGTACATTGTGATACAAGTGAGGTATGTTGATAATTACATCAGAGGCGGAATTATCACGCGAGCCGCAGGTGATCGTGATAAGAGAGCCGAGGATTGTAATTATCAAAGCTCACGCGTTTCATACGACGTTTTTCAACACATTTTGCGAGGAAAAAATCCTTTTCATAAGAAGAAAATTTGATAGGCCTGCCAAGTTATTTTCTTTACTTATTGATGTCAACAGGTTTTTACTCACATGTTGTATACATCGTCAAGAATTTCTAGTGGCGTCCATTCTTTTTATCACTTCTAGTGGTGACTAGAAGTGATAAAAAGAATGGTGATTCGTGGTGACGAATCAATATTTTTGTTAATAACCAAACACGCATTAACAATGTTTACAAATATCTGTGAAATAACCTATAATGGCGCGCATCAATTTTTTTTGTGAAGTTTGCGCAGTGCGCGTGTATGAGATGAATCCCTAAACAGCCAATACAAAATAAAATAAATAATTTCGTTTTAAAATGTTATCTTTATTAATTCATGTAAATTGTTATCAAAAGTGAATAGTTTTACTAAATTAACCGTTTCTATATCATATCCAAAAAGAAATAGTCAATTAATTAACAAAAAGGATTTAATTTGTTTAGTCGAGTAAGAATCCATTTGCCAAGAATTAAAAAAAAAGCTGTACATTCTGTACAACCCGGTTAGTTTAAGAATGCACCGTGTGCATGCATACATCTTGCTGCAAGGTGCCAACGTGACTTAATCGGGATATAACCATAACACACAAGTATCGTAATGTTATTAAAGACGCGTGTTTAATATCCAGGATTATGAGCCTAAACGCGACACAATAAGAGGTACGTTACGAGCAATTGTGTTGAAAAATAATTTATTTCAGGCAGAGCCCATAAAAGTGTTAGTAGGTACATCACTTACAAACCTATTGTTAATAAATAACAGCCAGAGATCACAAACACAGCATACGAGACAATTATAACCTAACATAATTATAACTATAACCTACTTATAATTATAACCGGATGAGCATAAAGAATTCAGAAAAGTTAAAATATAAAATCACCAATTGAATAACCTAACGCGAATTAAATAAAATGATTATAATTAGCTACAATACATTACGTCCAAGAATTTATTAAAAATATAATTAATTTTATCACAGAATATGGAATATGGAAATGTCAATATTATTTAATTAAGTAGAAATGTCAAACATTAAGTTTAAAGAATATAAATTATAAATTAAAAAAATAAGAAGTTAACATTCAGTATAATTATAATTAGTTACAGTAACATTACGTCCGAAAAATGGTTGAGAAACCATAAAAAAAATATAAAAAAAAAAAAAAAAAAAATATGCATACTTTACTTTAAAAACAAAAACTCTGTTTTTAAAGTAAATTCTTAACCACCGACTTAAATTCAGTACATCGCCTTATTTGAAGAGTTTCCTCGATGTCTCCAGGATCCCACAATCAGATCCTGACCTGATGACTCCTCCCGTGCGTCCCATTTACAGCCCACCACACACCACATGCTAATAGGTTTTATGGACATGTTTTACATAATGTTCTGAGCCTTTTGGGCCGTAAAACGTGACCATACAATCTATGAGACCACCTGAGGCTCTAGTATAAGTTTTATCGTAAAACGTTACGACCGCGTTCGCGTTTAGCTGTCAAATCCCATACATATTGAGGGTAAAACGCAAACGCAATCGTAACGTTTTGTTTCGGTAAAACTTATACTAGAGCCTCAGAAACCTGTTGGAAAAGAGTAAACAACTATACGTTACAGTAACTAAGCGTAGGTGTAGCGGTCTAGTTTCATTATTTATTAAGCAAGTTTTGTTGTAAGATGTTTCTCTCTTGTCGTGGTGCAATAAAGAGTATTTATTATTATTATTTTCGTTAGGCGTGACGGGTGGGGTGAGGCGCATGAGCGTGTAATAAGTGTATAATAACATTAATATGTAATAATGACAGCCCTGGGAAATATACCCTTTGTAACAGAAAATAATTTTTTCGAATCGGTCGAGGCGTCTCCTAGTAGGTAATCGGGGAACGTACATAAAATATAAGATTCCGACGAATTGAGAACCTCCTCCTTTTTTGAAGTCAGTCAAAAATAGGTAGATCATGTACAGTCACGAACTTTAATTTGAGACCCACTTAAAGTTCACAATCCTGTCAAATTATATAGGAGTACAAAGAATATTTTAGCAAAAAGGGTCATAAAGTAAAGAACACGACCGTACCTGATGACTTGGTACTCGTAATAGTCGCAACAGGCCGCTGGATGCGGGTGGCGCAGGACCGGTCACTTTGGCACTCTTTGGGGGAGACCTAATGTCCAGCAGTGGACGTCTTTCGGCTGATATGATGATGATGATGATTGTGTATTAGTTATTATCATCATCTTATATTTAGTTCAATAGTGGTCATTTACGCACGGATTGGTTGAGTGAACGATGAATTAACTATTATCATGAAACTATTTAGCACACAACCCTAACATGTTGCTTTGTAAGGCCAAAATCTTTATTCTAGTCGAATAGAGTAGTTGCAATCGTCCATATTTACAGTTTTACGCAATCTTACGCAACTATACGGGTTATTACACGAGACGAATGCGAATCACCAAGGCACAGCTTAATCTCAGAAACATACAGATAGTGATTGTTCAAAATCACCTATCGATGCCTAATGATGCAAATACTATATGCATCATTTATAGGTTACATTCTTACCAACTTCCGAAATATAATATTTTGTGAATAAAGCAGTACCTTGGAATGGTATTACTTTGATTCGGGGGGCAACTTTGATCGAATAGGTTTTTCTCCGAAATCATTGAAGCTACCTCGGGGGAAGTCTGAGGTATGTGGTATTTCTATCCACTAAAAAGTCCACGTCAGCCACAATCAGCGCTAAGTAATTCGGTGGACTCTAGAATCAGGTTGAACGCACTAGAGCCCTCCTCGCGCTTTGCCCCTGCGGGCGCGTTCTGGGCTTCTCTGTCGCCTTCTCTGGAGTGCATGGCCAAGTCCTGTGGCCCCCGCCACAAAGACCACTGGCTACCCCGTTGACCCCCTTAAGTCACGTTTTACGACAGGCAGGGGAGACTGTAGGTGTAGACCTATTCTTGTCCCGCGTCTACAAATACCTACAACCATCCTACAACGCTCCCTATCTAAAAGAATAAAATAAGATGCATCTACCGGCACCGCATAAAACACGGCTTTGTTTCCCCAGATAGCATCGTGTTCATTTGAATAACGATCCGACTTTAATGTCCATTTCTTTGTTCCGCGCCAATCAGCGCACCATGCGTAAACACAGATCTCCGCAGGCATAAAAAACCCTCCGAGATATATCAGACTCAACATATCGGCTTGATATCAAATTTTCAACCCGGAACAAATTAAGTTATGAAATTGTTTAGAGTCATGTAAATATGCTATACCTACTTCGCTTCTGCCCGCGACTCCGTCTGCGTGGAACTCGTTTGTAATGTAGCTCCATACAAACTTCCACTCCCATTTCCCCCTTATGGCCCTTGACGACCTCTGTAGCCTATAGTCCAGTCAATGAACTGACAACTTGTATGGAAAAAATGACAATTTTGGAAATAATTTATAATAACTTCTTTTTGATGTGTAACGGATAAATTATCAATTAAATAGTTACCCAGCGACAAAATCCGACAAAATTTCAGACATCAAAAAAATGATAAATTAACTAGGTTCTAAAAAGTCAGAAAAAATATTAATAAACATGTTTGTCTTTATTTTGGTTCATTTACATTTGCTCTATAATATTCAATATAAATCGTACAAAAAAACACAATGCATGCTTCATTTAAAGCTACATAATTACTTCCGGGTGGAAAGTTTGCCGGATTCTTCAATAAATCATCTTAGAATACAATTTTAAAATGAAATCAACAAAAAAAACGCTATTATAAATTAATGTTTTTCAAAACCGTATTTTGCCTGGAGTACTAGTTGGTAGTGACCCTGCCTACGAAGCCTGAGGTCCCGGTTTCGAATCCCGGTAAGGGCATTTATTTGTGTGATGAGCATGAATATTTGTTCCTGAGTCATGGATGTTTTCTATGCATTTAAGTATTTATTTATCTATATAAGTATCGTCGCCTAGTACCTAGTGTCGTCGCCTAGTAGTTTGGGACTAGGCTGATTTGTGTAAGATTGTCCGAAAATTTTATTATTAGTATTATTATGGTATTATTTCACACGCAAAAAGACTTTTTTTTTGTATACAATACTGATCTGAAGGAATCCTACTAATATTATAAATGCGAAAGTTTGGATGTTTAGATGTTTTGATGATTGTTACTCAATCACGCTTAAGCGGCTTAACCGATTTGGATGAAATTTTGCACGAATCTTCTATCTAGTTTATAGCCTGACTTAAAATATAGGATAGTTTTTATCCCGGGTCCACGCAGACGAAGTCGCGGGCGGAAGCTAGTCTTTTCATAAAGTTTAACTTTTGTAGCTCAAAAAAAAAGAGTTTTCTTCATACAAACTTTGCACCCCTATTTAACCTGCTAATGGGTGGGTTTTTCCTTAATTCTTTTTCTTGTATTTATAAACAAAGTTTCAAGCCTCTCACTTAAAATTTTACTTTATCCCAAACTTTCGACCCCCATTTCAAAATCCCTTCTTAGTGGGTACTTACGTTACCTCTATTAAACTACATTATTGTGAAAAAATGTGCTTCCTAGGTTCAACGGTTTGGGCTGGGCGTTGATTCAAGTGAGTGACTGAGTCAGTCAGGACTCTTACGTTTATATGAATAGGTTATGGCTTGTCTTAAAAACAAAATTGGTAAGCTAGTGGGAATTGATTTGTATGGGCGCTTTGCCACTGCACGCTGAGCAAGATCACCATTTTTTTATCAGGTAGGTACTAACGAAGTAGGTAGGTACCTACATAGCTTTAAGTTTTTGATAGGAACCAACTCCTCCGTCGGCCATCTTCAATTTTATGGCGGCCATTTTGAGTTACCTACAGGAGTAGGTATTATTAATATCTCGAGTTCTAAATCACTTGGGGGTCACTACAGGGTCAGGGGATTCAACTAGATATTTAGGTATACACACTTTGCATCCCTTAATTCAATCGCGGGATACATCCGTTTCCTAGAAATACTTTTGCCACAACGATTGCTTTTGTCAAAACCATCACAATTGGCATTTTCCTAAACCGAGTGTACTGAGCGCTCTAGAGATAAGTTTGCTTCTTAACAATCAGTTTTGATACTAGTTGGCAAATTAATCTTATTACTACATAGAAAAAAAAACTATTTGAGGAAAATACATTTTCGTATGAAGCGAAATTATCCTGAGCCAAAATCCTTTTCTTGGTTCGAAAGAGTCATCAAGATTTGTTTAATTTAAGATGATCACGGTCGGTCCTCCTAACGATTTTCTAGATTTAAGTAATTCTTTTTCTCTGTGCAGGCTACGAGTGTATGTTATGACAAATTAGTAAATAACCCTTGTGAGTTCTAAACACGCATAGTTACAGTTAGTCCGACTACACACGCGAGATTGTCGCCCGCGCGCGACGAAGCGCGGCGCCCTCGCCCCACATGCCAAACGCGCGGTGTTAAGTAACACGTTAAGACATAATTGAATGTTAGCGATCATATGACTTTGGACTTCCAGAGGCTTTACTCAAAGATTGGAGATATAATTACAAGGAACCCAGGCGAAACCACGGGATAAAGTATATCCTACTAGGCACGAGCCTAGGGGCGTGGTTCCAAAGGGGCTCTTTCGCTAGAGGGGGCGTCGATGAGGTATTTGTCTAGGGCGCTCTCTCTGCTCTGGGCCAGCCTGCTCCTCGGTTGAAGCAGCAAGTTAAGCGTTCTGTACACAGACCTTACTGGTCTGTGGTTCTGTATTATCCAGCCTTATTTTTAGAACCGTACCCACTTGGCATTGCATCAGAATCAAAATTAATTCAACACCAAACATAAGCTTAACTTAAAAAATGGTTCGATAAACTTAAAACTAATCAAATCCCACGCTCGACTGCACGAGTTAATATTGACCGATCAAAAATCTGTTTGTTCATCTGATTGTGCGGAAACGTACTAATATTTATTGAATTAATTACACGGTTGCCTCAAAAGAGGTAAATGTTTTGCACGTGTATTTATAGAGCGCTACCGCAAATAAAATGTTGGGTCTTAGTTGTTCTATTTATTTATACCAACAACAACAACCATAGTCATTTGGGTCAAGAGCACGTACTTTATTTTTTCGGGTCCTAAAAACTGTCAGTATATAAAATTCTTAAATAATCTAAGCATTATTTGGGTAAGACTATGTTTAAACTTGAATAGTTTTTTTCCCTATACGCGTTAAAAGTTGAATATTCCCTTCCCTATGCGTGCACATTCAAAATTACATGAAAGGGTATTATCTATAAAATTCAGAATTAAGTAGGTATAATGAACAACGACTGATTTTGCTGTATTCTCCAAAAAAATTAAATATTAACAGTTTTAAAATATTTTATTTTGAACTTCGGTATAGGTACTCAACGAGGGTAAGATTACTCGTGAGTACTTTTGATTTCACCTTCTTACCCCAAAACAAAACAATAATAACAATCGGTCAGAAGTTTTATAGGGTATTTTTAGGAAAAATTAATCTTATGTACCTAAATAGTAGAATAACTAAACAGTATGAATATTATCGAATTTTTATTTTAAATCCAAGAATCCATCTACCACACACTTTTCCCCAGATCGTACAATAAATAAAAAATACGGCGGTTGCATTATTTGGCGACCTGTCTCGACTTGCACTTCCTTTGCGTTTGCGCACGGGCCACGGCGTGGCTCCGTAATGGAGGTGCAAACGACACTGAATTATATGCTATGACGCAGCTCTGCCCCCTCAGGCTCTCACCCCTGTCGGAGAACGGGGCACAGTGAACTTACACCCACAGCGTGCTCTTACCCCGAATGACTCTACCATTACATAATATTGCTCTTCTATGCACAAATTAAAACGGAACTTACCTAACCTAACCTAACCCAATAAGGTCTAGTTTTGACTGGGTTGGAAGGTCAGATGGCAGACGCTTCCGTAAAACTAGTATCTATGCCAAATCTTGGGATCAGGTGTCAAAGCGGACCCCGGGCCCCTTTAAGGCACAACCGGGAATAACACTAGGATGATGGTGTCTCTTACTCTGAGATGCGGAACTAGATGCACCCGCGGCGTTGCCCGCGTAATACGAGATCAGGATAATATTTTGCATATTATACGTGCCATATTATATGCCGGTGAAAGATTTTTTGAAAGCGAATGAGTAGTTCTACCGATTACCCGGAACATTACTAACATCCTCACAAACTTTTCCTATTTATAATATTAGTATAGAGGAACTCATGGATAAGATATTTTCGCAATAATGGGAACAGCAACGGTAGCCTAATGGGAACAGCTACGGTAGCCTAATGGGAACAGCTACGGTAGCCTAATGGGAACAGCTACGGTAGCCTAATGGGAACAGCTACGGTAGACTAATGGGAACAGTTACGTTAGACTACTGGGAACAGCTACGGTAGCCTAATGGGAACAGCTACGGTAGCCTAATGGGAACAGCTACCGTAGCCTAATGGGAACAGCTACGGTAGCCTAATGGGACAGCTACGTTAGACTACTGGGAACAGCTACGGTAGCCTAATGGGAACAGCTACGGTAGCCTAATGGGAACAGCTACGGTAGCCTAATGGGAACAGCTACGGTAGCCTAATGGGAACAGCTACAGTAGCCTAATGGGAACAGCTACGGAAGACTAATGGTAACAGCTACGGTAGCCTACTGGGAACAGCTACGGTAGCCTAATGGAAACAGCTACAGTAGCCTAATGGGAACAGCTACGGTAGACTAATGGGAACATCTACGGAAGACTAATGGTAACAGCTACGATATACTAATGGAAACAGCTACGGTAGACTAATGGGAACAGCTACGGTAGACTAATGGGAACAGCTACGGTAGACTAATGGGAACAGCTACGGTAGCCTAATGGGAACAGCTACGGTAGACTAATGGGAACATCTACGGAAGACTAATGGGAACAGCTACGGAAGACTAATGGGAACAGCTACGGTAGACTAATGGGAACAGCTACGGTAGCCTAATGGGAACAGCTACGGTAGCCTAATAGGAACAGCTACCGTAGACTAATGGGAACAGCTACGGTAGACTAATGGGAACATCTACGGAAGACTAATGGTAACAGCTACGGTAGCCTACTGGGAACAGCTACGGTAGCCTAATGGAAACAGCTACAGTAGCCTAATGGGAACAGCTACGTTAGACTAATGGGAACATCTACGGAAGACTAATGGTAACAGCTACGGTATACTAATGGGAAAAGCTACGGAAGACTAATGGGAACAGCTACGGTAGACTAATGGGAACAGCTACGGTAGCCTAATGGGAACAGCTACGGTAGCCTAATGGGAACAGCTACCGTAGACTAATGGGAACAGCTACGGTAGACTAATGGAAACAGCTACGGAAGACTAATGGGAATAGCTACGGTAGCCTAATGGGAACAGCTACGGTAGCCTAATGGGAACAGCTACGGTAGACTAATGGGGACAGCTACGGAAGACTAATGGTTCAGACATGACATGCGGCTGTTAAGCGGCGGTCGTGGGTTCGAATCCCGACCCGTACCAATGAGTTTCTCGGAACTTATGTAGGCAATATTTACCGTTAGCTTTTCCGTGATTGTATCGGTGTCTTGGCAAATCCCAATTTGAAATTTGAATCTAGGAACTAGGTTTGAAAGCGGACCCTAGCCTAATGGGAACAGCTACAGTAGCCTAATGGGAACAGCTACGGAAGACTAATGGGAACAGCTACGGAAGACTATTGGGAACAGCTACGGTAGCCTAATGGGAACAGCTACGGTAGCCTAATGGGAACAGCTACGGAAGACTAATGGGAACAGCTACGGTAGCCTAATGGGAACAGCTACGAGATATACTGAGATTATTTTCAGCCGAAATTAAGTGATACATTGAAACAGACCCTGATAGAATCCGCAACAGGCTTCATCAATAATGCGTAATAACCTAATAACTTAAACAGACCTTGACATAACATTGACACTGAAAAGGGCCTCAAATACATCAAATCTAGGCCACGGACAATTGAAACCATAAGTTATAAAAATAAAAGACGAATTTTTAATGCTCATCATATTATCACATCTTAAAGTAATTCGTCATTAATCAAATAAATCATCAGTGAGGTTTAATGTTTTTTTAAGTCGAAGAAGGAAATATTTAAGGAAACTTAATCATAAACACAACGACGGTGCCTGGTGGTGAGCAGACAGAGCCTATGGACGCTTTTGTCTCCAGAAGATCAAACGCGTTGCCGATCCAGATGCACTGGAGGATTCGCTGGAATGCAGGACCCCAATATATATTTTTCTTATTTTAAATTTCGATGGCATTAGTAGTTTCGCCGACGTAGCTCTGTGACAGGCGGACAGACAGACTCGTACCATAAGGGTCACAGCCACAGCTCACTAGACCCACCTAGAGATGGGTAGTGGGTAAAAACCCACGGGTAAATACCGGGTATTTACCCGGTATTTACCCAATCTACCCGTATTTACCCGTTTCTACCCAAATTGGTGGGTAGACACTATTTCGAATGGTTTTTTTCAAAAAGTAACATTTTAAGGCTGATTTTTTTTTATGAAATGTCAAAGCTGTTTTAACAACTTTTGTCATTATAAAATATCCATTATCTATCTATTACTCTTCGTTACTAATCTATTGACAGACAGCACACAGCCTAAACCGCTAACGATATAAGCATGAAATTTGGAATATATATTCTTTACAGTACGTACGTGGACGTGATTTTTCGAAATTCAACCCTTAAGGGGCTGAAATAGGGGTCGTACGCTAACGAATAACGAATTCCGAAAAATCCTTTCTTAGTACACGCCCACGTACTGTTAAGTATATATATTCCAAATTTCATGCTTATAACATTGGCGGTTTAGGAAATCACACATTACTTATGTGAACTTTCAACCCCTATCTTAACCCCTTCAAGGGATGAATTAGGAAATACCTTTTATCAATGTTTTTGACTGTACGTTAGGAGCTTGTGACCGAAGTTTTAAATGGCTAACTTTAAAAGCGACATGTTTCCCATACCAACTTTCAACTCTTTTTTAACCCCCTTAGGGGATGAATGTTTGTAGCATCGCTTAATCATTTGCTTTGCTTTTTAGTAAGATACCTTCATACAAATATTCAAGTCTATAACTTTCCAAATGAACGATTTCCATACAACGGTTTGACTCCTATTTCACCCCCTTAAGGGATGAATTTCGAAAAATTCTTTCATAGTACATGTCCACGTACTGTAAAGTATATATCCAAATTTCATGCTTATGACTTTAGCGGTTTAGGAAATCACACATTACTTATGAGAACTTTCAACCCCTATCTTAACCCCTTCAAGGGATGAATTAGAAAAAAAAACTTTCATCAATGTTTTTGACTGTACATTAGGAGTTTGTGACCGAAGTTTTAAATGGCTAACTTTAAAAACGACATGTTTCCCATACAAATTTTCAACTCTTTTTTAACCCTCTTAAGGGATGATTTTTTATAGCAAAGTTAAATCATTCGTTTGGCTTTTTAGTAAGAAACTTTCATACAAAGATTCAAGTCTATAACTTTCAAAATGAACGATTTCCATACAACGGTTCGACCCCTATTTCACCCCCTTAAGGGTTGAATTTCGAAAAATCCTTTCTTAGCACACGTCCACGTACTGTAAAGAATATATATTCCAAATTTCATGCTTATATCGTTAGCGGTTTAGGCTGTGTGCTGTCTGTCAATAGATTAGTAACGAAGAGTAATAGATAGATAATGGATATTTTATAATGACAAAAGTTGTTATCTTATCTTATCTTATCTAGATGAGGGCCCTTTCGGATGCACTTCGACCCGTGGGGATCTTTTGTGCATTTGCCCTCTCCTTTATGCCTACTCCCAAGCTCGCTCCATCATTTCCACAAAGCGGATGATGCAGCTCAGCGGAAGCACCTTGAATTCCTTTGGTTGCGGATAGTCGCTACCAAAGTAACTCATTCTTTGTCTGGCAAGGGCATGACATTCACACAGTAAGTGTTCCATGGTCTCGTCCTCCTCGCCACACATTCTACAGTCTAAACTGTCCGACAGTCCCATCTTGGCCAAGAGATCCTTGACCCCGAAGTGACCTGTGAACACCCCAGATATGATTCTGAGTTGCTTCCTGCTGGATTTCCAGAGCTTGTTAGTCCAGCCCGAGTCCGCTCCTTCTATGAAGAGCTTAGAGTGCCTTAAGCCCGCCTCATTCCTCCACTCGTGTTGGTGTTTGGTTTTGGCGTATGCTTTAAAAGCCGAAGTTATGGTTCTCTGTGAGAGTCCCACAAATGGTTCTGGACCTACAAAGTGATTTGTAGACCCCCCTCTTGCAAGCTCATCCGCTCTTTCGTTGCCGACGTAGCCCTCGTGCCCCGGTATCCAAACTAGTTGCACCTTATTGTGCCTTCCAAGCTTATTCAGTGCCTGGACGCCATTGTAGACTAGTCTGGAATCCACTTTCGGCGCCGTAAGCGCTTTAAGGGCCGCTTGACTGTCGCTGAGGATATAGATGGTCTGCCCTCTGGTTTGCCTGTCTATATTCTCCTGTGCACAGGCAATTATGGCGTATGTCTCCGCCTGGAAGACGGTTGCCAAACTACCCATGCTTACCTACACTACTACTGTAGTCAATCGCATAAATGCCTGCTCCCGTACCGGATCCCATTTTAGATCCGTCCGTGTACCATATACTGTCTTCGACACCAGACCTCGGTGGTTCTAGACCTTCGGCCCATTCGGCCCTGGATGGAACTTTTGTTGTGTAGTTCCTGTGGAATACATACTTGGGTAGCATTTTATCACATCCCATGTTTGTTATTCTGTCTAAGAAACCGTCAGTCTCCATGTTTGTGTGCTTAGTCTTTGGCTTGCTGTCGCTCCACAGTCCAAGAGTTCTTAGTCTGTAGAGCGACTTGCGCGCCTCTGACTTAATCACCATGTGAAGTGGCGGTAGGTCCAGAAGGACTTCTAGCGCCGCTGTGGGTGTGGTACGAAACGCCCCTGTTATAGCCATGCATGCCGATCTCTGTACCTTCGTCAGGGCATCTCTGCATGTGCTCATTAAAGTCCTTGGCCACCATACCAGGCTACCGTACAATAGTATGGGCCTCACCATCATGGTGTAGATCCACTTCAGTACCTTTGGGTTCAGTCCCCATGTTTTGCCATATGCTGATCTACACATTCCAAATACCCTGAGTGCCTTTGTAATGGTGAGATCTGTATGCTTCTTCCAATTCAGTTCCTTATCCAGAGTGACACCTAGATATTTCACATCATTGGACAGTTCTAGTACCCTCCCGTACAGTTTTAACTGCTGTACGCCGCGAAGGGTCCTTTTCCTAGTAAAGGGTATCACTACAGTTTTGCCTGGATTAATGGATAATTGGTGCCGGTCACACCATCTCTCCACTGTCTGCAGTGCCTTGTTCATGATTTCTGATACCGTGCCTGGGAACTTCCCACTCACCAGTATCACTAAATCATCAGCGTATCCTACCGTGTGGGTGGGACCTTTATTGAGTTCCACCAGGAGTGAGTTCACCACCAAACTCCAGAGAGTTGGTGAGAGTACCCCTCCTTGCGGACATCCCTTTGTGGCCGTGGCCATTATCTCATCCCCCAAGAGAGATGACTTTATTAGTTTAAAAGTTGTTAAAACAGCTTTGATTTTCATTAAAAAAAAATCAGCCTTAAAATGTCACTTTTTGAAAAAACCATTCGAAATAGTTTCTACCCACCAATTTGGGTAGATACGGGTATTTACCGGGTGCATTGGGTAAATACTCTTAATCCGCATAAACGGCGTCTACTCTTCTATATTACTATTCGATAAAAACATTATTTATATGCACGTGAGCTCTTAATTATTGACCACAGGAGAGACGATACACTGTGCTTACCCAAACTCAGTGTATAAAACAAAATTCGTCTCTCCTGTGGTCAATAATTAAGAGCTCACGTGCATATAAATAATGTTTTTATCGAATAGTAATATAGAAGAAGAGATGCCGTTTATGCAGATTAAGAGTCCAAACCAAAATTAGGCTTCGTAGCCCTTAACTTTGATAGTGTCCACAGGAAAGACGCGAACCTAAATCTGTGTATGACCCTAAAATCTCACAGACTTCTTCTTTATAATATAAGTACAAAGATGCCATAATCATCATCCTCCTAGCGCTATTCCCGATTGTGCCCCTAAAGGAGTCCGGGGTCCGCTTTGACACCTAATCCCAAGATTTGGCATAGGCACTAGTTTTACGAAAGCAACTGCCATCTGACCTTCCAACCCAGACGGAAAACTAGACCTTATTAGGATTAGACCGGTTTCCTCACGATGTTTCCTACACCGAAAAGCTTACGGTAAATACTGCGTAGATAAGTTTCGAAAAACTCATTGGTACGGGCCGGGATTCGAACCCACGACCGGCGCTTGACAGCCGCATGCCTGAACCACTAGGCTACTGTAGCTATAGCACGGTACCGAAGCGTAGTATATAATTTAATAATAGGATCAAAAACTTGTAAAAGAAACAAAGAAAAAGGTTGTATTCGCCAATTGACAAGCAAGGACAAGTAATTTGTAAACACCATTAACACATCTACATTCGACATTTTAAGCCGTTTGCATGAATAATCATCGGTGGCTTCCAAAATTGTGAAATGTTGATTTATTATAACGTGCGATATGTTGCGGACATGCAAGATGGTTAGCTTGAAGGTATAGATTCGATAATGGTTTTATGCAGTTTACCAAAAGCGTTGGAATGTGTTTTTATGAACCAGAATTAGAATCAGAATTAAAAAGTATTTATTGCCACACAAAGAAAAAAATAACAAAACAATTACAAGTAAAAAAAAATACAAACTTACAAACTACAAAAAATACAAACAATAGAAAAAATATTAGTGGACAATGGTTCCCAGTCTAAGCATGTGCATGTTCACACATACATGTATTAATTGTCATTCAAACAATTAAAATGATGTCTGCATCAACCAGTTTTGACGGACCGGTTAACGAAATACGAACGGAGGATATACTATTGTATGGATACAAAAAACTAGAATTAGAAGCCGCGGCAGCATCACGCAGCGCGTCTTGCGGCTCGCTCCGTGACACCAAACTGACTGAGGACCCTTTAGCGTAACATCTTATGCTGTATAGGCCGAGTGTTTTTTTTTCTTTTAGTTTAGATTTTGTGAAGATAATATTTTTTACGCTTATAATATAAATGATTTTCTTTCTTTTTCAATTTTTTTCCGTCCAATATAAACCTTGTATTTTATATATATATATACAAGGTGTAACAAAAATGGGGTATGAACGTATCGTGTTCTGATAAGAAAAAACAGAAAAAAAAAATTGACTCGATTTTTCTTTACATTTCTATGGAGCTTGTCGCCCCAGTCGGCCAACGCTCCATACTAAGGTAAAAAAAAATCGCGTCAAAAAAATTTTTTTTTCTGTTTTTTCTTATCAGAACACGATACCTGTTAAGCCCTTGATCGGTTCATACCACATTTTTGGTACACCCTGTATATATATATATATATATATATATATATATATATATATATATATATATATAATAGTTTTACTATGCCCATAGCTTTTTTTTACCCTTATACGTATATCAGTAGGCGATAGTAAGATGACTGTATTTTGGCGTTTTAGTTCATTATTAAAACAAGTTATCAATTAAAACAAAAATTAAGCATTACTAAAATAGTTTGTAATTATTGTAGTTGTTACCAAATGTTTTGTAACATAACAACATACGAAAATTTAAAGTTTACCTTAATTGACGTACTTTTGTTACTGGCATTAGGAGGTAGATACTTATTTGGTGCAATTTATTTTAAAAAGATTCTATTATAAGTATCTAGTTCTTTTCGTTACCACAAATAAATAGTCAAGTAGACGTAATATCGTTTTCAGAAGCCATAATAATAAACATTAGCTGCATCTATAATTTAATTCATCTTTTTATCTTTGGTATCAAAACTTTTCGCTATTTTTATCGACCCATCTTAAGGTCATCTTGCAACACGCATTCTTCAAGATATTACGATTAACAATCGATTAAACTCACTATCGATTAGGCTGGTCGATCATTTGATTGTTGATTTATGATTGGATTAGTGCAAATATAAGGTCGAGAGGAGATCATTTGTTCGTGGTGAGATTTATCGATGTGATGGTGTTCAATGCTCTATGTGGTCAGGTCAATTTGTTGTTTGACGCCTCTGAATGTACAGTTGGCAAGAATATTAATTATTTGTCCGCGTATACTCATCAATCACCTAGTATTAATACTACACCTAAATTACTACAATAACATTCTTAAAGGGTCGGCAAAGCGCATGTGACACCACTGGAGTAGCAAGCGTCCATACGCTATGGTGACCGCTTACCATCAGGCGGGCCGTAAGCATGTTTGCCCTCGACGTGATATAAAAAGAAAACTTGTACGGAATCTAATATACCAAATGTGCTATTCCCATTTTATATGCCATACGAAAAATCCATTTTTTAAACTGGTGAAATCATTTTCGAAACAGGATAAGTACCTAGTTTTGAGGGTTACCCCCTTCATACAAACTTACAAAGTTACACTTCCAGTTAGTTTTACTGGGCATTTTCCGCAAGTCGACATCAAGTGTGTCTTAATATTTTGCGTGAAAACAGGGGGTAGCGCTACTCTAACCACCCCAACTCCCCTAAAAAGGGTGATGGCGCTACTCTAACCACCCCAGCTCCTCTAAAAAGGGGAATAGCGCTACTCTAACCACCCCAGCTCCTCTAAAAAGGGTGATGGCGCTACTCTAACCACCCCAGCTCCTCTAAAAAGGGAAATAGCGCTACTCTAACCAACCCAGCTCCTCTAAAAAGGGGTAGCTCTACTCTAACCACCCCAGCTCCTCTAAAAAGGGGGGTAGCGCTACACTAACTACCCCAGCTCCTCTAAAAAGGGGGGTAGCGGTACTCTAACCACCCCAGCTCCTCTAAAAAGTTAGTGAGTGCCTTGGTGTTGCTTACCCCGTAATTTGGCTTTATTTTGCTTTCATGCACGCTCTGCATACTGGGGCTGTCTGTGATACTTACCTATATTATAGAGGTGTCTATTCAAGGTAACACAATCACAAACTTTTTCTCTCTATAGTTTGAGTATAGAAGTATAAATATATTACGATATTAGTATCCATTAGGTAAAAATAATTATTATCTCTAGCAAAAACCTTATTCATCTCTTGTAATTATTGCAAATATTACCTAGTTATTATTAAGAATATTGCCCAAGTCACGAGTTAATCAAAACGCAACCACCATCAGGTCGGAATCATTTGATTGGAACAATATCATTTGGATTGGATAACTCAATTAGGCGCGAGTAATTAACCAGCGCTTGCGCAATGGTTACGCGGTCACGACACGAGGGCCTCAATCCGATTCGTCTCTTTAAGAGCCTCAGAAAGCTTGGCTCTCCATACAAACGTATTTTCACATTTTATAACGACATGCTTGAATAACAGACGACTTGTGTCGGGTTTTCTGGGTACTTAATCTTAACTTATTATATTAAATAACTATAACTTATTATATTAAGCTTCCGCCCGCTACTTCGTCTGTGTGGGCCGGGGATAAAAACTATCCTATATTTTAATCCAGGCTATAAACTATCTTCGTGCAAAATTTCATCCAAATCGGTTAAGCCGTTTAGGCGTGATTGAGTAACAAACATCCAAACATCTAAACATCCAAACTTTCGCATTTATAATATTAGTAGGATTATTTATTTATTTAAACTTTATTGCACATCATTCATAAATGTACAATGCGAGCTTAATGCCAAATGGCATTCTCTACCAGCTAACCATTGGGCTAAACAGAGGTTTATAAAATCTGTTTCGCGCCACTACCGGATTCATGAATACATGAGGGACGTCTTAAATTAAGCTAAAACCTACCTTCACCGAAGTAAAGCCCCTTCTACACCAAAACCCTAGGCATGTATAGAAGAATAATACAGTAGGTAATCTGAGGCCGTTTAGGAGCGTTCGTTACCTACTTTCGCTCGATGCGCAGGGCTGTGTCAAGTTTGTGGCTTGGCATACCCATAATACTAATTTTGCTTTTAAGTATGCAAAGTATTTCTGTTACAGTTTAATAGACAATATTGTATACACAAAGTAATAATATTATAGATAGTTGGGTATGTGTTTTTAGTTTCCCACTTCATGGAATATTTTAATACCACTATAATACTTTGCCTAAAATGTTTCCTAGTAAGTATAATAGTTGCTAAACTGCACTAGGTTGGTAGGTGCTTAGTTACAAGCCTATTCGGCTCCTTTTGATATCGTGGCACTGCCTGGCGGCTCGCTGTCTTCATACCTACGCTGCCGTCATTCTTAAAAAGGCAGTTATCTACAAGTAAATTGTATGAAGAAGACTGATTTTTAAAAAAAGTACGGCAGTACGAGGCGGCTTCCTTTGACGTAGCGAGTGAGAACGAGCGAACACCACAACGGAGCGGCCCCGATTGAAGCATTCTCCATCATTCCCGAAGGCTATGTGTGTGTGCGTACCGAACACGCGCGCATGTGTGCAGCCGTGCGATGTACCTTTGTTCGAAGTTTATCTACTGTTCCTATACTGTGCCCTAGGTATACGTTACCGTTTGACAGGTTCGTTCTGATACTTTTGACAACGTCTTGACTATGTACTACATCTCTGTCAAACAAGATACACACGTGTGTTTCCAAAAGGGTGGAGCACATGAAATTGACTTTTTATAACTTGACAGAATATTTTGATAAATTGTATAAATAGATTATTGGTATTGTACAAATAGATTAGTATTATGACGTTTTAAATTTAAAATTAGAATTTATATTTTGCATGCCAATTTATGGCGGAACATGCCCTCATGTAAATTAATTCTACTGACATGTACATTTATAACACCTGTGTATGTTTTGCAAAATAAATAATTTCATTTCATTTCATGTATAAAATGTATGTAACTACCTATTTTAGTACTAGTATGTACTAGTAATTTTCAAGTAGTATGTACCTAAATTAATATTAAACAATAACGTAACGGGTTACTATAATCAATATTATTTAGATTAGGAGATTTCTTTGTCCTCAGTTGTATTAACATTTTTTTTGTAAAAAAAACATATTTAAATTTATAAACATTTACGTGACTTTACCTATGAAGATTTAATAATGAAACGTCATATATACCTATGTATTACATGGTCTGAAAATAGGATGGATATACACCGTGGGCCCGAGTAACCCGAAAGATTTTAACCACGCATTCCTGAGGTCATTAGGAGTGAAAAAAATTATATGAACCCAACTCAAATTCAGCAAAAAAAGAACGGTTTTTGGTTCTTGTAAATAAAACTTGGATAACTATCGCTTCTCTATGGAAGTTATCCCTTTTAATAAAACGGATAAACATTAACATTTATAAACATTATGCATCGGCTATTGTCACGTAATTAAGACATAATCCAAGGTAAATAGCTTTGCTTAGGTGATTAAAGTGCCCACTCCTACTGAATATATGAATTCAAATTAGATGAATTCGTTTAACTTTATTTTTTGTTTTCTCTATTCATCCTGTTACCTAATTGTATTTTAGGGTTCTGTACTTACCGTAGAGCCAGTACCACACCTCCGTAGGGTTGCCAACCGTACTATATTATATTATATACTACTAGCTGATGCCCGCGGCTTCGCCCGCGTGGTTATAGGAAAATGTAACATATTGAATTTTCCCGTGAGAATTAGATGTTTCCCCGCTAGAAAAAGAAGCCTATGTCACTCTCCAGCTTCTAAACTATCTCCATACAAAAAACCACATCAATACGACGCTCCGTTGCGACGTGAAAGAAGGACAAACAAACACACACACTTTCGCATTTATAATATTAGTAAGGATTGTACTACCTATATTCTGACTCTTTGTATTACATACTGTCGATGAAATATATAGTACGCAAAAATACTATATTTTGGGGTTAGTTACGAAGTGCTTCAAATTTCCCAGGTTTCAATTCAACTTTACGAAATAGCAACATTGCCCAGCCAAGTACCTAACTATAGTCTATGAATATGCACAGCGCGGCTTTAATATTGTAAGTAGCTGGCTTCTACATCACCTACTAACCCTGAATTCGGATAAAACCAATGTTATAAAGTTCTCCATGCGCAAATCGAAACTAGCTCCGACTAACCTTAACCTCTATGCTCACAATTGTAAACATCCCACAAATAACCAGTGTGCATGTCCGGGTATTGCTACCACAAGCAAAATAAAGTATTTAGGAATCATAATTGATGAGACCCTCTCCTTTCGGCATCATGTGGAAGCGTTGTGCACTAGAGTTCGTAAGTTAATATTTATTTTCAAAAAATTACGTACGATTGCAGACTCGCACATAATCAAACAAGTTTACTTTGCGTTATGTCAATCTGTATTAATTTACTGCATCTCTACGTGGGGTGGCTTGGCTAAAACCACTTTACTAAACCTAGAAAGAGCCCAGAGAGCAATCCTCAAGGTTTCTACTTTCCGCCCCTATCAATTCCCCACTAACCTTCTGTATAAATTATCTGAAGTTTTAACAGTTCGCCAATTGTTTATATTACACACAGTTCTAAAACAGCACGCTGTAACCCCTTACAACACTGATCATGCCAGTAAAAGGCGTAAAGATTTTGTTTGTCGTAAATATACGCAAAAACGACACGCTTTCTCTTCTAGATTTTTTGTTTTCCTAGGTCCACTTCTTTACAATAGACTTAATGCGCGGCTAGGTTTATATCCTCTAAACTACATGAAATGTAAATCAACGCTACGAGAAGCCCTACAGAATATGTCCTACGACGATACAGAGAAATTATTTATCGTTTTAAAATAAAATTATATTTTTTTATATCTTCATAGTTAGCGCCTAGGTTATAAGTTCCTATTTTATACTAGCCAATAAGAATGATATTGTATTATATTATGAATAACTTGATTTTCAATTGTTACTTCTTTTTTGCCTGAAACACAGGGTATCCTAGCTCAGGCACATATGTTATTTATCTCTAATAGTAAGCTCCTAGTCTATAGTAAAACTGATGTACTTTATGTTTTATCAATAAATTATGTTTATGTTTATGTTTATGTTTATGTTTATAGTTTTTCACAGTGTACTATATTTTTGTCGTTTTTTTATGGAAAATACTACCTGTCTAAGTGTAAAAACTTGGCAGCCCTGCAACCGTGCGGAATTTAAATACAACCAGTAGGTCGAACACGTAACGCATTGTACGTAGTACGGTCGATTCACAAGAGCCGGCGCGTAATGCCTATGAAATTAAATGACATTTTCATATATTTTCCGCGCCAGCTCTCGTGAATCGACCCGTTAGGTTAGACTAAATGTCAATTTTTATATGGAAAAATGACAGTTGGATCTACCTAACGCGCGTTCATAACGTTACGTGATAACCCCTCTGAGGTACTGGCATACAACGCGTCGCTCCGCACGCCGCAGCGGGATGCGGCATGCGGCGGCAGTGGCCTGCAGTGTGTGATGCTCCTTGTGCTATGCGACTCCGTCCGTCTGTCTGTCTATCTGAATAAAATATCAGATAACTTGGATACTTTGACGACCGCTTTAGCCTAGTTGGTAGTGACCCTGCCTACGAAGCAAGAGGTCCCGGGTTCGAATCCCGGTAAGGGCATTTATTTGTGTGATGAGCACGAATATTTGTTCCTGAGTCATGGATATTTTCTATGTATTTATTTATCTATATAAGTATTTTTATCGTCGTCTAGTACCCATAGTACAAGCTTTGCTTAGTTTGGGACTAGATCGATTTGTGTAAGATTGTCCCCTAATATTTATTTATTTATTTATACTATTTATGGGAGGATTGTTAAAGGCGATAATTTGTTGTACAATCTGCTAATTGGATTGTCATCGAAACCACATAATCGACTTGCAAAGAATAAATAGATTAAAATAATTGTTTAGTAAGTAGGTAGTTGAGTTGAGAGTAGCCTCTCTGACTCTCAACTCAACTACCTACTGGAATATTAAATGATATGTTTTGTTAAGTTACTTCGTTAAATTGATAACTACAAAAATTAAGGCTGTTTCACACTAGCTACCGTTTCCTGCGTCAGAATTTCAATTCCCATATTTAATCGGTCTATAATCGTATAGTTAGTAGCAGCCGAAGTAGCCAAATATAAAATATAAATATTACAGTAATAAAGAGGTATACCGAAATATGCTTAAAAGCAAATGCCACTCAAACGTTTTAGCAAACTTCGCTCTATGTGCGTACATTATGCAATTATATTAGGAAATATAAATACATAGTTAAAATCATATAATAGCGTATAGTGTTCAATATTGTACTAGATAGTTTTTATAGACACTCGTACCAGCAGACAAACTGTTAAAACAGTTTAGCAGGGAAATGTATTAGATTAAGTTTCCTATCCAAATGCGTCGATGCAGTTCTAAAATCTTGCGTTTCGAAAATATCTTTAAAAGACGCATTTATCAGATGACGCATTAACCCTGGCAGACCCTATATGATTGACTATACAACTCGCCCGACCACACCGCTGCTCAAAATATGCTAACGCACCGTAAAACGCAGCAAAATGTATGAAGAAAACGTGACGCATACGACACGTCAATGCGTATTACGCAGCGTTTAGCACCGGTGTGGTCGCTCCCTTAGTCGGGTTAAATGGTCATCGGCCCGGTTACAAAACTGTGTAGGATGTAAATAAGAATCATCCCTAAGTTATCTAATAAAGACTAAATAGTTAAATCTAATCTAAAGCAATAGTTAAACCAGTTTCGCCTGAACGAAAACAATAAAATCCACCCGACTCGACTGTTGAGTAACGTTTAAAATTATAAATCTGTTATGGAAACATAAATTTGGTGAGAATTTATTCCGTGTACGTTACCGTCTACTTAAACACGCTAAATTATGCGATGACCCAAATTATACGTCTTGTTTACTGTCAAGATGGCCGAGCCTTGAATAGAAATCTTTATTATTCTCAAGTATGCTGGGACTGCGAGATTCATATTGATCGACTCACATTTTTTTAGGTTATATAATTTATACTAATCCACGTGTAATCCACCTTCTGTCTCCATCATCAGCACCAGGTTTATGTAATCAGACCAAGTGTAAAAATGTAAAAATGGATTCATACAACTTACTCATAAATATATCTAACTAGCTTCTGCCCGCGACTTCGTCCGCGTGGAACTCTTATATCGTAGCTCCTTACAAACTTTCGCCCCCTATTTCGCCCCCCTAGACGATGGTTCCCGGAATAAAAAATATGATATACTCTTATTACTCGTATGTTAATCCAGGTCATACAGGTTATATGTATACCAAGATTCATTTTAATCCGTTTAAATAAGACCAAGCTAGATCGGTAAGTACATCTAGCGCCATTTAGTGACTAATAGATATATTACATTTGGCAACGCTCATTTCAGGCTGTTTGCTAGTTTCCATACAAAGTTTCATCCCCTTTTTCGTCCCAAAAAGGGATGAAATTTGACCTAAATTATAGCCTATGTCCTATTCTGATATATAAGGTATATAACTGGAAAGTTTCATAAAAAATCGTCCAGAAGTTTTGAGATTAATTGGAACGTACATCCATCCATCCATACATCCAAACTTTCGCATTTATAATATTAGTAGGATTCCCATCGCTCTTATGTCAACGGACTAAGGTTTCGTTACATATTTATAAGAGGATTAAATCGAAACATATTTTTGCACTTGACTCTACCATGCCAAATTTTAGCTGAATCGGTTGAAGATAACTACTATAAAATTCAGTTAAGTATAATATTTGACCCATTTGAAAATACACCATACAAATAAATAAAAGCTTTTAATAAATAAATATCAAGATATATTCGTACTCCAGCGTTTTTCAACCTTTCAGACGGCGCGACGGGTTATTCCCACCTGTTACCACCAACTTCTTACCAGTGGTAACAGCTGGGATTTTTTTCCCATCATTTACCAGTAAAGTAGCTTATTACGAGGGAAAAAGTTGAGAGCCAGAGGCCTCGAGGCAGACCACCCGCTAGATGGAGTACAGAAATCACTGCACTCTTGCAACTACACCCGCACGAGGCCATAAATAAAGCGGGTGATATGAGCCATTGGAGAAGTCTGGTCAACAAGAAGAGGTCATGATGTCACGATCCTCAGCATTGAGGGGACGACTGATAATGATGACCAGTAAAGTACTCGGTGGTAGCTACTGAGAATATTTTTCCCATCTTTTACCATTAAAGTACTCGATGGTAACTGCTGGGGAAAAAAACCCAGTAGTTACCATCAATTATACTATTCCCATTAGTTCCATCGGTAAAAGATGGGGAAAAAATCCCAGCTGTTATCACTGGTAACACAATGGTGGTAACAGGTGGGAATAACCCGTCGCGACCTCCTTAGTATGGGAAAAAATCTCCATCCTATTCCTATGATCTTAATTTCATCACTGACTTAAACAATACAAGTCGTTGCAACCCTCTTTAAGAGGGTACGCGACCGACTGTTAAAATACTAGTCTGGTCTGGCTAATTAAAGATAAGCCTAAAAAAGAGCTGCAAATATATGAAAAAAACCGGCCAAGTGCGTGTCGGACCACGCGCAGTGTAGGGTTCCGTAGTTGCCTGTTTGTACTTGTTTCATCGAGACGCGCCAAGTAAATGGTGTGGTTGCCTCGGCCGATTGTACGAAAGTTGGCCTTTTCGAGTACATTTTAAGAGTCCGCAGTAAGCTCGGCCGAATTTCACCTTCCCATACAAACGTAGATACGCTCTCATTTTAAAACTACATGTTGGATTGTGGCAAAACTTTGAATATACATTGACATGAGGAATATCTATGTCTGTAATTAGCTTATATGGCTCCAGTGTATAAAACAAATGAAATACAGCAAAAACAAGTTTTGTATGAAAAACTTAAATTCGCTGTATTTTTTTTTCTTTGGTATCTGAAGCTACATAAACTAATTACAGACATAGATATACCTCATGTCATTGTATATGCAAAGTTTCGTAACAATTCAACACGTAGTTTTAAAATGAGAGCGTAACTACGTTTGTATGGAGAATCGAGCTTACTGCGGACTCTTACTCGATATTAATAATATAATAAATAAATAAAATGTGATTCTCCTGGAGTTGCCAGCGGTGGCCGCTTGCCATCAGACCGTATGCTTTTTTGCGACCAAATACTCTTTATTGCACCACGACAAGAGAGGAACGTCTCGATAACTAGTAATGTCTACCTAGCCGTGAGAGTTTTCCTTTAAAATGCTTAAAATTCATTATATGTAGTACTACCACGACTTTTTCACATTCCCAGTAGCAGCCATTTAGCCGGCAGGGGGTGGGGACTCATGACTTTTACAAAAATTTGGGTTTTAAAGCCCAATATCATACTAATGAACCACTAAGTTGAAAACTGTTTTTAAAACTCATAATGCTTTTGAACAAGCTATCCAATGATACCCCACACTATGGGTTTAACGAGAAAAAAATAACATCCCCACTTAACGAGCTGAGGAAGCACATAAAAAAAATGTATTCTACCATTTTGTCGACTTGATTGATTTATATACCCATGCCGAATTACAGCTTTCTAGTTGTAAAGGTCACTGAGCTAAGCCGCAGACGGACAGACGGACATGGCGAAACTATAAGGGTTCCTTGTTAACTAAGGAACCCTGAAAACGGCGTGTTGCAACACCGTGTATAGCGCGATAATATAATAATGCTATCATTATTATATTATCGCTATTTATTTTTATATAATTACTTGAACAATTATTAATTTTCTTCAATACATACAATGCAACTGATCAAGCAGAAGGAAGTAAAATTATGAAATGAAACACATACTTCATTCTAATTTATATTTAAGAAGAATAATCAAAATCACTCTCGAAAATTTCAATTTGGCGAAACAGAATATTTGAATTCAATATTCGAATAATATTAGATTTAAATCTCTTAAAAAGCATAAATCATCCAATTTATTATGGTTATTTTCTTAATTGGAATATCAAGTATCAAGATTAGGAAATCATACTAATTTAAGACATTTGACATTACTGTGCTATATAAAACGTTTAAAAAATATGTCAGGCTCTTTTACAGATCAGACTATTTATTCTAACAAGCTTGACCCTAAACTTGACAGTGCACACATTTTTTAGTCACATTTTTGCATTTTTTGGAGGAACGATTTTTCGCGCTCTTTACAGTACAACAGAGGCTTGAACGCACGATTTTTATAATTTTTGCCAAGTTTAGGGTTAAACAAACAATTTTATTATGTGCAGCAGTTTACACCGCAATTGAGTAACAGGTTGTTTTGGCAACATAACCGCTCATAACCGAATTATAAGCGGTCAATTTGACGTACCGACAACAAAACAAAGAGAAAGTTTACGTGCGCAGACGATGCAGCAACTCTGGACCAGTTTATGCAGAAACGAACCACGGATATCACGAGAAGGAAGGAGAATTAGAGAAGGAACTATCCGAATTTACATGGTTATAGCTTCACAGGACGGCCCGCCAGCTGAGGCGAGACAGACTATCCGTTTCTTCTTAATTTGATTGCAGACGGATAGGATAGTCTATGACGCCGCGATACAGCTCGCGGGCCCTCCTGCGATGGCCATGCAGAGCTATACCCACGAAAATTCGGATATTGTCTTCTCTATCACACTTAAGTGTTTTATATACAGCTTTCATTTTCTGATCAGAACCGCCTTCGGAGTGATTGAAAATGTTTGCTGTCTTTTTCCGTGTTATCTGCGTCTCTAGGTTATTGTGACAAATTGCTAGTTTGCATTTATGATACTCGAGCGATGATCACCTATCTTTATTGCATTTTTTTTCGAACGATTGACTAAGAGGGAGATGCGAACTTTGAATTCCAATGTAGCACTGTAGTTGCGCTCGGTTTTAATATTAATACAAAATAAATACTTACTCATTATTGTACACCTCAGAACGAACAGTTGCAAAGAGACACAAAAAAATAACTAAAGAGCGTTCTCTTTCGGACAACCTTTGTATAGCGAAGAAAAAGAGATAACATTAGATTATACAGTGGGTCTGTAAAGTCTCTAGGCAAAAGTTACCTTGATCATAATTTCTGTTATTATATTTCTTGAGCCGACGATATCGGAATTCATCGGAATTTAATCTACAAAAAAACCTTATTGAACCTGCTCACAAAATTACACGAGAATCGGTTGAGAAATACGACTATTTTATATAGTTTGTCTGCAGGAAGGCATTTTATCGATTTCTTTACACTTGACCCGTTAATAATTGAATAATTGCCTGGTTACCTCCGCATACAGCGGTCCCGGGCTGACGCAACGCAACTTTTCACTCTGTTACGGCACATTATACAAGCGACATTGAAACCGACTGACCGCGATTCGACCCTAAAACGTAAACGGGATTCATACGTGTCTACTAATTGGTGTCAAAAGCTAATCATCAGTACTTAATACTTATATTACGACGGTCGCAAACACACATACGGCCCGACTGATGACAAGCGGACGCCGTGGCCTAAGGATGCTTAAATAAGTCAGTCTCTGGACGGCTCGGCATGTGTCTCCTATCATGGATAAGAGGGAACTGGCAGTAGTCTCCACGCCGGCCGAGTGCGGGTTGGGGACTTCACATACAGCTTTGAATTTATTTGCAGATATCGGTGCATGCAGGTTTCCCCGCTATGTTTTTCCTTTACCAAAAAGCTAACGGTAAATATCAAATGATATTCCGTAAATATGCTCAATAAAACCGCCGTTTGAAAGCCGCATGCCTGAACCACTTGGCTACCGTAGCTCCTGGATACGGTGTGGATGCGTGCGACTCCCGATGTCAAGATATATCGTTTTGACTGCTAAAGACAAATGCAGAGCGGCTACCGCGAAACGCAAACGTCGTTCGTTCGTGTGTCTCCCTCTGAGAGAGCGGTTTATGAACCACCATCAACTCATCGAATCCTCGGGATTGCATATTATTTATTACTTAGTAGTGTATTCAATATACACACTAAATAATAGTTTAAAGGATTCAAAAATACTATAGAACATATTGTGGTATTTAGTGTTGCAGTGGGGGAATACAGATACAGAGTTAATGCATATGTACGTATACCTATATGAAATTTTATCATTCAAAAGCCTCTCAGACTACAGCCTACTCAGGCCGCGGCGGTCAATAGTACCTAAACTTGTCATTAGCTGTCAAATTTACTATTGACCGCCACCGCAAGCTACGCCAGTTTGTGCTAACACTAATCAGATATTTTTTTTAATAGGTTTTAATTAGGTAACCACTGCACGTTATTTGCGGGTGTAAAATCGCTGTGGCTGGCTGAGGAAAGGAGGCCATGTTTCATAACTCGGGTAAATATTAGTCGTTTGACGACTATAACTGACCGGTGACCATTTCTTCTAGGGTTGCCGCCAGAGGTTTGTCCGTATTTTACCGATATTTTGTACTAGCTCTGCCCGCCACCCTGTCCGCGTGGATCTCGTTTATATCGTATGTTTGTACGGAAAACTTTCACCCCCCATTTCACCCCCTTAGGGGATGATTTCCGGGATAAGATCCACCCTATGTCCTTCTCCGGGATTTAAACCATCTCCGTAAATTTGATCTCAATCAGCGTGAAGAGGTAAGAGACAGACAGATAGACAGACACACCTTTGCATTTATAATATTAGTAGGTATGGATTAGTATGGATGTTAACCAAACATCACGTGAAATAAAAATACAAATATGTACAATCTCTGGATCAAATGCCGTTTACCTAACGACTTTTACTTTCTATATTTTTCTTGAATTTTCTGCAGTACGGAAGGACAATTTAATATTTCTTTCAAAGATATTAATAGGTATGTTATATTAGTTAGGTAGGTTAGAAGCCAGCTTAAATACAATGCTGAAATATGGGCTCCACACGAAGCAAAGTATATTCTTGTTAGAGCGGATACAGAATAAGTTTATTAGGTATATGTATATGAGGCAATATGGCGTATACCCGTTTTATCCGCTGATGTATCCGACATCGTTTATTTTAGGCATGGTCGGATACAATCAGCTGAAAGTCAGAAGGGAGCTAGCACTCGTTACATATATCTTAGGCTGCTTAGGGGTAAAATATACAATGCGGATATATTGGGGTCGGTGGGTATTTGTGTTCCGCGCACGACCGTAGCGCGCCGTCAGCCCGGGCTGCTGGCCGTGCCGCGCGGGCGCACCAAGCTGCTGCGCGAGGCGCCGATGACGCGCGCAGTGCGTGCCCTGAACCTCATAGCCACGCATGTAGACCGGTGAATTCACAAAAATAGCATTATTAACTCTTTGTTATATTGAATAGATACCTAAATAGTTATTTTATTATAATAGATAATTTGTTGCTACATTATCGCTCGGCCTGTAATGATAATTGTATGTGTGGAAATAAATAAATAAATAAATTATGCTCTTAGGCATGCATTCAAGTTTATGTCGTTTTCTTATAAGTAAATAGTTAACCAAAATGATAGTATTACTTTCTCCAACCAATAACTCCCAAAATATCTACATGTTGATTTTGACAGTACATATCATATACTTTCCTTAGTTCTCCGATTTGGCAACCCTAATAACTACGTGTTTACTTTGTTTGTCGCGTGCCACTTAAAAATACAACTGAACAAAGAGGTATACAATTTTTGTTGCATAAAGATGACAACTCCGTCAGTGACTGTAAAATGTCATCTTCAAATTCAGCATGTTTGGGTATGCTACAACCTTGGACGAGTGAAGGTGTTGATTGGGACAACAATTAGTATAATACTTACAGGGTGTTTTTGGCGCGTCTCTCATCTATCTATGTGGTATAGGTTGTACGTTGTTTCATATACTACATTTTCGTAGAGTTTTGCTTCATAGAAAATGTTTCTCATATTATCATTTCACAGAATGATCAATTTCTAGTGCACTTACTTTGTAGAAGCTGTATTTGTAGATTTTTTATAGTTGAGATGATTAATGTTTCGAAATTCATGTCATAGAGTTTTAAGTCATATATTATTGTTCCTTATAATATTTAGTTAATATAATAGTTTTTTCAAAGGCTTAATTTTTTCGTTTCATAGAGCCGACTCAATACTTTCTTTGACAAAAATTAAGTCATAGATGATTACTGAAGTGGGAGTTTAAATAACAAGTTTTTCCGCTCTTTTATTTAAAAAAATAACCTTGAAGACGAAAGTCTTCTAACCTATCCGCGATCCAAGTCGGTTTAGCCACAGAAACAAGAATTTTTGAAAAGAAAATAATACTGGAACTAAATATAAAATGAAACGGTTCCTATGAAACAAGAATCTATGAAATTTGAAACGTAACATAACTCTACTGTCTGATAAGTTTCTGAAGTTAAAAAGTTTGATAGTAATATACATTGAACTGAATTTCTGTGAAATATGTTTCAACCAAGTGAATAGTCTATGAAACAATAATATTGGAACTGAAAGTATATGAACCAAATAATTTTTGAAATAATTTTTGAGAAACAAAATGCTATGAAATTTCTGTCTGTCAAATAGGGTGACACCGGTACGGTATAGGTATTTAATTCTTCGAATCTTTACAACCAGGTGCCTAGGCTGGGTGGATTTGTTGAATGAGGTCTACTCTATTGACTCTTAGGAACAACATTCATTAGGCAGCACATGTGTATCGTGTACTTTTTGTGAAAAAGTCAGGTATTAGTTACGTTACGATAATACTGCCGTACCTTAATCGTGATATATGTACGGTCGCGTTCCTTAATTTATGACCCTTTTTGCTAAAATATTCTTTGTATTCCTATACAATTTGACAGGATTGTGAACCTTAAGTGAGTCACAAATTAAAGTTCGTGACCGTACGATTCTCACTGACCGGGCCGGGCCGGAGCGCGCCTGAGCGCATTTTACAAATTGCCAAAGGAATTTGAAGCTTTAGTACGGACGTTACATTTCATATTTGAATGTATTTGCAGCCAGTCGCCTCCGATCGGACGCGGACGGCTGCGCTCGGCTGTCATCGCGTCAGACCGGCTCCGTCCGACTTTTGCCAACTGCACTGTATTAAAACGCGGTCGGCTTCCGCCGCATCCGTTGCGATGCGCCGCCACGCGACCCGGCCCGGCCCGTTCGGTGGGAACCGTACATGAATTATTATATCATGAATATTTAAAGTGAAACAAAATAAATAACATTGCCTTCAATCTACCTAATCTAAGATGTAATAAAGTGGAAAAATTATGGATACTTTGCATCGACAGAATTTGTTAATTTAATAATTTAATTAGGTAGGTACAGTCAGCGTCATATAGTTAGTAGCAGCCAAGGTAGCTAAATATTTCTGTACACGTCTTTATTACTGTAAGAATAAGGGTGTGTTACGAAATATTTGGCTACTCTCGCTGCTACTAACTATATGACGCTGACTGTACTAACGATATAGAATAACATATAATATACTGCGTGGAACGGAACGATGGACTTTCCCGCAAGAGAGGGATTATTGAGCGCTAGTACGTCACATTTTCCAGATAAACTATTTTTTTGACGCGATTTTTTTTTTACATTTGTATGGAGCTCGTCGCTCCAGTCGGCCAACGCTCCATACAAAGGTAAAAAAAAAATAGTTTATCTGGAAAATGTGACGTACTAGCGCTCAATAATCCCCCTCTTGCGGGAAAGTCCATCGCATCGTTCCGTTCCACGCAGTATATTTGGTTATCAATAGGTTTGGGAACCCTAATGTTATTATTAGCTACTCTAAAAGACGACAATAAAATATGCCAAATGACGAAAGTCCCATTCAAATACTCTCAAGACCCGTGACTACACGGGTCTTGATCGTCATAGTAAATTACAATCGTTTCATGTGAAGTAGTCCAGTCAATGAACTGACATTGTATGGAAAAAATGACAATTTTGGAAATAATTTATAATAGCTTATTTTTTATGTGTAACGGATAAATTATCAATTAAATAGTTAACCAGAGACAAAATCCGACAAAATTTCAGCCATCATAAAAATGATAAATTAACTAGCTTCTGAAAAGTCAGAAAAAATATTAATAGATATTTTTGTCTTTATTTTGGTTCATATACATTTGCTCTATAATATTCAAGATTAATCGTAAAAAAAAAAGACAATGCAAGCTTCATTTAAATCTACATAATTACTTCCGGGTGGAAAGTTTGTCGGATTCATGAATAAAGCATCTTAGAATAACATTTTAAAATGAAATCAATAAAAAAAACGCTATTATAAATTAATGTTTTTCAAAACTGTATTTTGCCTGGAGTAAAGGTGCGTTTTGCGGAAAAGGGACAAAGTATTACTCCCTCTGAAAACTTTGGACACTTATTATAACTTTTTCATTATTTATTGTCTTGTGTTACTTTTTTCTCCATCTGACTATATGTTTAATTATTTTTCGAGAAAATTCAATATTATTGATTATTTTATTTGGTGTCACCCATTAAGGCGCTTACATACAACCCTGCAACATATTTTAAACATGATGTTTTTATAACTTCAATAAGCAAGTCGTTCATACAATATAGATGAATAATCACAATGAAAGTACCTATAATTGTCTCTTAAATGGCACTAAGTTGGAGTAAACCTTAATGATTCCTTATGAGTATAAAACCTCGATTTGAACGTTTCAACTTGACACTTTCAGAGCAGCGAAGTGTAAAAATACATTCAAAAAGAACATTCCACGGTAATCAAAAACTACTTAAGGCTAAATGTAGCAAATCGCTAAATCCACTTGTAACCTTCCCAAAATCATAATAGCTTCGAAAACTACCCCAATTTAAAGCTGTAAGCCCAGGCAACAAGGCCGTATTTTCATTATCGCGGTTGCGCGAGTTACTAGTTTTGGAAGGTAGTTACAAAAATTCCACTTTAGGCGCTCAAAATAAAAACGCATTAAATGTTTAAAATCCAAAGGCTCTTAAGACCTTTTGGTTCTTTAATGCACAACCACGTGTTCCAGATACGAGTGACATGCTCTTACGCCACCGATGACCTTGGTTTTTTTATATATTTTTAAACGCGTGTGCATTCCATTACTTTTACTCGTACAGTGTAAAAATAAGCCAAGCGAAAATCAATTTTATATCAATGCCGTAAGGACTTGTGCGCTGACTTATGATCAAATAAAATGGGCGCCAATATAATGTTGAGGCGTTGAAGTCTTGTCTGATATGACTTGGGGTTAGCTGTCAGGGATTGATGGGGTGTCAGATAGGTAGTCACGTCTCTTCTGTGATTTATACGTTATGGAGCTTATGTCGAGGTGTTAAGACTCAAATTGCTTCAGATTTTGTTTTAGTTGTCTATACAGTTTATGGTAGTTTCTACTGTTACAGTTGCTTCATTATGTCGGACGCTTCAAGGACGGATATCGTGTAAATTTAAAATGCGAAAGTAACCTTATCTGTTTTGTTACGCTTAAACCGCTAAACTTTTTGTATTGATTTCTGTAGGTATAGCTAGCATTAAAATATTATTAATTTTGTCATAGGATAAGACAAGACTTAGCAATATGATAGCACTTGCCTTATTTTTTCTATTGCGCCTTATGAATTCTATTATGCCTTATGAATTCTATTCTATTCTATTCTATTGTTAAATGGTGAAAAAAATGTAGGCCCCATTGAGGTCAAAATAAAGGGGGAGTATGGAAGATAAGTAAATCGGACAAAGTCGCGAGCAATAGATAGTATCTGCTAGTAAAATAATAACTAAAATATACAATTTATAACTTAACTAGTGAAACCAAAAGATTTTTCAAACCCCCAACTGCTTTTTTCAAATATTATAGCCACGATTATGACCATCATCATCCTCCTAGCGTTATTCCCGGTTGTTGCCCTAAAGGAGCCCGGGGTCCGCTTTGACACCTAATCCCAAGACCTGGCATAGGCACTAGTTTTTACGAAAGCGACTGCCGTCTGACTTTCCAAACCAGAGGGAAAACTAGACCTTATTGGGATAAGACCGGTTTCCTCACGATGTTTTCCTTCACCGAAAAGCAAACGGTAAATATTCCGTACATAAGTTCCGAAAAACTTATTGGTACGAGCCGGGATTCGAACCCAAGACCGCCGCTTGACAGCCGCCTGCCTGAACCACTAGGCTACCGTAGCTCCCACGATTATAACCATATATATCAAATTCAAGCAAGCTGTTTGGACTGTAGCCCGAGAAATAGAATTTCCTTGTCCACATGTATATCTACGCTCTAAATACATAACCCTCCTTCTGCGCTAATTTAATTGAAGAATACTTATTTGTACGCCCTGTACCTATCATGGCAAAATAAGGATGGAAATAGCATAAGAATGTAACACCAATTTATACCCTTTTTACACAAATAAACTATTCATTCATTGAGGTGCAAGGCACACTACACTACATACACTTTCCATGCAAGGCTCCCCCTTGCATGGAAAGTGTACAGAAAATGTTCCCCCTCAATTATCCGATCCATCAGAGTAATAGCAGTAGCAGAGCGGTATGCGAAATATTCCACAATCAGCATTGCCTCGCTCTCGCAACCCACCCTATTGGAATCACCTGGTGAGTTGTCCTCACCCTTAGGCTCAGCCTAGATGCCTCTGAAATCCATCCCGCGCTAGGACAGCCGGAGCGGGAGGGGGGCATTGATTCCAGATGCATGTAGCATTAGTGTAGGGTCTGAGTGCACGCTCCGCCACGAGCGGGGCGTGGGCCGTCCATATAAATTGCATTTGTTTTATATGCACGCTGCACGACCCGCTCATAGCGGCGCGGGCACTCAGACCATACATTAAGGGTGGGTTGCACCAAACCGCCAGTACTAATCGTAATCGGTGTTCGTTAAATTCTGAATATGTATGGAAAGTTTGACAAGTTGCCGTGGAATGGCAGCATGCCGGCGCCATATTTAACGATGATCGGTCTGTAATCGTAGGTTGGTGCAACCCGCCCTTAGCCTTGGCCTTAGTGCATCATTTCGTCTCCATTTTGCGTTTTACTTCACCACGTTGTTTAACAAACTCTCAGGCCAGTGACAAGAGAGCTTTTAATTTACGATAGATGATATTGTTATCATAACAATTAAAGGTGAGTCACATTTAAGCCTTTGTTTGATGATACTAAGCACCGAAACGGAACTAAACGATAACTGAATCACAGAGTTTAAAATAGAATCTGCATTTCAAAACAACTGCAACTGTGCTATCCAATGTTTAAAGTTATCTGTTTTGAAGATTAGGTTAATTTGATGTGGGTTTGCTTTGCTTATAATCATTTGATCGCCATTGCAGATACATAATAAGGCCTGAGTCACACGGAGTTAGGTTTTCAACGAACAAAACTATTTCCGAAAACTGCATCGACAAAATTTCACGAGAATCGGTTGAAAAAATGCGACCTGTAGTGGAGAACAGCCGGATATACGAAAGAATTTTGGCACAAGCTGAAAACTTAGTTCTCTCGCTCGCTAGTTCAATAAAAAAAAACTTTAAGGTGGTTCGACGACCATACAAAACGCTTTTTGACATTCGCAGACTAAGGGCGGGGCGTGATATTTTAGGATACTTATGTAACACACTTTCATAAATTGGCTTTCCATCCTCGCGAAATTCCCCCTTTCCTAGAATATCCTGCCTGCGAATTTCAAAAAACGTTTTGTATGGTCGTCGAACCACCTTAGTTTTTTTTTATTGAACTAGCGAGCGAGAGAACTAAGTTTTTCAGCTTGTGCCTTACGTACCTTAAGGAGAGATATTCTCGTAGTTCCGGGAATATTTCCCATACAAATCAATGCTTATTTATTTTCTCGCCAACGGGACATCAGTAAGGCTCCGCTACGACGTCGAGCGGCAGCGGCGTAGCAGCGGTGCGCCATGTGCAGGCCGACTTAGAGGGCCAGGGCCCCTAGGCACTCGGCATTTGGGGCCACCCACGGAGCTTGTGTACAAGTCCCGCTACAGGCACTGGGGCCCCTGAGGCGGATATCCGGCTGTGCGTATGTGTGAGCGAGGGGCCGCTCTCCGACCTATCGCTCCCGCGTATGGCGCCGCTACCGCCTCAGCCGCTATTCGTAGTCGTGGCCCAGCAGTAAGCACTATACTACTATCAATTAAAGTGACAACCGTAGTACAGTTATACTTATAAGTAGGTAGTAATATTCTCTAATAAGCCCGTTTTATTAGAACCCGTCTCCGTGATGACAGGTCGTGATGCTTTTCTTGCGGTATTATTATGGTTTGCGCAACGCAAACAGTACAAATTGTATAATAAGTATTTATGCGGATACCCCGTAGCTAGTCACGAGTAATTCCTAACTGCCTAACAAAGACCTAAGGCTAAATAACTAGGTTTCCTACATGCGCCGTTAACGTAGGTGCAGTAGGCTACAAAAAGATTTAAGTATACTTTTTTTACGTTTGTACAGTCGCGGAAATTGAATGTTTAGCACTCTTGGACCTTAACGTCATTCAAATGGAGTTGATGTGCGAAACCTTTATTTTCCTCGACCCGACTAATGACATAGGGTGAAAAAATGGATATATCTCTTCTATATATGATTTATTTCGGGTTGCCCCTCCACATTTTTATAGACTTTTGTAGGGTAGTTACCCCTATCTCCGTTGACAACTTGAAGGGGCGTCAGTCATCTGAGACCTCGGCCGGTGCAACCCGCGTAATATCGCGTTAGTAAGGAAGGTTATCTCTAGTGTGTCACACCTAAAATCCAAAATTGAAAATGTTAATAGATGTTAATACTTTCACAATGCAATAATCCTCGAGCTTTATCTCGGAAGCCATATTCGGGGTTCATTATGTGAGTAGTCCGCTGATCTTAACGGATATTACTATGTAACAATATAAAGCAATGAATAAGCACCCGATATAGACCCAAGATTTGGAGAATTCCTAAATATATACAAACGAATATGTCGTTTAGATATCGATTGGTGATACGAGTACATATATCGTTCCCGGAATATCTATTATACAATATGAGAGAGGTAAGGCACAGCGGCGGCAAATGTCCATGTACTTAGTACCAACTCCCATTTCAATCGGACACTTTACGCTCGAAGTTGTAGACAATTAGGTATATATATACCTAGGACAGACTGTCCAGTTAGGTAGGTCTAACTTTGAGAAAGAGGTCGTTCGGGAAGCTACGGCACATATTTTCGTCCAATATTCCGCAGTATCTCAAGACGAGAGTTTGATCAGTGTGTGTTGCCAGTGATGACGTATAACACCGAAACGTGGTCGCTTACTATGGGCCTTATAAAAAGGCCTAAAGTCACCCAAAGGGAGAGGGCTATGCTTGGAGTTTCTCTGCATGATCGCATCAGAATGAGGCTGTCCGCAGCAGAACCAAGGTAACCGATATAGCCCTCCGAATCGTTAAACTTAAGTGGCAGTGGGCGGGGCATATTGCACGTAAAACCGATGGCCGTTGGAGCGGAAAGGCTCTCGAGTAGCGACCACGTACCGGAAGGTGCAGCGTGGGTAGACCCCTCACAAAGTGGACTGATGACCTGGTAAAGGTGCGGGAGTCCACTGGATGCGGGTGGCGCAGGACCGGTCATTGTGGCACTCTTTGGGGGAGCCCTATGTCCAACAGTGGACTTCTTTCGGCTAATGTGATGAAGGCACAGCGGAGTGTAATCTCGAAGTGGGGAAGTAACTTACAAACGACCGGAGCCATCATAAGACTACTGACTACTACTACTTGATGTGTACTTGATGTGTTTTCAGTGGTGGGCAAGTAAATGAAATAAATGAATTTTATTCTGCAAGTAAGCCGTAATGGCACCTTCACAAGTCAAAATTCTACCAAGGAGACATAAGGACGCCAGAGCTCCCGAGGATGTCCTATTTTAAGATTAAGGAACCTGCATTTGTCAGTAGCTGTCGACTTCTGTGACCTCTGGACTCCCAAACGTTCATATGCTACCGTGTCGTATCTACTTACTAGGCATGCATGCTTTTTAACACCGTCGTGGCAAATATCCATAGTGCCATAGACATGCTAGAACACGTTAGAAAACGTATCGTACATTCCAGACGCATCACATCTTCTCGGATGCATCAATTATAGCTCAGCAAAAACCGTGAGCGCCGTGCGACTGACAAGATAACTGAGACAATGATTGTTCCTGCACTAGACCAGAAGTCGGCAATCAGTGAGATAATAGAGGCTTAGTGATGTGTGAATGAAGTGATCACGATCATACAGTGGCGAACGAGTTAACACTGCGACTCCAATAATCACTAGAATGATAAATTGATAACGTTTAAGAGTACGCAGTAAGCTCGGCCGAATTTCACCTTCCCATACAAACGTAGTTACGCTCTCATTTTAAAACTACGTCAATCCAACGATTGTAACGAAACTTTGCACATACAATGACATGATTGAGGTATATCTATGTCTATAATTAGTTTACATGGTTCCAGTTTATAAAACAAACGAAATACAGCAAAAACAAGTTTTGTATGAAAAACTTAAATTTGCTGTATTTTCTTTACTATGGTATCTGAAGCTACATAAAATGATTACAGACATAGATATACCTCATGTCATTGTATATGCAAAGTTTCGTTACAATCCAACACGTAGTTTTAAAATACTACGTTTGTATGGAGAATCAAGCTTACTGCGGACTTCAGAGGCTCTAGTACAAGTTTCACCGAAACAAAACTTTACGATCGCGTTTGCGTTTCACCCTCAATTTGTATGGGATTTGACAGCTAAACGCAAACGCGGTCGTAACGTTTTGTTTCGGTAAAACTTATACTAGAGAGAACTCTACCTCTTATCTCTAATATTAACTAAACTTACTACACGGTACCTATGTATTTAGTAACTAAACATCTTTTTTGAGATCTTTGAACCCACATCAGGGCAAATCGGATAGGCAGGTAAAAAAGTATACCTAGGGTTTTTCCTGAATATAATTAGAGTAAAATATCCTTCGACTAGAGGATCAAAGGATATTTTGGTCGCTGTGTGTGATTTCAATACGTTTGGCAAGGTCGTTATGTCACGTCAGGACGGTGACACCTTGGCACATAACAATGACTTTCCATCCCTTTGGATATTGGTTCGGCCGCACTTACTATCCTTAATGCATTGATGGACAGTAGACGCCTATAGGCGTAATTCTAATTGTTATTTCTGTTGTGTCTGAAATAGTGTCCATCAAAGTGTTGAACCCTACAGTTTTGGCATTCATGGACCGATTTTGACGTGGAGACTGAGCTACTCCAATCGGCTTGTGTAAGCGGTCGTGAATGTCCAGCTTAAGCGCGCGAAACACATTGAAATCAAATTAAGTGCAATTAAGAATGCAAATCGTAACTCTCAAAGGGACCTTGATTGCCGTAGGTGCAACATTCTCATATTTAAAATGTTTTGGGTGAATCTTAGTTTGGGACGCAAGAGTCAATATTACCATTGAAACCATATCTGATCGAAGTAAACAAATAATATTTAAATTTGATTAGCGTGGCGTGTTTCATTTTTATTATTTTGAACAAATAAATAATTCGTGGCGGTCATTGCCATCCTAAAAAAGTCTGTTGACCATGAGTTTCCAGATCTTTCCAATAAAATACCTATACCGACCAAGGTGATGAACTTTTGGAAAACCCCCATAAGGGTGAGTATCCACCAGAGCCGTGCGAGTTTGCGAGAGAGAGAAAAAAACACTAATACTTAGCATTGATGGGCGCACTCGCGCATCGCTTCCCATTGGTACATCTTTTCTCACCACCTAGCATGGATTCCCACCCTGAGGATGAAATCTACCAGACCCCATAGCATAGACGGCCTTATCACACTGGCTGACACCGTTCAATAGAACGAGATGGACGCTCTATCTTCACTTATCGCGTGATAAGGCCGACCATGATACGAGGTCTGATTGTACGGTGCGCAGTTTTTCATTTGACACCGCACATGCTGGACGACGCTGAGCTGTATCGAATATATGAAAACACAGTTTCTCTCAACACCAGTAGATATAATTATATCTACTGGTGTTGAGAGAAACTTTGCTAATATACCCTAATATAAGCAAAATTCGAACCGTTCATTCTGTCGATTAATAAATTTCAATGGAGTGGCATCACTATGGTATATAATGCAAACCGGCAGCTAGCTGGTTTTTTTTTGGTTTAAAATAAATTGTTATAGTTACCTAGTTCATTATAGAACTTCCTGAACTAAAAAACTAGTAAGTAATCAGGCAAATAAACAGCAGTTGACATTTACGTGGAGATTGATTACTTATTGGCGAAATTAGGTTATAATAATATAGGTACTAGTGCTTGTTTTTACGGTCCGGATATTAATGGTTATAGTTAGTTCATTATAGAACTTCCTGGCCTAAAAACTTGTAAACAAGCGCAAATCAGTTGACATTTACTTGAAGACTGTCTGCTTCGGAAAACATATCTTGGATCAAAAACTCGCCAATTATTTCGGGCTCCAAATATACCTAACCAAGTTCTTTTATTGGTAATCTTTTTGCACTTAGCAGATGATCACAAAGTAATAAAATTGTTATGAGATCGCACACTAAGTTGCATCCTTAGGCAACCGAGGCAACGTATATCAATTTGATCCGAGATACACTGTTTTACATATTTTTTATGAGTACTTACTTACTCAACTACTTGTGCAAGTTTACGAAATATGGTAACAGTTGGGCGCTTTTAAGTTGTTTATTAGACTAGCTAGTTTATTTCAGCCTGGCCAAAAAGGGGTTATAGGTTTTCGGATTAAAAAAAACCGTTATTTTATCGTAAATAAACGTCGCACTTCGAATTAAATCATAGACGAATTCAATACTTAAAACTTTTATATGCATCCATGATTCAATATTTACCTTCTTTGTTTTGTTACGTCAACCGCAGAAAGTTTTGAGTCATGCAAAACCGCATGCAACCCAGCGGAAGTCAAAGGTATTTTTATAGTGAACAAAAGCTTCATACTTACTTTTCGACAGATGTTGCCTCCGATAATATTACTTCACTAACCACGCACATCACGCAACACTTTAATAAAACACTTCGTTCTACACATAGTTATAGAATGAAAATAAAAAGTAACACGGTAACCTAAATATTTTTACGTTTTATCAAGCACGTACCGTCTATCATAAAATACCCAACGGTAATTACTCAACTTTTTAAATTTCGAAACGTCGCGCCGGTGAAATGGCGCGAAAACTGTATGGTGAATTGATTATTTATTAATTTTCGAACGCAACGTTGTAGATCTCTATTTCAAAAAATCTTGCGTAATTGTATGTGGTTGAATTTATAATTTGACTGGTATTTGTGTCGCATTGATAAAGTTTGATTAAGAAAAGTATGTCATACGAATGCGGGCCGTCAGAGCGGTTTGGTCGTTACGTAAACTTTACTTGACGCGTGCTCGCGGCTCGGCTCTTCCATAGAAACTGAAAGTATCTGAGACCCCTCCCCGATGCTACTGTGCCGTTAGGTAATATCTTTATTACCATATTAATCCCTGATTATAACTTGGTACATCCGATGGCTTCTCGTTACTCGGAAACATAAAATCATCGTCGGTTGTCAAGGTGTGAGTGTGACTATCAAAATGCACGCATTAGGTAGCAGGCTAGCTGTGCACCAGCTTATTGAGCAAACGAATGTGTAGTTGGGTTTCTAAAACTCTACTACTCGCATAACATAATGTATAATCGGCATAATTACATACTTATTTAGTAATCGTTTTAAAAGGTATTCTTGTAATATAAAATTCACAAAATCGTGAGGAAACCTGGGAGGCTAGTACGCTAATTAAGTTTTATGTCGGACACAAAGCATTCATCCCATTCTGGCAAATATGCGAGTGCAAGAGGGGCGAATGCTTTACGTCGGACATAAAACCTAGTGTGCTAGGGGGGCTGATTACCTAAATCTGCAAAGAAATTCAAAAGCGTTAGGTCCTCAACTCGCATTGAGCAGGCTCGGGATCAATACTTTGACCATCAGATGAAGCCTGTGCTGGTGATGATAATGACATAAGACAAAATCCTTGGTATATTTAATCACCTCCTAGCGTTTTTCCCGGTTGTGTCCTAAACGTGCCCGAGGTCTGCTGTGGCATATTTATGAGCCATAATTCAAACGACCTTTTGACAAACTTGTTGCTCGTGCTAATATTACATTCAGCTCGTCTTGATGATTCAAGATAAAAGACTGACAAGTGACAAAAAGTTTCACACCTCTTTATCTAGCTCGTTTGAAGATCATGCCAAGACCACTTCGGATTTCAAAGATACCAACCTGTAGATACACCGATGGCAAAGAATCATACCACCGACAGCCTACTTGATGGTATCAGACACCTCTGCCTATTTTGTTTATTACTACGACGGTGCCAAACATGCATAACAGTCTGCCTGATAGCAAGCAGACACCGCCCATGGATGCTTGCGATACCAGAAGAATGACAAGCGCGTTGCCACCCTTCATTGATTTGAGGATTCCTTGTGTTGATAGCTAGAGATAAACGCGGGTCCCTCACTCTCAACAACGGATCCTAGGACTCCATGGAGTCTCAAGCGTCCATAGACCAAGGTCCCAAACATGGGGGATCACTCGCACGTGACTACACTTACACGAGCATGTTATTTTGAGGATTCGTTGTGTTGTAAGCTAGAAACAATTGCAACGCAGTGCAACCTCGGGACCTCTACCGACCTGAATCACTGCTGAAGCACGGCTATCACTGGACGAGCGCGTGTTGTGGCGAGATAGAATATCCGTCTCTTTCTAATTAGAACGCTTAGAAAGAGACGGATAGTGTATGTCGCCGCGACACAGCTCGCGGAACATCCTGTGACAGCCGTGCAGGAATACAACATCACATTTCAAGAAAGTTTTCGGCGTGGTTAACACACATTTTGAACAACGCAACAATTTCTGCATTTAGGTACCTACACTGCTCTAAAATTACCCCGATAAGCTTCTTATACAGCTTAACGCCTTCACAGCCTATAAAACCTTCTATAGCTACAAAAGCGGTCAAAACCGCTGAAAAGTTGCGAAATGACATGAAAGTTGCAAAATGCGGTCTGGTTTGACAATGGCCGTATTATCCAATTTGGAATCCGGCGAGGATCCGAGAAAGGCAGTCGCATTCCGAGGGACTTATGCCGAGTCGGGCAGTAACTGTCTATAACTTTGGCTTTTAGGGTTCCGTGCCTAAGGCGATTCTCCCACTGCAACCCGTCCCGCCGCGGTGCGCGAAGCGACAGATTTTACCATTGTATGCAAGAATCTCAATTTATATAGAAAACACCTAGTACTACACTACACACTGCCGACGCGGCAATGCGCGTCTAAAATTTAGACGCGCATTGCCGCGATTAACGGCCGTATTCATAAACGTCCTACAAGCCTGTTTTAACTAAAATGGCGTTAAAATTCGTTTGTCCTTATCTGTCACTTTGATATTTGTGTTCGTAAGAAAGTGACAAAGCTCATTTTATTTAGCAGGGGCATTTTAAGTTTTATGAATAAGGGGGTTAGACTCTAAATCGACGACCTCTGTAGCCTAGTTGGTAGTGACCCTGCCTACGAAGCCAGAGGTCCCGGGTTCGAATCCCGGTAAGGGCATTTATTTGTGTGATGAGCACGAATATTTGTTCCTGAGTCATGGATGTTTTCTATATATTTAAGTATTTATTTATCTATATAAGTATGTATATCGTTGTCTAGTACCCATAGTACAAGCTTTGCTTAGTTTGGGACTAGGTTGATTTGTTTAAGATTGTCCGAAATATTATATTATATTATATTATATAAATAATCTGTCGCTCCGCGCACGGGAGAACCGCCTAAAGGGTGCCAACGGGAATACAATAAGGCTCTTAAAATTACATAACATGCCATTTTATTATTAAATTTTAAGACAAAATAGATGAGTTCCTTGGGACGCTTCTACTCACAAAAGTCATAAAGCATCCAGAGGGCCTAACGCCAAATGAAAACGAACTTCGTTCATGTATCTCCGTCTTTGTCGCTCGAACGAGCAAGTGTGACAGAGAGGCAGATACACGAGGTTCGTTTTCGTTTCGCGGTTGGCCCTCAGACTTTGTTTGCATTTATTTGGAAGCTCTGACGTGTAAAACAGCCCTCGAGGCCCACTTGCAGGTTAAATACCTATTTTAATTTTAGACGGTCCTGCTGAGTTTTGTGGCGGACAGCACGAACAGTAGCGAATACGAAGCTATATAAGAGTTAAAAGATAGGCAGAACAAATACCTAGATATCATATACCCAACTCGCTCTGCCGCGAAGACACACACATTATGTGTCAATTGTATTGTATCTGTACTCCCTTTGTCTCTATGTGTCTTTTGTGTAGTCAAAGATTATTGAGAGAAAAGGAAGATGGCTCTCTCCATACATTGCTACAAGGCACGCGTAAATCTTTTTATCGTCGCCGGTACCTCGTAGTTCATCTTTTTATATCAGATGGCGCTGTTTCAATCTACACTTGTGCCATCTATCGAGTTAGCGGTGAAGCAGGTTGTTAAGTAGTCACCTCTAACATAAGATTCATAATTTCGGGCCGTGCGGCCATTTGATTTTGGTCGAGTGGTTCGGGTGTTTGATTCACAAGTCTGAGTACTCCGGTTCGCGTCCCAACTCCTGTAACCTGTTTTTGTATTTTTTCTTGTCACGATACACGTCGCGGCGTCAGTTGTGCTGGCCCCGTGCCCGTGATGCGTTTAAATTATAGCGTAAATTAAGTACCTACTTTTCTGCGAGGCTATCACAACTGACGCTGCGACCGTTTGAATTTTTTGTCCCATTCACTGCAAATATAACTTTGTACTCCTATATGTTTATATGGGATGACAAAGTTATTTATGCAGTTGGTGTATCTAGAAAACTGGACAAATTGATGAGTGAGTGACAAAATTAAGAAACTTTGACTAGTTATAAATCTTAAACCGCTGGTTCAAATTGAATGAAATTTTAAATATATCGTGTTTATACAATGCGTGCTTGGTTAATGAAAATGCAGGCTTCTAGTTTTATCCGCAACGAAGTTATAGGGGGTCGAAAATGGCCTGAACTGCTTCGAGGAAAGGATGGTACCGAATAGCAGAATAGCAGAATAGGTAACTATTAAAACATGGAATCAATTTTCTCATACATTTTGTATGGCGATACGAAGTTCCCGGGGTCAGTTAGTAGCCTAGTAGGTATTAAAAATTAATGTTTTTTGCGCACCCTTTCTGACACGTCACATTTTAAAAGCGTAGGTATTCACATTATTCAATACGATATCGGTGTATGGTTCGGCAACGTTAACGTTAGGGCCTGCAACGATATCGTAGGTAGGTATCGTGCAATGTGAATGGAGAGCATGCTTACCTACCTTCTTGCTTGCCTTTACTTTTTACAAGCTTTATATTAACTTGACTTGTTCGTATGTACGTATAAAAGTATGTAAGTTGTCCGTCAAATCTTGCAAGTTAAATTTGACCCACTTCCCGGTGACCGATTGAGCTTAAATTTTGGGTATAAGTATAATTTGGATGACAATTCAATATTATGGTACCATCGAGCTGATCTGATGATGGAGACAGAAGGTGGCCATAGGAACTCCGTAATAAAACCACTTAACCCCATCGAGTTTGGGCTCGCAATGAGCAGTTGATGATGGTATACAGAAAAGTACAGTCGGCAATAAAAGCTTGTACCAAAAATTAAATTTTTGACAGAAACATATTACATACATACATACATTCAAGCCTTTATTCCCAAAAGGGGTAGGCAGAGCACATACAATAATTTGGACCGCTTTTGGCCTTGACCTCCCTTGACCGCCATGTTGAATGCCGTATTAGCTTTCTGTGATTTGATTATCGAACGAGCGAGTGAAGCGAACGAAGTTCTATGCATCAGCTCGCATGCAGCTTGTGTCGAAAATCATTCGTATGTCCGGTGTCTGTCACGAAGTCCAGTGTTCCGCTATCCGGCTGTTCTCCTCTACAGGTCGCATTTCTCAACCGATTCTCGTGAAATTTTGTGAGCATTTTTTGTCGTCACTTTTCCGAAATTAAAAAACTTTTTTTTTATAAGAAAACACGCTAGCCTGTTTAGTTACTAGTTAGAGAATAACGGATAGTCTTATCTCACCGCGACACAGCTCGGCCGTCCTGTGATAGCCGCGCTCACAGCACGTCTAGCACACGACGACGGCCGCGACATACTCTCGACTTTTATCGCACTATACCTCTTCTTCTAAGTGTTCTAATAAGAGAGAGACGGATAGTGCGAGAAAAATCGAGAGAGCTCGCGCGCCCTCGCGTGCTAGCCGTGCAGGTTTGTTAATTATATCGTGTACCTAGTGAGATTGTACGTTCCGGAGGTTTCTCGCATGAGCTTGAGACCGCGGGCGCGCCCGCTGTTGGCCGGCCGTGCCGACGGCGCGCACGGTATCACACAAGCCCCCCTACTCTGTATCCTATTTTATTATATATGTAGTATATGATGGACTGGTTCAAGACTAGAGGAAGATGCTTGCTTTGTTTACATTAATTAATTTTTCGGTTCATTTTTTTTTATTTATTTAATCTTTATTGAACTTAAGAACAACTTATCGTACAAAAGGCGGACTTAATGCCGTAAGCATTCTCTACCAGTCAACCTTTGCGCAAAGTAGACAGATTGTGGGCGTGTTGTAATGAAATTGTAATAGACCAAAATCCGTTAAAGTTGCAAAATAGAGAGATTTATACCCTTACCTGTTTTTGATTTTTATTATGCCCAATATTACATGTTAGATAATATACAGGGTGAAAAAATCTATGGACCCTGAAGGGAAACCCTTGACAGCTCATTCTCTCGCTCTCATTTTCAAGAAATAATCACCATGTAAAATTTTACTAATCGATAGGATCAATATTAAGGATAACGATTCGTCCAGTTCAGGTAAGCTTTACCTTAGACTTAATTCTATTTTAAAGGCTAACGGCCGTATTCATAAACGTACTACAAGCCCGTTTTAACTAAAATGGCGCTAAAATTCGTTTCTCCTTATCTGTCACTTTGACATTTGTGTTCGTAAGAAAGGGACAAAGCACATTTTATTTAGCAGAGGCATTTTAAGTTTTATGAATAAGGGGGTAAATGTTTATTGGATAGATGTTATCCTTAATATTGATTTTATGTTTTAGTAGAATTAAATAGTGCAGTGAATATTTCAGTTCAGTCAGTTCGGGTAAGCTTTTCACAAAATCAGTGAATGCAGTTTTATTCATTATAATTTAGCCTTAGGCTACATGCGATCACGGTTAATTTTTTCTTTGTATATGTTATGTGTACCAAATGATTTTGCAGGTTACTCTATCAGTTAGAGAAATTACAAGTATATTTCCTCTGTGTAAATTGAGCTAATCTTAATCAGTGGCGCAGCTTTTAGATAGGGTAGACAGAAATTTTGAGATAGGTATTATTTATTATCTTACCTAAACTTTCCTTTTGTCAGTTTGACCTTGCTTTTATCACCGAACTAAGGAAACATTCAACATGGCTACGTTCTATATTCTGCTTATATCCATAACGTTTTTTATCCTATTTTTGTATTCCATCCATACCGCTGTCTGCCATAACGATCATTTGTCTTAACGTTTTTAGGAGGCAAGGACCCTATTTATGATTCGCTTCATTTATTTTGGATGAAATTTGATTGCCCTACTGTGTTATCCCTAATATTATTTGTCATAATAAGTATGTATCCTCATGGCCATTGGTCCTAAACCTAAGTATCCTACGTATGGATACTACGGATGTAAGTATTTGTAAAAAAAATCGCTTCTGGCGGTTCTCGCTCGGCTCGCGCGCTGTAAGGTCGCAGTTAAACATACGCTTCTCCTGGTTTGCCTGAATAATGTTTGACAGCTCTACGAAATATCTCACAACTTTTTACTGTGGACGAGTTATGAAACTTGGCCTATTTTTAACCCCCGGCGCAAAAAGAGGGGTGTTATAAGTTTAACGTGTATGTGTGTCTGTGTATCTGTGTATCTGTCTGTGGTATAGTAGCTCCCAAACGGATGGACCGATTTGAATGCGGTTTTTCGTATTCGAAAGCTGTTGTGAGCTTTCTAAGTTGTAATTATTACATGGAGTTTTTTTTGGGATGTCACTTCTTTTTGTCGGTTATTGTATTATCAATAAATACAAATTTATGAATGTAACTGGAAATAATATTTTTTCATAGACTTTGTATGGAAATGTTATTTTACCAACCACAAATAACGTTCGTATAGTTTTCTAGTGTATTGTACACCTAACACTAACCGCATGCAAATACATCGTATAGTGCATTGTACCTACCTTGTTATTACTATTTGCAGAAACTACAAAAGTAACTTTGCAATCGCATGTATTTGTAAACTAACTTATTAAATTTGTAAATCTGAAACGTGAATCTGAAATTGCAGTATTTTTAAGTTTTTATGAATTATCCACTCATAAAAACCTTTAAACTATATTATGCCCTATATGTAACTGAACATTCAGGGTTCTGGCTTTAGCCTGTGGCTTTAGGCTGTGCTTGGTATTCCACGTACGAGCGAGCTGGTATGCTAGCATACAAATCTCGATAATTGTGACAGAAAGGGAAATATCACTAATTGTCAGTGTCATAGTTCCCCGTGTTAATTACCCGTCCAAATTGAGTAGGTTGTTTATGGCAAGTCATCAGCCATTTTAAGACCGGTTCTTAATTTAGCTGCATAGGAGGCTTTCCGTCCCTCGCTATGGCAAACCGTATAGCCTGTCCTGAGTATTATAGGTCCATGATTAGATTAGATTAGATTAGATGACGTAGCGTGAGATGGCTTAAATTAAAACCCTTTTTTTTTAATTGACTAATACAAATATGATGAATACACGTGATCTGGAAAGGGGGGTCAAAAGTAGGCAAAATATGATCACATGATTTCTGGACAAGCCCATACGTGTTATTTTGAATAAAAAAATGAATATTTTAAAATTACAAAAGTTGTTAATAAGGCTTTTAAGATATCATGAAAAAAAAAACAGCTCCAAAATGTAACTTTTTGAAAAAGTCCAATCGAAATAGCCCACATTCTGACTTTCTTTATGTAGAGCACGCCACTAATGTTAAGGATTTAAGTTGATTTTCTTTCAGGGCCATAGATTTTTCCACCCTGTATAGTATAGTGTTAGCTTAGCAGTATTTTAGCAGCGTTTTCTTTCTTAACCATACCAATAATAAAGTACAAACGACAACACTGTTAACTGACCATCCTGTGTTTATTTAGAACCTTATTACAATGCACTTAAGGTGCACCGATATGGTCAGTTAGCTGTGTTGTCGATAGTACCTACCTACTTCCGTTACTACAATGATTTGCAGATGGATCTCGAATTACAAACTAGGTACTTAGTCTGCTAAACTGACACTAAACTACTTTAAGTAGGAAATCACCTGTTAAATTGGTCGTCTGTGTTTTATAATGATGACATTTATCATTAAATAATTATGAAGCATTGAGACATCAAACATAGAAATGTACTAAATTCTTGGCATGTTTTTACTAAAATATGTTTATTTTATTAATTGTTAGCGCTTTTTTCCGCTTACGCCATTATTACACCGTGAATAGTCGCATTTTCCTACTAGTACATCGTCGGAGACTATATAAATATTACAAATAATCTGCGTAGGTAGGTAATGTGTGCGACCTTGAATGCGAACTGCAAACCACTCGAGGCGTGCCTTTGCAGTTCTTTATTTGAGCGAATGTGATCGTTAATACACGCGGAAAGAGTTCAAGTTCAATTGCAGAATTAAACAGGATTATTTTGTAAATGTGTATTATTCTTTACATAAACCTTTTTTCTGTAGGATTCATGTACTACTTTAATAATATATGTATAGTTGAATTAAATTCAGACACAATTTGGTTCTATAATAGTACATTACGTACCTAGGGCGGTGAATTCGTGAATGACCCAGATCGCACGTGTTTGTGGCCCGAACCGAAGGTGAGAGCCATAAATATGCGATCTGGGGCTTTACGAATTACCGCCCGTGGTAAGTACACAATTTTACGTCTTCATCTGGCCACAATGCGAGTTTTACCGTACGCGCAGCGTACAAGCCTCACCTTCGGTTTGGGCCACAAACACCAGCGATCTGGGCCATTCACGAATTCACCGCCCTAGGTACGTAATGTACTATTACGTCACACCTGGCCATAAGCATAATGTGAGTCTCGCGCGTCGTGAGGGCGTAAAATTGTGTACTCATCTCACCATGGGCAGTAAAAAAGAAAGCCCGAAAAAAATCGCATATTTACAACCCTCGCCTGTTTACAGCCCTTAGTAATGTACTTTACGTCACTCCGGGCGGTAAGTGAGATTTACCGCCCACGGGTGCAGCGGCAAATCTCACTTCACACTTTTACACCCAGGACTCCCACGAGAAGACGTAAAATTGTGTACGCACCACGCCCGATAATAAAGAAGGCCTCAGATCGCTTGTTTATGGCCCTTACCTTCGGTTCGGGCCACAAAAGCCCGTGACCTGAGCCGTACTTAATTTTACCGCCCTAGGTACATATAATGTACTTTACGTCACTCCGGGCGGTAAGTGAGATTTACCGCCCACGGGTGCAGCGGCAAATCTCACTTCACACTTTCGCACCAAGGAGAAGAAGTAAAATTGTGTACGCACCAAGGGCGGTAATAAAAAGCCTCGGATCGCTTTTTTTATGGCCGTTACCTTCGGTTTGGGCCACAAAAGCCCGCGATCTGAGCCGTTCTTAATTTTACCGCCCTAGGTACGTATAATGTACTTTACGTCACCCCAGGTGGTAAGTGAGATTTACCGCCCACGGGTGCAGTGGCAATCTCACTTCACACTTTCGCACCAAGGGGAAGACGTAAAATTGTGTATGTACGCACCAAGGGCGGTAGTAAAAAAAGCCTCGGATCGCTTTTTTATAGCCGTTACCTTCGGTTTGGGCCACAGATATCCGCCATCTTAGCTGTTCTTAATTTTACCGCCCTAGGTACGTATTTACGTCACTCCGGGTGGTAAGTGAGATTTACCGCCCACGGGTGCAGCGGCAAACCTCACTTCACACTTTCGCACCAAGGAGAAGACGTAAAATTGTGTACGCACCAAGGCCGGTAATAAAAAAAGCCTCGGATAGCTTTTTTTTTATGGCCCTTACCGAAGTTCAGGACACAGATGTCCGCGATATGAGCTGTTCTTAATTTTACCGCCCTAGGTACGTAATGTACTTACGTCACACCTGGCCATAATGCGAGGTTTACCGCACGCTACCCGTACGGTAAAACTAGCATTATGGCCAGGTGAAAACGTAAAATTGTGTAATCAGCACGGCAGTGAACAAGAAAGCCCGAAATCGCATATTAATACCTGCACGCCTAGCACTAGACGGCTGCGACATACTCTCGATTTTTCTCGCACTATCCGTCTCTCTCTTATTAGAACATTTAGTAAGAGAGGTATAGTGCAAGAAAAATCGACAGTATGTCGCAGCCGTCTCGTGCTAGCCGTGCTGCGATTTCGGCCTTTCTCTCTTTTACAGCCCTTGGTAAGTATTAGCAAAGGTATTAGTAATGTAATATACTAATATTCAATTATTAATCGGTAATGCTACGTTGCCACACCGCGCTACCGATAGACGCGCGCGCGCTCACCGCGCGGCGCTGGTTGATTGGCGTTGTTGCCATTTCGTACACTGGACGTGAACTGGCTATCGAATCGACTATGAGCGTGAAGAGAGAGCGTATACCTATTACCTACAATACCTACCCTACAAATCCTAACCTGTAGTAATACATTTCATTTCAATTCGCTTCACTATCTAGTTGTATGCGGGCGGATTTGCGTTGTGCCGGTTGTGCGATTATTGTGAGGTAACACACAGTTTGTGACTCGTGTCTTGTCTTGTGCCTTGTGCTTGTGATAGTTGTGAACTTGTGATTTATTTAACATGGGCCGTAAAAAAATGCGGTGTACAGGGTTTACGACCTTCACAACGATCGTACGGCAACTTGCATCATAGGCGAATGTAAAAAGCTTTTGAAGGTTAGTAATCATTGTTTATTTTGTCAAAAATAGGGACCTTGTTCCGAGTAGTGCTGGTGGTTGCATTGTATTATTGTGACTATATTAACTACGACTAAAGGTGGTTGCCCACCGGAGGGGCGAGACGAGACGAGGCGAGGCAAGATTTGAAATCGTATGGGAGTTACTACCTATTTCCACCGCGCGCGCGCGAGTAAGTCCCATATAAGTTTCAATTCTCGTCTCGCCCCTCCGATGGAAAACCACCTTGATAGGTATCTATTATTAATACTGTATCGATAACAATAAGAAAACGGTCAAGTGGTTGTCGGAACAAGCACAAATTTAGGGTTCCGTACCGTACTCTTAAAGGGTTTTTCCACATGCATCTATGTTGCGAATTTTTGACTTACCGTATACCTAGGTTTTTTAAGAACAGTAGGTATGGATATACGGAATGCAATCTCGATATATATATCGAATATACCGCTAATCATTCGGTTTTGTACATCAAAATCCAACCTAGGGTTCGTATTAAGAGGCCCCTCGGACGCTCAGATATCGATTTTGAACGAAATCGGTCCGTATTTAACGAATTTAAAGATGGCGGTCACTTTTCGAAAATCCAACCTCGAATTCGTTTTAAGAGGCCCCTCGGACCCTCAGGTATCGATTTTAAGCAAAATCGGCCCGTATTACAATAATTTCAAGATGGCGGCCACTTTTCGAAAATTCAACCTCGGATTCGTATTAAGAGGCCCCTCGGACGCTCTGATATCGATTTTAAGCGAAATCGGACCGTATTAAAATAATTTAGAGATGGTGGCCACTTTTCGAAAATCCAACCTAGGATTCGTATTAAGAGGCCCCTCGGGCCCTCAGATATCGAATTTAAGCGAAATCGGACTGTATTAAAATAATTTCAAGATGGCGGCCACTTTTCAAAACCCAATCTAGGATTCGTATTAAGAGGCCCCAAGGACCCTCAGATATCGATTTTGAGCGAAAACGGACCGTATATAAAGAGTTTCAAGATGGTGGCCTTTTTTCGAAAATCGTACCTCGGATTCGTATTAAGAGGCCCCTCGGACCCTCAGATATCGATTTTGAACGAAATCAAGCCGTATTTAAAGAATTTCAAGTTGGCCGACTTTTTTTAAAATCCAAGCTCGGTTTCGTGTTAAGAGGTCCCTCGGACCCCCCGGTATCGATTTTGAACGAATTTGGACCGTATTTAAAGAATTTCAAAATGGCGGTCACTGAAAATCCAACCTCGGATTCGTAATTCGTATTAAATGATTTAAGAATAATAAAAATGGCCGCCAAGTAAAGTAGCTTGTTACATACTAAGTCCCTGGGCGACCGCGCTCAGCACGGGTGAAAATAGGGAAAATACGGAGAAAACTAATTTTCCCGGACGTGAGACCTAGCTAGATCGATTTTTCGCCTCCGTAAACCCGTATATTCCAAATTTCATCGAAATCGTTAGAGCCGTTTCCGAGAACCTGATTGAAATATATATATATACAAATATTGCTCGTTTAATAGCATAGGATAGGATAGGAATAGGTACTGCACTTACCCATTTCTGGCAATCCATTCATGTTGAAAAATAAACTCCTGGTACTAATATAAATTCCGCACTCGGCGACGCATGCACGTGAATGAACACTGGCACTGGCTCTATTACTAACGATGGAATCAAAAGTTAAATCAGCTGCTATTAACGTTACCTACTAACGTTAAAAACAGTTAAAGATACCTTTGACTTAACGTTAGCTCAATGCAGGTAGGTGTTAGGTAACGTTACCATTTCTTTACCGGTAAAAAGTAGTATAGGTAACGATACTTGGTTTAACGTTAGTTACCAGTTAACGTTAAATCTGTCTGACAGTGGTAACGATTCCAACTTTTTAACGTTATTTGAAGCCCTGACAGCAACGTCGATATTTTAATCAACTGACAATTTATTTATAGGAAGATTCGCAATAATATGTATACCTGAAAATAATAAGTACAATTTCGTATTCATTAACACTATATGGTATTTTTTATATTATCTTATCTTAATAAATCCGTATTAACAAATATTGTTCCATTTACTCCCCAAATCACCCTATTGTGACATCAGTGCCACAACAATCCGGGGTCTAGTAATAACAATACCGATCCTACGCCTCAACCTCTAAATTTTAGCAGGTTAGTATTATTATTATTATTTTTACCCAACAAATCCATACAGAATAACCACGCACAGACATACCTCACCCCACCCCCGGGCTCCGCACGTGCCCGACCGAAACATCGTTGCGCACACAGTGTACGGTACAGGCCCCTATACCACAAAACTTTACAAGTCTACAATTCGACGAAATTGTACAATTTTCCATAGAAAAAGTTGTCAATTTTGTCAAATTGTACGCTTGTAAAGTTTTGTGGTATAGGGACCAGGTGTAGTCGAGCGCAAATATGCGCACCGAAAATCGAAACCTATTTTTTGCATAGCGTCGCCGCCGTTAGGAGTTGTCTGTAGTAGTGTACGCCTCATAACATAATGCAGTATCAAATATCTTTATTTCACCGTTTACCTTTGCGTGATGGATGTAAATATTATCTAACTTTTTTCCTTTCAGAAATTCGAGTCCGAGTACTCCGTCCTCGACACCATCATTACAAGTAGAATTTGATGATGGTAACAATGAGGAAGTCATACCTGAACTTACTGGTCGACGAATCTTCAATGTTGAATACTTATTTGAACAAATGAAGGCTGTGGATCATAGTCCTTTTAATTGCAGTTTTTAAGATATGGATTTTGTGAAGGAGTTGAGATCCGGATTCCAGTCAACTTTTCTGTTCATATGCAAAATGTGTGGCAAAAAAGAAGCATTTAAAAATGAAAAACTAGAGTCAAAAATTAATACAAATGTTCTTCAAGCAGTCGTATGTTCAGGTAGTGGCTTTTCCCAATTAGATGAGCTTTGCGCTCATTTAGATATACCATGTATGGCGGAGAAATCATTTGGGAAAGAGAATATGTTGCTAGGAGATGTTTTAAAAGATCTCTTTAAACAGCATGTATGAGGCAGGACTCGAAGAAAAACAGATGGCAATTAAAAAAGGAAACGTAGATGCTGATGGCGTTCCTAGCATCACTGTTGTAGCGGACGCATCATGGGGCAAGAGATCGTATCGTACCAGCAATTATAATTCTTTATCCGGGGTAGCGTGCATTATTGGGTATGAAACTAAAAAGGTTTTCTTTTTGGGAATACGGAACTCCTATTGTTCTGTATGCGCTGCTGCTAGTAACAAAAACGTAGAGGTCAAGAAACATAGAAATAGTGGCCAGCCCTCTAGTCGCCCGAGGCTTCTATTAAGCGCGTCGCCAAATCTTTATAAAGCCGACGCGCACTTGGCCCCATGGCCCCAAGGTAACGCCAAACGCCGCAAACATGTAGCTGTTTCCTAGGACGGCATATTTGCGGCGCTTGAGGCTTTCGGCCGAGGATGCCGCAGCGCCAGCGGCGGCACTGGTGCTTGGAACATGGGACGGTGCCAGGGTATCAACGCAAGTAGAATCCCAAACTAGCGGCTGAAAAAAATGCCACTATTATTAATTGTACTTCTAGGAATTTTATTTTAACTATTTCCACTCAGAATCAGGAGCTCTTTCGACCCTGGTAGGACAAAAAACTGTCCCAAAGATATTTTTCCTATTGTGTTACCATTTACCATACACTTTGTATGGTGATAACACAATAGGAAAGTTCAAAAATGTATGAACATTTTGGGACACTTTTTTTCTCCTATTGGGATGGAAAGACATCGTGATTTTGAGTAGAAATAACATAAAAGTTGCAGAAAATCTCCGAAAAAATGTAGTGGCATTTTTTTTGAGAAACGCTCCCATGCTCCAAGGCACCAGCGTCATTCCGTCAGGTCTCTTGCCGTCGTCCCTGGCCAGCCCGCTGGGTTTGAGGACTGCCGGCACTAAATAAATAATACGAAATACGGCAATGAGAATAAGCCCATCGCTCTAAAAGAGACTGAAGCTGCACTCGGAGTGCAAGTATCACATCCTCGAGGAACACCAGTATTTAGGCGCGAGTCCCGACGGAGTCATAGACAATGAAACAATTGTGGAAATCAAATGCCCAGCTTCGGCAGCTAATATGACGCCAACAGAAGCAATTTTAAAGAAAAAAAATACTTTCTGTGTGATGGACGAAAGTGATCTTCAGAAGATAAAATTGAAGCGAAACCATAACTACTTTTATCAAGTCCAAGGTCAATTAAATATTTCAAAAAAAAGATACTGTATCTTCGTGGTGTGGACTCCAAAGGGAATATTATTCGAAAAAATTAAAAAGGATACAGGATTCTGGGACAGCATATTTAATAAAATGAGAATTTTTTATTGGAATGCATATTACCTGAAATTATAGATCCACGTCTACCTAGAAAGTTACCGATACGTGAGAGTTCTTCAAAATAAGCGCATTTTTATACTTTCATTAAAAATAAAAACACAACATTGTATGATTCAGTTTTATTTTATCCAATACACCCAATTTTCAACCTATCAAGTCTATGTTTATATGATCATCATTTTGATATCTGGTGGAACATACCCTTATTTGTCACCGAAGTAGTATATAAAATAAAACAACGGGATATCGATTTTAAAAGTAATCGGACCACGCCAAATTAAAATTACCGCCATTTTGGCCGCCTATGACCGCTTGTCAGTATGGCCAAGTGACAGTTGATGCTATAACATTGATTTGACAGAGGTGACATAAAAAGTATCAATTTAAAAATGTTCGGTTGTATCTTTACACAAAACCGACTTATTTATTTTCACGAAAAAATTGGTCGCTGACTGACTGGCTTATTAAAAGCACAAAAGATGCCGCTGGGTCGAAGTGCATCCGAAAGGGCACTCATCTAGATAAGATAAGATAAGATAAGACTGGCTTATTCGCTGATTAAAGGTATCTAAGCCTAAATTAGGGTTTTTTTCAATAACCATAGCCTTATGGAACAATAATTAAAGGAACCGAAAATTCATCAGTAATAGTAGGTATCAGAAACACGGTCGACGTAACTAGGTCGTTAAAAGTTACAAAATTGTTGTAACTACTCATTTTGTTGGCAAATCAAAACTTATAGCCTATACATATTATACTTTACGCCACACCTGCCAAAATGTGAGTTGTACCGCCCTCTACGCGTACGGTAATATGGTAATAATGTTTATATAATCTTGGTATGGAGATGTTCTACTGTTATATTTTACTTACCGCAAAAATTTAGCCGTTGTATGAAGATATTTTACTGCGATATTTTTACTGTGACGTCTCTAGCTAGCTCCGCCTCCCCGCTAGCGCGCTCTTGCTTTATTTATAGCGCCCTGTCTCATTTTAGGTGAAACAACAACATTTTAAACCGTTCGTTAGCGCGTGGTCTCAACTCGGAGTTGAGCGCTGCTTACTGCGGACTCTTGAGCGTTATTTTTAAATATGCGCCATCTAGCGGACGGCAATACACGTGCGTAGCCATTCAGCTTAGATAAACTTGCAATGAATGGAACTAGTGACTGACTTAAAATTGCTTTGTTTGATTTTGCTATTTTCGTGTTATGTTGTTGCAACGATGTATTTTATGCCTTCAAATTGATTAATATGATGATTTAGGACACTAAAATGCAACATTTTGACGAATTCAACGATACTTTTTTCATTGCGAGCCTAGTAGCGCCATCGCGAAATGCTTTCTGAACTACTACGATGTTTCCAAAGAGATATCGATCTATATTGGTCTATGATCTTTGGTGTAGTGAATAAATGTCTTCTTTCTTTCTTTCTTTCTCTATATTTTATAGGTTTGCAACGCTCATGGAGGCTAGGCTACCGAAGCCACTACTCTGGCCACTACGCAGGTATAATGGCAGTAGAGCAATCATTATTAACCGACTTCAAAAAAAAGGAGGAGGTTCTCAATTCGGTTCTTTATTTTTCTTTTTTTTTCAACGAGACGTTGATTTTATGTAATTTTAATAGGTATTTTCGGTCCAAGCTGCAGTTATCTCTATCGCGCTCTGCGGCGGGAGGCTTGCAAATACATTTTACAAATAGCTACCTATTACTCAATTATCTTGACCTTAGTGTTTCCTCTTCATATAAGTTTTGCTCATATTCCTCGCCAATGAGAAATTAACGACTTCAACAAATCCTGCTTGATCGCGATAGTTCGCGATATTTCCGTAAATGCAACTAAGTGGCTACTGTGGGTAGTGCGTGGGAGAACGTTTTCTGTTTCGTTTGGTTGACCAATATAAAATGTCTCGTGGCACCATGTCCGGTTTTTGTATTTTTAGGTACGATGTAACCGTACTAAATAATATGAAAAATGTGAAAGTTTGGATATGTTACTCAATCACGCTGGAAGAAACGAATATGCGTATTTTGCATAGAGATAAGAAATAAAGGATACTTTATCCTGGAAATCATTCCCCATTACAATGTCAGGTCACGGGAGTCCGCTGGATGCGGCTGGCGCAGGACCGGTCACATTGGCACTCTTTGGGGGAGGCCTATGTCCAGCAGTGGACGTCTTTCGGCTGATATGATGACGATGTGGACAGTTTTCAAGGAACAAACGCGTTTAGTTAATTTTTACCAGCGACTTCATAACTTACGTCAGCCTGTGGATCTAGAGTATTCCAGGTTCATACTATGCAGGCATAAAACGACTCTTTGAGTGATTAGTAAAAAAGGTTTGTCAAAAATAATTTAGATGGCAAGTATTAATAAATAATCTTACACAAATCGACCTAGTCCGAAACTAAGCAAAGCTTGTACTATGTACTAGACGGCGATATACATACTTATATAGATAAATAAATTCTTAAATACATAGAGAACATCCATGACTCAGGAACAAATATTCATGCTCATCACACAAATAAATGCCCTTACCGGGATTCGAACCCGGGACCTCAGGCAGGGTCACTACCAACTATGCTACAGAGGTGACGACCTCTGCATCAACAAGCTTATTCGAGATTTAGCTACGAATTTCTAAGTATTATACAGCTGACTGTTGTCCCCAACTCCGCTTTAGGTATAAAACAAATGAATACCTGCGAGGCATATTGCCAGGTAAGTAGTGTGATGGTAGGTGGACCAAAAGTTAGTAAATTGGTGACCAAGAAGCATCGATCGAAGACTTCAAAATGGTTTCGTTTCACTCGTGGATAAGATTAGCATAGGACAGGCATAAGTGGTGTATTCGAAGAGACCTATGCAGATACTGTACTGTAGACATTGTGATTATATTCTCTTTGGTGGACAAGAACAGACCAGAGTTGTGACTTATTTGAAATACTTGTATTTAAAATGCAAATACAAAATATGTACTTTATATTTTGTACATAACCCTTCGAGTGGCGGGAACCAGCAGCTGGACCCAACAGCAAGTGGCGGCGATCCAGCAGCTGGACCTGACATAACCAAACTTTGATTGGCAGCGCCGGAGATTGATCGTCAGAATATGTGGCACGGCCATTTTGGAAAACATTCCGTCACGTGGCAGGCCCCCACGGGTGGTCATCGCGAAATTTCCGCACGTTAGAAAAATGACCATTTCTCAAAAAAAAACCTGTAGGAACTGTATATATATCATGTATCGATTGATTCAGCATGAAATGGCTTATTTGATTATATAGCAATAAATGCCACCTCATTCGTGTGAATTTTGCTAGTCTCGATCAAATCTCAGATGATCATTTTTTTCCCACTTTCGTGAATAAAAATAGCTACGAGTATGATTACGAAATAAAACGATTAATTGTAAAAAACACAGATATAATGATAAAACTATATATTAATCTACACTTATAAAACCTTTTTAATTACCCCCTTACAGTACGAACATTTTGCTCGCGGCTCGGCAGTCGGCGCGTAATGAGATAGGTAGGTCGGAAATATGGCGCAAATTCTAAGAAACTTTGTTTAAGCGCGGCAATTCGACCGTTAGTAAATGCCATCCTTGTTTATTGTCGAATGTATCTTGCAAGTGTGAGCAAGCAAGGAATAGGTTTATCGGTTTCATTTCTCGCGCAAAATAAGACATCAAACAGGGTCCATTTGCTGGTTCCTGCCACTCAAAGGTTTGTTAAGTCGGGTCCAGCTCCTGGATCGCCGCCACTTGACTTTGGGTCCAGCTGCTGGTTCCTGCCACATGCGGTATATTTTACCAAAATGTCAGTGCCACTTGTTCTTCCGTTCAACCGATGGCGCTGCCTCCTGAAGGGTTAAATACTTTTTTTTTAAAGTATTTTGTATTTTAATTGAAATACTTTTCGAAATGTATTTTATATTTGTCAAATATAAAATACTTATTTACTGCTAAGTTTCGAAAGTATTCAAATTTTTAAGTGAATCCACCAAAGTCAAATTTTCAAGTGAATGGGTCAGTGATTCGGTAAATGGCCACTAGAGACGCTGCAACTTTCAAAGTCTATGTGCAAAATTATCTGTGAAACATGACGTTACGCTGCGCTTAACTTAACGAGATTGACTTCGATTTTGTTTCGATTACTTTTTGAAAGTATTTTATTTGAATGAAGTATTTTGAAAATACCTATTTTGCATTTAGTATTTAAATACAAAAAGCAAAAGTATTGTGTATTTTGCATTTGAAATATTAAATTAGAAAAGTATTTGCATTTTGTATTTAAATACTTTTTTTAAGTATTTTGTACATCTCTGGAACCGGCCGAGTATGATGATGATGAATGACAAGGTGTAGGAACACAATAATCAGAGCCCGGAATTCTCGTAGCACTTTTGAGCTGTCATAGGGACCTCGTTTATCGACTTCAGATTACACATGAGCGATCTCTTCGAGTTAACCTTTGGATACCAACTTTTAGGAAATTATAAATAGAAATGATGACAGCTCAAAAGTGCTACGAGAATTCCGGGCTCTGATAATCATAATAATAACTTGCATTTCATTAAATTGTCAAAAGGGCCTCTTTAATTTCGATTTATAATCTCCTAAAAGTTGGTATCCAAAGGATATCTCGAAGAGATCGCTCATTCGCGATAAGACTGCGTGTTGTTTACTTCTACTCGTAATCATATTTTACATATTGTATTCTGTATTTATCGACATACATATGTATAATCGGGAGTCGATAAACGAGAAGTCGCTATGACAGCTCAAAAGTGCTACGAGAATTCCGGGCTCTGATAAATTGATAATAATAAATTGGAACTAATTACTAGAAAACAAAAAGATGATATCTTTCTTTTTGTTAACAATGTAAACCTCGGGGATAATAAACAAATACATTTCGATCCAACATTTTATTTGTCGCACATTTGACAAAATATACCGCCGTCTATCTGCACAGGTAAATACTCTTATTTACAATCATTCTACAGTTTCTACAACTGTTTGACAGTCATTGCCTAGGTCTATTGCACAATGTCATCGGCGTAGGCGTAGCTGACATGCGTCTTGTGGTATCATATATACTATAATTCAAAGTTAGATTTAGAACGAATGCGAAACATGGATAAAACAATAAATACATATATTTTGCATTAGTCAAAAGAGTGTACTTTTAAACATTTGTACAGCTATGTCAAAAGGTTTATTCTAATTTGGCATGTCAGAAGAATTTTAATAATAACAATTGATACGTTAATTTATGACAATATTTTTTTCTACCACATCAATTTAAAAAAAGCACGGTAAAAACTTGAATCCTTTCACGATTTGTGCGGCTTTGATTATTTTAAGATTATAAATCTAATGTTTGACACAAATTTTCGTACTTATTCAGTAATAATGATAATTATGTTTTTTTTTTTCAAAATTAGTCTAATAGGAAAATTATTTAAAAGTGTTGTCAAATTCATATTTTAGATTGTAACATTAATTCTATATTCATTACAATTATTCCAAACAGGTACCTCCATGACGATCTACGTCTACATTTAAACAGAATCGGAAATTGCGGTACCTGCGAGGTGCGGTAGGTGCTTCTAGCGCTGTAACTGTTCCCCGGCTCTGAGTCAGCATTACCCTGAGGCGGGAACTTACGTGGCACATTGTCTAGATTTTCTGTTTTTTTTTTCATAGGTCAATCAAGTATTCACCGGCCCATAAAAAAAGGAGTTGAGAATCAGCGAACAAAAAAAAACCAAAGAATGCGAGCTCCTTACAAATGTCTGCCCAAACACGTGCCTAAAACCCGGTATGCATATTGTTCGAACTAAAAGGCTGCCTGGCATCGTTTTGACACCCCGCCCCCATCCCCGCATAATGGCAATGGCACCCATTCTGTGGGGCCATTTTGCGGCGCTACTTAGACTTCTATGGTTTTTTTCGTTCGCTGATGAGAATGGCAAGAAAACCAGCAGCTTTTATTTGTGCCACGATTATTTTTACTTCTCGCACCGCATAAATTCCGCACCAACCGATTTAATTCAATGATATGCCCATCATAGTATCTTGATAGAAATATAGAATGCTGTACAAAAATAACGGTTTTTTTTCTGACAACAGACCATAGCAAAATACTTTAATATTTACAGGAAAAATATAATTATGATATAACTAAGTTTTTGACTAGAAACTATACGAAGGCTGGGGTATTTTAGATCTTAGTAAATTATATTGTTTGCCAATATATAAAGCTTTCCGAAAATGCTTAAAGAAATAGCTTTCTTTTATTACATTTAGTGTCAATGCGACCAAACAAGAGTTTATTCCAAAATTAATATTGTTTTAACACTTTAATCTTAGAATAATTCCTTATTCCTCATATTCCTGTTTAGTCAAATCCGGCTTTTACAACACGCACCAGCAGAAGTATCGCAAACAGGCTCATAATGATCTACACAATCCTAATTTTCTTGACTCTTTAGTCGTGTGCAGATAATTTTGAGTACTATTATACCTGTTAAAAGACTTTTATATTCAATTTACTAAGTATATTAAAATTTCAATTATTTTGATGATATGACATGAACTTATACATAGGTAATATTCGCAAACTGTGCGTTCGTTTCTATATCGAGCTAACAACAAAACTAGTCGATTGACTTTTATTTACAATTATATAATATAGATTGCCTCAATTGGTCGCATTCCAATCTTAATTATCGCTACAGAATTTGTATCAAATTGTATGTCATATTATTGTAACGATATAATTATACGTATCGCAGGGAATCCTGATCCATATGACTGCTGTCAATGTCATCTCAGATTAACTTTACGTTTTAAGGTTATAAATTGTACGATGACAGATGTCATAGCGATCAAGATTCGCCGCGGTATGTATAGTAGAATTCTATGTTATCGTTAAAGGAAAGTTCAATCCTTATGAGTATGACTTTGACTGAACTCCGGCAGTTTTTGAAGTGAATTTTCTTTAGCGGCGCTGTGCACTTTTTGTGATGGGGAAACAGTGTTAAACTCGCCACAGGTCACGTGACCGTAAGATTCGACAGATTGAAAATTGGTAAGACGGACACGTGACCTGATCGAAAAACTGTTACAATGTCATTGAGTTTTCACTTCTGCCGGCACTCCCGGAGTGCAACCCGGTCTTTTTTTAGAACAATGACCAGAATATGAGGCAATCTCGTCCTAATGTGGCAATTATTTGTATTTATAAAGAAATTGCATATGGCAATGCTAGACTATATTTTAACACTGATACTAATACTGAGAACATTTCAGATTTTAAAAAGTAGGGATGTATCATTGTTGTTATAAAGCTGTTGTATTCAACGAGAAACTTTTCGTTTCTGAAACAGTATTGTCGGAACAGTCATTGTGGAGTTGTCATAATAGTATTAAATAGCCTACTAAAACCAAATTCACCAGGGAACAAATGGCGACCTTTATACTTTACCGGCGGTATAAATTAAGATAAATTATTTTGCAACATCTCCAGTACCCAAAGGTTGTCTGGATTAAACTTTTTAGTGACATGACCACCTGTTGCCAACCATTGTTGATGTTAAATATGGTTTTGTTTTATTTTGACTATATTTTTGGTGAGTATAGAATTGTCGTTGGTCACATTTGTCCCCTAGCGCCCTGGTTTTCAACCGAGACACATCCTTACTCAATCATATTGGGCTGAGCCTTCTAGGTCCCTTGAGCAGCCAAGGTGGAAACTAAAGTCAACTTATTAAACCAATTTGGATAAGCATTACTAAAAATAGATATACTAATAATTACGTCGACACACCAATTACCATTTTGTTACAAAGGTTTTTACTACGAGGACGTCTAAAGATGAATAGATCCGTCAATATAGTGCTCAAATAGCTTGGGTTCGAATTTAGGCGCCGCTTTAGTACAATTTAACACGCGACAGAGATTATACTGTCAAATACCGTAAAATATAATTTTAGTATTGTCATCAATGTCATAATTATCGTATGCGAGCTGTTTGAAAAGCTCATGACGCACATCATAGGGCACTTCCAAAATTATATTCGAAATCTCGTGAGTGGGTCATCAAATTAACGTCATGTTTTAGGGTTCCGTACCCAATGGGTAAAAACGGGGCCCTATTACTAAGACTTCGCTGTCCGTCCGTCTGTCTGTCACCAGGCTGTATCTCAAGAACCGCGATAGCTAGACAGTTGAAATTTTAACAGATGATGTATTTCTGTTGCCGCTATAACAACAAATACTAAAAACAAAGTAAAATAAATATTTAAGGGGGGCTCCCATACAACAAACGTGATTTTTTTGCCGTTTTTATAGATAATGGTACGTAACCCTCCATGCGCGAGTCCGACTCGCACTTGGCCGGTTTTTTCCATTTCATCATAATGATTTAGTATTCGAATTTAAACTTTCGTGAGCCATGTTGAAACAATGCTAATAATTACACGGTGAACAACTCGCGTATTAAATGTAACTACGGGCGACATGTTTCGAACTCTTCGGGAGTTCTTCTGAATGATTAGTATCTTTTCTCACTTAGGGCGGTAAAACCAAAAATGCCTTACAGCGCAGGTGGGCGTTTAAACTGCTCGGTTTTTAACGTCATTGTCGGCTCAAGATCAATTCAGCAGAGGTAAAACATACCGCGGAAACGTTAATAAAAAAAGACTCCATACCGGTAAAGGATTACTTCTTCATCAAAAAATCAAAAGTGGACTCAGAGGCTCTAGTTTAAGTTTTACCGAAACAAAACGTTACGACCGCGTTTGCGTTTAGCTGTCAAATCCCATACAAATTGAGGGTAAAACGCAAACGCGATCGTAACGTTTTGTTTCGGTAAAACTTATACTAGAGCCTCAGATATTTGTCTCTTCTAACAGTATTTGCTCTCGACGACAATGACGAAAAAACGCCTTAAAAACGCTGATTTTTCACCCAGATCTAGTACCAAGCCCGAACCGAAGGCAAAAGCGATACATATGCGATCGTAGGGTTTCTTTACTACCGCCCGTGGTATGTATAATATTTAACGGCACCTCCTGGCCAGGAAATAGGTTTTTCCGCACGAGTAGCGCTCGGTATTTGTCACTTTATGGCCCGATGTGACGTAAATATCTTTGTAACAAAATAAGCATATCAAAATTGTGTCTACGTTGCTTTAGTATAAATATGTTCCAGAAACGCCGCTATTACAGCACTAGAGCTTACCCTACAGTATATCTACTTTATCACATTTACCTTACCTTGACTCCTACAATTCGTTTCAAATAAATATTTTGAGCCACCTTTTTAAACTTGAACACATTCTAACCCTGTGCTCTAATATAATTATATATTTTTAGTAAAAATACATAAATTCCGAGATAAATGCTTTATATCGGACAACAAAATAGATAGTGACGCGTAATGGCGTCAAAATAAAAAAAACAAAAACAATTTCAATAAGTCCATAGATTGCATTTAAAACGTAGTTATATTAACAATTCCATCTTAAAGATTTCGTGATAGACTTAAATTTAAAACTTAAGAGCGAACGAATAAAGTCGTTATTCGAGTACCAGCACAATATTTACATCTACACGATGGCTTATCAATAGCTGAGTATATACACAATTTGTCAATCAATTTTCGACTTTATGTCTAATCGAAAAGTATTATTCTTCCATGCAATGGCAACGAACAATCTATTAGATTGATAAGAAGGCTTCTAGCGAGGCCTCATAGCTTTGTTTTCTATATTAAAAATATGTACTTAAGAAACTCGTATCTCGCTACCTATACATAACATCTATGTACGTGTTTATGGAGCAAGGTACGAGCTTCTAACAATTACCTATCCTTACAATACCTGAGGACTATAAAAAGTGCTTGTTCCTTTTGGCTTAAGTCTATTTTAAACTTTACTGTCTACCATATAGTCTACTTTCCAAGTTTTCTGAAAAAACGGGACATGAAATCGGGTAAATGTTGTCAGTTTTGTTTTAGACATCAGAAGCGGGATCGAACCTTGACAGAGGCAAATATTAGTATCCATAACCTTTTAACCACCAAACTTTTTGAAGTTTGTCGCTACAATTTGTCATAAAAGGTGTCATATTTAACGTTTAAGAGTCCGCAGTAAGCTCGGCCGAATTTCACCTTCCCATACAAACGTAGTCACGCTCTCATTTTAAAACTACCTATTGGATTGTGACGAAACTTTCCATATACATTGACAAGAGGTATATATATGTCTGTAATTAGTTTATGTATTGTTTTAGTATGGTTCCAGTTTATTAAACAAACGAAATACAACAAAAACAAGTTTAGTATGAAAAACTTAAATTCGCTGTATTTTTTTACTATGGTATCTGAAGCGCATAAACTAATTACAGACATAGATATACCTCATAGCATTGTACATGCAACGTTTCGTTATAATCGAACACGTAGTTTTAAATTGAGAGCGTAACTACGTTTGTATGGAGGATCGAGCTTACTGCGGACTCTTAAACTTAAAGTTTGGCCAATACAACTTGCTATAAGCCTCTCACAATATAATATTTAAGAGTCATACAGAGTGGTAAAAACAAGAATTGTTTCCTGTGGCCAAAAGGTAACGGCTTATGTGCGTACAAGTTATGATTTGATCATACTGTTAAAAGAGAGGCCGTTTATGCTTATTACGAGTCCAACCAATAATTGGGCTTTATAGTCGGCATTGACTTCTTTATATGGATAGAACATTTTGACGCCTTTCGGCCACGCCGCCATCTTGGAATATCAGTATTAGTGCCCACCACGGACAAAGCAAATTCGACTCGCATCAATTTCATCCGCAAGCTAAAGGATGTCTGATCACCGAATGGACCCTGCGGAAGACCAGCGCTGGCTGTTGACCTAGCAACACGCTGAGCTTCCGCAAGCTAAAGGATGTCTGATCACCGAATGGACCCTGCGGAAGACCAGCGCTGGCTGTTGACCTAGCAACACGCTGAGCTTCCGCAAGCTAAAGGATGTCTGATCACCGAATGGACCCTGCGGAAGACCAGCCCTGGCTGTTGACCTAGCAACACGCTGAGCTTCCGCAAGCTAAAGGATGTCTGATCACCGAATGGACCCTGCGGAAGACCAGCGCTGGCTGTTGACCTAGCAACACGCTGAGCTTCCGCAAGCTAAAGGATGTCTGATCACCGAATGGACCCTGCGGAAGACCAGCGCTGGCTGTTGACCTAGCAACACGCTGAGCTTCCGCAAGCTAAAGGATGTCTGATCACCGAATGGACCCTGCGGAAGACCAGCGCTGGCTGTTGACCTAGCAACACGCTGAGCTTCCGCAAGCTAAAGGATGTCTGATCACCGAATGGACCCTGCGGAAGACCAGCGCTGGCTGTTGACCTAGCAACACGCTGAGCTGGCTCCATTTCGTGACAAAACTTATTGTTATTGAAGTGAAAACTCCTTTAGCGGCGCTGTGCACTTTTTGTGATGGCGAAAAATTGTTAAACTCGCCACAGGTCACGTGAACGTAAGATGTGAATGTCACGTAACCGAGAGATTGAAAAACTGTTACAATGTCATTGAGTTTTCACTTCTGCCGGCACTCCGGGAGTGCAACCAGGTTATTTTTTTAATTTGTTTCGTTTATTTTCTGTATCGTTTGTCACAAATAAATGTTTGAAGTGTTTTCTATTTATATACTTCAATGGTCCTATGTCGACCGGAAAGAAGCCAACTCAGTTTGACCCTCACCGTCTGTCCTCACCCCTCCCTACACCCACTAGGATGCGTGACGCCACTATAAGCGTCATCGCACATGACATGCCCCGTCCTGCTCAGTATATTCTCGAAGTCCTTCCAGAAAGGGTACAAGCACGCGCGATCCCTCGCGGGGTCGTGTTCTCAACACTCCTTCATGGGCGAGACGCCGTGCATGTCGAGGAAGGCGTGCAGCACCCGGGGGACCTGAATGAATGAATGAATGAATATTTTATTTGTTAATAGTGGGTTTACAAAACCATCTTAAAGGTATACATCTCTGATCTCCATTTTATGCCTACAAACTAGCGTACCTACAAATATCAATTGCAGTTGAATTTAATCTAAAATTATCTACTTAACACTTTATTAATTATTTAAGAAATCTTTAGCACTGTAAAAACTTTTCTGACATAACCAATTCGTCATATTTTTTTTAAATACATTTAATTTCTCGTCTTTGAATACATACGGTAGTCCTACTAATATTATAAATGCGAAAGTTTAGATGTTTGGATGTTTGTTACCTACTCAATCATGCTTAAACGGCTGAACCGATTTGAATGAAATTTTGCACAAAGATAGTTCATAGCCTGGATTAAAATATAGCATAGTTTTTATCCCGGGTCCACGCGGACGAAGTCGCGGGCGGAAGCTAGTTTTTTATAAATTGCAATACACATTGCATGGGTGTTTTTGGATGTCAAAGTTATCTTTGCGGCTGGTTTAAATAATTTAAATTGATATTGAGCTCTTACCTGCGAGGGCGGGTAGCGGCGGCCGTGCGCGGCCAGGCAGGCGGCCGACAGGCACGAGAGCCGCGGGGAGAGGGCCGCGCGGACTACCGTCTCTGCTGGACCTGGGAACAATTGAGTTTGATGTTTGGGTGTGCTCTCCTTTAACCGTCGACAACGAGCGACATCCGTACTACCCAAACGGATCTACTGTTAAAATAGTAACAAATGAAAATAAAAATTGGAATATTTAACAAGCTGTCAGATGCTTTTTATCTTTCATTATATTGACCTACTGAGTGAAAGATCTTGAACTCAATGGAAGGCTATACTTTGATTTGAAAGAGGCTTGATCCCACAGATTTTAGTTAGGACTCGGGTATTGTTGAAGAACTTGAGGTCCGAAACTGGATCCGTTAGTATGTAGGCTGTATGTGTAAGCGTGTGCGTGTGCGTGTGCGTGTGCGTGTACTGACCGCCGATGGCGGCGACGAGCGGCGTGACGCCGGCGCGGTCCACGGCGTCGGCGTGCGCGCCGCGCGCCAGCAGCGCGAGCACCACGCCGCGCAACGAGCCCGCCCACTGCGCACGCGCATCTATACAACAACAATACTATTCGTTAAAGCCCGACCAAGAAAATAAAAAACTTCGCCATATTGCGGGAAACTGTTGGAACTAATTGCTTCAACTGGCAACAGTCACTTTGAATACGTTGCCATAATTATTGCTAATTAAGAAACAAAATACAATTTTCTTGTACACATACATTCATATATACATACGCTAGAAAAACATGACCCACCTGAAGATGTAAGGTAAAAAAAAATATGAAGATATTTATTTATTATTTATTTATTTATGTAATCATACAAAATTTATACAGTTGACAGTAAGAAACCAAAGCACTGTACAATTTATAATTATTAACATGTAAAAACCGAAAAAGAAAAAGAAAAAACCATAATATTTAAACATCCATCGTCTCGCAGTATCTCAGACACATGTGACATACATTCGCCCATCGACTAGCAAATACATCACATTCAGGTGCTTGTGACAGAAGCGAGTTCAACAGTTTTAGTGCCCGAATAGCAGGGGAGTTTCTGTGTGCTACAGTACGAGTTGATGGGACTGCCAGGAGAGTGTGACGTCTCGGTCGCAGGACTGCTGGTTTCATACTTTTGGCAGCACGTAGACAGTTTTAGCATAGAGGTGATATTTAGGGTTTCAGGGTCAGAAAAGGGGAGTGGAAGGTGGTTCTGTACCGGTACCTGGTATGAGCTGGTAGGAGATGAGCGCGACATGCAGCGCGGTGCGGCGCTGGTCGTCGGCGGCGTCCACCGCCGCGCCGCAGGCCAGCAGCAGCCGCGCCGTGCGCGCGCACGGGAACCTGCGCGAGGGACACCTTAGGTGAACATTAATAGCCCTTCACTTGTTACTATAACGCAATACGGGTGTACACTCCAAAATTATTATTACTCCAAAAGAAGGAAGGCAAAAAAGACCGAAGTGAAAACTCGAATAATTTTAATTTCATAAAACAGTTTGAGGAGACATGGACGTCCAAGCCGCATTTTATTAGGTAGGGAACAGCGGAATGCCATCTCGTACATATTAGAAGCAGCCCAACGTACGGTCGAGGAAAATGAATGTCTGGCACATGTCGACTCTATTTAACTGACGTTAAGGTCCAAAAGTGCTAAACATATAATTTCCTCGACTTTACCTCCACGTGACAGAAGACCGCAGCCATAATAACACCATGCTCTGTAGTGTGTTCCTGGTGGTGTGTAAGGGCCAGAGCTCCCGAGGATGTTGTTGAGAGTGAGACCCGCATTCGTGTCTAATCGACAATAGAACGAGACTCACTGGCACACGTCGCTCGTGTGGAAGTCGTCGACGGGCGTCCGCCGGTCGGCCGCCTGGTGCAGCAGCGTCTGCCCGGACCGCAGCTTGGCCTCTCGTAGGCTGAAGATCGCGCGTCGGACTGCGCTCGTCGATTCCTGAATTATACATACATTCACCCCTTTATTCCCAAAAGGGGTAGGCAGAGCACATGAAACGTATGTTCCAGCGCCACTTTTAGCATAAATGTGGATATAAAAGATCGACAAAATGTGAAACACGATGACACGATATGACATGATGTGTGTGTGTGTCCTGAATTATACTCACAGTCAATTGAACCATACATAAAATCAGCACAAAGTTAACTAGTGTGACGGGCACTGGACATACGGCGAGAGATTCATCTGCTGGGGCAGTAATACGAGCGAACCATGGGCATTGAGGAAAGTCTGTTAGTGGGAGTAGGTCAATGTATTTTGGGCAACTCTATCTATATATTTACACTTTTTGGGGGGAGGCCTACGTCCACTGCTGGACATAGGCCTCCCCCAAAAAGTGCCAAAGTGACCGGTCCTGCGCCACCCGCATCCAGCGGACTCCCGCGACCTTCACCAGGTCATCTTCGCCGGCGATTCTTCGCACCCCTGACCTGACCTCGCTGGTACCCTAGCCTGGCCTGGCTGGTCTAATTGTAATTTATAGGCATAAAACTACCCAGGACTTATAACCTGGTATTAACGTGTGCAATTTTTTTTTTTAAGTTTAAGTTTGTCCGTCATCCATATCCATACACATGTACATAATATTATTGAGCGTGACAAGATCATGTCCTGTTGTCTTTACGATGAACAGGACATAAACTTGTCAGTACAGTCAGCGTCATGTAGTTAGCATCAGCCAAGGTAGCCAAATATTTCGGTACACGTCTTTATTACAGTATGAATAAGGGTGTGTTACGAAATATTTGGCTACTCTCGCTGCTACTAACTATATGACGCTGACTTGACAAAAACTGAACCTTTATTAATTTATTTATTTAAGGTTTGCAAACAGGTGTAATATACTAGTTGCAAACAAACACAGTTGATAATACCTTTACCAGAGTATTCACCCAATTGTGGGCAAACACGACATGAATTTAAAGTTAACGCTTAAAAATTAAATTATACTAACTAAAGTTTTTACGAATGGTTTCATACAATGAAATTACACTAAAATTATTGGAGGTCGCATATGTGTCTACTGACCATAAGTAATCATTATTACGACATGCCTGTCACGATTTAAATATACTTAGAAACCGTTTGTTTACGTTCCTTTGTATTGTCACTTGCTGAAAATAAACAGACCACGAAACATCTAGCGTATCACTGAACTCTGCTGTAGTGTTGATTTATACACGTTTCATAGTCAATTTCACATTAAAAATAAGGTTTGTGGTTTGGTCATCTCCGTCTGTCGGTCTGTCTGTCCGTATGTCACAAGCATTTTTTGCTCAGCTAATTTTGACAACCATTCACGGAGGGGGTATAAATACAAAAACACTCACCTCAGTATTATCATCATTCTCCAGCAACCTCGCAGCAACAGCGACGAGGTACAGTGCAGTGCGCACGTTGCTCTCATACTCCTCCTGCAACACGTGCGTTTCGCACAAACTCTGAGCATACTCGTGCGGTCTACTGTACACAGCGAGACGTTAGTACATGCGGTGTCATATTATGCATACGTTCAAGCTTGCTGGCGATAGGGGACGCTGATTTGGGGTACTGTTTGCGCAGTAAAATTGTACAGTCGAGTTGTCCAATATCTATACAGACAGCCTTTCAAAAATATCTACACATGTGTCTTATGTCAGTAACAATAAAGTCTCTGTACACATAATTTTGAAAGGTTGCCTGTGTAGATATTGGAGGACTCGACTGTACATAGTTAAGACCTTATTTAATCTACGATTGTTTTATACTGTGTAATGAGTGTAATGACATTTAGTCATATATTTTATATAACTCTCGTTACACGATGGAAAAAATTAATCGTAGATTAAATTGAGGTGTCAACCTTTTTTTTAATTCATCCTCGTCTGTTTTAGAATTAAAATTTAAGTAGGTTTTGAAAAGTAGGCTAGAGAAAGAAACATAATTACTGTATACAACATTTTGTAGCAATACAGTAGTGCGCCATTCCACGAAGCTACAAGAGAATGAACACACATTGTGACTTGAAGTTTCGTGAAACAGGACACAGTTGCAGCAATGGAGTGATTTTGTTTCAAAAAAATGCTTACATCAATCTAGCCTAAAATGGGCACGGAAAAATCCTTTGATGTGCCTTAGGATGTCCATTTGTGTATTTAAATCCTGCGTTAACAGTATAATAGTGAGAACAGAAATATTTTCAACCATAGTTATACTCTATCCGAAGCTGTGAGAGTAAATTCTGTGAAACCAACGCAAGCGAAAAAACGTCTTTGTTCTCTGACTATTACTTTATAGTCAGAGAACAAAGTAGTTTTTTGGACAGGATTAACTCTTACCGCTGTGGACGTAGTTTACCATGCATTTGAATACGACAAGTCCACTAGTCAACGGACAAACAAATACTAATCTAACGTACGATACAACATTTAAATTCTTTTCTATTCTAAACATGGCCTTAAAAGAGCGTACAAATCACATTGCTTTATGTAATAGTGGGTTATTAAACGAATGAACAAAACGCATTATGTCGGACAAACAGCATTCGTCCCTTACTAGCAAGTATGTAAGTGCGAGAGAGGCGAATGCTTTAAGGCCGACATAGACGCGATCATGCTAGCTAGTCAGGTTTATTTGTCTAGTCTTTTGAGATGACATCATAATCTCACGTAATGGTTCATTGCGAATTTTAAAACTTAAATCTCATTTAAGTATAAAAAGGTGAGACTGTTGACTACAAAAGAGATTTTGTAAAAAAAATTACTTTTTTTGATTTTGTCTGTGACCTTCAACTGATCTAGCGCTAGGTAACGATAAAGACACATTTCAAATCCATCTGATGTAATAAATAAAAGAAAATGCCAAACATATCAAAAACAGAAATATATTCTGCCAATAGGCCACATGAGTACTTTTAACTTTTTACGAGTCAAAGAGTAATGTACAATAAAATAAATCTCAAAGTGATTTGGCTGCCCTTCCCTAGCCGCAACAGACACAAATGGTATGGGAACGTGACACAGCGTTTAGAGCAGAGGACTCACTATCAGCGATTCCGGGTCGTGGTTCGGCTGGTGTGTTTCTAGCCTTTTGGTGCCTCGCCTTAACTCCTCCGCGCACGCTTCTAGGACGTAACACACCTGGACAAGAGAAAAATAAAAAAAATAAAGAAATAATGCCTGCTAATCATTTTTAAAATTTATTACATTAAGGTGGTTCGCTTACCATACAAAACGTTATTTGACATTCGCAGGCTAACAGCGTGATTTTTTAAGAAACTTATGTCACTAACTTTTAAAAATTGGCTTTCCATTTGCGCGAAATTGCCCCTTTCCTTGAATAAACTTGTATAAACTAGAATGATTTGCGAAAAATGGTTTTCCCAAAGTATGACATCACAAACTAATATCTCAAATTATTCTAGTTTATACTCAGACCAAGAAAAAAATACAGACGGAGCGTTACGAACAGTCAAGTGAAGCCAAATCACAGCCAAACAAAACCAAGCTACACCAAGTTAAGCACGCGCTCACGCACACATATACAAACAAAATGACACACAACTCTTCAGCACGTGTCGCAATGCTGTCAAGATCATCTATTTCGAGTTTTGTGCGATTTAATTTGTTTAGCGTGTGCTAAACTTGTGGGGCCTGGTTGAAAACCGGTTGGCTTCACTAGACTGTTCGTAACGCTCCGTCTGTATTTTTTCTTGGCCTGAGAGTTTATACAAGTTTATTCAAGGAAAGAGGGGGAATTTCGCGCAAATAGAAAGCCAATTTATGACAGCTAGTGACATAAGTTTCTTTAAAACTCACGCCGTTAGCCTGCGAATGTCAAAAAACGTTTTGTATAAGCGAACCACTTTAATTATTTATTTATAATGTGTATACGTTTGTATCTATAGTATGTTAGTGTTGCGTTCCGTGGGTCACGTGCGGTGCTGTCTGAAAATCAGCGCTGTAGGTGTCTGCCTGACACCTCGGCATAATGCTGAGACAGCGACCGATTCACTGCCGCGAAGACACGCACAATATGTGTCAACTAGCTGTTGCCCGCGACTTCGTCCGCGTAGAACTTGTTACCGTCTTGGAAAAACGATTGCTATTAAATGATTGTAGGCGGAACCTTAATTATCGCTGCCCTTAACAAAGTTCTACCATCTTAAGGGATGATTTCCGAGATAAAAACTATCCTATATCCGCAAATTAGGGTCTCAAATAATCTGTACGGAAAATTTCATCTAAATCCGTTCAGGGATTAAGCGTAAAAGGTAACAGTGCGATGAGTTCATTAGTTTAAATTGAAAACTCTGTTTTTACACATATAAATATCTTAAAAATCATCAACAGACGTTTCAGCTTAAATTGTATATTTTTCTTAATGTATTAAAGAAAGCTACTTACATTACTGAAAATAGTTTTGAAAGCAAACGTAATGTAATGCTAAAAGACGTAGAACTTTCCATCTCCATCCGCCGTCCCCATTTAACGATGTTAGAGAATAATACTATTCCCATTAACCAAAACAACATTTAAAATTAACAAAATAATCCGCACCTACTTAATACTACTACTACTTACCTACCTTTCGGTTCTGGGAGCATCCCAGTTCTAACCTAACCTAACCTACATTTCTAGTAGCTGTTCGGTTCTGTAAAGGTCGTGGTTCTAACTTAACCTAACCTACTTTTCTGCTAGCAGTCGGATTATGTATGACCTATACATACTTCCAACCCTTTTTAACCTCCGTAGAGGATGAATTTTAAGAAATGCTGTAATTAGTTTCCTAGTTTTTAACCGAAGTTACAGATCCCTTACTTCAAAATTGTCTTGTTACCCGTACATACATCCAACTCCTTTTTGCCCATTTAGGGGATGAATGTGTCCGCCTTATGGAACCAATTTAAAACAGTCTAAAACAGAAGTTACAAATCCCTTACTTTAAAAATGTTTTGCTCTCCATACAAACTTTGAACCCCCTTTATCCCCTATAGTGAATAAATTTCAAAAAACTCTGAAATCAGTTTTGTAGTCTTTTCACATACAGGCTAAGACCGAAGTTAAAAATCTCTTACTATAACATTTTCTTGGTTTCCATATAATAGACCGTGAATCCCGTTTTAACCCCTTAGGGGTGGAATTTTTCCAAAACGCTGCAAGAACTTTTATTTATCCTTATAAGAAATCTTTATACAACGCTTTAAGTCACCAGCTCAGAAATGAGTGTTTCTCATCCAAAGCTTACACCCCTTTTTAACCCTCTTAGGGGTGGAATTTTCTGAAACGCTGAAAGTACTTTTCGTGTTTTTTAATAAGTCATCTCTCTACAAAGTTTCAAGTATCTAGCTAAAAAAAAAGTTTCCCCCATACAAACTTTGCACCCTTATTTAACCCCGTTAGGGGTGGAATTTTCTAAAAGGCTGAAAGTTCTTTTCGTCCTTTTTAATAAGTAATCTTTCTACAGTTTCAAGTCTCTAGCTCAAAAAATAAAGTTCCCTCCATACAAACCTTGCACCCCTATTTAACCCCTTTAGGGGTGGAATTTTCTAAAACGCTGAAAGTACTTTTTATGTATCTTAATAAGTAATCTTTCTACAAAGTTTCAAGTCTCTAGTTCAAAAAAATTATGTTTCCCCCATACAAACTTTGCACCCCTATTTAACCCCCTTAGGGATGGAATTTCCAAAAATCCCGTCATCCCTTGCCTACGTCATAAAAGTAAGCTCTGGACCAAATTTGAAGTCTCTAGTTCCAGTAGTTTCGGCTGTGCGTTGATGGTAGATCAGGACTTCTTCTTTTATATATTTAGATGTTATTGTAATTCTCCCCTATATGTGCGTCTTTTGTGTAGTGAATAAATATCCTCTTTCTTTCTTTCTTTTAATAATAAACTTGAGGACCGGTTCAGCCGACACTCCAGGAAAGAATACGGTTTTAAAAACATTAAAATATACGAGTAATAGCGTTTTTTTTGTTGATTTCATTTTAAAATATTATTCTAAGATGCTTTATTCAAGAATCCGACACTTTCCACTCTGAAATAATTATGTAGATTTAAATAAAGCATTCATTATCTTTTTTTTATGATTTATCTTGAATATTATAGAGCAAATGTGACAGAACCAAAATAAAGAAAAAAATATTTATTGATATTTTTTCTGACTTCTCAGAAGCTCGCTGGGTAACTATTTAATTGATAATATGTATATTCGTTGAGTACACGTAAAAAATAAGCTATTATAAATTATTTCCAAAATTGTTTTTTTTTTTCATACAAGTTGTCAGTTCATTGACTGGACTATTCTATTAGGTACGGCAAGTTTTCTGAGAAATATCCGCCCTCGAACGCTCCGGTTGTGGAATGAGCTCAGAGGCTCTAGTATAAGTTTTACCGAAACAAAACTTTACGATCGCGCTTGCGTTTTACACTCAATTTGTATGGGATTTGACAGCTAAACGCAAACGCGGTCGTAACGTTTTGTTTCGTTAAAACTTATACTAGAGCCTCTGAGGTGCCGAGTTTTTCCCGATGGACTACAAGTATGGGGTTTTTAAAGATTCGAGAGAAGAGAATTCTTAAAGGGTCGGCAACGCGCATGTAACAACCTTGAACGCTAGGCTACGTTGACCGCTTACCATCAATTGGGCCGTAGGTTTGCCGACGACATAGTATAAAAAACAGTGCCCTGCTTACGAAGGTAAGGACAAATATTTGTGTGATAGCGTGAATATTTGTTTCAGTGTTGGATGTTCTCTATGTATCTAAGTTTTATATCACGAGTCACATTAAGCTTACTATGGGGCTAGTTCGGTTTTGTGTAAGATCGTCCCCCAATATATATTTATATAAAGGGTCAAAAGCATTTTTGTTCGATTTAGTGTTCAGGTTTTCCGTGGACACTTCCAAGGTTTTAAGGCCTTTGAGAGGGTAGAATAGGTTTGCAGCAGCTACCAGCTCGCGACTGACATTAGGTACTTTTCTGATGAAATTTTCATTTCGGGAGAAAACGGTTTCCAAATCGTAACAAATCACTGATTTTCATGTTGATCGCTTCAGCCGGTTTAAAGGTTTGGTTTTTTTTAAATATATTTTGGAGGTTATTATTATTGCAAAATTTGAAGAAAAGAAAACCTATAAACCTAGGCTTTCATTGTGTCAATGACGTACTAAAAAGTCATTGAGATTGGAAAATATTTTGAAGTGGAAAAATGTTCTCTTTTTTTATAGACGAGTATGTAGTATTCCAGAGGTATTCTTCCCTCTGAAGGCCCAATTTTGGCGTTGGACCCCCAGGCCGCGCTCTGATCGCTAGCTCCCACGAATGGAAAGTTATCGAAGGTAATTGTACCTTACACCTATAAGTAAAATTGTTATACAGTTTCACTCACCTTATCCAACGGCAGTTCAATTCCAATGTGTATCATCTGCGAGAACACCTGAGCAAATCTGAGCAAGTCCTTTACCACTGACACCTGAAACAAGACGATTTCGTCAATTTTCCTTCGGGACGCGCCGGCGTTCATGCGTACAGAGTGGAGGAATCCCCAAAAGAGTATGAGAGACAAAAAAAAACATTAACCAGTAATCTAACCTTAACCTAATCTGTAACATAATCGAACGAGCGAGCGAAGCGAACGAAGTTCTATGGGTTAGCTTGGGCCAAAATTCATTTGTCAGGGACCGGACAAATGAATTTTGGCTACAGGTTGCATTTCTCAACCTGAAATTTCGTGAGAAGGTTCGTTAATTATATACAATTTTTATGTCGTTACTTTTTAAAATTAAAAAATTAAATTAAAAAATAAAGGCTTTCTTGTGATTTCTACAGCTCACAGAGTCACTAGTATTTAAGTATGACATGTATTTAACAGAGTATTAACGCATGGGATGATGTATTCCTGAAATAAAAATATTTAATTCATGCTGAATTCTGAAGTCAAATAAGTATTTCTTCGAAGTCGAATAAAGTGTAATTATATAGCACTAGCTTCTGCCCGCAACTGCGTCACCGAGAAACATTTTCACACCCCATTTCACCTCCTTAGGGGATGATTTCCGGGATAAATACTATCCTATGTCCTTCCCAGGGATTCAAACTATCTCCATACCAAATCTCAATTGGTTCAGCGGTTTAAGCGTGAAGAGGTAACAGACAGACAGACAGACACACACACTTTCGCATTTATAATATTAGAATGGATTATCACACTTTAAAAGATGTAAAGTGGGTTAAATTCGGATACGTCCGGATTTACAGAGAAGTAACCACGCACGTAGCCACAGCGTCAAGCAGCGGTCTAAACGCACCTGATTTTCAAACACTGCTAACACTAAGGGGCAAGTCCGAACATCTCTACAACACTTACCGAATTGTGCTGCCTCAGCAGCAGCGCGTGTCGCCACAACGCCAGGCAGCGGTCGAAGCGCGCCTCGTCCGCAAAAACTGCGCCTCTGAATACTATAGGATGGGGTAAGTCCGGAGAACGTCGACCGAGCACTCGTTCGCGCACCGCTAGTCCTTCCATGTGTAAACCGTGAGCGTTGCCGTGCAAACGCTCTACTTCCTGTAGAAAAGAAACAACATTATGATTGAGTGTCTCAGAAAATTCTTAGTTAGACGGGGCCGACCTACACTAAGATGGCGGGACGAACTGAATGCATTCTTCATCAATCGGGCGGAGGAAGCACTTAGACTTGTTTAAATATATTGGTTTCGCGTTCTGCTCAGTTGTTTCAGACTAAACTCAGCCTGGCAGAAGCCTGCTATGTCATAACTTTTCGACTTTGACGTATTTGTTTTCATATGAATTTCACCCCGAAAGCAATGAGTCACTATTTCCCTAAGTAGTTGGCTACCTTATTGTATTAAAACAAACAGCTCACGGTGTTCTCACCTGTAATGTTGTGCTCTCTTTCCAATTATCGTACGCTGGTATCGGATCCGCGGGCTTCTTGAGCAGCAGTCCGTATCGTGTGTCGTATCGCATCGCCATCGCTCTGCGGAGGTACTGGTACGCCATCTGCGATAGGAGGATAGTTGATTATTTGAATAAAACTGGCATCTCCTTATAGAAATGATAACTGCGCCATCTGTGGCTAACACCCTGAGATAGCAGTCTTTCTCGTTGGCGAAAGAGCCCAGCATCTTGGATCCCACAGTCAAACTGTGCAAACAGTTTTGTGGGACGTTGTATTTAGTTTTAAGTCATTGTACAGTGCTTTACTGAAATAATAAATAATAATCTTATATTCGTATCGTAGGCCTCTTTGGCCTGTTGCGTTACCGGCCTCCCAAGCCAACAATATACATACCCAGATATGATGGAACTCCTTTTCCCTAGCGAAGTATGCTCCCAACAACTCGCAGGCCTCTGTGGTCAGTGTGCGTGTCACTTGTGGCCTCCCAGCTTGTAGCTAATTAAACCAGCGAGCGAAGCGAACGAAGTGATCCGTTTCAGTTTGGGCAAAAAATATTTCGTGTGACCGGATGTTCGGCTTACTGGCTGTCCGGCTGTTCTCCTCTACAGCAGGTCGCATTTGTCAACCGATTCTCATGAAATGTTGTGAGCAGGTTCGACAATTGAATAGATATTTTTTTCATGTGTTTAGAAAAAAAACTTTTTTTAAAAACGGACGCGAGTTTTGCACGTCCCGGAGGCACTAGTGTACTCAGCTGATGACTGAAGGGAACTCCTTTGCGAACTGCACTTACCCTAAGACAGTAATACTCCTTGTCGTTAGCGAAGGACGCCCCAAGTAGCTCATAGGCCTCGATAGCCTGTGCGCGCGTCACTTCTGGCCTCCCTGCTAGTAACTCCACTACGGAGGCCCGTGCACGCTCCGCTGCGCATTGTAGAGGTGTCATGACTGAAACAGACCGATACCTATAGGACATATGGCGAGGAAGAGAGAGAGAAATAGAAAGAGAGAGGGAGAGAGAGTAAATATGTTCCCTCGTCTTCTAAGCTTATAGGATCTAAGCTATCTAAGCTTATTAGGAGTCCATGTTGTAAAGCCCAACATTCACACTGCGGATTTATCCACGGACTTGTCGCTGGCGGCACATCGGTGGACAAAACCGCGTGTCTACGCGTTACTCAACCGGCTCGCGGACTAATCGGTGAATTTGTATGGGTGCGAGAGATCGCTCGTGTGAATGTGAGTCTATGGGTGACAGATTTTTCCAGCGATTTGTCAATAGGTAGGTGCGACCTGCGGCTCGTGAAGAGAATCCCGGGCTTAACACTTTTTGTAAGTAATACTGACATGTTTATTTTCTAGCTAGCAGGGCAGAATAACAAGGATTTACTCGATTGAACCAATTACCATTCTCATTTGTGAGTATTTTGGCATTGTGTTCGATGAGCGAGCACACTACGGCCGCGTGTCCGCACTCGGCCGCGAAGTGAAGCGCCGTGGCGCCACAGAGCGCCCGCTCGTCCACTCTAGCGCCACTGTCTAATAGGAATTGTACCTGGAATCATACATACCTGGTTATACAACCACTCCGTGACACGGTTCAAAGCTCGTAACATATCAGGGAGTGTTATCGCCTAAACATTTTTGTGTGAAAAGGAGATAAAATACAAAGCATATTTTGGAAAACAAAACAGTGTCTAGTTTTATAAATAATGGAGTTAAAGGTGAAATTGCAAGATTTTTCGAAAATCCCAACTGCGAAAATTGTTGTTGAGTCAACTTTCAATCGTTATAAATCTAAACTATATTATTATTTTAACTAAAAACATTTAAAAAACACCTAATGATTTTAAAATGCCTATTCAACGACACAACACATGACATTTATTTTACACAATGTGCCTAATTTTTGATTACTGTCTAGTCTTCAGTGACACTCGCAAGATTAAAACGAATTGTTTGACGAATTCATTAAAATCGATCCACACGTTAAATCTCTAGAGTGCGTCAAAGGAAAAACCTGGTAAACAAATCGCCCTCATTTGCGTCGCACAGTCGGGTAAAAAGAAATGCTACGGTTCATGACCACAAAATCGACTCACCACATCCAAATGGCCCTTATACGCTGCGATCATCAAACACGTGTTATTGTATTTATTAGCCTTATGTATGTCCGCCCCATGCCTCACGAGGTACTTCACTATGTCCAGTCTTCCGTCGAAGCAGGCCGCCCTGAGGGGGGTGCTCAGCGTCTTTGTCGCGTGGTTCACGTTCGCGCCTGCGCGGACGAGGCGCTTCACTATGCCGAGGTGGCCGGCGCCCGCGGCGCACCAGAGGGCTGTGGCACCTGAAACAATAATCATGATCTGCTATATCTATACTCAATAATCCACAGAAACAACTCACTGGGTCCACAGAAAACCAGCGCCGTTGGCACTGCTGTGTCAACTGCATTGCTGAGTGGAGACCTTTTCGGTAGCACATCGCTATTTGTTAGTTCTTAAGGTGCATTATGTGAATGTATGTGTAATGATGTGTTATCCGAATAACATTTCGATTATATTCTATTCTATTCTAATATACAGGGAGGATGTGTTCCATGAACCTTAAATCGTTCGCATCGTTTTGACACCCCGCCCCTGCCCCCATTCTGTGGGGCCATCTTGCGGCGCTACTTAGACTTCTATGGTCTTTTCGTTCACTGTAATAAATAGTATTGGGGGACACCCTAATATCACGGGACGATGCGAGAAAACTTGACACGATAGGCTTAACTAAATAGGTAGAAGTAATTTCCGCTTGCATCGAGTCTGGAAAATGATGGCATTCTTGGCCTAAATCTTGGCCGAGGGACTAGTATGGGGTTCTTCAAAAAAGGAGTGTATAAATTCTTAAAGGGTCGGCAACGCGCATGTAACACCCCTGGCGTTGCAAGCGTCCATAGGCTAAGGTAACCAATTACCATCAGGTGGGCTGTAAGCTTGCTTGCCACCGAAGTGGTATTTAAAAAAAAAGAGAAACGAGAATGCCAGTAATGTGAAAGAATGTCGACACAAAACTCAAAACTTCCGTATAACGTCATCTTTTTTAAATAGGCCTGCTACACAAGTATTCCGGAACCTGTGACATTACCGTAAAGGCGTACTGCATCAAACTGTCCAATCCATAATCCTGAGGCCCTACCGCGAAACGAAAACGAATTTCGTTCGTGTATCTCCCTCTCTGCCGCACTTGCTAGTTCGGGCGACAGAGAGGGAGATACCGGAACGAAGTTCGTTTTCACTTCGCGGTAGCCCCTTTGTACTTTATCAACCCACTTCGATTTTCGCAAACATAGGCAACGCGTGTGTGCCACTGCTGGAGATGTACCTACGGTGAACCCTTACCATCAGACGGATCGCACGCTTATTTCCCACCGAAGTGGTATATAAAAAAAATGGGATACTAGCTTCTGCCCGCGACGCCGTCCGCGTGGAACTCATTTATATCGTAGCTCCATACAACCTTTCACCTCCCATTTTATGCCCTTAGGGTGTCATTTCCGGGTAGGCTTTGTGTCGGACAGGAACTAGGAACTATTAGGAATGAATTCCCATCTCAGAACGAAAAGAAAGAAGAAAAAAGAAAGAAAGAAAGAAGAAAGTTAGTTCAGCAGCAGAGCAAGAGTGGAACAGAACGAGATGCGGGTGACGTGACCGGGTAACATCGCGCGGGCGCGCATTGTCTGAATCAAACAGTGCTTAACTAACGGCCACTCCCACACTGACCTAAAAGAGCGAAGGACCTAAAAGACCGAACTAGTTCCTCAAACTGATTGAACGAGATCGGAGCGCTCCCGTAAAAGACCGAGCAATCACAAGCCTATTTCCGGGACAATAACTATCATTTATTCTTCCTCGGGACTCGAACTATCTCTATACCTAGCGGATGTCCATATATTACGTACTAGGCCGGGAGAGTCCATTCAAGGAATTAATAGTATGATGATACGGACTGGGGGGAGTCAAAATCGACGGAAAAACGATGACGTAATATACGGACAAGCCCCTACCAAATTTGATCTAAATCTGTTAAAAGCGTGAAGAGGTAACAGACAGACACACTTTAGCATTTATTATATTAGTATGGATCTCGTAAGATCATTACAATGTCTAGAATCGTCTACAATAGCAATAAATCACATGGCCCATTCAATTAATTGCTACATGCACAGCTGACGCAAAACAGCTGAATTCGATTCGCATCCAAAACATTAGCCGAATAAGTCATCGTACAAGGGAACAAAGAACTTTCTGGAATCCAGCCAAGACCTCTTTGGAAATCTTAAAATACAACTTTCGTTTTAGGTATAAATGGCGCTTAAATAAAGCAATCAAGGTGTACGAGGGAAGAGCGGATGGGATAGTTGAAAGACCTCAAACGTATCCACATTATAAAGGGTCTAGTCAACATCGTAAGCCGACGTAGAATAGGGGTGTTGACTCATATTAAAATTGATAACGTAGTGTTGTTAAATGGAGTAAACCAGGGATGTTGCAGACATTCGTATCCGCAACCGCGGAAGCTCCGCACAAATTTCACCATCAGCATCCGCATCCGCAAAAAACGACGCGGAGTTTTTGCGGATGCGGATGTAGTGCAATTTACGAGCGAGCAATGGCGGTATAACCATACACACCCGGGGCAACCTGTACGGAAGAGGCGTCAGAAACCTTGGGGACCATATACACCCTAAAAGTGCTGGTGCAGAAGGCAACGGGAAACCAGCACTGCACTATTATCCTCTTTCTTTCTTTTCGTCTTTTGCAAAAATCGACCGTGACATGACCACGACCACTCCGTCAAGAGTGCACGACTAAGAAGAGAAGACTGTAGGGAGATGGGATTGTCAGGAATTAGAGAATTTGTTTTTTTTTTCAGAATAGATGTTTTTTTCAAGACCGGCCAAGTGCGAGTCGGACTCGCGCACGAAGGGTTCCGTACCATCCATCCATACTAATATTATAAATGCGAAAGTGTGTCTGTATGTCTGTCTGTCTGTCTGTTACCTCTTCACGCTTAAACCGCTGAACCGATTGAGATGAAATTTGGTATGGAGACAATTTGAATCCCGGGGAAGGACATAGGATAGTTTTTATCCCGGAAATCATCCTCTGAGGGGTGAAATGGGGGATGAAAGTTTGTATCAAGCTACGATATAAACGAGTTCCACGCGGACGGTGTCGCGGGCAGAAGCTAGTTATCTATAAAAAGGCAAAAAATCACGTTCGTTGTATTTCAACTGTCTAACTATCACGGTTCATGAGACAGCATGGTGACAGACAGACAGACGGACGGGACAGCGGAGTCTTACTAATAGTCTTAATAATTTTACCCTTTGGGTGCGAAAACCTAAAATACAGACTCGCGAGGTCTACAGTTCACAGAGCCATGAGTCATGTCTGTGAGTTTGTACATTTGTATGTAAGGAGTGATCTCCGGAATACCGCGGCTTCGCTTGTATTCTTTGTATAACGCGGGCGGAGTCGGGTAACGTAAATAATGAAATCGTAATAAAAAGGTCATGGTCATGTCTGTGACGTTGTACATTTGTATGTAAAGGGTGATCTCCGGAACCACTCCTTCGATTTCAAAAATACTTTCACCTGTATATATAATGGACTTTCAGAATGGACTTAGGCTACATATTATCAAGATGCTTTGCTCGTGCAGCAGAGAAATCACAATGAGGTCAGCCGATGAACTAAATGCCAATGGAGCAGAAAGGTGGTAAAATTATTAAAGACGTTTCCCTAAATGTATCCTTTGCCAAAATTTTCATTTCTTGAATGTTTTTATTTTAAAACGTTGACACATCTTTCCAATGTTTCATTTCGAATTTAAGGCCAATTGTAACTAACAAAGAGAAAATTTAACACGATCATTCTCAAATGTATCTTTGTCTTACGTAGTCTTAGCGATCCATCATCTTACTAGGTGTTCCAGGATAGGATAGCAGACGGCTACTGCGTTATATTTTATTATTCGAATTTTACAGTTCGCATTTGTCTCTAACTGGCAACTATCGTAGTATTAAAATAACAGTTGACTACAAAAATCGGGTGACATTTGGAAAATTATCCAACTAAGACAAAGACGTTGTTCGGAGCATTTTTGTTGTAAACAAAACTGTTGACCTGTCGCAACACGTTGACAACATATTTGTGTGATGAGTATGAAATATTTGCTTCTGTGTCTTGGATGTTTTCTATTTTTTTAAGTATTTTTATATGAAATATATCGTCGTCTAGTACCCTTAACACGAGGCTTATTGAGCTTACTATGGGGCTAGTTCGATTTGTGTAAGATTTTCCCCTAATATTTATTTATTTATTGACCTTGAATTGGTAATGAACACCGGGAAAGCAACAAAGAAGAAGTCAAAGTCTTCTTAAGATGACTCCAGACAGAAACGGAGGTGAAACAAAGAAAATCTTGTAAATGAAACATTATGTCCCTTTCTTGTTTTAATTATTAGAGAAAAGAGAGCATAACATGACGACGCATCGACCCAAACAAAGACGCTATTCGCGGCATTTTTGTTATAGCATGACTCTGTCGCACGTGGCGGGTTAAATTTAGACCTGATTTCCAGAAGCGAGTCCAATTGAAAGCTTCCTCGCATTCATAAACTTGCGTGATTTTTAACGGCATAAGACCATACAGACTCTCCCACGCAGGCACGCGCTGACATACACGTAAATATACCTAAAGAATTTATTTTGTGACAATTCTTATGCCGAATGTTCACTAGTGAGTATATGCTCATAAAAGAAGGCATTTAACAACAGTAAATAGTTGTTTGTGTTTTTGATTACCGACCTAACGAAAGATTGTAAAATTAAAAAAAAAAGTTAGAATCTTCTAAGGAAATATAAGCAAATAAATTATGTTGTTTTTGCAATTTTTAAGATTTTAAAATGCATAAACACCTAAATAATGGCCTCTGTCTGACCACAGAAAACTGTGATGTCTGTATTTCCCTCCAAACTCCATCCTAAAAGATCGTCTTTTTATAAAAACAAAGTTGCAGATGTGACTACGAGTCAAATGCCGTATTTACTTATAATACAGATTAAAAAAAAGTACAAAAAATCCGATTTCCTATAAATCGGAGCAACACGGAGTCGTTGACGCCAACACAATTCGTAACTGTTTACAAAACGAAATCTTTAGAACAAGCGTAACACATACATTCCCACTGTGCCGAAACGAGAGAGTACTTTACGCGAAACTGCTTGAACGAGGAATTATTTCGATGATCCATGACGAATAAATGAATTGATTTGGCCTAGTAGCATGATACATTTTATCGATATGTTTCACGTGACGTTTCAATACATTTTGGCCGTAAAATAAAACCTATCGCGCTAGCAGGGCTGGTTGAATACGCCCACGATCGACGATTTTTTCTAGACCGAATTCACTTATCTTTGTGCCTGGTAAACAATGCGATTGTCTTTCATTGTCAAGTGGTAAACACAGCGATTGTCTTTTATTGTTAAGTGTAACCGCTTATTGATACTACAAAATAAACTTAGTAAACATAAACACTTTTCAACCAAAAATTGGCTTGACAGTGCCCCCCGTTTCCAGCCAACTGGCATCCGGGGGATGTCCCTTAGAATCCTGACTCCTTAACATCCATTCTAGGAGCAACATACCTTCAATGACATATTCGTCGAACTGGACAGTGCCTTCCGTGTCAAGCCGAAACGGCAGCCGGAACTTGCCCCTCAGGGTCTTGATTCCGTAACATGCATCCTAGGAGCTACGTAATTACAATGACATATTTTTCTAGGAGCAACATACCTTCAATGACATATACGTCGAACTTGACAGTGCCGTCCGTCACCAGGCGGACCGGCGGCGGAACTCGTCTCTCAGGACCCTTACTCTCTAACATCCATCCTAACAGTGTTGCATGTACCTTCAATGACATGTTCGTCAAACTTGACAGTGCCCTCCGTCTTCAGGCGGACCGGCGGCGGAACTTGTCTCTCAGGGCCCTTACTCTCTAACATCCATCCTAACAGTGTTACATGTACCTTCAATGACATATTCGTCGAACTTGACAGTGCCTTCCGTTTCGAGCCGGACCGGCGGCCGGAATTTATCCAAAAGGATTCTGACGGCGCCCTCGCGCCCGTGCCGCGCCGACGCGATTAGGGGTGTGCATTTGACTCCATCGCAGCAGACATCCTGGAAACAAACGTCGTTCTGTTATTCCATATGAACTTACTAGCTTCCGCCGGCGACTTCAGCTTGAAACAAATTATCGGACGCGGCTGGTGGACGCGGCTGACGCGACTGATAAATGTGCACAGTCGAACGGGATCCAGCGCGCCAGATTTCAGTCGGACGTCCGACCGCTCAAGGTTACGTCCACGGCTTACGTCCGATAGTTTGCACAATTCAGTGTATATTCATTATCTAGATACCGGCTGTGAGCCGCGTCCGTCGGCCGCGTCCGATAATTTGTTTCAAGCTAGGCACTGGTCTCACCGCCGGCTAGTAAGCTAGAAAAGTTGGGCGAGTAACGGTTCATTGCGTGCTGACCAGGCACAGTGTGATCAATCGACCTTTACAGATCCGCAATGTAATGCTACTCGCCCAACTTTTCTAGCTTACTAGCCGGCGGTGGGACCAGTGCCATGGTCTGCGTGAATCCGGGATAAAAACTATCCTACATTTTAACCCAGGCTACAAACTATCTTCGTGCAAAATGTCATCCAAATCGATTGGGCTGTTCAAGCGTGATTGAGTAACAAACATCTAAGCATACAAACTTTCGCATTTATAATTATTAGTAGGATGTATTCGAAGCCGTATTATAAACGTTCATCAAACCTCTTTTAGCTAAAGTTCCGTTAAAATGCGTTTGTCTTTGTCTGTGGTTTGTGTCGTTTTATGAAGGGGGGTTGAACTTTATTGTAATTTGATGGTTTACTATCTATGTAGCAATACTATGATATAAATTTTAACTCTTGAGACCACTACCACAGTAAATATATCAGCTGAAGGAGTATCTCAACTAGTCTCTTAAAACCTTTTTACACCTACCCTCCATTGAAAACCAGTTCTGCGCGGCGAATGCGTAGCACGCGCTGTGCCGCCGACTACCCCGACTTGCGCTTAAGTTTATTGTAGCGACAGACACGCGTGTCTGTGACGGATGTTGTATGATTTGTTTTACTACTCTAAGCTATATATCTACTGTGATACTTTCCAATTATTACCTATGGTTATGATTGAGATTATTTGATGTGGCCGACCCTTTATAAAACTGACATTGTAATTGGAACCTTCACCTTGAACGGTAGAGTTGCTTTTTGAATGGACTTCTGTGATGCGATTCGGCCAAGTCAAATAATCTAAAGGATAGGCAGAGTACACAATGGCACCATCATATAAAGACTGTTAACACACCTGTACGGAATCCTGCCAAGCTACAAGCAATCTAAATAATTGAGTTCATTAATAAAAGCGTGATATCAACTTGCCAAATAGCATTACACTTGTTTAGATAAATCTCAGTGTTGCTAAACTTTCACTTTCAAAATGTTCTGGGAACTTGTGTGTTTTAACACATTCAGCGCATCATGGTGTATTTCAATTAATTCTCATTTAAAAATATACATTTATTATTTCAGAAAGAATATATAAATACGTGCTTATGCTAGCTAGAGATGCGCCGAATCATGAATTAAGAATGGGTGGGGTAAAATGGCAGATAATTATTTATTTGCCACAAAAAAAAAGGGAATTAGTTATGACACGGGCAATGATATATCCCTTTCTGTCACACTTATTAAGATTTGTATAATACAATCTCCCTTGGTCATATTATTACCATAGCTTGTTCTGAGTTATTGTTGTGTCCATGCGCCGAATATTTAGTTATTTGGTTCTTGCCAGTTTTTGAGACTACAAACATATACAATTAGAATACAATACCTTTATTTCAGATCATATACCAATAGGGGTGTAGACACAAAATGTATTAATACTTCAAAAGAAAAAAGCCAAAAAAATATGCCTGATGGGATGAAGAAAATCCCATTCCAGAGATTATTGAATCTCAAAAAATTACGAAGCTACATCTGTTTTAATGTTGCTTGTTAGAGAGAGAAAACGCTAGGGGATCGTGAAGTCACGATCCTCGAGCAACATAGTAAATGACAATTGTTTCATATTGTTTCATATGAAGGTGGGTTTTGCGGAAAAGGGACAGAACATACCCCCTCTTAAAACTTTAGACACATATTATACATACATTCACGCCTTTATTCCCAAAAGGGGTAGGCAGAGCACATGAAACGTATGTTCCAGCGCCACTTTTAGCATACATGTGGGTATTAAAGATCGACAAAATGTGATATTGCAGTGATAGGTTGCTAGCCCATCACCCACAACACACTTCAACCCTGGTCCCTTAGTCGACTTTTACGACACCCACGGGAAGAAAGGGGGTAGTGAAATTCTAACCCGACACCACACGGGAAACACATAGACACATAACTTTGTCATTATTTAACCACATTGTTTTTTCTGCATTTGACTACATTTTAAATCTTAATTCGAGAAAATACCCCTATTAGAAGTAATTGATTATTTATAACAGCCTGACTCACAAGCACTTTAAGATGTGTAATGCTTGCAGCCTTGCACATGCCAAATAATTGGGTCCCAAAAATGCTGATTTGCTGAGTAATGTTATTGATGTGACTAAGTCACAACATTCTGATTTGTTATGTTTAAATTAAATATCATGATTCATGGCATATTTTTGAGAATTTGGTATCCGCACAATTTAAGGAAAGCATGCCAAAGTTAACTGATCTTATTTATTTACAAACTTAATGATGCAATGATGTTATGTCAAAAAAATAATTGCAAATCATTCATAATACCTACATAAAAATAGGTGTCAAAACCAGCCTTGCGCTCCTTTAAATTCAAAAATTCAAATTCAAAATCATTTATTTCATGTAACAAAGACACATATTTAGATTATTTACGTACATAGAATAGAAATAAAAAATAAAAATTATTAGTCCACCATCGTATAACACTGGTGGGAGAGTGCAGCTAAGAAAGAAAGAAGAAAGAAAGAAAAACATTTATTCATAACGAGTATCGTGTCACGAAAAGGTCCCGCCTCAGCATAATGCCGACTCAAGAGCCGGCGCTGATCTTCCGGCGGGACCTGAAATGTGTCACGGTGTCTCCGCAAAGTGTACCAGGATAGCACAGTCAGGCTTATCCCCTATCATTTTAAGAATGCTATTGGGACTGTCCCGCACCCGGCGCACCAGGAATGCCGCGCGCCCGCGCATGGTCGCATAGAAACAGCTGACGCGCGCCTCTGCAAACATCCCTGATGCGCTACAGAAGCGAGGCTGTCCCATTAGCACCCAGAACGCGTTATTATACTGGATCCGGAGGTCCCTATAGGCCCGTTGCGAATACTGCACCTACAGGCTGCCAGTATAGAGGGAAGTGCAGAAAGCCCTGAACAGAGTGACTTTCACCTCTTTGGAGAACTTAGTGAACCTGCGAGCTATCATATTCGCTCGCACCGATAAGGCCCTCCTCTCCCTATCACTATCCAAGTTGTCCTTGAGATCAGCCGTAACGACATGGCCTAGATACTTAAAGTAAACTTTAGGGGCACAACCGGGAATAACGCTCAGAGGATGATGATATTAGTTATTGTGATATTATAAGGCCAATGGGTAGACCAAACAAAATGGAGTATAGAATGTGTGCAGGAAGACCTGCGAAGAGGAAAGTACAGTAGAATAGTTCAAAATAGACACAGTGTTGTGGTGCTGTAAGTAATAAGTAACTAAGTAACTGATTTAAAAAAATAAGGAGTCCAAGTGGCGCTGGGCAGGCGAAATTATAAGAGGGAAAGAAAAGAGGTGCAAGATTATCACATAAGGAGAGGCAGACCGCAGAAGATATGGGCCGATGATATATGCCAGGTGGCAGGAAAGACATGGTACAGGGTTGCAGGTGACAAATATGAGTGGAGGAAGAGCAAGAAACAAATAGTAGAATTCATCTGAAACGAAGTCTGAACATAAGGCTAATAATATCATCCTTGTAAAAGCGCCTGCTCCAAACGAGGCCAGGGCCTGCTTTGGCTTTTACTAGGTAATCTCCGTGCAAGATAAATTAAAATATAGTCAGTGAGTACTTCAAACAGTTCAGGACCGTAAATTTTTCTCACTTTATATTTGTTTTGGAAGATTCATTCACTACTACTAAGTACTATAAGACAAGACAGAACTCAATAGAAGATGTCGGAGGAGGTCTGTGCCAAGAGGCACACTGAACTACGGGACATTATATAACTCTACAAAATCGAATGTCCACACATACCATAGTAATTGAGGATAAAAAGGCTTACTATTATTATAACTACTATAACTACTGAACTAACAGCACGTCTATCATGCAACGGCCGCGACATACTCTCGATTTTTCTCGCATTATATATTTATATCATTATATCCAAGAGGAACTAAAAGGAAAAGAGGAAGACCAATTCTAAGATGGTCAGATGACCTTAAAAGAAATGGTGGAGGAGTGTGGATGCGGGACGCGAGGGATCGCAAGGTGTGGAAAGCTTTGGAAGAGGCCTTTGTCGGAGGACAAGTTGAGGTTGTCGATGGAAAGAAGTAATGGAATCGCAGTAAATAATAAGTTATATTTATAAGTAGTATAAGTTTTTGCAAATTGTATCTAAACCTCAGCAATAAAGGCTATTTTATTTTTAATATTTTATTTTATATCTCTTGTTCTAGGTGAAGGTAAGAAAGAGACGGATAGTGCGAGAAAAATCGAGAGAACTCGCGCGCCATCGCATGATAGCCGTGCAGGGCAGGGCACCAAAATCACATATGACTGAAGAATTCTATATGACCATCAGCAGTTCCTCACACCTTGTCAATGTCAATGATTGATAAGTTGGGTCTTGTCTCTATTGTAGTTGTAAAGCCAGATTTGTAAGTCATTTATGTATAAATTCCAGTTTCGGTTAAATAACAATTTGTGTGTGTGCACACTACTACATAACATTGAATAGTTTATTTGGTTTGATCTTGTAAAATAACTGGCATTGAAATATATCCAGGAAATGAGAGAACTGAGGAAGCATGTTTTTGTGTCACCAAAACAAATATAAATCTCCAAGTGTGGCCAAGTTCAATGACATGTCATTTACCTGTAAATGCACCAAAATATCACAAAGGAAGACACAATTTGGAGCCAAACCAATCCACAAGTAGTCTATCTCTATAAGTACACCAAGGTTGCTGAACACTAACAAATAACGACGTGAATATCGCGATAAAGACGCGTAAAATAATTAAACAACGCACAGATAACTACATAATGCGCAGAAGGTACATGATATAAATAGAATGAATGTAACGTGACTTCTACATCGCTAGATGACAAAACCGAAAACACTTCGCAATCTTGTAAGTTTTTTGAAAGGAAGGCTATAGTTTACTTACGCTGTTCAATAAATCGTCTATTTCGTCTGTGCTCTTTTCGTACAATAACGCGTAAAGAGTTAAGGACATCCCGTCCCTGGCTGCAAAAAACACCCTTTCTCTCAAGGTGCTATTTACATCGCCTAGCATCAACTTGTCCTCCATATCTGAACACTGTTAACACACGGTGAACAGTCTAAAATAAATCACAGCACGAACACGATAGTCTCTTTATTTGTTTATAAATTGTAATTTTCACTCTGACGGCTCACGAAAACGACAACAATAAAAATCGTCCACTCCGTCCATCACTCACTAAAATCGGAAAACGACTAGAGATGTGTCAACTCGGTTTGCCAACCCGGTCCAAACCGAGTCAAGCTAAAGTCGAACCGACCCGGTTTGTTAGTCCACTAACTCGATTCTATAACGAGCAGCGAACCGCAACATTCGAGCCCGCTCGCCGACAGCGGCCCGAGCCAACGAAACCGACCCGACGCGCGCGACTCGCGCGAGCGGGCTGGGCCGGAGCGGGCAAACCGAATGAGTAGCCGAATAAACCCGATTTCTCCCGAACAGGTGGGCGGGTGACGACGACGACCATTAGTAGACCTTATCTCGTTGCAACTACAAACCTTGGTAGTTTTGTTTTGCAATTTAATTTTGAATGAAATATAGTGAGCAATTTATAATTACTTATTACTCTATGGCGCTACCGAGGTAACGCTCACAAATGTAACAATAACCTATAAACAGTTTAGTTTAGGTTTAAAACCCGAACAAGTAGGTGTTTAAATTCACGGATCGACTCGGACAGGTCAAACCGAATACCACATTAATATTAATACGTTTAGGACCGTCATAGCAACTCGGTTTGATCAACCCGGGTTGAAACCGGTTTACATAGAAAGTCGAACCGTTCAATTCGGTTTGAGATATTTTCGGGTTGGCACATCTCTAAAAACGACTGATTAAAGTAGTGTTGTACCTTTTCTAATTCTCAAATCCCGAATCATTCTAAGTGATGTACAAAAACCGTCAATAAAATTGTACTAAAGAGATTTATGCTCAAAAAATGACTCAATCAAGCATGCTTATGAAAAGACGCTTTGTATATGGTAGGATATTAATTAATAAAAATCGAATAGACTACTTTTAAAAGAGAAAGTATGTCATATTTAAATTGAATTTTCAGCACTGTAAATCTTGCAACGGAATGCATTGCCACGTTTTGTCATGTGGAATTGCATGGACCAATGGCAGAGGAGCTTTCATATTTGACGACTGACGTTTTTGGCTATTTTGATTTTGACGTGTATATTGTCGCGTTTGCCTTATTTACAAAAATTGTAATTTACATAAATAAAATAATTCCTTTATCAACATGTCCAGCGGTCAATGGGAAGTTGTCGGCAAGAATAAGAAATCTCAGAATGGAAAAGTAAAAACAATTAAGGAAGACGAAAAGAAGCCAACTCGGAATGGGCCGAAGACTGAAGATGTTTGTAAGTTGATTTCCTGGGTAATTTGAATCGTTTAGGCTTAGAAACTAGGATTTAAGCTATAGATTGTTTTGCAGTGCCGCAATCGCAGACGAAATCTTACTACGCCGGCATGGAAATCGATGACCCTTCGGCAAACGGAAAGAAGGCGGGCAAAAACAAGAAACCGAAAGCTGAGCCTTCAAAGCCGAAACCTCCGAAAACGATAGAGGGGGCATTTGAAGCCGTACGTATTTCACTTTTTTTTTTGCGTGATATTTTAACTCATTAGTGATGGAACAATAATTATCAATTGTATCATTAAAATAAGTCAAGTAAATTTGTCATGCAATACATCAACCCCATAGCTGCAGACCACATTTTAAGAACATGAAACTTTTAACCCTCCCTTCCCTATATATATTAAAACTGCTACTTTTGTTTGTAAAAACCTACACCTGTTTAAATTTAACCAAAACACTCGCAGATGGTACAACCTAGAACTTCCTGAACCTAAACTAGTAATATATAAAAATGGACCATATTACCGAGCAATAAAAGTTTATAATAAAAATCCCAACCAGATAAAAGATGTACCTACAGACATTTCCTTCGTACACAGTCTAAAATCTAAACTAATAGATAAATGTTATTATTCCATAGCTGAATTTATAGAACATACATGTTTATAAGGTACCTACCTATCTATATTAGTTAAAAATTAACTACATATATGTATATAGTATAAGTTACCTGATTGTTGCTACAACCTTCCAGGGTCCATGTATCTTAGTTTTAAGTACTTGGTTTCAAATAAATCTTATCTTATCTTATAAGTACATAATCCATTATTCAGAGAGTAGGTTTCGTCAGACCGTAGATTAGACAGTTAAACAACTGTTTATGTTATCTTATTTGGCAAATTCAGTGTTCCGGATATTGCTGTTAAATAATAAAACATCTACTGGCACGAAAAAGTATTGAAATTGTCTTTTTTGCTCAACACACTTAAATTGAATTGAACTGGGAGATCCTTTCACTTTTGAAAATGACTGTATTGTACTTGTTACTCAAGTTGCAGTTAGGTAAGAGTTTAAGTAACTGAAGTTACAGAATGCCCCCATTTATGTTTTAATTATAGAACATTTATATTTTGAGAGGAATTGAATCTTAACCACTAATATAGGTAATTAACACTTTTGATACTTAGAACCTGAACCCTTCAACTGATAAAATCATTCTGCAATTATTTTCTCACTAGCTTCCGCCCGCGACTTCGTCCGCGTGGACCTGGGATAAAACTATCCTATATTTTAATCCAGGCTATAAACTATCTTCGTGCAAAATTTCATTCAAATCGGTTCAGCCGTTGAAGCGTGATTGAGTAACAAACATCCAAACATCTAAACTTTCGCATTTATAATATTAGTAGGATGCATCAATCACCAAAAAAATCTTATAAGAAATTATTTGATGATGAGTCATGAATTTTCGGTACTAGATAACTGCCTATGGAAACACAAAGTCAAATAGCAACCCACTTGGTTGGAATTCCATCACACATAAAATTACGTCACACCACATAACCACAAGAAAAATGTGGGTGTTTGACATATTATTCATATACACAATGTTTTACTGGTAGAGAATGCCATATGGCATTTTTTATTATAGCCTTTGTTTGTGACATCCAAATGTTGTGTTATTTATTTATTTTGGGTGTTCGCTTGCCAGTCGGCTAAGGCCTCCTACAGGCTTCTCCATTTGTATATATCTCTGGCAACCCTGCCAAGTGGCACCAGCAACAGGCCAAATGTTGTTGTCCCATCTTTAGAATTGCCTGCCTCTTTTTCTTTTGCACCGTCATGGGTACCACTGTTTTACTACACTAGTCCATGTCTCTAATTGCCCGGCTACAACATTGCGCGAATTGCGGCGCGGCAAGCGTTTTATCTGTTCATTGCGCGGTCGAGACGCACAGCGCACTGTGGTTAGTTCGGAACACACGCAATGAATTAGAAATACCGATGCCGCCGCCGCGCAATGTCGTGGCCGGGCTGTAATAGTGTGGCTTGACCACTTCTATACATATAAGCCTACAAATTTTTGTGACAATGTCATGCACCTTGGTTTTACTTTTTATGACTTGGTTCCTTATCCGGTCAGCTTAACATACTTTGTTCCATGGAAATTTGGCAGATAGTTTGTTCAATTGCATTATGACAATGAGGCCTTTTATATTGTGCAATATTAATATTTAAATGAATAAATTCAATTTATATTTTTAACCCACACAAGGTGACCGATGATCTGGTAAAGGTCGCGGGAGTCCGCTGGATGCGGGTGCCGCAGGACTGGTCATTGTGGCACTTTTTGGGGAGGCCTATGTCCAGCAATGGACGTCTTTCGGCTGATACGATGATGATATTTTTAAGAGCCTGTAAGAAGGATAGAGGTGGTATTGCAATGTGAACGAAAAAAATATGTATATAGTCATTTGGTCCCTACACTAAAGATAAAGAGTATGCCGTACTTTGCATTGTATCTGACATCTATCTGGTCCCTTCCAGATTGATGTTGCTGAGCTGGCAAACATCATCGCAACAAACAAAATCCGCTTCAGCAACGCACCCCTAGTTTGGTTGAAAGAAGTCGCAAACTTCCTCAACTCCAAGACTCAGATTGAAGTGGAGGACCCTACATTCTCTGCTCAAGACTCTTTGTATCCGCTGTCGGTGGTGCCTTCGGAAATAAAGAGTTTGCTGGAGGCAGTGCTAGCTGACGCTGGAAAAGCCAATGCTCAGTTATTCTTTGATGTTACTCTCACTGCTTTGGCTAATGATATGAGCAGAGGTAAGTTCTTTTTATCTTTAACTATGTTCTGCCTGCGACTCCGACCATGTGGAACTCGTTTATATCGTAAGTTCATCCCTTACGGGCTGATATCCGGGATAAAAACTATCCTATGTCCTTTCCCGGGATTAAAACTATCTCCATACCATAGACAGACACACTTTCGCATTTATAATATTACTGTGGATATTATCAATTATCATATCATACAACTTTTGAGAATTGGGGAAACCCTAATTAAACTTTAATTTGACGACTTTTTTGAGCATGCATCAAAAAGGTTATTTTATTATAAGTAAATGAAGCCATATCTATTCTTCTATACTAATATTATGAAGAAGTTAATTTTGTGAGTGTGCGGCTATGTAAGTTTTTTATATGGAGGTAGTCTCCGGAACTACTCATTCAATTAAAAAATATATTTCATCAGTATTTAGAATGCACCTCCAGGATATAGACTATATTTTATCCTGCAGCTTCGCATGCTTTCTGTGTAATCCCTGAGTGGAGACCGCGTGGATGGCTAGTATATAACATACTGTCTTTCTATCTGTCTATGTCCGTTTATAAGGTGTTAACTTAAGAATTACTAGCTGATACCCGCGGCTTGGTGGTTATAGGAAAATGTAACATATTGAATTTTCCCGTGTGAATTAGATGTTTTCCCGCTGGAAAAAGTAGCCTATGTCACTCTCCAGCCTCTAAACTATCTCCATACAAAAAATCACATTAATACGACGCTCCGTTACGACGTGAAAGAAGGACAAACAAACACACACACTTTCGCATTTATAATATTAGTAAGGATTCTGACGTGATAATAATTATTATAATTTTTATTAACCGACGAAAAAAACGGAGGAGGTTCTCAAGTGAACGCGTATTTTTTTTATGTATTTCTGATATGCTTGGGATGTGGGATTAATCGTCATCCTCCTAGCATTCCCGGTTGTGCCCTAAAGGAGCCCGGGTCCCGCTTTGGCACCTAATCGTAAGATTTGGCATAGGCACTGTTTTTTACGAAAGCAACAGCCATCTGACCGTCCAACTCACAGGGAAAGGTTGGGATTAATATAAGAAAAAAAAAACATGCAAACAAATTGTCACACCCAAAGGATAGACATATGTTTGCGCATGAAATTGTGACACTCAAAACACCTGTATCAATGAGCAGACTTCATGTGCAAATGTGAAAATACGTATGCAACGGAACTCGCCTTGCTAGAGAATGTTTAACATCTTTAAACTCTTAAATAAAAATAAAAAATGCTCTCATTTGTAGATTCATTTGTAAACCAAACCACAAGAAATTGATTGCCTCGCTTGCGTGCGCTAGATGTTGCGTGTTCGTTACGCTTCCGCGTCACACAAATATTGTATGAAGCAAATTGCATCGTTTGTAGTGACAAACGATGCAATTTGTCACAACATCTGATAGAGATGCTGCTATATATAGTTAGAATGTAAGGTATGTATTGCTGTCTCATTTCAACCAGGGCTGGCTTTAGGGTGGGGCAACCGAGGTCGGAAGCCCGGGCCGCGGAATTTTACAGGGCACGGTTTACGCTACTATTGTAGGTGTGTAGGGCACCGTAAAATATAAAAGGGTGCCAAAGGTATGACTCGCCTGCAGGGCCATCACAAGACGTACCTCGAGCTATGTCGCGGCGACATAGACTGTTTCTTTCTAAGCGTTCTAATTAGAAAGAGACGCATAGTCTATCTCACCACGACACAGCTCACTAGCCGCCCTGTGATAGCCGTGCTGGGGCGCCTATAAGGTTAAGGTCGGCCCTGATTCCAACTATAGTTGCGTCTCTGTCGGTTGGTGCGACAAATTGTATCGTTTTCACTAGCTTTAGTGAATTATCAGATTATCACACTAGTTTATTGATACGCTTACGCTACATCGAACATACTAGATTAATCGATCGACTATTAATCGGCGCACGCATATAGACGAATGATCTATTGGTGGGGTAACACCCCCTCGAGGTATTCTTAACGAGTGCCCCAGCCTAACTAGCATGATCGCGTTTGTGTCAGACATAGAACATTCGTCCCTCTCGCACTTTACTTGTTAATACGGGACGAATGCAGGACGAATGCTAGCTATACGAACTTAAATTAGATAGTACAGCCGTCATCAGATATATCGGAGCGGCCAAACTGCTCACAAATATCTGAACACGTCTCTATTGTCAGGGTATTAGAGACGTGTTCAGATATTTGTGAGCAGTTTGGCCGCTCCGATATATCTGATGGCGGCTGTACCCCTTCTGGCGCTTCGCGAGGCCTTTGCACATAGTCTATCGTAAAATTAATTTGACCGCAAACGCAGCTAGTATTGGCACGCTTAAATGAGACGACGTGAGGGTGATGTGATTGTCTTGTATGTGTTTTAATGTAAAAAACCGGAGTTGCATCTTAATGTGGTTCGAGTGGGGTAGCTGGGTCTAAACAGTGATATTGCGAAAGCGCTATTATAATGTGACTGGCTGGAGGTGACAGTGTGGTGGAGGCGTCAAAGTCTATATGACCTGAAACTGGCAGTATACCAATCCAAACCTCATCGCGTTTAAATGATATCATTAGCTTGAGTCATAGACAAGCCTTTGTAATCAACCTGCTTTCCCCCAGGTCAGCTGGTCAACGGGCACCGCCTGCTCCTCCAAATGCTGGCGTTAGAGTACCCTGAGTTCTGCGTAGCGTCCCTCCCTAAGAGTGCCAGCCTGAGGAACTCCTACCAGAACCGGCCGCCGATCGGACTGTCGCTGCTCTGGGCGTTCGGGCAGGGCGGGCTTAGTGACTTCTCAGTGGGACTGAAAGGTGAGAATATAGTGTCTAGTGATAGGTGAAACAGACCTTGGTTGGGTCGAGAAGTGAAAATTTGAAAGCTGCGAATTTAACGAATCCACGGTGAAAGGTAAGAATTCAATGATTTTTCAGGGGTAGCACTGGGGATTCGAGTATTCAGAAGCGCTGTAAAGTGAGAGATATCGGTGTATTTTTAGCGAATTAGAACAGTGAGAACTAAGTGTGAGGCTCGTGACTTCTCAGTGGACTTGAAAGGTGAGAATATAGTGAATTTGCTGTTATAATTGAGACTGTTTGATTTGACCAAATTGCATCAAAGTAGGTAATTCAAAAAGCAACTCTACCGGGGTAGTATTCCAATGATAGTTTTATAAAAAGGTGGCCCCTTACATCCTATAATCTTAACTATACGTAGCTGGGTTGAAAAGTGAGAATTTAGTCACTTTTCTGTTACGGTGAAAGGAAACAATTTGGTCACTTCTAGGTAGGCCTAAAAGGTCAAAATTCGATAACTTCTTAGCAAGGCTGAAATGTGAAACTTGATTGACTCCTCAGTTGGCCTGAAGAGTAAGAACTTAATGATAAAATCTCCTAATAAATGGCGCCATTGTGCTAAACAGAAAACTAAGTGTTACAAATCAATAGAACAGGGGCCTCTCTATAATAAAACTAGTTACATCAGGCTCATTATAAAAGAACCCGACATTGTATAGACATTGGCGGTCTACAATTTACTAGTCTTTTCACGGTTATCTTTAGGCTATATTCTAAGTATTCTAATTAGAAAGAGTCGGATAGTCTATCTCGCCGCGACGCAGCTCGCGCGCCGTCTCGTAATAGCCGTGCTGCCTCGCTATTCTGTATCTTGGTTTAAGCTCACCTCAACGTTCAGCCACAAATATATCTTGACGCCGCGATTCGTAGTAACTAAGCGTAGGTAGAGGTCTGCTTTCGATAGGCGTGACGGTAGGCGAACCACATGAGCGTAGAAATTAAATTAAATTAAATTAAATATATTTTTATTTCGGATTATTGCAATATCCATATAATGTTAGTAAGTCTTAATCTAAGTTAGTTAGTATGTACATAGACTAGTGCTTATATCTACTTAACTCTAAATTGAGCAACCGCTTTTATTTGGCTGACCCAGTATTGTAAAATAGGGCAGTCGTACTTGCCAGCAGTGACACCCAGGATGCCGTTGGAGCTTCCTCTGAGCCTGTTCAGCAGCGAGGCGATCTTCTTCCGCATAAGTGCCTGAAAACTGTCCGTGCGGGCCTCCGCAAACATGAGCGAGGCACCACACCACCTTGGCAGTCCCAACAGCATCCTGAACGCATTATTGTACTGTACACGCAGGGCGTTATAGGCTTGTTTGGTGTACCTTACCCACAGGCTGCTCGAGTAAAAAGATTGGCAGTACGCCTTAAACAGTGTGATTTTAACATCCGTGGAACATCGAGCAAACCTGCGGGCAATCATATTAGCCCTGACAGCCAACGCCCTGCGCTCCTGTTCTATATCCAGGTCATCAGTCAAATCAGGTGTTATTATATGCCCTAGATATTTAAAACCTTAGACCACCATGCAGTACAACGGGAGCCACAAAAGTAGGCTGCTTATCTTTCTCCGCCTTGAAAACCATGACAACACTTTTCTTCGGGTTGTACTGCAGTCCGTGCGTCACAGTAGAATTGCAGCCCTGGTTGTAAGAGTACCTCTTCCAGTATCTAGTTACACTAATCTTCTTATCAATTTGACACCTCTCAAGGTGCTCAGTTGATAACGCGTTACGCCGAAATTTATCTTAACACTCCTCTTAATAGCTTCAGTGAAACGGTTCATAACCCATCTTAGATACTTAATTATAGATCGTGTGTCACGCATAACTCCGGGACCAAAAAGTCGAGGTAAATAAAACATAAGCTAACGGCCACGACATTCCGCGATCTGATTGATGGATCTTATGAGATAGATCGGAATTGCGGCGCGGCAAGTGTGTGTTCCTAGGGTAAGGGTTCAACGTAAGGTGCTAGATGCATGAATTTCGCGGCGGAGTTTATCCGCCTGTCTTTGGTGGCCATACATAGACGTGGACATAATTTATTGGTAATAAGATAGGTCATTGTTTACAATTGTACATTTATTTGTAGATAACATTAACAAGACTGACATTCCATTACAGTTGGTATATATTATAATTACATTTTTTATATTCTAAAAAATCCTTAATACTATAAAAACATTGGTCAATAAGCCATTTACTCAATAAGACTGTTTGCTTCCGTGATGCTGTCTGGTAAGTTATTGTAAAAGATAGGACCCGCGACATGGATTGTCGTTGCTGTCTTACTGAGCTTAAGGGGGAATCGTTATTAATTTGTGTGCGTTTCGAGTGACCATGCCGATCTTTCGCCTCGCCTTTCATAGAAATAGTGCCATATTCTCCCTTGTATATACGGTAATTTTAGTAGAGACGATAGTGGCGGGATACCGAGTGCGAGTGCGTGCTAGGGCATCGTAGCTCCCATCGATTTGATGCGATTTTATTAAGTCCGCAGTAAGCTCGGCCGAACTTTACAACACAACACAATACAAATACTCTTTATTGCACACCTCACACAAACAAAGCAGTTAAAAACAAATTAAAAAAAAAATATTTTACCTTCCCTTACAAACGTAGTTACGCTCTCATTTTAAAACTACCTATTGGATTGTGACGAAACTTTGCATATACATTGACAAGAGTTTTGGACATGTCATTTTTTGAATGGTTCCAGTTTATTAAACAAACGAAATACAGCAAAAACAAGTTTCGTATGAAAAACTTAAATTCGCTGTATTTTTTTTACTATGGTATCTGAAGCGACATAAACGAATTACAGACATAGATATACTTCATGGCATTGTACATGCAACGTTTCGTTACAATTGAACACGTAGTTTTAAATTGAGAGCGTAACTACGATTGTATGGAGGATCGAGCTTACTGACGACTCTTAATCGAAAGATTTATCTGTTATGGTCTTTAGATATGTTTGTTGTGTTGGGGGCTTTTTTTATATATTTTTTATTTGTTTACAAACTTACAGATAAAGTGAGATAGATTTTCCGAGTTAAAGTGTTTATTACAGATGGTATAACATTGAATTTCACCTGGTCTCTAGATAACGTTTTTCACTATAACTTCACTGTGTTTTTCTATTCAATTCAGTGCTTAGAAACTCCTCCCTACACAGCAAACATAGCTGAGAAACATCTTTACAGACAAGACTTTCCACACTCAAATCGGACCATCTGTTTTGGAGACAGACAGGTCATCATCATCATCATCATCATCATCATCATCATATCAGCCGAAAGACGTCCACTGCTGGATATAGGCCTCCCCCAAAGAGTGCCAAAGTGACCGGTCCTGCGCCGCCCGCATCCAGCGGACTCCAGCAACCTTTACCAGGTCATCAGTCCACCTTGCGGGGGGCCTACCCACGCCGCGCCTTCCGGTTCGTGGACAGACAGATACACATTTTAAACTGTTATTAAATTGAATGCACTAACATTATTCTTCTTTTTTTGTCCGCAGCGTGGCAAGAGCTATTCCTTCCAATAATAGAGTTAAAGAGTTATTCTAAGTACGCGGTAGGGTATTTGTGCCAGTTGTTGGACAGGCACGGCAAAATGGCCGCCACGCGGGTAACCCAGGAGCAGATGTTCGCCATGTTGGATATGGTGAACAGCAAGAAAGGACTGTCCAAGGAGTTGTCAAGTGACCTTATGAAGCAATTAAGTAAATATAAGGTATAGTTAATACAATTATTATATTATATATGGGGAGGAGAGGGGTTTTTCTTTACAAAATTAAAGTTATTCAAGTTTTCACTTGTGCCGGCCGGGAGTGCCGTGCAGCCCGGTCTTTTTTTTTAAAGGAGTGCAAGTTATCCCGCAATACCATGTTTATAATAGATAATAGCATGTAATACATTTTGATAATAGCATGTAGTAAATTTCAATGCTTCTTTAAGTAAAATATACGCACATATGGGTGAGGACCAAATTATTGGCCAGTAGTTAACCTGGTTAATCGGTAGTAGTTAAAAAGTTCCGTTGTGACACGAAACTTAGCCATACAATTCTATGGTTAATTTATACTCTAACCGCCTTATTCATAAAACTTAAAATGCCTCTGCTAAATAAAATGTGCTATGTCCCTTTCTTACGAACACAAATGTCAAAGTGACAGATAAGGACAAACGAATTTTAACGCCATTTTAGTTAAAACAGGCTTGTAGGACGTTTATGAATACGGCCGTAACAAATTACTGCACTATTATTTTTCAAAAAAATATTCTTATTCTTAACAACCGCGACTCCGTCCGCGTGTGGAACTCGTTTATGTCGTAGCTCCATACAAATGTTTGACATTTGTGATCGTTTAAAAGGGACAAAGTACATTTTATTTAGCGGAAGCATTTTAACTTTAATGAACAAGGGGGTAAGTCATTTATCCGAACTTTCATGTCTCAATCAATTCACGCAATCCTATTCAATATTAGCCCAAAGACCTCTAATAAAATTACAAAACTTGTTCCAGGATATATACTTTAATAACAGCGGCGCTAAACTGCAAGTGACCTTCAACCAGATAATAAAAAAGCTGCCCAACCAGTATCTAAGCGGAACAAATCTGGACGCGTACAACCGGGTGCTGGTTGAATGTCTGGTGGACTGTTTGCAACGCGACGATTCTTGCAATGCTACTTGGCGTCAGCTGTTCCATCGATGCCCGAAGCAGTCGGCTACGTTGCTCGACTACATAGGTCAGTCTAGAGCCCTTTATACACGTAGCAATTTGTCACAACTTGCTATAGTCTGAATTAACAATACTTTAATACTTATACATACCTTCCTTTCTAACTTTCGCAAGTTGATGCGACAAATTGCATCGTTTGTACCGTAATTAACACTTTCATTGCCAGGAAACCCGCCTAGCGGGCGCTCATCTCTACTCAGCGGGGAAACCACGACATCGGCTACGAGCGATGTTAAGGCCGGGCCGCACGCACTGGTGGGACGATTTCAGTACAACTTGGGTGACATGATGCCGTCGCGTCGCTAAGCGCCCCACCAGTGCGTTTGCAGCCTAAGGGCGAGTTGCACCAACTTACGATTGCAGAGCGATCCGCCGGCAGCTGTCACTCAATAGGAACATGTCAAACTTTCCATACATTCAGATTTTAACGAACACCGCTTACGATTACAGACAGTTTGGTGCAACCCACCCTAGGTGTAACAAACTACAGTACTGGTGGATCTAGGGTTTTATTTGGGCGGGGCTTGGGCGGAGTTTAGTTTTTAGTTAGGACTCGAATGCTTTTGGCTTGAGCTCCGTAGCTCCGTGGATCTAATAGTGGTACTGGTTGGTATTCATGCAATGCTACATAGCGACAGCTCTTCCGCCGCTGCCCAAAGCAATCATCCATGCCACTAGACCATACATACAAGCAGCTCTTCTGCTGTGGCACACTGTGTCTAAAACGTTCTACAGACTTAGCAATGTGGAGACTGCTGTTTTCTTGCGTTGAGTGTCTTGCAAGTGTATAAGGCAAATGTATAAAAAAATCCTTTACACTAAACTTATTAAAACTTTTTTTTTTCAGATTCAAATTGGGCAGATGTCAGTCCAAAACTAAAGCAAAAATCGTTGAGATTGTCAGTAACACAATATAAAGAAATTAGTGTCGAAACTCTGAAAGGAAAAAAGAAGGATGAAACAGTGGTAAAGACCAACAAGATATGCCAGGTAAGATTTTAAATCGTCTTGCAACAGAAACAGACTATCGTTAATATATTTTATCGTAGGTTAGCATTTTCATTAAAGTTCATCAAAACCGGTATTTTATCGAAAAACTTTTGGCAGTACAGCACTAACGCCCTTTGTTCTCAGTGTTGCTACATCAAAAATCTATTTCGCTTAATTTATTCTGGTCACATAAGTAGTACCTGTCATCAGCTCTGACGGTGACGACATTTTTTCTGTTATAAAAAATTAATGAATTTGTGAGAAGCCGTGATTTTTGTGGTGTAATAAGACATCATTGTGAATAGGTAACTGATAATATTTCATCTTTAAAGTGAGTTTTCATTATTGTCAGGCTTATTTGTGCGTTTAAAAAGGGCAAACTCAATTTCGGGTGATTAGAAAACGCAATATTCTCATATAAAGCCACTCGAAACTAGAAAAACCACTTGAGTAGTTAACACCCAACATGAATAACTGTAAAAGCGTCGATTTTGGGCTGCTGATGTGGTATATTATCCGCGCTTCGCGGGAGTCCACGTTTCATTAAATCTATTTCATACGGATTTCCATAAGATTTGGTACTTCGTTTAATTCTTTTTGTGTGTACTGATTTTGACGGCAGGTAATTATTTCATGAAGTAATTAATTTCTTTTAATCTAATTGGGTTGGAAAATTGTTGTATAGTTATTTGTAATTCAGATAAGTTTTTACATTGTATTCAATAACAGTTCAACAGTAGTTATCTTACATTTGTTTACTTAAATAAAGTGCAGTGGTGACCTTAGGTTAGGAAAACATCAATTAAGATAAATAACCTAAACCAAGCAATTTTTGTTTGAAATCTTCTTGGTTTTCTTCATTTGTGTTGTTGGCATTATGTTTTCTACAAAGAACCAACCAATAAGTGAAAAACACAACACAGTCTTCTCAAACAGTTTAAAACAATCTGAGAGTTCAGCCTTTCCAATTTTTGGGAGCATCTTATTAAACATATGTGATATTTTGCTAGATATTGTAAATATTGTACCATTTACTACTAGTGCTAGTGGTAGCAATGTGATCAGCATATTTTTTTAAAACCTAATGGTTAATGAGCATTAACAATGTTAACACAAACTTTTTTCGATTGTTATTCTCAATACAAATTCCATCAATTCACATTACCTGTCCCGAAAATGATACTAAAACGTATAATGTCTGCTTATTGCAAATCCATGGTGTAATCTTATCTCTCAAATTAACGGATTTCACTTCATTTCAAGGTGACATGGAATAACAATTTTTTCCAGTACTTGCAAATGCTGTTAAAAAATCACTACACCAACCATTTTCTAACCTCAATGCTAAACTATATTTTTCACACACCCTAGGAGTATTTTCTGAGTACACTTAGAAGCACAATAAACTAAATTTGGATTGAACACTTATGTGATCACTGATCACTCTGTTTTGTTCTTGTCTGTCTTTCACAGGCAGTTTTTTGCATAGCTATTTCTATTTCTGACTGTAACCAAAACTTAACTCCCACCGTCTATATCAAATAAATACACATTTATGTTATGTTATGTTATAGCCTTTGTTCGTGACATCCAAATGCTACATTTCTTCTTTGATTGGTTAATTTGGTATCTTTGTTTATTTTGGGTGTCCGCTTGCCAGTCGGCAAAGGCCTCCTCCAGCCTTGTCCACTCATGTCTGTCTCTGGCGACCCTGCTCCAGGTGACACCAGCAACAGGCCTGATGTTGTTGTCCCATCTTTTTATCTGTCTGCCTCTCTTTCTTTTGCAGCCTCTTGGGTACCACTGGGTTACCTTTTTACTCCACTTATCTATGCCTCTAATACACATTTACCTTAAACTAAATTCAAAAGTGTAAACATATCTTCAACATTATAAGTAAACTCATAACCACTAAGCTGAGATAAAGCTATTTTTAGAAGTATCTTGTAATTGCTGTTTTCCTGTATTCTCGTAAATTACAGCACAGTTAGCTTACTCAAGGTAAATTGCGGTATTTATTGTTCATTAGTGTGGAGATTCTAATTACTTCTATGTTCAGTCAGCAATGTTACAGATAGGCCTGTATCCTATTAAATGCTCGCAACCAAGAACCCGCCTGGTAGGCACTCGTAATGTTTGCTCAGATGTCGGCTCAGCCCGCTAGGTGGGCAGTAGCTATGAACCTACATGCCTAGAGATTTCTGTTGGTTTCTGGTGTATTGTTTCATTTTTAGTCCGGTTGCAAAAGTGTTAAATGCCCAAGCTGTACTTTCATACCAAAAGGAAAACGCATTTTTGTTACATGCTCTTATTTAAATATTGAAGTTGTTCTTCAAATTTGCAACCCATTTTTAGCTACTTCAGTATCCATTTGAGCTGAAATATGGCATGCTTGTGCAAGTTCGGTGACAACTCAAAATTGTCGAGCTGATCTAATTATGATGACAGAAGGTGGCAGTAGCAACTCTTAGAGCACGAAAGCCGTCGTGTTTTGGCGCAAAAAAGAACAATGCAGTAAAAGCCTGTGCTTACCAAAAAATATTTTTTTACAGACTTATTAATTAAACTTTCGACTCTTTTAACCGTTTATGAGGCAAAAATGACCACCTGTTAATGTCATCTTTTTATACTTTTTATGATGCAGAATATTTATAGGTCACATTTAGGAAACTTAAAGGGTTACAACACGTATAAAAATCCTATAAAAACATTCCTGAACTCACACTTTTATAGTAGGTAGTTATAAAACTTGTATCATATTTTTAGTTTCTGCTGCTATTTTAATAACACAAAAAGTTATGAAAATTTTCAGTACAAGTTTTTTTTATCTAGACACCAAGAGACATGATAATTACCACCCGTGTGACCGTACCTTTAGAACCAGGTGGAAAATCAAGGCAACATTTGAAAGTTCCTAGCTTTCTAACGGTTCTTGCTTAGATACTATAGCTAATTGGTTATTTACAACCAATTTGTACAGATAGAAGGTAGTGTTGAATCAGCGGAAGATAGGCGAGGCATGCCTAGGCTGCAGCGGTCTCCTTTTTAAACTACGACGGTGGCAAACAGGCACACGGACTGCTCGATACTCCAGAAGAGTCACGCGATGCCGGTCCATTATTGATTGGATCATTCTGTTGATAGCTAGAGACGAATGCTCCCTTAGGCCACGGTCTGGACGGCAGCGGGCAGCGGAGCGCCGCACTGCCGCACGTTGTCCTTCTGCCCGCTGGCGTGTAGACCGCAGCCTTACTCTCAACATAACGCATCCTATCGAGCCAACTTTATGTAACCGTGTTATAGCTGTGTAGTTTTCTAGTTGATGTTCAGAGCTAGCCATACCACTGAATTCTTTTCAGAAGCTCTTTCGTTATAAAATGGATTCGCAACTACCACAACGTTATTTATTGACTGAGAAAGCGAAGCGAACGAAGATTGGGTCAAAATTGTATCGTATGTCCGTTTGTTCAGCGGTTCTACAGGTCGCATTTCTCAACCGATTCTCGAGAAATTTTGTGAGTAGGTTCTATAATTAAAGCAGCGAACGAAAAAGCCATAGAAGTCTTAAGTAGCGTCGGAAAATAGCCCCACATGCGGGGATGGGGGCGGGGGGTTAAAACGATGCCAGGCAGCCGTTTAGTTCGAACATGCGCATACCGGGTTTTAAGTTCGCAATCTATGGTTTTTACGTTCGCTGAATTATAGTTTTTTTTTGTCGATTCCGATATTAGTTTTATTTTTTATAGGTCACGCTCGCTAATTTTACAGCTCACAGAGCTACCAGTTTAAACAAGCTAAAGGACTAATTTAACAAATGAAACATTGTCAACAGGATATTCTAGACAGAATGACGAGCACTAGAAGGTTCCCTTGGCTGTGGGCGAGCTTCATCCTGCTGGTGAGCATCGCTGGGCTGATTGCCTATGATGTCTCCACTGTTAACGGAAACTTCCCAAGTAAGTACAGTCCCCCTCGCCGTGTCCGGCGGCAGCGACTCGGTCAACTATTTGGATTATGGCACGCACTAATATGACTCGCGAAACCAAACTTTGTTTTAAAGATGCGGTCACAGGGTACGCAATGTCCAGCTTGGTTATAGGTATAGGGTGTAGGAGGGCTTTGATCGAATCGTCCAGGTCTTCTAGACGCCGCTGCTCATATTGGTCCACTTTTTTTGTGGTCCAATTCCGAACAACTCGCATCACATGAACAGGGTTAAGGGTACCCTAAACTGACGAGCATACATGAAGGTCATGAAAGTTAATGAAGCGAAAGGTTTGTCAAGATCGTGGCAAGTGGAAATCCGTGATCTCTGCCTACCCCTCTGGGAAATAGGCGTGGTTATATGTGTGTATGTATGTGTACCAACGTTTCCGCTCTGCACTGTTGGGCTAACAGTTTAACTCAAGAGCAGCGTTTTTCAAGCTTTATCATGATCGGATAGTGATTAATGATTTTCATCTAGGGGTGGGGGGGGGGGAAATACTGCTACCCGCCGTTGTTTATTAACGATGATTTATTTAAAAGCTATCAAATGTTTACATAGAATTTACCTTTAAAAAAATTGTAACTGCGACCCCTTAAAGAGGCTACGCGTCCCCCGGGGTCGCGACCCATAGATTGTTAAACTGCTCAAGAGCAATGAAAGGGCACCGTTTGTGTAGGCATGCAAAGTGTATCCATTCTGTTTGTTCTTGAGTTTAATAGGTTCAGATTATAACTAGAGGAATGTTTCCACAGATACAAGTAATATTAACACACACATGTTTATAATTAATCATATTTACACATATACTGTAATATTTTAAGTAAATTGTATGTAAATTACCGCATTCTGGTCTTCATCAACTCATTCACAAGAGGTTTATTTACCCACAATCCTACTTATACACGATAACAGAATAAAAATTGACACATATGTTGCTACAATGTAAAGTAAACCTCTAATGGCGGGTTATCTTACGCATGCGTGGCGGTCAAGAGGTCATTAAAATTATTTGACACTGAAAGTGCTCGCCGCGCCGCTGCCGGCCGCTGCCATTCCGGTCTGAAGCGGCCCTTAACAGGGTTTACAGACTAAATACAGTCAAGGGCACCAATATATATTCACTCAGTTTCATAAATATGTATACAACCTTATTGTTGCAGAGATAAGGTCAGCCTACATATTTTTTTGACCTTGACTGTACAAATCGCGGACAAACAAACACCTACCGCCTAGTATCTTTGTTTTTTTGTATAACGATATAAGATAACGTGACATTGATGTTGGTGGTTATACAAAAAAACAAAGATACTCAAACTCATGCTCATTTGAAGTCCGTTTTGGCCAAGTGGGTATGGTCTAATCTAAGAGCTAGCGACCAAATCGGTCATGTAGCTTCAGCTGTATTGAAACTCCGTTAGCTACTTCCCTGAACAACCTTTTCCGTAAGTCCCAAAAAATAGCCATGCAAAAATATCGGGTTTTTTTTTCGATACCTTTCCACCGATATTTTTGCATGGCCATTTTTTTGGGGCTTACATATTAATTAATCTCGAGTCAGAAAAAAAGCCAATACAGCTGAGCCCACATGAAAATGATTATTATTTTGGTATTTTTAATTAACTATGGCAACCCCTTCCCACCACCCGATCGATTTAATTTTTTTTTTGGGTGCACAGGGCTGTTTGAAAAAATTTTTAAAGTCGCTCAGCCCACTTTTTTTTTTCCCCCACCCACTACACCCGCACCCACCGCCCGCGGGCTGCCAGCGCGAAGATTATCGGAAAAGGTTGTTCAGGGAAGTAGCTAACGGAGTTTCAATACAGCTGAAGCTACATGACCGATTTGGTCGTTAGCTCTCCGTCCAGTAAGTGACCCTGCCTACGGTCCCGGGTTCGAATCCCGGTAATGGCAAGTATTTGTGTGATGAGCATGAATGAGTCTAAAATGTTTTCCTTGTATTAAAGTATTTATATCTATTGAATAGATCTCCCTCTATACCCTAAACATAAGCCTAATTGAGCTTACCACGGGGCTAGTTCAATTTGTGTAAGATTGTATTTCTATACTAAAAAAAAAAACATTATTACAGAGAGCACAACAGGCCGACTGCTCAACGACCTTGGCGTCCTCGAGCAAAGCCAACGGGCATGGCAGAAATCCCTCTCCGCCTCCGCCCGAGGGTATCTATGGCTGGAGACGAACACCCCCATCTATTTCTCTCAGGCGGTCGAGATAGCCAAACCCTACGGCCAACTCTCCAAAGACGCCTTCATAGTTGGCGTCAAAAAAGCCGGCATCCTATACGGGAATCTGAAGGGTTACGTAGTGGAAAAGACTCCTGTGGTGGTGGCCACCATTGAGCATTATGTTCCTGGACTGGTGGACAGCGTGCATGGATACGCGACCACGGGCTATGAAGTTGTTAAGAAGCATTCCGTCGATTATTACCAGTTCACTTCGGAGTATTTGAAGACCAAAGTTTTTGTGTAAGTGCTTTCTTGGTTCACTGACCTGTTTCTGTATTTTTATTGAATAGTTTTGGATGCAGTTGAGGTTTTTTCTTGTGTAAACCTGACGGCATTAGAAAAGTATATGCAATGGTACTATTTTTGCAACTTTACTACATGTTTGATGGACGGCTACGGTAGCCCAGCGGTTCAGACGTCGTGCGGCTATCAAGCGACGGTCGTGGGTTCGAATCCCGGCTCTTACCAATGCGTTTTTCGGAACTTATGTACGGAATATTTACCGTTAGCTCTTCGGTGAAGGAAAACATAGTGAGGAAACCGGTCTAATCCCAATAAGGTCTAGTTTTCCCTCTGGGTTGGAAGGTCAGATGGCAGTCGCTTTCGTAAAACTAGTGCCTATGCCAAATCTTGGGATTAGGTGTCAAAGTGGACCCCGGGCTCCTTTAGCGCACAACCGGGAATAACGGTAGTAGGATGATTACATATTTGATGTGTTTGTTTGTTTACTTCAAATCATTGCAAGCCTTTGAGTAAGTTCCTTTGAGTTTACAAGAGAGTATTGTTTGTAAGTCAGATGGCAATGCAACCTGAATTCCATAGTATTTCTGTATTTCAATAACTCTTTTTGGCCGACTACGGCGGAGCCGAAAGAAAGGTGTATGAATTTAGCAGTCTATTTGTATTAACGTGCGTTCTACCGTAGCGTTTAAGATACTGAACCGATTTTTATACATGAGGCGTCAATCAATTCGAAATTTTGTAAACTTTTGTATTTAAAAAGGGTTTTTTCTCAAACATGCAATGAAATATTGACGTTGTGTTCTTCATAATGGGTTTCGAAGTGTCACGTTTCGGGCGCAGTGAGACGAGAGATCCGTAATGGCATTTCATATAAAATTGGAGGTCTAAGCCGGCAAGATAATCTTTTTTAATTTCCATTCCACAATTTGTGGCACAGCATCACGGCGTTCAGCCATGAAAATTAAAGTTTGATTTCTTGGAGTTTTTTTAATTTATTTCATTGCAAGTTTGAGAAAAGCACTATACATACCTCGGCGTAAAAAGAGGTTGCCAGCCTCATAACTATCCGACCTCGCTACGCTCGGCCGTCTATATGTACTCGGCCGGTAACCCCTTACTTCCCGGCCTCTGTAGTAATGTACTATTACCGGTTGCTTTTCCGTAGTCATTACAGTTTGAACATTTTATGCTTGTTTCTCCATCTTTAAACATACATGAAATTTATTGTTGCCATTGCAACAATGCCCCTGAATGGGCTTTGCCTGCCCAAGAATATAGGTATGGGCTTATTTATGTATGTGTAAATATGTTAAACTAGCTTCGGCCCGCGACTCCGTCCGCGTGGAACTCATTTTTATCGTAGCTCCATACAAACTTTCACCCCCTTAGGGACTGATGTCCAGGATAAATACTATTCTATGGCCTTCCCCGGGACTCAAACTATCTCTATACCAAATTTCACCCGTACAAACTTTGCACCCCTATTTAACCCGCTTAGGGATGGGTTTTTCCAAAACACTAAAATTACTTTTCTTGTAATGTAATAAGGAGTCCATACACAAAGTTTCAAGTCTCTCACTTTAAATTGTACTCCATCCCCATACAAACTTTCAACCTCCTTTTTCCCCTTGAGGGTGGAATAATCAAAAATCCCTTCTTGGTGAAAAAATCGGCTTCTAGGTTCGACGGTTTCGCTGGACGTTGATTATAAGTCAGTCAGTCAGGACTTTAACGTTTATCTACACTATCTACACTATTTACGACCGCTTTAACCTAGTTGGTAGTGACCCTGCCTACGAAGCAAGAGGTCCCGGGTTCGAATCCCGGTAAGGGCATATATTTGTGATGAGCACGAATATTTGTTCCTGAGTCATGATGTTTTCAATCAATCAATCAATCAATCAAAACATTTATTCGTGACAAACACAACACAGATAATAATAAAAAAAGCACATTTCCTTTTTGTCACGAAATGAAATGAAAAATGAAATGAATGTTTTCTATGTATTTAAGTATTTATTTATCTATTTAAGTATGTTTCTCGTCGTCTAGTACCCATAGTACAAGCTTTGCTTAGTTGGGACTAGGTCGATTTGTGTAAGATTGTCCCGTAATATTTATTTATTTAATATTATAAAGAGGAAAGATTTGATTGTTTGTTTGTATTGAATAGGCTCCGAACCTACTGGACCGATTTGAAAAATTCTTATACCATTAGAAGCCGACATTATCCCTAATGAACATAGGCTACCGCGAGGATACCGCGGGAAAATGCTTCATTCCTACGGGAAACGGGTAATCCGTGCGAAGCCGGGCCGGGCAGCTAGTATAATACATGTAGATAACCTCAATCTATTTACAGAGGCGAATGGGCCCCGGAGGTGCTCCAGAACAAGACCGAATCCGCGCTGAACGTGACTCGCTCCCACGTGTCCTCATACTTCCTCTGGCTCCGGACGCAGGTCGACGTGTACTCCGCAATACCCTGAAGCCAGCTCAGCGCGGTATTTTAATACATTACCAACATGCGAGGGAGGGTCTCATTCGGTTATTTTAAGCTCCGTTCAATAAAATCATCAGCACATTAGATTAGCTTAAAGCAGTAAGCGACACAGTACAAACGTCGGATTTGACTCACACGCGTCGCTACAATAAGCTGAACGGGCGTTTTCACTCAAATTTGCGACCTTTTCTTTATTTCTCTGAATTTTGGTTTTTTATTTATTGGTTTTTCTGTTCAGAATTATGAGCACTCTTGATCCTGATAAAGAAAAAAACTGTCCCCAATTCTCAATTTTTTTTTTGGAATTCCACCATGTGACGGGCCATACAGAGTGTATGAAAAAAACGTCACGCTGTGAAATAAAAATTTGGGACATTTTTTTCTTTATCGGGATCAAGAGCTCATGATTCTGAACTGGAAAAACCAAAATAATCATAATTCTGAGAATAAAAGTAATATTTGAGTGAAAGCGCCCTAACACGTTCGGACACGAATGCTAGAGCAGTCGAGTAATCTATTGTTATGTATGATATACCCTTTCACTGTTTGCGAACATGTTAAGCGGACTTGGCGGTTATCACACACGTGTGCCGCGCGTTTGAAGCGCAAGTCTAAGTAAATATTACGAGAATAGTTGAGATACTGCTTTAGCTAATATTTACTGTGTCACCGGCCACATTGATGGTCACACAGCTGGCGTAGTTCTACTGTGTGTTCGTCATTAAAGCCTAGTAACAAAGGCTTAGGGGCTCGAAAAGCAGTTTGTGTTCCAAGAAAACTTGTTTATGGATTTTTTTTTTGGAAACATAATGCACTTATTTCTATATTCTTTTTTAAATTGAGACACCTGCACAAATTATTTTAAGGTTTTAACTTATTGAGCAACCCAACCCCACATGTATATTTAAACTGTTCATTTTATTTATAACACAACCCCCCCCCACACAAGTAAGACCTGGTAACATTTTAAATCGAGTACAATATATTTCAAAATAAACGTTTGCATCGAACAAAAACACCATTTCATTTAGATTTTATTATTCAAATCATATCGACCTGTTGTCCATGACACTTTAAAATTTAAATCATAGGTTTATGATGCATTTTCTAGTATTTTTGATGAAAATAAACATTCCTAATGCATTTTTTAAATTGTTTTCCAATTTTTAAAACAAGTCATTGATTTTAATGACGTGACGGAGTGAGTTTTATTTAAACAATCATCGAATTCGTATAGTTTTGCATGTTTCAAAAATCTTTCCAAATAGTTGTAGATTATTATTTATTAACCCTTTGAATGTCAGGGCTCAAAACGAGTATCCTGAAAACGTTTGAAAACTGATCTCTATGGCATTTTGATTTTACAAAGGGTTAATCATTCAAATTAAATCATATTCGTGATGTTATGCTGATTTACATAGTTCTATAATATATGTATGTATCAAATTGGCGGTCTACGCAAAATTTCTAAATTTACGACAGTTTGCTAGAGCTAAGTTTTATAGTGTCTATATTTATTTGTGTTAATCGTATGTTGAACATATACACTAAGGAATGAGCATTTCAATTAGGTCTGCGAATTCTCGAATCTGTATATGTAATGAAATGAATGTGTACACTACAATGAAATTAATTTTTTGCTGTAAATATGTTTAACCATAACTTGGCTGTAGATTACTACTAGTTATTTAGGTTGAGATGTATCAGATATGGCTACAAAGAGGTGAAGGCGGTATGGAAACGGGCTCTAGTATTCATATTTTAATTGATACATATGAATACAAGATAGGTATCGCCTCTGCCGACACGTTCGCGGTCACGGATGCTATAGCATTCGAGTCATCTGTGTTTCCTTTGGTCTATGACATGCCCTGTCACCTACTGACTGTGAGCGTGTTAACTCTATTGTGTAAGACATGCAAGAAAAGTCAAATATCTGTCTGAAACATGGTTCAAATAGTTTCTCGAAAACTGACGTAGCTGTTAAAATAAAACATGATTTTTGGAAATACAAGTTCAGCCATAGCCGCAGTTAGTATAAATGTTGTGCTGTATGAAATTACTTTAAGGAGTCACAATAAAATATTGTTAGTAATTTTTTGTGCCTGTTTTATTTATTACATTTATACTCTTTTATTTTTTAAGTTACGGTAGCTTGCGGCGGTCATGGGTTCGAATCCCGGATCGTATCAATGAGGTTTTCGGAACTTTTGTATTTTCTGTTAGCTTTTCGGTGAAGGAAAACATCGTGAGGAAACCGGTCTAATCCCAATAAGGTCTAGTTTTTCCTCTGGGTTTGAAGCAGGGATGCCGCGGATGCGACTTTTTAGACATCTGCGTATGCGGATATTTCTAGGCTCTCATCCGCGGATCTTGAGGAAAAGACTCATGATGATGGAAAAGAAACATAAATACCCAACGTATTTGGGTGGGTCACGCAGTACTCGAACACTTTGCGACTGATTTACAATGGTTGAAAACCTAACGCATCACCAATAGCGAATACGGCAAATCGTCAGATTACAGAAACGAAATGAATATTCTTATTGACTAGTCACGAAAATACTGAACACGCGCGTTGGCCCCTATCTGGTCGCGAACTGTACTACATCCGCAGAACCAAAAACTCCGCATCAATGTTTGCGGATGTTGAAAATCATGCGGAACATCCGCGGTTGCGGATGCGGATGCGAATGTCTGCAACATCCAATAGAATCCTATAGGGCGACGTGCGGTCACCACGCATATATGTTTTTGCACTGATAACCCCCCTTTCTCGCGCCATATTGTCAGTATCGACCAGGTACGCGATCTATACGTGCGTCAAACGACCAATAAATTAAACATTGACAGAACTAGTACGGTGGTTGTCATTTTTAACCGACTTTAAAAAATAAAGGAGGAGGTTCTCATGTTGGTTGTATTATTATAATTTTTAATGTGTGTTGTTACCTCGAAACTCCATCATTAATGAACCGATTCGTGAAATTCCTTTTTTTATTTGAAAGTATACAGAGTGTACCAAAAATGGGTTGTGAACCGATAAGGGCATAACAGGTATAAGAAAAAACTTAGAGAAAAATAATAATACGCGTTTTTGTGTCATATTTGTATGGAGCGTTGGCCGACTGGGGCGACCTGCTCCATACAAATGTAAAAAAATGGCGTCTAAACAAATTTTTTTTCTCAAGGATTCTTTTGCTCTCAGATTATATATAGAATAAATGGCTCTTTTTTGTAATACAAAGATTGTCTGTATGTCAGCTGCTTTACCCCAAACCAGAATACCGTACTTACGAAATAATACTATGAAAAAACCTATGATAAATGAGGCTAGCTGTTTCAACATTGGTCAGTTGCCTAATTTTTCTAATAACATATATAACGGCTGAACTTAGTTTACGCGCCAACACGGCCATATGGGCACTCCATTGTGTATTTTTGTCTAATCTCATACCCAAGAATATTGTATTTATTATGTACTATTTCTAAACACTCATAACCAAACACCGGTTTGGCGGGGGCAAATCTGTACTGACGTTTAATAGTGCGAGGACACATTAAACTAATTTTATTAGTTGATATCGATAAAAATGACGTACAACCGTTGGGTAATTTCAAGAATTTGAATGAAGAAGAAAACTACATACACAAAAATAAACTTTTTGCGTAATTAACTTTTTTAATATTTAATATAATTTTCATAATATACAATCAACGACAAAATTTAGTTCTTGCTGTGTGAAGTGATGATGGAAAAATTCCCGAACGTCTAACTACACAACCCACTAACATTTCACAGGTAAGTTACATTTATCATATAAATGTAAATTTCAGTCTGTCACGCGGAGTTCATTTTACATTGGTCCATAAGAAGTAGTGAAGTATCCATGTCCCTTTTCATCAAATCGAAATGGCAATATACTGTTCCTTTCTCACAAGAGCACGTTACACTAGTGATGGGCTAGTGATGATTTCGAATTTTACCGATTCAGATTCATTTAAGGAAACAATACGTTAACTCATCCGTGCTTTCGTGTACTATTTTAATACGAAAATTCACCAAAGAAAGATTATTAATACTTATATCCTTGTCATTGCCTTGTCACAATTATTTCGTAAGAAATCATAGATAATGTATACGGCGTACTTATAATGTTTAAACTGCACCAACCGGGCTAGCACACTAATCGGCCATATATTTATGTTCGAACGTATAACTTTACGATTGTGCTCATTTTTACGTTATTTAGCTAACATGATGATCTCGCAACATATATTTGTGCCATAGCGTAAAATATATGTAGGAAAAAGGAGTTTAGTGTACTATAGTATTGCCTATATGTATAACCGAATTTCTACCAATTATTACATTCATTTAATTCGTTCAATCGTAGTCTATAGTTAGAGACCCAATATAATACTATTTAATTAAAGATTAATGATAAGCGCTGCACTGCTACTAAATAGTTGTACTCTTGTATTAAGTTCTGTTATAATCGTATGTGTCGAAATACCGGCTCCGGCCACTCAAAAGGGTTGGAGGCATCGTGTATTTGACGCCGGTGCAACTTCCTTGCCTGAGGGGCTACCGCGAAATGAAAACGAACTTCGTTCGTGTATCTCGCTCTCTGTCGCTCGAACTTGCAAGTGCGACAGAGACAGATACACGAACGAAGTTTCTTTTCGTTTCGCGGTAGGGCCTCTGTTTGTCGGCCTGCCAAGATATTAGGTTACTGATGTAAGGTGATGCCATCCTGAAATCAATGTAGGAGTTGGTCAGGTTTCTTGAAGATGCGCATATTATATATATATATATATATATGTCGGCTGTAGCAGTATTCAAGGTTCAACTTAACGTGATGGGCATCACGTATGGGCGTGGTGCTTGACAGAATCAGATTGTCCCTGCTGAGTGAAGTTAGTTCCCGGTTGCATCGAGGCAAGGACGGACGCACATGAACAAGTGCAAGGATGCGGGTCGTACAATTTGGGACTGTCTCACGTTCGGTTATGTCCTTGTGTTAGAATATTTAAATCAAGTAATAATTGTTATGCGGACTAATTAGTGATTTAGTGACCAAGATAATCAAGACATCTAAACTAGACATTTTATCTTGAATAGTATTGATGTATTAAAATAATGTAAAGTGATTGTGTGGTTTTATTAAATAATCACAATTGTCGCGAATCATGCCTATGGTTCGCGATGACAACAATGTACATCTGGCAACCCAAGTGGAAGTAGGGGCTGTCTATGGTGAGTGAACTATAATATCTATGTTAACCACGCCCTTCTGTCAGACGACGGGCGCCGGTTTAAATTGGCGCCCTCCACGTGATATGTATATATTTGTGGTTATATTGTGGTTCGTGATGAGAACACCGACGGCCCAGCCTTAGGGATTGAGAGCTAAGTGGAACCCCTTTTCTTTCATATATTCTAATACGATGTCTATTTCCAATTATATGTTGAGGTTAGAGCTAACTACCACGTCTTATTGCCCTAGTATTGTAACTAACAGTAATAGAGTTACTTATTCTGATAGATCGTATGTCCGTCCTGATAACCCTAACTAATAGAAGAGCTTTAACACATTGTACGTGTCGAATTTGTTTCCTCTCTTTCTATACGAGCTAAAGAGCTGCCCGTCCCTGTGTCGGATGGGAGTTCAGTTTGGTGAGTGGCTGCAGAGTACTCTGAGGTAAAGCCTGGCCAGGTAGCAAGATTCGTACTATGCTTGAGCCTTAGCGGACAAGGTACCAATATGAGCAAGACAGCATACGCGTACGTGAGCTTTGTGTCCCAGACTGTTATCCCTTGCAGTAACACCAGATAGAGGTGATGCTGCAAGGACTGAAGTACCCTGTGTGGTACAAGGATTAAGACCCCCTGAGGGCAATGCGTAAAGACCCTGTGAGGTCCATCATGCTTAGGGACAGGCATGGCCGTTATCGGCATTGATTATCAGCCGCATGTTATCTACACAGACGAAATGTGTGGACAGCAATTGCACCCTTAGGATTATAAGTAGTTACTTAGTAGAAAGATAATGCTCGTTGACCAAGACAGACATACCTTAGGACTTGACCTGTAGTTAAAGCCATAACTATATATCCTCACTAAGTTACAACCAATACGACAAACCCTTGGGGTACTTGGAGACAGTAGGTGTCAAAATCTACCTTTCAAACTACAGGTGGGGCAGGCAGGTCTGGTAGATGGGACGAGACAGCAGAAAGAGAGAGAGAGGAGAGACAGGACGGGATCTAGAATTTAAGGTAAGATCCAGGCACCCTTATTGGCTAAGAACTTCACCACGCTCTGGATCCGGTGGTTATGGTGTCCATGATAGCTCGGCCTATCCGGATCTGGGGGCGTGGCGATATGGTGGAGATGCTGGGATGCTTGGATCTATACCAAGTTCATGGGCTTATAAAAGGGCTAATAGTTCATTTCTAAAATATGAAAGCAAATTTATACGAATGAGAGTTGTAAAGAGAATTCGTAAATCTTATAATTAGTACTGTATATGTTATATATAATTATATCATTGTTATAAGTAAATAGCAATGATTATGCTATTTTAATTTAGTGGGCAAATGTTAAAATATCAAACTATAGGTGGCGCTAAGGAGACAGCCGTATTACAAATCGGAGTTACCGTGAAGGTTGTCGTTATACGCCAAATACAAGATGGCGCTGTATTCAACATAGAGATCGATTAACTTTGATGTAAACCACTGGATGGCGGTCGTATGCACTTTTCACACAGAAGCGCATATATGGATTATAAGAAAATAGGCGATTAAAACTCATGTCATATCCTAATTTGAACGTGAAAATTATAAATATTAATACTTATGAATGCGATGAATAAGTTTTTACCGTCTGAGGAATATTTACATTATTGGAAAGTTATTTGATATATGGTGAGCGCGACGGCGTCAACATGGAGCTCTCTGATTGGAGGAAATGTCGAGCAAACACCCGACAGGAACTACGCGGATAATCAAATGATGTTATTTATAAGACGATGTGAAATTTTCACAAGAATTTGCGCTAAATAAATAGTACTATAATTAAATTAAGTGCGTAAAATAAGTATAAGTCGTAATTCGCGAAGTGATACGCGATTTATAATGAATATTACGGATTATATGGATAGGTCGAACTTGTGATAATGAACCATATTGTCAATGAGTTAAGGTTCGAAATCCAAAGTCTTGAAAGTTCGAGCCTGTTATTCCAGTCTCGTGTGAATAGGCGGGCGGACGCCGGTGGAACGGCCATTTTACTTTGACTTAGATTCCGTGCAACTGAACTTTCGTCTCTGCTGTTTATCGTTCTAGCTGCCAGGTGAGCACTCGGATACTTCTTTATTGTGTTTAAAGTTGATTTCCTAGCATTTAAAACATATATTTGTTAAGGAAACCGGGAGATAACTGGGTTAACAGTGGTTTTTTAATTACGTTAGATGGAGAAGCCCGGAATTCATTTAGCTTGCCTGGGTAGCCTTGATATCACCAGGAAGCAGGTTCTCGAGTGTATAGGTATCTCTTTATTGATTAGCCTTTGGGCTCAAGGAGTATGGGTCCGTGCAGGAGGAACGTAGTAGTAATTTTATTCTAATGTTATTCGTGTCGTACCTTTAGGCCTGTACCCGTGTCTCACCTTAGCCCACGGCTCTGTTGTCGGCCCGGTGGTGTCCGAAGCGAAACGCCAGCATAGTAACTGTCAATATTAGTACATGTCAAGATGGAGGATAGTATGATGAAAATTTTAGAGCTCACTACTGCTCGTATTCAGGAAGTAGTGAATAAGGTGAAGGAATTTAATGATTTAATTGGTACCTGTATCCCGGAGAATGTTATCTTAGAAGCTGAAGTGAATGCGTCAAAATTAGAGAGTGGTTTAAAGAAATTAGGAAATGATTTAAACAACTACTTTCGGTTTGTGAACGAGCCAGCCGTAGACGATATATCAAGGATTACATCTTTACAACTGGAAGCTGAAGAAACGTTATGTGAAGTCCGAGTTAAGGTCCAGCGGAACAAGCCTTCCACATCAGTTGAGAACGCGGCAACAACATCTGGGAAACTTCCTAAGCTGACTCTGCCAGAGTATCATGGTGATGTCCTTCAATGGCACCAGTTCTGGGACCAGTTTTCATCATTAGTGGACAGTCGAAGATTATGCGATGTAGACAAATTCCTGTATTTGTCTTCAGTCTTGCGCGGAGAAGCTAAGAAACTGGTCGAGGGACTGGCAGCGACTAACGAAAACTATAATATTGCTGTTGCAATATTGAAGGCAAGATACGGCAGAATAGAGCTAGTCAAAGACGCGCATTATTCCGCTTTAAATAAAATAGCACCTGCCAGTGCTACTGTAGCGGATTGTCGACAAGTACTTAACGAGTTGGAGAGACACTTTAGAGTGCTCAGCGCTTTAGGTGAGGATACAACTCACAGCTACTTTCGATTCCTGATACTGGAGAAGTTTCCTGAAGAGGTAGTGTACGAATTGAAGAAAAGGACTCAAGGGGATTCAGTGGCAGAAATTAGGAAGGAGTTGGAAAGTTTAATCTCCGCTAAAGAGGATGCTAACCGAGTAACTAAAGGAAAGGAGACCAATGCTAGCTACACTACGGAGGCATTACACGTTTCGGACAGACCAAGAAAAGGCAGCTTTAAGAAGACTTATAGCAACAACCCTCCGCTCAAAAATCAAGTCAGACAACCTAGTGGAGCTGCATCTCATCCTCCACGTCATAACAAGAATGTCAAAAGAAGGATAGATGCGGTCTATGGTGCAGCGAGTGACGTCAATCCATCGTCGATGAGACCTCCTTTTAAGAAACCTAAAATAGGGTGCATATTGTGCTCGGGTAACCACAAAAGTATAAACTGTCACCAATTCAAGACAAACAGTGAAAGGAGACGGAGACTCTCTGATCGTTGCTACAGATGTCTAGGAAGAGGGCATTTTATCAACCAATGCTATTCTAAGAAGCTGTGCTTTATCTGCAAGAAGGTGGATCATGCTGACCTCCTTTGCCCTTATAGAACTGCTAAAGGTGACGCTAAAAGGGAAGTCGTTACACAATCGACGGGTGATAAGGGGACAACGCGAAAGGATACAACCCGACAATTCCATATAAAAGACAACGGGGTAACTGCTCTGCAGACTGCTGTTCTTAATGTAAAGGGAGATGGATATCATGATAAAGTTAAGAGCAGAGCTCTACTAGATTCAGGGAGCCAACGGTCATACGTCACGAAGGAATTAGCGAGAAAACTTAACCTTACCACCTTGGAAGAAAACGTGTTGACTGTGTTCACCTTTGGAGCCGATGTACCTCAAGAAATAGAAAGCCCGCGAGTGAGAATCTATATAAGTACCCGCTCTGGTGCATCCATAGCTATGACAGCTAATGTCGTCCCTATGATTACTCATGGCATTCCATGTCTTCATGTGGACCAGAAGGATTGGCCAACCAGATTCGACATAGCAGATGACGGGTCACTAGCTGATCGAGTGGATATACTCATCGGAAACGATTATTACTTCTCCTTGATGTTGACAGAGAAGATCAAGATACAGGACAACCTATATTTAGTAAACTCTGAGTTGGGTTGGATTATAAGCGGAAAGACGGACATTACACCAGTCAATGAACTGTCGGTTGTCACATATTTTCAGACAAATTTGGAAATGAAGCTGAGTCAACCTGATCTTCCACTAATTGAGACTAGTGTCAAGGAACTATGGGAACTTGAAGCAATCGGTATCTCCGACTCTCCCAAAGAGGACAGACAAGAAGAAGCTCTACGCCATTTCAATGAAACCACACAGTTCCAGGATAACCGATACCAAGTCTCTTGGCCATGGATAGAGTATCCACCAGATCTGAAACCAAACTTCGGTCTGGCACGGGGACGTCTAGTTACTCTAGTGAGGCGATCTGACGAAGATACATTAACTTCATATAATCAGCTTATTATGGAACAAGAAAATTTAGGAATCATAGAGAGGGTACCTGAGAGTGACATCCATGCTTTGGATCACCCAGTACATTATCTTCCTTTTCATGGAGTAAAGCAAGTCAATAAGCCTATGCGCATTGTCTACGACGCCTCATCCCATATAAAGGAGAATAAAAGTCTTAATCAGTGCCTTTACTGTGGACCAATGATGCTGGAGGACTTGACTGGTCTTTTATTGAAATTTAGAACCCATAATATAGGTATTTGTGCGGATGTGGAAAAGGCCTTTCTACAGATTGGTCTACAAACGAAGGACCGTGACGTCACCCGCTTCTTGTGGATCAAGGACATAAAATTACCAGTTGATGATTCTAATATTCTACACATGCGCTTTCAAAGGATCCCGTTTGGAGTAATTTCCTCTCCCTTCCTTTTGAATGCGACCATTAAATACCATCTGTCTCGGTCGAGCTCGGACACCATGAGAAACCTAGCCCAAGAGATTTACGTGGACAATATGGTGACTGGTACTGAGACCACCGAAGAAGCTGTCAACTTGTATGAAAATGCGAAGCAGAAATTCAATCAGATGTCCATGAATCTCAGAGATTGGAGCTCAAACTCAAAAGGTTTCATTCAACATGTTCCAGATGCTTGTGAAGACAAGGTCGTTAAAGTATTAGGATTAGACTGGGACCTAAGAACCGATACACTTCATTTAAGGTATAAAGTAACTGAGTTCGCCAACACCAAGAGAGGTGTACTTAAATGTATCGCGTCAGTGTACGACCCTAGTGGTTATGTTGCGCCGGTCATGTTACCTGCTAAACTTTTCCTACAGGACCTATGGAAAATGAAGATCAAATGGGATACACCGCTGTCAAAGGATATGACTGATAAATGGAATGATATCCAGCAAAACCTCCGGAAGTTAAAAGAGGTATATGTAACCCGCTGCTATGTAAGAAACTTACACAGCAGGGCCTACCAGCTTCACTGTTTTGCAGACGCTTCAATCAAGGCCTTCGCGGCAGTAGTTTATATAGTACAGGGAAACAAGAGAAATTTCGTGATAGGTAAGTCACGCTTGGTTCCTGTCAAGGACCATGACAATCTGAAAATACCTCGTCTTGAGTTACTTGCATTTCTTATTGGCCATCGTCTAATCCAATTTGTTAAGAAATATCTTCCATGTAACGTGACACAACAAGTACTCTGGACGGATAGCCAGATAGTAATCAGCTGGTATAATTCTGATAAGTTATTAGCACCCTTCGTTGCTAGAAGAATAGAAGAAGTAAAAGGAAATAAGGAACTAACGGTACGGTATGTCCCTACTCATCTGAATCCTGCGGATGTGGCCACAAGACCCGCTCAACCAGAGGGGGAATTGAAAACGTGGTTTGAGGGGCCAGACTTCTTGTCCAAGAAGCCTACGGAGTGGCCCAACCGTCCTCAGAGGAATGTTTCTCTTCTGGCTGGGGAGGGTCCACCGGATACACCAATGGTGGAAGACACAGAGGTCGAAACAATACCTGAGGTGACGGTTAATCCTAAAATTACATCTAAAAAAGTAATGGACAATGACGGTGGAATAATTTATACAACGGTAGAAGAGATAAAGGATATCCAGATGAAATACTTTCCAGAGGAATTGGCTGGTAAAGCAACCAATATGAAGAGGAACCTGGACCTGTTTAAAGATGAAGATGGAGTACTGAGGTGTAAAGGACGATTTAAAAACGCTAATTGGACGTATGATAAGAGATACCCAATCTTACTACCTAAGGACAGTGAATACACTGATAACATCATTATGAAGACGCATAACGACAACTATCACGTGGGTGCTAGTCACACCCTCAGTATAGTGCGTCAATCCTTTTGGATACCGCAAGGAAGACAACAGGTCAACAAAGTCATTAGGAAATGCGCTCAATGTATCAAACATGGAGGAGGCCCATTCAAGCTACCTCCTACGCCAGCTTTACCCCCAGAAAGGGTTAACTATACAGAACCGTATACGTTTACGGGTATCGATTACCTTGGACCAATATCAATTAAGACTAAAACAGGAACAGAAAAACGATGGATTTGTTTGTTCACTTGTTTAGCAGTACGAGCGATACATCTAGAAGTAGTACGAGACTTAACTGCGGAGGAAGGACTTCTGGCATTAAGAAGATTCGTATCAACTAGGAACGTACCTGCGGTGATTACTTCAGATAATGCTTCAAACTTTAAATTAATGTCCGAGGTCTTGTCACAGCCATATTGCGTAGAAAATAAAATAAAATGGCGCTTTATTCCTCAACTTGCACCATGGTTCGGAGGCTTTTATGAAAGACTCGTAGGTATAGTCAAGAACTGCTTGAAGAGAACCCTACAAAAACATCTACTTACTGATACCCAGCTAAATACCATTATTAAGGAAATAGAGGCGGTCGTTAACTCGCGACCACTCACTTATGTCGACGAGGAATTAACACACATCCTGAAACCTTCAGACTTCATCGCGATGGGAAGAACTATCGTCATGGATACCGGTTGTGAGGGACCTCTACCTCGAGGCACGCAGTCGAAGATTGACCTCGTAAACAGCTGGAGAAAAGGCATCATCGTTCTTGACGAATTCAAGGAAATGTTTACGAACAGATACCTTTTGAGCCTGAGAGAGAGGTACTCACACTCGACTAAACAACCGAGGTGTACTTCTGTTTTAGAACCATCTGAAGGACAGATTGTTCAAATTAAAGGGGACAGTAAGAATAGGGAAAATTGGAAGGTGGGAAAAATCATATCTCTAACTAAAGGAGCTGACAATAACTGCAGGGTTGCTCGAGTTAAAGTAGGTAATACAGAGTATACAAGGTCAATAGCACATCTATACCCGCTCGAAGTTGAAGATGACACCAATGGTGATACTGCATCACTACCTATAGAGGAGCAAGATAAAACAAATGACATTGAAGAAAGACGAAACGTAACAATCGATATAGAAGACGTTGAAATGATTGATAACTCACGCATTCATAAAAGGGAACAGGTAAACCCTACTGATACAGAAGGTATCAGTATAGAGACTGACCCAATAAGGGCAGGTTCGCCTATTAATAAAGACATGAGCTGGACAAACGCCGACGACGCCACTGGCGCCTCTCCCGGACTGCGACCACAGCGGGAAGCCGCCATCAGAGCCAGAGAGAAGATCCGGCAGTGGACGAGCTCCCTAATCACACTTCTGTTGGCCGCCGGGAGTGTCGCGAATCATGCCTATGGTTCGCGATGACAACAATGTACATCTGGCAACCCAAGTGGAAGTAGGGGCTGTCTATGGTGAGTGAACTATAATATCTATGTTAACCACGCCCTTCTGTCAGACGACGGGCGCCGGTTTAAATTGGCGCCCTCCACGTGATATGTATATATTTGTGGTTATATTGTGGTTCGTGATGAGAACACCGACGGCCCAGCCTTAGGGATTGAGAGCTAAGTGGAACCCCTTTTCTTTCATATATTCTAATACGATGTCTATTTCCAATTATATGTTGAGGTTAGAGCTAACTACCACGTCTTATTGCCCTAGTATTGTAACTAACAGTAATAGAGTTACTTATTCTGATAGATCGTATGTCCGTCCTGATAACCCTAACTAATAGAAGAGCTTTAACACATTGTACGTGTCGAATTTGTTTCCTCTCTTTCTATACGAGCTAAAGAGCTGCCCGTCCCTGTGTCGGATGGGAGTTCAGTTTGGTGAGTGGCTGCAGAGTACTCTGAGGTAAAGCCTGGCCAGGTAGCAAGATTCGTACTATGCTTGAGCCTTAGCGGACAAGGTACCAATATGAGCAAGACAGCATACGCGTACGTGAGCTTTGTGTCCCAGACTGTTATCCCTTGCAGTAACACCAGATAGAGGTGATGCTGCAAGGACTGAAGTACCCTGTGTGGTACAAGGATTAAGACCCCCTGAGGGCAATGCGTAAAGACCCTGTGAGGTCCATCATGCTTAGGGACAGGCATGGCCGTTATCGGCATTGATTATCAGCCGCATGTTATCTACACAGACGAAATGTGTGGACAGCAATTGCACCCTTAGGATTATAAGTAGTTACTTAGTAGAAAGATAATGCTCGTTGACCAAGACAGACATACCTTAGGACTTGACCTGTAGTTAAAGCCATAACTATATATCCTCACTAAGTTACAACCAATACGACAAACCCTTGGGGTACTTGGAGACAGTAGGTGTCAAAATCTACCTTTCAAACTACAGGTGGGGCAGGCAGGTCTGGTAGATGGGACGAGACAGCAGAAAGAGAGAGAGAGGAGAGACAGGACGGGATCTAGAATTTAAGGTAAGATCCAGGCACCCTTATTGGCTAAGAACTTCACCACGCTCTGGATCCGGTGGTTATGGTGTCCATGATAGCTCGGCCTATCCGGATCTGGGGGCGTGGCGATAACAATTATGGGTGACCAAGATCAAGCTCGACCTCCTGTACCGATATATATATATATGTATTCGTAGGCCTTTTAAATAAAATAAAATTACCTTGTAAGTTCCGGTGCGAAACAGTCAGGTCCAAAATACATAAACAGCAGACATAAGTTTTAAGTTTTGAAACTGAAACCGTGTGTTGTGACAGAAATTTGAGAAATATCCTGCGGCCATTTGTATCGTTTTCATAGTGTTAACATTTATCTGGGGTCTCGAGTGACCTACATAAAATTTCGTCCGTCAACGGTTCATGCCGTCACGTTTTATGTGCCAAAATCAAGAGCATGTTAGCATTTGACGTAATAAATAATCGTTTTATGTGCAAGACATATAAATGGTCTGTACAGTGCTATTTTTCATTTCCTCGTCATCGGGCTGATTTTATATCATAAAGCGTGGATACAGAGAAAACGAATGCTGAGGATGGTGAGAAGGATACTTAGGCACTCCCCGGCATGTAGAGGTGGCCCTAACGACCTTGTTCGCAAGTATGTCATAACATTGCGCGAAGGTATTTGTGAACTCGCGAACTTTGCCAACGGGTGTAAATTATTTGGGAAGAAGTTTGACGAAATAATTGGTAAGTTGGACCTGTAGGTGCGCCTGCAAATCGGGGGAAGCTAGCACGAAGTTCGCTCGCGGCGGGGAACTTGGAGAGGCGAGACGTTGCTCATATTTTGCATAAACAAATCTTAGTTAGGGATCAATTAACCCCTAACCGTTGCATCAAAGTCACAGCGGTATTATAACTGTGGTGGAGCGAAAATGTCACGTACAGTTAGGACTTTTACGTTTATATATACATATAGATAACCTCTTCTCTTTACAGTGGCGAATGTTAGCAAGACCGAATCCGCTTCCACATGTCACGTGTTCCACATGTGATAATTTAAAATTATTTGACACTGAAAGTGCTCGCCACGCCGCTGCCATTCCGGTCTGAATCGGCCCTAAAGCAGTAATCGACTCCGTACAAACGTCGGAATAATCGTCAGATTTGACGCGTACGCGTCGCTACAATAAACTTAACGAGCATTTTCACTCAAAACTGTGACTACCTTTTTACCTCAGAATTTAGATTTTTTGGTTTTTCCTGTTCAGAATCATTTATTTATTTAGATATATAATTTAACAGCATTACAGCATATGCCAAGGCGCTGGTAAACTTAAACTATTTAACATACATTATACACAATAAGAAACAAGTTATAGTAACAAATGATATTTAAAAATGAATCTCACAGAATCTTTTAAAAATAGGGAGAAGTTTACTCCAGTTGTAGGCAAACAAATCGCAATCCGGTGCATAGGTACAGAATTACTTTGTTAAGTAGCGCCTGCGCGTGACAACTGGTGAGTGCTCGTGCGCCGCCGTGCGAGCCGCCTCTTCCGCCAGGAGGCGGTGGCTGCGGCCACGGAGGTACGTATCATGAGCACTCTTGAAAATCCTATAAAGAAAGAAACGTCCCAAAGATCTCATGATTCTGAGAAAAAAAGTAAGTCGCATATTTGAGTGAAAACGTGTTCGGACACGAATGCTAGAGCAGTCGTGTATTTTTTTGTTATGTATGGTCTATGACGTACCTACACTTCTGTCCGCGTACGTGTTAAGCGGACTTGGCGGTTATCAGTCACGTGTGCCGCATAGAACTGGTTTTCAATAAAGCGCAAGTCTAAATGTATTAAGGTAAGTGATTTTACGAGACTAGTTGAGACACTGCTTTAGCTAATATTTACCGTGTCACCAGCCACATTGATGGACACACGCCTGGCGTAGTTCTACTGTGTGTTCGTCATTAAAGCCTAGTAACGAATCCTATTGTAGGACCAGTTTAACCCCTTTTCAGGCAGACGCACCGTCTGTCAATCTATCTTCACGTTAGTACACAGGGATGCTATAGCATCCAAGGCTTTTGTTTCGTTTGGTCTATGACATGCACCGCCACTTGTCAGCAAATGTGTAATGTTTGTGTAATATTGTCATTATGTTTCACCAGCCGGCCTGAACAAGGGTTACAGGTTCATTTATTGCACGCGTGGTTTGTGTGGCGCGTCTAGCTGTATACACGCACGCGCATACAAGAACGCCGTGTATTTTGTGTTATCTGCACCGCGTAACGCCACGCGTGTCTAGAAACGAAACCTTAGTAATGGCGTGTAAGTTAAGAAATTACTTACACTTACGTGTGGTAGTTAACGCGGTCCTGCCAACAGCGTGTGTTTAGGGGCTCGAAAAGCAGTTTGTGTTCCAAGAAAACCTGTTTATGGAATTTTATTTGGAAACATAATGCACTTATTTCTATATTCTGTTTTAAATTGAGACACCTGCACAATTTATTTTAAGGTTTTAACTTATTGAGCAACCCAACCCCACATGTATCTTTTATCATGTTTTTTCATGTACATTTTATTTATAAACCCCCCACAAGTAAGACCTGGTAATATTTTAAATCGAGTACATTTCAAAATAAACGTTTGCATCGAACAAAAACACCGTTTTATTTAATTTTATTCTTCAAAAAATAATATCGACCTGTTGTCCATGACACTTTAAAATTAAAACATAGGTTTATGATGCATTTTTTAGTATTTTTGATGAACATTCCTAATGCATTTTTTACATTATTTTCCCATTTTTAAAACAAGTCATTAACTTGACGGACTGAGTTTTATTTAAACAATCATGGAATTCGTAAACTTTGGCATATTTTAAAAATATTTCCAAATGGTTGTAGATTATTATTGACCAGACTTTGAATGTCAGGGCTTAAAACGAGTAGGTATCCTGAAAACGTTTGAAAACTTTTCTCTATGGCATTATGATTTTACAAAGGGTTAATCGTTCAAATTAAATCATATTTGTGATGTTATGTTATGCTGATTGACATAGTTTTATAATATGCTATGTATCAAATTGGCGGTCTACGCAAAATGTCTAAATTTACCACAGTTTGCTAGAGCTAAGTTTTATAGTGTATATATTTATTTGTGTTAATCGTATGTTGAACCGAGCGAGCGAAGCGAGCGTGCCGCGGCAGCGGCCGGCGAAGCGCCAGGACCGAAAATGTGTTATTTCACTTCCTCATATTAAATGTTTGGTTTTGGCGCTTCGCCGGCTGCTGCCGCGGCACGCTCGCTCGGCTCGCGCTGTAGAGTCGCAGTACGCCTAACACTCCTCCTCGCTTCGCTCGTCGTCGTACGGTAAACGGGGCAAGAGACAATGATAGTGACGGTTGTTGGGAAAAACTGCTGATAATCAATATGCCAAATCCGGTAACACTGGCAACAGTTTCAACTCCAATGTATCGAAGTAGCCCGTTTTACAAACTACGAGCTAATTTTTTCAAGCCTAACTAGCCTCACTGAAGGAGGCGCCACACGGGCCGATATCGACGGACGGCCAAGCAACGTCACAGAAAATCTAGTTTAGAGTGACCTTGGTTTGGCTGACCGCCGTGCTTCCGACACGTTCCCACGGCCCGAATCACGCGTCGGCCGATATCGGCCCGTGTAGCGTCTCCTTAAGGCGCTTAACCATTTCGGCAGTGTTACCAATAAGGGCCGGTTCAGACCGGAATGGCAGCAGCCGGCAGCGGTGCGGCGAGCACTTTCAGTGTCAAATAATTTTAAACTTTATCTACATACTAAAAGGTCCAGTGCCGCTTGAGAAGGTCGAAAAGGTCGCGCGGCGCCGCGCGGTGACACGAGCCGCCTCGCGGCCAAGCGCGTCTTGGCGTACTGGACTTTTTAGTATGTAGATAAAGTTTAAAATTATTTGACACGGAAAGTGCTCGCCGCGCCGCTGCCATTCCGGTCTGAAGCGGCCCTAACGAGTTTTAAAAATGTAGCTTCGTGGAACCCGTCACAAGACGACCCGCGAGCTGTGCCGCGTGGCAAAATAGCTCGACACGTTGCGCGTTTCCCGCTCGTGGGCCGTCTTGTGACACCGTGCGGGTTTGAAAAACCTTTTCCACGGGCTACATAAAAATGTCATACGATAAAATAAATTGCCACACACATTTTACATATAGCTTACAAAAGCTGTGATGGCGCACAGTTCCAGTATTTATTTAGATATCCAGGACAGATTATTTATTGGAAAAGAATAACACCACAGTATTGTTGTAAATTGCTTCTGCCAGCTCGCTGGCGTCTTCTTTCCGAATTGCCGCTAAGATCTCCAAGACGTGCCTGGAATTATAAGAATAATTATTAATCGAATAATTAATCCCCCGTGTGGTGTCGGGTTAGAATTTCACCACCCCCTTTCTTCCCGTGGGTGTCGTAAAAGTCGACTAAGGGACCAGGGTTGAAGTGTGTTGTGGGCGATGGGCTAGCAACCTATCACTGCAATATCACATTTTGTCGATCTTTTATACCCACATTTATGCTAAAAGTGGCACTCGAATATACGTTTCATGTGCTCTGCCTACCCCTTTTGGGAATAAAGGCGTGAATGTATGTATGTATGTATGTATGTACGAATTCTACAATAAATATAAACAACCGTCAAATATATTAAAATGACTGATGACCCGGTAAAGGTCGCCGGAGTCCGCTGGATGCGGGTAGCGCAAGACCGGTCACTTTGGCACTCTTTGGGGGAGGCCAATGTCCAGCAGTCGAAATCTTTCGGCTGATATGGTGATAATGATGATCTACGCGAGTATCTACCTTTTCAGCATTGTTCAAGGTCGGGCGAAACAGCTGAGCGAGCAGGGCGCGGGCCCTCAGTGCTAAAAGCATTATTTGGTCATGACTAGGAACTGCGGATCGGTACGAAACGTGTCGAGCGATTTTTGACCTTAAATACGTGACCTTAAAGCCATCAAATAGGATCTTCCCTATCAGAACTTCTATTTTCATGCTAACAATTTCTTAAAATCATGGCACTATGTTAAATACAGCATGTTATCCTCCTAGCGTGTTTCCCGATTTCATTCTAAAGGATCCCAGGGTCTGCTTCGGCATCTAATCCTAAGATTTAATTGGCGCAGGCACTAGTTTAAAGAAAGCAACTGCCATCTGACCAACCAACCCAGAGGGAAAACTAGACCTTATTGGGATTAGACCGGTTTGCTCACGATCTTTTCCTTCACCGAAAAGCCACTGATTAATATCAAATGATATTTCATACATCATTATTTTCCTCCATACTCACACAATATTAACAGGCTCATTCCTCCCCTTAACCTGGTGATCGCTGGACTGCTTTTCCTTCTTCACCGCTGGAAACTTGGAGACCACATGCTTGTGCCCCGGGTGTGTGGGTTTCACTTCGCACCAGGGACAGTCAGTCTCAATCATTAGCCTATCACGGGGTATCTTGGAGGCTACTGACAGGTTTTCTTCGGTCCTTAAGGAGCTGGAAGGGAAACATCACAAATTTCAGTATAGACGCTATGGTGGCCAAACAACTTTTGGCCAAATGTTTCATTTGACCTAATGCATTTTTTTCTTAAATAGAAAGCTTTATAGGATTATTATAAAACAAACCTAACCTAACCTAATGACTTCTATTTGATGATACGAGGGCTGCTACTTATGTATCCGGAATCCAGGATTCCAACGTTCTTAAACACAATTTTTGACCTCCATGGTAAAAGGAGAATGGGCAAATTAGTATGGGCGGTGTACCATGAGTGTATACAGTTGAGACATATATCATTTGAAAGCTCTTAAGAAGAGCTTTAATTCTGTCTATGACGCCGAAGACCGGTCGCGTGCAGGGAAGCTCCAATAGCTCATTTTATAACTGCACTGTGGTGTTTACTGGAACTAAATATTCTCATACTAATGCGCCACTTGTGCATAGACGGTGGCGCCAGTATTTTAGTGTATGGCTAAAAAGGCTTGAAAATGTACTGGGTTGAGATCGTAGATTTTTCCTTGAACGAATAAATGTTAAAAGTCCATGTTATAACACCTAATTATATCAAAATCCCGCTTCCTTCGCTTGTGCTACTGCACGCGAGATGTCGCTAGTAAATAATGTTGGCTCTACATTGTCGTTTCGACACGCTGACAAGATACAGTTGACGTCTGAGACATTTCATACTGCAAAGAGTTACCATATTTATTTCTCAATGTGTTCAAAATAATCATTATACCTACAAAGCTAAAATTAAATCTATAAACTATATATTTGTTGACTAATTTATATTTAATGCTTACGATGGGCTTTGGGGTATTTGGCCTTAGGCAGGTGATTATATCGCCTCATGAGAATCGAAGTTCGTATAGCCCTAACTCTATCGGACTTGCCAATTGATATTTATTGCTTACAATGGCCATTGGGCTCTTTGGCCTTAGGGCAGGTAATCATGAGAATCGAGATAGAGAGAGATTTCAGTAGAATTGTATATCTGTTGATTTTACCAAGTTTTCAAGTAATACCTACTAAGCTGATTTTTGGTTTCAACCTATTTGACCTACCATCGTGTATTTTTTAGACAGCCAGATGCTATTGCCATGACTTATTTTCTACAGAGAGGGACGGAAAGGCTCTTATGCAGCTAAATTAAGACCTGGTCCTAAAATGACTGACGACTTACCATAAACAACCTACTTAATTTGGGTGGGTATTTGCCACAACCTCGTGCTAACTAGCGGAAAATAAAAAAATAACTGTGGCAAGAATGGTATTTCCCTTTGTGTCACACTTATTGAGATTTGTATACAACTATCTTGCTCGGTCGTGGAGTTGTTATTACCATACCTTGTCCCGAGTAATCATGTCCATGTGCCATGATTAACTTCTGTCGTACTTAGTATCTGGTTTGTGTCAATCAAACATAATGAGATGATCCAACTCATGTAGTGGTTGCCAACTCTAATAATGTATATTATGCTAGTCATAATCATAACGAAATCCAGACATAGAAAAATCCTGGCCTGGGTCGATTGCACAACTTTTTTGGCTGTATAGTGATTTCGATGCTCATACAAAAGATTGGCAACTCTGATAAGTTGCCAATCTTTCGTATGAGCCCTCTTGGCGTCTATTTCCTGCCATTTTACGTTTGCCTTGCAATGGAAGGTTTATAACCTTACATTTTCAATAAACCTGCTGTCACTGTGGCAGGAGCACAAGGAATAAGGACAAAATGAGATTGAGCGCCTAAATTGCATATAAAATTATAGATGTCTAACTACCCTTACCCCACGTAATGCAAAGAACGCAGGCAAATGAGCGAGATAAACTATAGCTTACGACCAATCAAAAAGCATATTCTATACACTGAAAAGAAAGTTTTTTTTTAAAAATCGGCTCAATGGTTTCGGAGATAACCCATTACATAAAAACTTACAAACGTACCAAGTTATACTATCTCACAGACTTTTCCTCTTTATAATATAAGTATAGATTTATGGATTTGGGCACACAAAGAAGAAAAAAAAGGATTTGTGTGCGGCTGTGTTCGTTTCCATAGTCGCCTGACTGCACGCGTGTCGCGCCGCAACACGCGCTGCCTGACGATAAACAAGGCCAGCATTATAATACACCATTTAATATACGCATATGACTCCGTTTTGTTCCATTCCGGCGACTCCTCCAGCGAGCAGTTCTGCTGCAAGGTAGCGGAGGCGTTGGCCATGCCCGGGAAGGTCGAAGAGGCTCATCGAGATTGCTCGAAGGAACGTACTTGCGCTATACAGGCAGACAGTCTCACCCCCTGACTGTGGGAACCTTAACAGTCTCTGTCCGGAGCTACCAGTTGTGAGACAAGGCCTATTAATAAGTATACGCCTTTATCATACAAAAAAACACTGGAATAAGAGACTCGTGTACTATTTAATCATGCCAATTCTTGATTTTCATGCATGAGACTTCATCCCGCGAAGAAAATTAAGGTCTTGGCGTTTTAAATGACCACCTCGTTCGCAAGTTCATACTTAAGTATTTGCAAAACAACGATAATTTTTCGGTGACTGGCATACTATTTAAACGGCAGATTCTGGCAATAGCGAATTCTTAAAACGGCAGATATGTTTGTAGTGTCATTAAAGTTGAACCAATCGTTAGCTCTCTAACGCTCTCTAAAGTTATGATTATGACAGAAATTCCTTTTGATAGCCAAAGTTAGGTAGGTTAGGTTCGTTAGGTAGCTGGAATCCGATCTTCGGGCATCTGACCGAAGATCGGATTCCATCGAAACTGTTACGGCCGACCAACCTAACACTGATCTTTGAAAATGTGACTGTGTGAAAGCATTATGGCGGTGCTGCCTTTAATGGGACTTTTAGGACATAAAACATTTAAGTGCCAATTGTAAGTTCGTACTAAAAAAATAAAACATTTGCAGTTTTCTCGATGGTCCTTTCGCCCTAAGAATCTGCCTTTACCAGCATCAGCTCTTAACCGAATAAAGGAACAGCGGGGTGTGCAATTGTAAACGGTAACTGGTTACTGGTGTAAACGGTAACTGGTTACTGGTGTAAACGGTAACTGGTTACTGGTGTAAACGGTAACTGGTTACTGGTGTAAACATAAAGTACCTACCTAATGAACACCAAAAATTGCCAGGCCATACCTACCAAAGATTAGAATGGAAGATAATAGGGGTGTAGACTGGAAAATTATTATTAATTCAAAAGAAAGCAGCAAAAAAATATGCCTAGTGACGAAAATCCCATTCAGATATCTCAAAGAATTACGAAGCTACAACCGTTTTAATATCGCTTGTTAGAGAGAGAAAACGCAAACGGTGTGTGACGTCACATTATCCGAGGCTGCCGGGGGGCTTCGTTGCCGTCTTTAGTGACGTCACAATCTACAAACGTCATCGATTCATATGAAATTGCGTTTTGCGAAAAAATATTACATTATTGATTATTTTATTTAATGTCTACACCCCTATTTATTTTGATATCATCATCATATCAGCCGAAAAAGTCCACTGCTGGACATAGGCCTCCCCTAAACAGTGCCACAATGACCGGGCCTGCGCCACTCGCATCCAGTTGGTCGGACTTAGTTTGGTATAGGTCTTCACACACACAGTCCATCCACCTTTTTCTTGGTCTACCTCGTATCTTATATACAGCCAAATTCATACCTAATACTCTTTTGGTCACATGACTTTCATACCTCCGCATTACGTGCCCATACATAGTTTAGCCCCTTAGTCCTAGTCCTAAGTATATGTTATAATATGTGGCCATGGTTACACAAAACAAATATATTCATTCATTCATACCACACAAGGCGATTGGCTCTCAACTTTCAGGCATCCCCTTACATACAACATTTCTTATTCGGTCCATCCTCGTCACGCCACACATCCATCTTAACATTCTCATCTCTGTACCATGTAACCATGCATGCATGTTTCTTTTCATCCGTCACCTTTAAGGCCCAAAACTGCGATCCATACATGACGACAGGTCTCACAATGGAGATTCAAACTGGAGAGCCCGCCGTAATCGCAAAACATGTGCTCAGTTTTGGACCTACTGATCCGCAGGCCAACATTCTCTAGTTTTTGTCGCCACTTCGCCAGTCTGTTCTGTGTCTTGTATGGGTCTCCACGGACAAGAACAATATCATCGGCGGAGAACATACATCAGGTACTCGATCGTATGCCTATTCGAGGTAACAAACACTATATATATGCAGATTTTTTCTGTGCACTTCTGTATTTTTCGCACAATTGGCGAAGTGAGAAAATGGCGACTGCTACCGATCCCGACCCGTATAATATATAGCAAAAACCGAATTGGTTTTGCGTTATAACACTTTTTCCAGACACGAGACCCTGCTAGATCGATTTCTCGCCCCCGTATTCCAAATGTCATCCAAATCGTTGGAGCCGTTTCCGAGAACGTGATTGTTAATGTATAGTACATATTCCATTTGGCAGTGACGTCAGAGCATAGAGGAAAAATATTATCTTGTGATCCCAAACAACAGCAGTTTGGGAGCCAAGAGAAACAATATTTTTCCTGGATCCCATTTGGCAATGACGTGGGAGCAAATATAAAAAATATCATCCTTGGATCCCAAACAGCAGCGATTTGGGAGTCAAGGGGAAAAGTATTGTCCTGAGATCCCAATAAAACTGGTTTGGGACTTAAGAAGAAAAATATTATCCCTGGATGCCATATTAGGCAGCGAAGTGGGTGCAAAGAGGAAAAATAGTTAGAATTTAAGGAAGGCATGAAAAAATATCATTTCATACCATGGGAGCAAAGTAGCATAAATATTATGTTGAAATCCTATAGGATTATAGTCTTGGGAGCCAAGTGGAAGGAGGGTTCGTTTTCCGGAATTTCCATTATTACTGCATCAAAATCCTCCCAAAACTTCTCCTTGAATACGTCATCTCTTCCACTCTAGAGGAACATACACACTGACAAAATGTTGTATTACGTTCTCCAGCATTAACTTCATAGCTATATCTCTCTTTCTACTGACATTCGTTACCTCTTGTTTCAGCCTATTGTCTACCTGATAGTTATATGATTTCCTTACTTTGATCCATCTCTTAGGTAGGGTTGCTTTAACAATATAATAAATAGTAAAATACAAAAACACATATGCTAAATGTCAAAAAATTAAATAAAACCTTACCTATTAACCTTACCGGGTGCTGCCCGCAGCTAGGCGAGGCCTAAAGCCACCGATGTTTAGGGCGACGGAGAGAGGAACCTTCTGGCTATTCGCGCCGTGCCTAGGAGTAGATATAGGTACCGCCTTCTGTATCTGACCCATCAAGCGAGTCTCTTGCCATGTTGGTCGAGACCCATCACTTAGGGGAACGGTCTGTTCCCCTACACGATTATCGGGAAAAATATCGTCAAATCGTAATATCAGTACATTACACAGATTAAACAGCTACGGTAACACTATGGAATGAGGTATATTTAACATGAACTACGTAAGTAGTATATTATTTATTATTAAGAAACAGTAAACTCCAAGTACTCCAACACGTGGTGTTTTCGTGCTTGCATCGGAATTTTGCTTGACTGCAGCACTCGTACGTTCATCTGAAACAGTAATCTAATCTATGAAGTGTATCTAGGCTTTCACATACAAACTTACAAAGCTACAATCTCACAGACTTTTCCTCTTAATAATATTAGCGTAGTGTGTAGACTATTTTCTTTTGTTTATTGATCAGACCCTAGGAAGCTATTTAGCAATTTGAATCAAAAGAGGCTAGGCACGGTCCACTTGCTATATGGGTTGGCAGGGTATTTCAGGTTCCCAGTGATGTTATTCTGCTCTATCACCAGACCCTCAGGAGTTTATTTACAGAAGCTACTTTGTGAAACCTGTCAATAAAACCCAAACATTACTTGTTCAGCTCCATCATCAGACCCTTAAGCATTTCATATAATACAGAAACTTTTAGAAGTTTCTGTAAACCCTGTCAATGGCACCTTAACACAGAAACAATATATGGGCTTTCTCAAAGTTCCCTACTACGTAGTTTCGCTCCATTATCAGAGCATTTCATAAATATGCAGAAACTACCAGGTAAAACCTGTCAATAGAATCAAATCACAGAAAAAATAATGTGCTACCTCAGTCCCCTGAGACGTTGTGTTATGTCCATTTCTCCGAAACAGTAATTTTATGTTAAATAAATCTTCCGATGCTTTCTCGCATGAATTTTTTTTAGATTACTGAATAGCAAGGTTAGCTTAAGTTTAGTATCCATGTTTTATGTCGCAGAATAGGTAAATGTAGGTAGGTACAACTATTTCAATATTGGTCTCAGCTTCCCGATGTTTTTTCCTTCAAGTCATATATAGTTGTACTCGTAATGTATGCGGCCTCTGCCCAGCAAACTACTTCGTACGCTGCTTGCTACGCGTATTGACTTGGTCAAAATAAAGGGATTTATCCTAACAGCCGTTTATCTGATCTCCGGTCCCCGTAAACCCAGAACTTCACAATAGTCAGCAACGCACATGAGATATTCCTGGAGTTGTAAGCCTCAATACACTATTATATTAAGGACTTCCAATCAGAATAAATAGGCCATCCTCCTAGCGTTATTCCCGGTTGTGCCCTAACAGCGCAGGGTTCGCTTTGACATATAATCCCAAGATTTGAAATAGGCACTTGTTTTAAGAAAGCGACTGCCATCTGGCCTTCCAATTCAGAGGGAAAACTAGACCTTATTGGAATTAGAATGGTTTCCTCACGATGTTTGCTTCACCGAAAATCTAACGGTAAATATTGCGTACGTTCCTAAAAACTCATTGGTACGAGCCGGGATTCTTACCACGACCGCCGCTTGACAGCCGCATAACTGAACCACTAGGCCTACCGTAGAATTTTCTGAATAAATAGGTATATATATTTATTATATATATCCTTCAATGCACGAAGGCGCGCTGCACTCCATCCTATTAAATACTAAATAAATCAGTATATAGCACCACACGGAATATGGACAGATATGATATGACAGACCTTCAAAATTATAGCGACGAATTATTATTCATCATCTGCCTTTAATATTTGAATGATACACAGAAGAACATGTCAAGTTACTTTCTTTTAAAGTGTGTTTTGAATATCATCCATAACGCGCTTTACATTTTGAGACATATGAAAAAAATGTGACTAGAGAATGTTCCCTCCGAAAACCCTTCCTTTGTAGTTGCTAGATAAAATGGGCTTGCATTTATTCACACTGTATGTGAAACCCAATATTTTTGAACATTAATGCCTACTTTCGTGGTCCGTTTTAAGGGGTTCAGGTAAAAGTTCCTTGTAATTTGGCGTCGCGCAGTATACTCGGCTCCGTTCGAATGTTAGGCAAAACGGGCTTTGCATGGTGTTCATTGTGCATCTTGAAACTGCAATAGTTACATATAATTAATATTTAATTAAATACGAGTTGTAAGTATAATTATTTCAGGAAATTATCATACAAACTTGCAAAGTCGCGCACTCCTTAACTTTACTTCCTTATAATTATTATTATTTGCCCACGCGGCTCCACGCGCGTAGGTATTATATTTATATACAAACTGCTCAGCTAGAGTTGCTGCATAAAACGTAGCCTATGTCCCTAAGGTCCATTATTTTACATTACTTACCAGGGAAATATTTGTTTACCATAACATGATACAAACATACATTCGTTATAAAATATATATTTAAATTACATATATTTAAAAAGTTATTACTATAGAAGATAGGTATTATATTGCTACCCATTGAAAGTAAATATATGCATAGGTACATCTGCGGATAAATTCCAAAAGTGTATGTGAAGCCCCCACTGAGCCAACGTGGGGATTACTCTAGAATTCTTAGTCTTGATTGAGAAACCCTGTGCTTCAAAGAAAGATTAACTGTATTCTTACATTACAAGTATTCTTTTGTATTGATGAAATACTTAGGAATTATAATCGACTAACATCTATCCTGGCATCCGCAATTAGAAAACATTAACGTTGAAAATATAAAATGAGTATGGCTATTTAAAATCCTACGAAATAATAAAAACGCAACTCTGTTAAAATAAAACAACGCAATTGTGATTCTTCTGGTGTCGCGAGGATCTAAAGGGGTATACAGCGTGTCTGTTCACTGCTTACCATAAGGCAATCCATATGCTTGTTTGCCATCGTCGTAATCTGTAGGTAATACATATAACTATACTTACTTTTTTACTAATTATGTTATGATGAGGAAGTCTGCGAGGTCGCAGTTTTGTTTGTCGGATAGGCAGACAGATAGACGGACAGAAACATAGTCGGAGACACAGACTCACACACATATAGGTATGTAGCTATACATACATCGTGGCTGACTTGGCGACATCTCAGCAAATCGACGAACGGTTAATCAGACAGACAGACTGACGGAAGCCAAGTGCATGTCAGGCCACGCGCAGTGTAGGGTTCCGTAGTTGCCTGTCTGTCTTAGTTAAGGCGGGATTCTACCGGTGTGCGGCACTGTGCGGCACAAGCATTTTTGTACTGAATATGCTTGTGCCGCGGCGTCAGCGGCACACGGACAGACGGACGGACAGACAACAGGAGGACAGACGGACGGACAGACAACAGTTGGACAGACGGACGGACGGACGGACGGACGGACAGACGGACGGACAGACAGACAGACGGACAAACGGACAGACAACAGGCGGACAGACATACGGACGGACGGACGGACGGATGGACGGACGGACGGACGGACAGACAGACGGAAAGACGGGCGGACAGACGGACGGACAGCAGGCGGACAGACGGACGGAGGGAAGGACAGATAGCAGGCAGATGAACGGATGTATAGACGGACAGACCAATAGACAGCTGGACAGACGGACGGACGGAAAGACGGACAGACAACAGGCGGACAGACGGACGGACGAACGGACGGTAGGGCAGACAACAGGCGGACAGACGGACGGATGGACGGATGGATGGATGGACGGACGGACGGACGGACAGACGGATAGACGGGCGCACAGATGGATATGGCGAAAATATAAGGGTTCCTTGTTGACTACGGAACCCTAAAAATGTAAAGCACCCGCGACACAACAAACATAGCTAAGAACAGTTAACTTTATGCATAGCTTTGAATTCGACTAAACCATCTGGACAGACAAGACATTCAATTAAATAATTACATTAAAAGATTTTTCAAAAACCCAACTGCTTTTTTCAAATTGTACTTATAGCCTATGTCACTCCCACGATTAAGAGGAATCACCTCATATGTCGAAATACGTCAAACGCTTTAGGCTGCAGGGCGTGCCAAAGAATAAGGTCACATACATACATACATACGCTCGAAAAACATAACCCTCCTCTCCTTCGGCAATCGGGTAAAAACACACTCAAATCAGTTAATCCGTTTGGAAACTATATATATACTATATGTATAATATTAATATATACTATGTCAAAACCTGTCAACCCGTTTGCCTGTGGCAACTGGCAACTGTAGCCCGTGAAATAGCATTTTCTTGTCCACATACATACACACCTATACGCTCGATGTGGGAGTTTATGTCTGATATGGTATTACTACTTGGTGCCTACTATGTTAGACTATAGTGTTTATGAAAAAAGAAATACGACATGAAAACAAATGAGGGTATTTTTCACTATGTGGCCGGGCTATGCGCATGTGACATGGACGAGGTTGCAAGCCTCTCAGTGGGGTTTGTTGTCCTCTTACCATCAGACGGGCCATACGGGCATACTATTATTGAAAATAAGTATCCTTCTTTATTTGTACCTGGTCCCACGGCTCTGTCCGTGTTTTGCAGAGAATTCCCATTTCACAGGACATAATATAGGTAGGACGTTTTCTGAAAGTTCCACGCAAAAAAAAGTGGAGTGGAACATTTGAGAAATCCCACTATGACTCCCGTTCTGAAACAATTCATATTCGATCTATTTATAAGTATAGGTACGACGGTAGCTAATGGCCATATAAACGCGACGGCGTATGGTTTTTATACGGGAACTTTTTTTTATAAGTGTTTATTTTTCAATTAGATCTTAGCGGTACGTAAATGCCCTACGACTTACCATTTGGGCAAAATAAAATGAAATGGTATTGTACCAAGTTTCAAGTTTCTTTATTTGTCCAAGTAACAAAATAACGTTACATCTACCTACTCGTATACCTACACAGATAAAAAAACTGGTAATATGATAATTCTTCCTCTAGCTCTAGAATGATGGTTACTTAGTACTTACCTACTAAATACACGCAATACAATTTCTCAAAGGTTAGCTGGAAAAAATCCCTCTCAGGGATAAGCTCGCCTTTGTACATGTATCATCTGTTCTTCAGTTATTGTTTAGTTGTTGTGTTCTGTTCCATGTACAATAAAGAATTGACATACATACATACAAACATACATACATACAATTCAATATTGTAAAATGAGATTGAATCATCTCAAATATTGATGTCTAGATTGTGTAGGTATACCTGTGTGTATGTAAGTACACGCAGTCAGAGAAGACGCCTCACAGCCGGCACAGCTGAATATTACGTCACTGGCATTTGGACCTGTCTTACTGGCATAGTATATCCGCCTTACAGAAGATCACAGTCATAACACTACTAACTACTCGATTTATAGGTAGGTGATATATGGTATATATATGGTGTTGTGTGGTGGAGCGTAAAGTCACCAGAACTCCCGACGAAGCGCGGCCGCGGTGTTGAGCGGGTGGGACCAGCATTTGTCTCTAGCTATCAACACAACCAATTCCTTAAACGATATAGGTTCAACAACGCGCTTGTGATTCCTCGCGAGGGTCTACAGGGTGTCATTTTCTGCTTACCAAATGGCAAGCCGCATTGTTTGCCTCCGTCGTAAGCTGAACGTATAATATACATAGTCCAGTTTTGCTCGTAGTCTCACCTGTACGTCTAGCACAACTTGCCGACAAGTCGCTTCGCGCGCGACTGAGCGCCCCCTGTCTCACTTGCACCGTGCAAATTCGAAAGAGGAGGGTAGATCTTTCTAAACTCGCATCGCGGCGCGGCGTCAGTTGTGCTAGCCCCCCTGCTGGTAAGCGCCTGACGACAGAGCCTTAGATACACACACGGTTCAGTAATAACCTATTCACTATTGTTTTGAAGGCACCCAAATGTCAGTGAAAAATACAAATTACGGGAGCTAATTCCATTATTTAGCAGTTCACATTATGCTACTACACATTTATAATATTACTAGCTGCCCGCCAGGTTTCACCCCCGTATTGCACGGAACGCATCCCGCGGAATAAAATATAGACTATGTGCGTCCCAAAAAAAAATGTTTTTAATCGGTCCCGTAATTCCGGCGATAACCCATACATACAAACTTAAATCCTGACAAGCTTACAAAGCTCCAATCTCACAGACTTTTCCTCTTTATGATATTAGTATAGACTAGCTGTCCGCGCTGCTTCACACGCTAGAAGCTAGGGGCTGGTCCATATATTACGTCATCGTTTTTTGTCGATTATTGACCCTCCCCCCCCCCTCATCAAACTGTTAATTCTTTGAATGGACCCTCCACGCCTATTAAAAGGACTACCGTCATCAAATCGTCAGCCTACGAATGAACTCCCTTCACTCAAACTTACATATTCACTAACTTTACCTATTTATGATAAAAAATCTTGTAATACTACGATGATGACAAACAATACTGTCTAGGGAATGCAATCGTGGTCTTGCGAGAACTCGTCTATTTTTTAGGAGACTGAGGCTCGTACAACTTTTGTACGATATTGAGCGAGATTGAGCGAGGCAGCCTAATCCCTACGATCCTTTTCCTTTGATACAATATAAAATCATAACATTCGTAGATTAAACACGAGATACTCACCAAAATATGTAAATAATCAATTTAGACTTGATTTCACAACATCAGGATAATAAATTATGCTAGAATATTAAAATATTTGATCACTTGACAAATATTGTATTTATTTCCATATGACATGTGGTGACTGACACGACGTGTCACAATTTTATTTTTAATGAAATCAAACCTCTTTGTGCTAGAGCTAGACTATCGACTTAGCTGCTATAATACATAATATTATATCAACTGAGATATGTACTACTACAGACATCTAGTGTCCAGTAGAAGAAGTTTATACCATCAATTAGCGTAGCGTTAATTGAGCGTTAGCCTCAACAAATCATTATAATCTTACCCCTGCACGCGTTGGAACTAAGTTGTTATTAATAAAAAATAACGTATATCCTAGCCTATAATGTAGTATACGTCGCTATTGTATACACGTGGGCATCTTTGCACAGTAGCCGATTTTTCATTCACACATATCTTTGATTACTTAATTCCAGCCCTGTAAATATTTCAGCGTCGGTGTTGGTAGCCTAACATAAGCTAATTGTCATGTTCTTTTATGTTAGATACCGTTTTACTGATTATACCAATTGGATTTCGTTAATTAACAGTTTTTATGTTTTACATACTTTGGTTAATTACTAGACCCCTGCACGCCGTTCAACATTGGTACCATATAATGAAATAATGCCATGGTTAAGACCTTTCAAACGAGATATGTCTCAACTGTATACACTCATGGTACAAAATGCCCATTCTCCTTTGAACTTTCTTTTAATACTAGCCGCGATTTTTTTTTTCTTGAGTACGCTAGTCTTTTGTTTTTGGCGGGTTTAAAATGTTATCTCGTTGCAAGAATGGAACTTACTCGTGAAAATATTCGTGCTATGATTTATTATGATTTTCGGCGTGGCTTAACGCAACAACAATGCATGAAATGAAATGAAATTTTGAAATGAAATGAAATTTTATTTGAGATAAAAGCGAGTCACAAGATGACAACAAGGTTGGGGCTTCCTGTGTGTGTGTGTGTGTGTGTGTGTGTGTGTGTGTGTGTGTGTGTGTGTGTGTGTGTGTGTGTGTGTGTGTGTGTGTGTGTGTGTGTGTGTGTGTGTGTGTGTGTGTGTGTGTGTGTGTGTGTGTGTGTGTGTGTGTGTGTGTGTGTGTGTGTGTGTGTGTGTATGGGTGAGCGTATGCGGGTGTTTGTGTGTTATACCTGAAATTCGTGGATAACATTTTACATTTTGTTTCTTCATAATCATAATTCATAACATGACTACCTATAAAGAGCACCACAAACTATATTGATACAATAGACTATTTTAGTTTTATTTCCTTTGGGTCCTTATTTCTAATAACTACAACTTATTCTTACAATTTGCTTAAGTACTTTTATGTTATTCGAAACAATAAATATTCCGTTTCCTCATGTGTGAGCGTCTTAAGCCATTCCGCTACAACTTTCTTGCATATATAATGTTGTAACTGGTATATCTGAAGTTTAGTATTTATCTTATTATAGAGGTATACAGATTGTGATAGATACTGTCTTCTAGCGAATGCAGATCTACAAGTTGTCGGGGGGCAACAATGTTTCTACGTCTTTTAGAAAGTAGTACTGGGTCATAATTTAATGTTTTATGTAGTTTTAGTATAGCGCAGAGGATTTACAGCTTCCTCATTGTTAGTTGATTACATAGTTAATACAGCTCATTAGTGGGAAATCTGTATGGCCGGAGATGCATCACCTTCAGTAGACATCGTTGCCCTCTTTCAACTTCCAGAAATTTAGACTTAGTTGCTCCACCCCATACAGTAATACAATAGCTCATGATGGATTGCGCTAAGGTAACATAAAGTTGACTAAGGAGCGTCTTGCTAGCTATATGTAAGTATTTTAAAAATCCATATAAGTTTTCTGATTCTACAATTTACATATTCAATGTGGGGATGCCATGAGAGGCGCTGATCTAAGATTACACCTAGGTATTTAGTGGAACTGACCCTCTCAATGTCCATACAGTTACAGAGTAAATTATCAGTAGGTAAGCAGGTGTGTATTTTAATTTTTTTTTAGGCCAAATTAGCCTCGATGAAGCTCGGTGTGCTCAACAGATCGAGACAGTATTTCACGCCGGCTCACCGCCTACAGCTCTATAAGGCGCAGGTCCGTCCACATATGGAATAATGTTGTCATCTGTGGGCAGGGGCTCCTCAGTACCATCTCCTCCCTCTAGACCGCATTCAACGGAGAGCGATTCGAATTGTCGGCTGCCAGCGTGTTTCCGATCGGCTTGATCCCTTAGCACTGCGTAGAGATGTAGCCTCGCTTTGCATTTTCTACCGCATGTACAATGGGGAGTGTTCCGAAGAATTGTTCGGATTAATCCATCGCCCTACGCGACAGCTTTTCCATTCTCACCACGTAGATGGTTGGCAGTCCTCAACTGTGCGTTCCTCCCGAAACTTTCTGCCTCGCACAGCCAAACTCTGGAATGAATTGTCGCCTGCGGTATTTCCGGACAGTTACAACCTTCAAGCCTTCAAGAAAAGAGCGTACTCCCATCTTAAAGGCCGGCAACGCACCTACAACTCTTCTGGTGTTGTATATGTCCATGGGCGTCGATTATCGCTTACCATCAGGTGATTCGACTGCTCGTTTGCCTCCTATATTTTAAAAAGAAAAAAAAGTTTTTGGTTATCATGGGGTTGTGAGCTGTCATATTTAGTAAAACATATATAATTTGTTTTATTTACGTTTAACGTGAGTAGATTGCAATTTAACCACTTCGATACCTTCCGGAGACCCATATTCGCTCTCTCAAACAGCGAAACCCAGGTTTCTCCCTCAAATACGATAACTGTGTCATCAGCGTAAGACTGGACGTATCCATGGTCAACTTTTAGGTTGACCAAGTCGTTGATATATATCAGAAAAAGTGTGGAACCCAATATGCTCCCCTGGGGGACGCCAAATGTTATGTCAGCATTGGCGCTATTGTAGTCTGCTACTTTAGTTTTCTGCGTACGTCCCTGTAAGTAGTCACTAAGCAAACTGAGTGGAGGACCTCTAATGCCTACATGCTCCATTTTATGAACAAGTGTGGGTAGAGAGACGGTGTCAAAGGCCTTCTTTAGATCCAGGAATACAGCTAGGCATTTCTTTCCAGTGTCAACTTTGTTTGTTACCAAGGTTGTTAGAGATAAGATAGCATCTTCTGTAGATTTAGATTGTCGGAAACCAAATTGTAAGTCAGAGAGGATATTGAAGTGTTCCAAATATGCTATATGCATAGATCAATTAACTTTGACTTTTGGTGATGAAGCTCCATCAAAAACTACTGGTTTAGTGAGTTCAATCGTGGACGTAGTATGCTTACGGACGAAGTTAAGGAAGGTCGCCCGAAATCGGCCGTTGTACCACAAAATATTGAAGCGGTGCGGAAACTTATAATGCATGACCGTCATGTTACGTATCGCGAGATAGAGGCAATTCTGGGGATATCTATGACGAGCATTAATAAGATATTACATGAACATTTAGCTGTAAAAAAAAATTGTTCGCTTTGGATACCGCAAAATTTAACTAAGGATCAAAAAGAGGCTCGCGTCGAATGGTGCAAAAAAATGTTGAAAAAATATAACCGTGGTGACTCAAAAGCTGTTTATAATATCTACACAGGTGACGAATCTTGGATGTATGCGTATGATCCCGAAACTAAACAGCAATCAACAGTGTGGGTGTTTCAAAATGAGCCGAACCCTACGAAAGTTACTCGTGCAAAAAGCACCTTGAAGCAAATGGTCGCCTGCTTTTTTGGTATGAATGGCCATGTGGCTACAGTGCCACTAGAAAATCGTAAAACGGTTAATTCGGAGTGGTACACGACCATTTGTTTGCCAGACGTGTTTGAAGAAATACGTAAAGACAACCAGCGACGCAAAATCATTCTTCACCATGACAACGCCAGCTGTCATACATCACGCGAAACAACTCGATTTTTGGAAGGTCAAAATATAGAATTAACGGGTCACCCACCGTACAGCCCTGATTTGGCACCCAATGATTTTTATTTATTCCCAAATGTAAAGAATAAATTACGTGGTCAACGATTTTCGACCCGTGAAGATGCGGTCGACGCGTTCGAACAACACGTTTTAGAGATACCTCAATTAGAGTGGCAAAAGTGCTTTAAAAATTGGTTTACACGTATGCAAAAGTGCATCGATCATCACGGAGAATATTTTGAAAAACAATAAAACTATATTTAGTAATGTACGTTTGATTATTTTTTCTATTCCGGATACATAAGTAGCAGCCCTCGTATTCAAAGAATACCCGAAAATAATCACTGTTTTGACGAAAAATGCATTAGGTCAAATGAAACATTTGTCAAATGATACATTTGGCTAAAAGTTGTTTGGTCAAGAGACAGGACCCCGGAACACAAAGACAGGCTGCCAAAATCATTACACTTCTTTTTAGCTTTGCTGTATAATATCTGGAGCTGCTCAACTGGGAAACCTTAGAGAAAACCGCGGACTCAAAAAAAAAGAGGTCCCCTCATTTCTCATTTTACCGACAAACGTTTCACCGAATGCTTTGTTTCATCGAACTTTTCATTCTTTCTAGCTGTCGGCACAGTGAATCCGCAAATGAATAAAGGGTCGGCACCGCGCTCATAGGCCAATAGGTGACGGTGCCTGCCTGCCATAGCAGCCCGTATGCCACCGTTGTGACTTGTGATATTAAAAACACTTTTTTTTTATTCATCAGTCAACTTCTCTTTGAGAGGATTGGAATATGGGTGTAGACATTTATATTTATGTCTACACCCATATTCCAACCGGCCAAGTGCGCGTACACGCGCAGTGTAGGGTTCCGTAGTTGCCTGTCTGTCTTAGTTACATCGACGTGCGGTGCGGTTGCGTCGGCCGAATTTGGACGAAAATTGGCCTTTCTAAGTGCACATTAAGTTGGTCGACTATTACTCTGTAACTATACTTATGCTTACTTGTCCGTGATAGTTTTCCTTTTAAATTTTGGCCTTTTCAAGTACACATTAAGTTGGTGGACTATTACTCGATAACTACTTATGCCTACTTGTCCGTGATAGTTTTCCTTTTAAATTAATTATACATATGTAATACTACCACGAATTACAGTTTTCTAGTATGAACGGACAGACAGACAGACAGACAGACGGACATGGCGAAACTATAAGGGTTCCTTGTTGACAAAAAAAATGCCGGGGATATATTAGTATCAAAGTATAAAGAACATGCATGACCCAACGGCGAACCTGATGTCCACCAAAAAAATCGATCATTAGGCGTGTGAAGCGTCTCAGTAGGTGTTCCGTGCACGTTTGCCCCGCACAAGCGTTTGAAACGGATCTATATCGGGTGGCATAAAATTGTTGGTCCTACTATTTTGTAGCATACCAACTTTATGCCGAATAACGTATGGCATAAACATTGTTGTGCATATTTTTTATTTGCCGAAATTGTTGTTCCTAATGTCGATTGTCCTAAATATTTATTGTACGAATGTTTATTATGTCGAAGTTTTTTTTTAGAATGATTGATGTGCATAACTTTGATGTTACTAATATTTAATATTCTAAAAATGTTGTGCATACATTTTGTTACGCATATATATCGATATCTATATTAGGTAGTAAAAAATTGTTCGGTTCTGGCGCTTCGCCGGCCTCTGCCGCGGGACGCTCGCTTTGCTCGCTCGGCTCGCGCGCTGTAGGGTCGCAGTTCAACCTAACACTCCTCCTCGCTTCGCTCGTCGTCGTACCTACACCGACCTGCCTTAGAGTCTACCAAAAAATATTATGCTAACTGTGCATTAGAAAAAATTAGCATTATATAATTTGTTCATTATAGGAAATATGCATTATATTTAAAGTATGTTATATTAAATGTTATTACATCAAATGATCATTATATAAAATGATAATTATATCGTATGTAAATATATTAAGTGTTGTTATATGACTTAAGAATTATATAAAAAGAGTATTATTGCGACTAATATTATTTCAAATTTTTTTATAAGCATCGTTACGCACCCGTAGTTCGGGTCTGCTCAGAGTTTAAAAATAGTACAAAATTTAGGAAAAAAAATTGTATAGGTAGTGTAATTTTAGCTAATTTAATAATAGGCAAGATATGACAATGAAAATTAGGACTATTACTTTTTAGGTAATTCGATGTACGAGTAATCAATGTTAGGATAAACATACTTTAGAACTTTTAAATGTGTATGCGCAAAAATGAATAGGCTAAATAAGTAGTATGCCACTCAACATTATGCCAAACTTTCTCGGCTAAATTTTTTTAGGACGATCAACATTATGCGATACGACAGGCACCCGTTTGAAACACACTGAAGTTTGGGGCCGTTGTACACTGTGTAGACAGCAAGCTTCTACCACGCTTCTACCAAGGTCACGTGGCAGAAACCGCGGTTGTAAACCGTGTAGCACATGCTTAAGACTGTGCATTGGAAATTATCGCGTGCTTTGAAACGCTGTTCTGATTCTGACTAGATTAAGATACGATAAGGTCTGATTTTCAGATATATGATTCTTTACTACACCCCTGCACGTCTATCATGGGACGGCCGCGACATACTCTCGATTTTTAACGCACTATAACGCCTCTTGTTTCAAGTGTTCTAATAAGAGAGAGACGGATAGTGCGAGAAAAATCGAGAGAGCTCGCGCGCCGTCGCATGATAGCCGTGCAGGCCAAACGTATGAAAACAAAGTGGTTTTCTTTGATATTTCGTGTTTCCATTATTACTTTGGGACGAGTAAAATACCATCGCTAAATTGATTCAAAGAATGCCGAGATTGTGAATGCTGCAGTTATGAAAGATCAATACACGCGATAATTTCCAATGCACCGCCTTAATGTTCGTAATAAGTAAAACTAGTAGAACTCCCTTTGATATCCTAGGATCTAGGATATCAAAGGGAAATATGACCTAGATAAACGAAGAATCGTAGACGCATTTGTCCATTAAAAAATCTAATTAATATAAAGCTTGTAAAGGTCTTACCATCCATTGACGCCCACATACAACCCAAGAGCTAGGATCTTCTCCAGAGCGTCCTGACTGCCATCGAAGGAGTGCACCACGCCCCCAACTATGGAGGCCTGGTTCCGGTGCAGGATGTCGACCAGGTCGTCGGCGGCAGCGCGACAGTGCAGGAATAGGGGTAGGCGAAATTCCTTGCTCAGTTGGAGTTGGTACTCGAAATATCTGGGGAAATACAAATTAGATTAGAATCGAATTAAAGGACACAAAGAGTAATTGTTATAATTGTAATAAAACCATTGCCTCCATTTTCAACTTGTCTATGACAAATAATTGGCAAAATTGTCTCTCTTTTCTTATCAATTACCAGACACAAATATTACAAGACAACGCATATTTGGTAAGTTTTATTGAAAAGTAGTTTAAATTAGTTTTTTTAAAACCGGATTTGTCTGACCACTTTAGTTTTTCCCCATGCATTTTCCTATGAACCTCAATTACAGGACAATTTTTACAAAATATTTTTTAAAGATCCTCTGTAGAAATCCACACTCTAAGCTAACAGATTATACCGCGAGTTTGCCTGCGTTTTTTGCAATACAAGGTTTTATTAAAAAGGTTTCATATAAAATAAAAATTACTCACTTGAGTTGAACATCCTTTTCACAAAAGTGCAACCTCTCATAATCCAGTCCACATTCTCCGAGAGCAACAACTTTGTCCTTGTTATTGACGATGAGAGCCCTGAGGTCATCTAGATAGGCCTGAGCATCCTGCACAAACTCTGTGCACCGAGTCGGATGGCATCCTACAGTACAGAACAATCTGGCTGAAATTTACCATTCCAAATCTTTACCTACATTATATTATGACAATTTTATTATTATTTTAAATACTAGTGGCTCTGTGAGCCATAGAACTCGCGAGTATGTCTTTTAGCAAAAGCATTCTTTTTTATAATCCAAGAAACTGAATTACTAAAAAAAACTAAGTATATAATTGTCAACAAAATTTCACAAAAATCAGTTGAGAAATGCAACCTCAGGGGCGGCTTTACCTATAGTGCAGGGTGCGGGAGTGGAGCCGGTGCTACCATCAGGGCACCGGGCGCGTTAACACAGCGCTATTGCGCGCTAACACAGCGCTATCGCGCACTTGGGGGGGTAGGGTGCTAGAGGATGCTACGGTAAGGATTGCACCCGGGCGCTACATGCTCTCTGTAGGGTTGCAGAGGAGAACAGCCAGGCACGAAAGTTTTGCCCAAACTAAAACGGAGAATTTTGTTTCCTTTGTGCCTCTCGTTCATTATTAATGAACAAAGTTAATGTTTATTATCGTTAACCTCAAGACAACCGACAAATTTCAGAATTGATTTTAAACTTTTACTGAATGTCAAAGTTCCTAATTGAAAAGCACTAGAGCGTACCCTGGGTCTGTTACTATTATGTACTGTCATATTAGTTTAGTTACATATGTAAACTTACAATCTGTTCGGGACATTTCAATTGCTTTCTTGCTATCAGTGACACTGCCTCCCGTAATGATCATCTTGTCCATTCCGCCAGCCCAGGCGCGTCCTAAAACCTTATCCAAGTCTGGATCATGCTTCTTAGAACCATGATACACTCCTTGGTACATATCGTCTGTGAGGTTAGCCCCAATGTCTGGAAATACAAAGTATTAAAGTAAACTGAAATAGGATTTTGATCAAGTTTTAAAATGTTGCGAAGCTTACCGATATATTTCCTAAGAGCGGTCATTCTTCTCATGTGAAATATAATAACTAGGAAACAAGCTAATTTTATTTTCTTACACAGTTTTTACAGGTGCCTTCACCGGATTATTCTTCACGTTTTTAAAGTCGGTGACATTAACAGTTGACACTAACTTAACAGCTGACAGCGTACGTTCATAAACTTCTCGCATTGGAACAATGAAGTTGCTGCATCGACACGTATGTTACCATGGACCTATGATACTCAGCACGGCTAGCACGCAACGGCGCGCGAGCTCTCTCGATTTTTCTCGCACTATCCGTCTCTCTCTTATTAGAACACTTAAAAGAAGAGGTATAGTGCGATAAAAATCGAGAGTATGTCACGGCCGTCGTGTGCTAGACAGGCTATACGTGATGCCACAACGAGGGACGGAAAAGCTCCTACGCAGCTAAATTAAGAACTGGTCCTAAAATGGCTGATGACTTGCCTTAAACAACCTACTCAATTTGGACGGGTAATGGTTTATGTCCCACAACTTCATACTAAATCAGTTGTCGCAAATAAAAAAGCGTGGAACCATGAGAAGGACGATTGATATTTCCCTTTCTGTCATACTTATCGAGATTTGTATGCTACCAGCTCGCTCGCACGTGGTATTATTATTAGCCGTGTCCACACCGAACGAGCGGCTCGCCCGAGCCATCAAAAACGCTCGCCTGAACGGTTCGGGCGAGCCGTCAGAAGGCTCGGGCGAGTCGTCAAAAGACTGCCGCAAGCGCTCGGTCGGTGTGGACGGGCGTTCGGGCAAACGCGCGCGGCTCGCTCGAGCCAGATCGGCTCGGGCGAATTTACCTACCGATAGTTTGAGCTCACGATCGCGATGAAGCCGCACGTGCGCACAGCTGTCGCTGCGACAACATTAATTTTGCTTCTGCTAGTTCGAAATCGGAGGAAATGTATTAAAAAAAAGCCGCAAAATGTGGATGCGCAAAATGCACAGATTCTCGTGAAAATTTGTGAGTGAGTTCGATATTTATGATTGACTTGTGTCTCCCTCCCGGTTTCTCAGAGGGAGACACAACAACGATCAAAAGGTGATAAATCAAAAATACCTACCTATTGAAATTACTACTAGGTAAGTACTACTCAATCTACCCCATGCGTGTCGAACTCAGTTACGCAATTCCCAAATCCGCCTCAACTCGTCTCACTACCAAGTTACCAACCACCAATAGGTATATCTTGATCCCTAATTTCCCAATATCAATATGTAATGTAGGTATCCAGGGGTCAAGCTAGTTTTGACCTTTTCCAACGCAGCGACTTCGAATAAACTTTAATAAGTTACCTTGATAAAAAAAAAACACCGGGTTACACTACGGGAGTGCCGGCAGAAGTGAAAACTTGAATAATTTTAATTTAGCAACCTCTCTCCCCCTGCGTGCCAATATATCTAATAACAACCTTATTAGTAGTACGCTATAGTTCAACTTAGCCAAATTGATGAAGGAGACGAAGAAATAAAATACCAATTTGTTTTTACCATTGCCAAATATTTTTCAAAGCTTTATCTCTTTAGGAATAACGTCTAAATTCGAACTATTCGAATTTGCTCAATATCAAAACGGTAAAGGACGCGTGGACAAAATTACTTTATTTGCAGAATATGCAATCGCAAAAAGTGTTTAACGGCTTTATAATCTTACGAATAGCGTTCAGTTTTGAATGAAGTCGAATCGGCTAACAGCAAAATATGAAAGTTTGATAAAACAAAACGGGATTTGCATTTACGGAAAATGTGTTACGACCTTATACTGTTAACAATAACGTATAAATTAGAATAATAATACGTAGGGCCAAAATCGCCCTCACCTTCTGTCGTTCGGCCGAACAAAACCACCGTCCACATAGGCTGAGCCGCTCGCGGCTCGGGCAAACCATCCGGGCAAGCATTCGGAGACTCGCCCGAACGGCTCGGGCGAGCCGCCGCTCGCCCGAATCACGTCCGCACCGGGCGAGCGAACGTTTGGGCGAACGGTGTTCGGGCGAGCCGCTCGTCCGGTGTAGACACGGCTATTACCATAGCTTGTCAAGAGTATCATAGTGCACAAGTCTAATTAGTAATTACCGTTCTTGTGAAAGAAAGAAAGAAATAAATAAAAGTAAAATTAAAAAATTTAAAAACCCCCGACTAAAAAAATAAACTAAAAACTAACAAATAATATTTTAAACCTATTATAATTATTATCGTCACATATATATTATGTAAATTCAAATATTATCATTTTCCAAGCGTCGTCGCGTCGATAATCATTGTAATAGGTTTAAAATATTATTTGTTAGTTTTTAGTTTATTTTTATAGTCAGGGGTTTTTTAATTTTTAATTTTACTTTTATTTTGTCCTTTTTAAAGTGATGATCTTCAAACGGATGATCAGCACGTCTAGCACACGACGGCCGCGACATACTCTCGATTTTTATCGCACTATACTCTTCTTCTAAGTGTTCTAATAAGAGAGAGACGGATAGTGCGAGAAAAATCGAGAGAGCTCGCGCGCCGTCGGTCAGGTCATGGTTACCTTACAATATACTTTCAATATCATTGAAGTAACACGGTACCAAATTTCGAATCGATAGGACATATGGAAGGTAGTCAGATCCCCTCATCAACAATTAAAGAGCTGATGATCTTCAAACGGCTGATCAGGTCATGGTTACCTTATCATATACTTTCAATATCATTAAAGTAACACGGTACCAAATTTCGAATCCATAGAACAGCTCCTTGCCCGTGGTCCACCTAATCTGTTCACCTGGGTGGACCACGGGAAGTTTTTTCTACCCGTGGCCCACCTAGAAGGACTATGGTAAAAACTTATTGGTGGTGGTTCACCTCGGTAAACTTTTCCAGTAAATTAGTATATAGTATACAGTAGTACTTTTTGTGTGTACAATGGATTTTTTTAATTTCCACCGTACACCTTGTTATCAATACAGCGTACCTACATACTATCAGAACTCTTCAGATCGAAAAATGTGCAGGCCAGTGTAGGTACGACGACGAGCGAAGCGAGGAGTGTTAGGTGTACTGCGACCCTACAGCGCGCGAGCCGAGTGAGCGAAGCGAGCGTGCCGCGGCAGCGGCCGGCGAAGCGCCAGAACCGAACTTTTAATATGAGAAAGCGAAATAACACATTTTCGGTGCGTATTTCCTGTTAGACAAATTCTTCACGCAAACATAAAAAAATCCATAGATATAATAAAACAGCCAGTATTACATTTCAGAGGTGGACGGTCACCAATATAAATTACACTATATAATTAAAGGTGAACGGTAGGAAAAATAATTTTCAACAGTTCACCGAGGAGGTCTCGGGAGGTGGACGGTGGGAAAGAAGGGGTCTTTTAACAAAGTTTACATAGGTGTACCACGGGTAAAAAAAAATAGCCGTGTCTACACCGAACGAGCGGCTCGCCCGAACACCGTTCGCCCAAACGTGCTCGCCCGGTGTGGACGTGATTCTGGCAAACGATGGCTCGCCCGAGCCGTTTGGGCGAGCCCCCGAATGCTTGCCCGAGCCGCGACCGGTGGTTATGTGGACGGTGGTTTTGTGCAGCCGAACGACAGAAGGCGAGGGGATTTTTGCCCTACGTATTATTATTCTAATTTGTACTTTATTGTTAACACTATAAGGTCGTAACACATTTTTCGTAAATGCAAATTCCATTTTGTTTTATCACACTTTTATATTTTGCTGTTAGCCGATTCGACTTCATTCAAAACTGAACGCTATTCGTAAGAGTATAAAGCCGTTAAACACTTTTTGCAATTGCATATTCTGCAACTAAAGTATATTTGTTCACGCGTCCTTTACCGTTTTGCTATTGAGCAAATTCGAATAGTTCGAATTTGGACGTTATTCCTAAAGAGATAAAACTTTGAAAAATATTTGGCATTGGCAAAAACAAATTGGTATTTTATTTCTTTGTCTACTTCATCAATTTTGCTGAGTTAAGTTGAACTATAGCGTACTACTAATAAGGTTGTTATTAGATATATTGGCATACAGGGGGAGAGAGGTTGCAAAATTAAAATTATTCATGTTTTTGTTGATAATAAGGTAGCAAGTAGTCTCCTCAAACGTTACATATCAACTTAAACACATGTTGATCTAAAATTAACTTTTTAATTGTCTATTGACATGTGTCACTCTTTCTCTTTGATACCGGCGCTCATGCGAGCAACATCGTTTTTCTTGTTTCTATTCAGTAATCGTTCATTATAAACATAATCATAAGGATTGGGCTTGTTGTATTGTGATCAATATAAACTACTCATTATCCATATCTATCATCGTATTTTATTTCACTCCAGCCATAACCTAACAACACCACTGACGCCAAGTTCCTAACAGGTTATGTGCACAGATGCGCAAGTTTAAATAAGCTAAAGAAAGCATTCAGAAATATGGCTGGAGAAGGTGATGAAGATAACGAACGTACAGATCAAATGGGACCGACGCCATTGCCTCAACCGTGTGCCGCCCCGTCTACACAATCAATTGGAGGTTATCACGTCGAGCGTTTAAATGGACACCACAACTTTACTTCGTGGAAGTTCAACATGAAGAACTTATTGATAATAGACGGACTGTGGAAATGTGTCTTAGGAGAGGACACGGAGCCCGCGCGTGATGAGCGCGCTTTGGCCCGGATCTGCCTGGCAGTGAGTTCCTGTTGTCATCAATATGTTTTAAACGCTAACACAAGCAAGGACGCGTGGAATAACCTAACAAAAGTTTTTGAAGACTCTGGGTTAGCAAGGAAGGTTATGCTGCTGCGGAAGTTGCACCGCGTTGAACTAAGTTCGTTCAACTCAATGTCAGAGTACATTGAAAACACTATGATGCTTGTGCAACAGCTGGCGGACATCGGCAAAATGGTGGATGACTGTGAGGTCGCTGAAATCCTGTTGTCGGGGCTCCCACAGGAATATGAAACTTTAGTGAGCAACTTGGAGACTGTCTGCATGACAACTACTTTGACAAGTGAGGTAGTGCGAACACGCTTGCTGCAAGAAGAGTCGCGCAAGACGAACACAATCAGCAAGAGTGCATATTTGTCAAAGCCTGCTGCTGTTGCTGTCGCGGCTACCACTAAACAGTGTTCATACTGTGGCAAAAATGGACACGTCAAGAGTCGCTGTTTTAAATTAAAACGTCAGAAGAAACAAGACAGAGGATCATCACAGGGAATGTTGGCCTCTGCTTTCCTGGCCACAAGCAGTGATTGGATTTTAGATAGTGGCTGCAGCCAGCACATGTCATGTCATAAGGACGTTTTTGACTCTTTTACCTCTATGACAAGTGATGTCATTATAGCAAACAACGCAAAGCTGAAATGTGTTGGCACTGGAGCTGTCAAACTTAATATAAACAATAATATTCTAAGATTAGAGAATGTCTTATATGTTCCAGATCTCTCTGCCAACCTTTTATCGGTAAGTTGTTTGGCTGCTCAGGGCTTCCAAGTTGTATTTACTAAAAACGAGTGTCAATTCACAGACAAATGTAAATTTTCTGGCAAACCAATTTTTAAAATCTCTTGCAAAAATGGTTTATATAGGTTTCCCCAAACAAAAAATGTGGTGCATTCCTCTGGTATCTTGCCTATGCAAGACGCACGGAGTGCTAAACCGGCTAAGATGCCAGCATCAATCTGGCATAGGAAGTTGGGCCATCTAGGTACGTCCGGCATGATAGCTTTAAAGAATGGTATGGCATGCGGTGTTTGTTTTCAGGATACAGAGGTGAATGACCTCAAGAACTGTGCAACTTGCCTTGAGGGAAAAATGGCTGCTAAACCATTTCCTTCGGCCAGTACACACCGTGCCAGTCAAGCGTTGGAGTTAATACACTCTGATGTGCTTGGACCCCTGCCTGTTGAAAGTTGGGGAGGATGTCGTTTCGTTGTGACATACACCGATGACTATTCAAGGATGACCTATGCTTATCCACTCAAGAGGAAAAATGAGGTAATCAAAACTTTCATTAATTTTAAAACTCATATTGAAAAACAATTGGGTTTGCCAATAAAAGTCCTTCGCAGTGATTGTGGGGGGGAGTACTGCAGCCATGAATTTTCAAATTATCTTAGTAAACATGGGATTGTTCATCAGACTACTGTTCCATATTCTTCGAGTCAGAACGGTGCATCGGAACGATGCAATCGTACGATTATGGACAAAGTGAGATGCATGTTACTGCAATCTGGTTTAGATAAGCGTTATTGGGCTGAGGCTTTGATGACAGCGGTCTACCTAAAGAATAGATCACCTACATCAGCCTTGTCAGGCCATACACCAATAGAGAAATTGACGGGGTCAAAACCTGACCTTCGTCACTTACATACTTTTGGATGTATTGCATATGCCCTAATGCCTAAAGTAAAAAGGTCCAAATTGGATGCCAGAAGTAAAATGTATATCTTTGTAGGCTACAGTGAAACCTCAAAAGGATATAGGCTTGCAGACCCCTCAAATCCTAGCAGGGTAATTATTGCTCGTAATGTCGCATTCATTGAGAACAAATTTTATAACAAAGACATGCATTTAAGTTTTAACAATAATTTGAATGATGATTTTATTTATTTTGAATTTTTAGATAATGATATGAATTCAAGTTCCAGTAATGAAGTTAGCTCTAGTCAAATTTATTGTAATGATACTGATTCTAGTCAAAGTTTTCAGAGGCCTGAAAATACAAGTTTATCATCCGAATACAATGTAATTCCATCGCCTTTGTTTTCAGGAGATGAGCACTACTGCACTGGCAGTGAACACGACGACTCCGTGTCGTCACCCGTCGTCGAGTCGCCACTACCGCCATCTGTCGTCCAAACGACGCCAGAGCGTGTGACGTCACCGTCGTGGGGGGTGACACGTTCAGGGGAAGTTGCTGCTTCCGAGTCGCCGCTGACTTCACGCCGTCCTGCTCGTAGCACTCGTAATAAGTTGCCAAATAGGTATGAAGATTATGATCTTGATTATTCTCTACTGACACAAGATGGCGCTGGGTTGCATGCGGATCCTTTAACATATGAGGAAGCCACCTCTGGCTCTGACTGTCTGCATTGGCAGAAAGCTATGAAAAGTGAATATAATTCACTTCTAGCCAACAAAGTATGGAAGTTGGTCGACCGTCCTAAGGATGAAAATGTAGTAAAATGCAAATGGGTGTTCAAACGAAAGTTTGATGCATCTGGTAACTTCGATAAGTATAAAGCTAGATTGGTTGCCAGAGGCTTCACACAAGTCTTAGGGGTTGACTATAATGATACTTTTTCACCAGTTGTCAGACACTGTACCTTAAGAATTTTATTCTCGTTGGCAGCAGAGCTAGATTTAAACATGTATCACATTGATATTGCTACTGCATTTTTACATGGAGAGCTGACAGAGACTATTTATATGGAGCAGCCTCCAGGTTTTTGTGATAATGGTAAAAACAAAGTTTGTCTTTTATTAAAAGGAATTTATGGCCTTAAGCAGGCCAGTCGAATATGGAACTTAAAAGTACATGATTTGTTGTGTAAGAATGGTTTTAAGCAAAGTGACTGTGAACCGTGTGTTTACACTAAAATAAATGGTAAAGAAATGACCATTTTAGCACTTTACGTTGATGATTTCTATATTTTCAGTAATAATGATAATAAAGAACTTTTATCTTTGCTTCAAAGCCATTTTAATGTTAATGATCTCGGTATCCTTACCAGCTGTTTAGGCTTAAATATCAGTAGAAACAGAACTGAGCATTGTATTAAGCTTGATCAGTCAGATTACATTAAAAGATTGTTAATTAAGTTTGGGATGCAAAATTGTAAACCGGCTTCTACGCCTATGGCTACTAATTGTAAGTTACAAAAGGCTGATGTGTGTCTAGATGACAATACTTATAGGTATAGAGAGCTTTTAGGCAGTCTCTGTTACTTAAGTGTATGTAGTCGGCCTGATATTTCTTACGCATGTAGCCAGCTTAGCCAATTTAACCATGCTTATGACAAGTCACATTGGCAAGCAGCTAAGCGTGTCCTGAGATATTTGGCGGGAACACTAAATTATTGTCTTTATTTTTATAAGTCTGGTAATTTAGATTTAACTGCATACTCGGACGCGGATTGGGCTAACGATATTGTCGATCGTAAGTCATACACAGGTTTCGTGGTTAAGCTTGGTAATAACATTATAAATTGGGAATCGCGTAAACAGCGATGCATAGCCCTTAGCACAGCCGAAGCCGAGTATCTTTCGATAGGAGATGTTTGTAAAGATCTTTGTTTTATAAAAAGCTTTCTGTCAGAGATTATAAATACTAACTTTGTCATCACTCTATATAATGATAACCAAAGTGCGCATAAAATTGTAGAGTCGAAAGAATTTTGCCATAAGCGCACAAAGCATATAGATTTACGTTATCATTTCGTCAAAGATTTAGTACAGAAAGGCTTTTTAACTGTCAAGTACATGCCAACTGAACAGATGATTGCTGATGTACTCACCAAGTCTCTAAGTGCTGAAAAACACAAACATTTTATTGATAAATTATGTCTAAAATAAGTTGTTTGTTTGAATGTTAATTTATTGAGCATGTAGAGACTGTTTTATTTCTTTAGACTGATAAAGCATGTAGAGACATAGCATATGTAGAGATATAGAGCATGTAAAGTTTTATTGTTTCTACCACTTGTTATCTTAAGGGGAAGTGTTGATAATAAGGTAGCAAGTAGTCTCCTCAAACGTTACATATCAACTTAAACACATGTTGATCTAAAATTAACTTTTTAATTGTCTATTGACATGTGTCACTCTTTCTCTTTGATACCGGCGCTCATGCGAGCAACATCGTTTTTCTTGTTTCTATTCAGTAATCGTTCATTATAATCATAATCATAAGGATTGGGCTTGTTGTATTGTGATCAATATAAACTACTCATTATCCATATCTATCATCGTATTTTATTTCACTCCAGCCATAACCTAACAACACCACTGACGCCAAGTTCCTAACAGTTTTCAATTCTGCCGGCACTCCCGGAGTGCAACCCGGTCTTTTTTTTATCAAGGTAACTTATTAAAGTTCATTCGAAGTCGCTGCGTTGGAAAAGGTCAAAACTTGACCCCTGGATACCTACATTACATATTGATATTGAGAAATTAGGGATCAAGTTATACCTACTGGCGGTTGGTAACTTGGTAGTGAGACGAGTTGAGGCGGATTTGGGAATTGCGTAACTGAGTTCGACACGCATGGGTTTTTTTGTCAGCTGGAAGGATTGGTAGATTGAGTAGTACCTACCTAGTAGGAATTTCAATAGGTAGGCGTCTTCGCTCTGATCATAACACAATTGATCAAATAATTTTATACCGGCCTCTTTTCGGTTCTCAAAAATTTTGCGCATCCACATTTTGCGGCTTTTTTTTAAATACATTTCTTCCGATTTCGAATTCGAACAAGCAAAAGCAAAATTAACGTTGTCGCAGCGACAGCTTTGCGCACGTGCGGCTTCATCGTGATCGTGAGCTCAACTATCGGTACCTATACTCCAGGCAAAATACGGCTTTGAAAAACATTAATTTATAATAGCGTTTTTTTTGTTGATTTCATTTGAAAATGTTATTCTAAGATGATATAATCAAGAATCCGACAAACTTTCCACCCGGAAGTAATTATGTAGATTTCAATGAAGCATGCATTGTCTTTTTTTATACGATTTATCTTGAATATTATAGAGCAAATGTAAATGAACCAAAATAAAGACAAAAATATTTATTAATATTTTTTCTGACTTTTCAGAAGTTAGTTAATTTATCATTTTTTTGATGTCTGAAATTTTGTCGGATTTTGTCGCTGGGTAACTATTTAATTGATAATATATCCGTTACACATAAAAAGTAAGCTATTATAAATTATTTCCAAAATTGACATTTTTTCCATACGAGTTGTCAGTTCATTTACTGGACTAGTAGGTAAATTCGCCCGAGCCGCGCGCGTTTGCCCGAACGCCCGTCCACACCGACTGAGCGCTTGCGGCCGACCCTTTTGACGGCTCGCCCGAGCCTTCTGACGGCTTTGATGAGCGTTTTTGATGGCTCGGGCGAGCCGCTCGGCCGGTGTGGACACGGCTAATGACCGTGGTTCACCTTAGTCCACCTAGGTGGACCACGGGTAGAAAAAACTTCCCGTGGTCCACCCAGGTGAACAGATTAGGTGGACCACGGGTAAGGAGGGCATAGAACATATGGAAGTTAGTCAAATCCCCTCATCAACTATTAACGAGCTGATGATCTTCAAACGGCTGATCTGATCATGGTTACCTTACCAGCTCTCAATATCATTGAAGTAACACGGTACCAAATTTCGAATCGATCGGACATAAGGAAGTTAGTCATCAACTATTAACGAGCTGATGATCTTCAAACGGCTGATCAGGTCATGGTTACATTACCATATAATTTCAATATCATTGAAGTAACATGGTACCAAATTTCGATTCGATCGGACATACAGAAGGTAGTCAGATCCCCTCATCAACTATTAAAGAGCTGATGATCTTAAAACGGCCGATTAGGTCATGGTTACCTTATCATATAATTTCAATGTCATTGAAGTAACACGGTACCAAGTTTCGAATCGATCGGACATAAGGAAGTTAGTCAGATCCCCTCATGAACTAGAAAAGAGCTGATGATCTTCAAACGGCTGAATAGTTTTTCATGAAATATGGCTAAGAACACTCGGGTTAAAATTATCTATGACAAAAAAAACCGCATTCAAATTTGTCCATCCGTTTGGGAGCTACGATACCACAGACAGATACACAGACACACGGACACAGATACACAGACACACAGACACAGACACACAGACACGTTAAACTTATAGCACCCCTCTCTTTGCGTCGGGGGTTAATAAATAGGTCGGTGTATGGTACATAATGAATTTTCATGCTTTATGACTTTTGCTCGCGAGAATTCCTAGTTCCACCCAACAGATTTTAGTATTCTTACCGAGTACATTATTAGGTAAAGTATGTATAACCGTTTGGTTCAAAAGTGGAGTTCTTACCCTCAGCCCCAGATTCCATGTTCACAGAAATAAATCAACAATGGTTACCACATGTGGTATATAAAGTTGTCTTATGTAATTTATGTATTAGCACTATTAGCATAACAAATTAATAAAGAAACAAAATAGACACGACATGCAATCGTAACTAAACTGAAGTAATAATAACAACTTGAAAAATCTTGCAACAAAATTAGATTTTTGAAAACTCAAAGCAAAAATAGAAAATAATAATATTAGTTCACTAAGCACAACCATCTTGGGATTTCACCAGCACAGTTAGCACAAGATGGTGCGCGAGCTCTCTCGCACTATCTGTCTCTTTCCAAGTTTTCGAATAAGAGAGAGACGGTTAGTGCGAGAGAGCTTGCGCGTCTTGTGTCTTGAGTAACATATTTAACTAATGAACAAAAACGACATCCTTATTTTTACTTGCATACTAATGTCTATGTCTGTATCAGTAATCATCTTTCCTCATTTTGAATGGAGCTTGAATATTTCCCATGCAAGAAAATAAAAGTATAGGTACTTGTAGTCTACTCATTATTTGGCTTCAACACTAATTCTTGCATTTCTTCAGTGGCATCTTTTTTCTGTTTGGGTTTAACCATTCTCTGTTGGGCGGCCTCAATCACATCTGTTGGCATTGCTCTTACTGTCTTCAAAATAGCGAATGTCAATTCTGGTATGTTGTTCGCATATGAGAATTCCAGAGCATCATACAAATTTTCTGATGTGATAGAATGAGCTACTTTAATAGTGCATTCGACTTTAAGGTCATCAATTAAATAGTATGACGCAATCAGCAACAGCGAGAACAGTCCTTCTTCTGGCAGAGTTCCCAAGTACATGTACCGCTTTAGGTTCTGGAGGGTCTTCAATGTGACTCCCTGTAACTCAATACGGCCAGCGTCTGTCTCCTTCCATTCCCCACAAAGCATTCTCTTGAACACATCACTGTGTGCGGCAAGGCACACTCGGTGCACTGGAACACTGCCCTCTCTTGTGCTCAGTTGGAAGTCAATGAAATCGTTATCCATGTACATGCTGTCTACTACTGATTTGCAAGAGCCAACATTGATGTTAACTTCTACATTAAACTCAAATTTTATTGTACTACTTAATTTAAATAAAGTTTCATTTTGGGACCATGTTTCAGAGCATGGTAAGTTGAATTTGAATTCTGGTTTCTCACAAATCACTTCCATTGCAACATTTACCGCCATAGTGAATTCATGTTTCATAACTGATAAAAGTATATTAAACCTGCCATCAGTACTATATTGTATAAAAAACTTCATCTGGGCTAACCCATGGACATCAAATATTTGTCCATCAACAGGATTGTTTCCTCCAACATTCTCAATTTTAAAGTAAAGTTCAAAAGCTGTACCCCCCAGATGCTCTGTCTGAAGCCTGTAGGAAAACAAAAAAGTAATGAAATTAAGTTCCTAGTAGGGTTGTCAGCGGGTGGCAGGCGACGCTGACGAGCGGCAGTTCATCCATTCGAGCATTCCATGACCTGTCCGCGGCCTTAAGCATACAATTGGTACAAGTGGCACAGAAATTATATTGCATATGCTCTGCCTACCCCTTTTGGGAATAAAGGCAGAGCAGTTTATGTTCGTATGTAAAACATAGGATACTTTTATCCCGGAAATCTAAGGGAGAAAGCTAGAAGCTATATCTGAGTGACTACCACAAAAGGAAAATGAAGATTGCTTGTGTATCATCCTCTTTGTCGGTTGAATTAGCAAGTGCAACAGAGACAAACAAATATGTACAGTCAATGATGTAATATAAAAAAGAGGTAGATAGGTTATAAGCAGTCCAAAAGTAGCACCACACTAAAACTGTATCAACGCATCTACTACCTCTTTTTTTATATTACATCATGTGGATATTATTTAAATGAACATTCGTAAAAAAATAACATTTAAATATCAACCTAAGTAACTACAATCGGTTTAATTAAACGAGGGTAATGCAGTAATTGCAACTGTTCGTTTTTTTTTCCGTTACGCGTTATATGAGATTCATGAAATCCGCTGTTTAGTGAAAGGTTTGTTTTAATACTTTCATTCATGCATCCCACATAGCTACAGATTTGAAATTTGAGACAACCGATTCTAAGATACTCACAGCGTCAAAGCCATTGCGATTGCGCGAATTAAATTTTTGGCGTCAGCACTTAGAGTGTCAACTTTAGACGATTTTTTCGAGTATATTTTATTGATTCCTTTCTTTCCTTGAAGGATCTAGGAGGTAAATGTATATAACTCGTAATTCCAGCGGACAAAAGATAGGATTCACTTCACTTCACTCTATTCTATTATTAATGGCTACTGTGCACTGTGCAACTTAAGCACAATTCTGCCAACATCAAGTATCCAGCTTTGCACGATGGTACAAATGAAAGAGGGTAGACATGTAGCAGGATATTAAAATATAGGATTCGAATCAAAATCACAGATTACTAATATGTAGCTAGCTACAGATGGGACAGTGACGAAAACGAGGTGGACGTTAGTTCCTATTTTTGCAGTTTTGGCGCTGTAAACTTTTACAATCTGTGGCATTTCACTTGACATTGCTAGGGCTTGCAATTGCACCATGTATCGATATCGATATTCACTAGTGGTGGAAAATGATAAAATTTATACGATGAAATAGTAGGGGGTATTGATACTTATAAATTAGTTAAAAAATAAGAAAACTGCGAAATTTACTAACTCTTTATTTTATATTTTTTGTTGCTTTTTGCCTTAACCTATGGACTTTATATTTATTGAACGCGGCTAAATGTATGCTGTGCATTTTTAAAATATATTTTTCCTCCACTTTCCCATTTAATATTTTATTTATTATGTTACACCAATTGTGCACATGCAGGCGGATGATTAAGTTTACAAAAAAAGTTTTTATATTTTGATGTGCTTTACACCCTAACCAAGACATGTCGCAGCGTTTGCCGATAATGTTTTTCAAATTTTTTTTAATACTTTTTTTATGGCATTCAGCATTTAAATAGTTGTGGATAATGTGGGCACTATCTGAATACAATCTTAGTAATTTCCCATTAGGATATGATAGATTTTTATGCTTTAATCTTTTGTATTCGCGTAGACGAATCAGCTCGTGGATCCCCTCTTCATCTTTGGCCGTGTAAGTATTTTTACATGCTGGACAATCAAATTTTTTAGTCATTTTTCGACACATATAGCCCGCAGTGTATGCTGAAGTTTGTACCTTAATTTTTTCTGTTATAACAGATTCTCTTTCGAATTTTGTTCGATTCTGGGTGATTGAGGACGATGACGGCGACGCATTCGTGTTTATATTTTCCTCATTTTCTTTGTTATCCTCACCTGAACTGAACATATACCTTAAATCAATTAAAGTCTCGCCGTCATCGTCTTCACAATTTGCAAACTTCGACTGCGGGCTTAATATATTTGCAATCACAAGTGACTTAAAACTATACATGAATTGATTGGCGTCTGGATTTACATTCCTGTAATTCATTGCTCTTACTCGACCAAAGAAGTTTTCCAGGGGATCTTGATTTATAAATCTGGGATAAAAGTATTCAACTTCATACTTAGAAAATAATAATTTTGATAAACCCAGAAAACTATTTAACGTTGTAAGCCACCCCTCTAAAGAAGGCACGCGGACATATCTTGGTTTGCCAGCACGCATGGCGAGTTTACTTAGTGTGTCGATATATTTTATATTTTTCATTTTTTTGATGGCGTCCTGCCAAAACTCCCTGTGCGGTGATTTTTTTTTGACGGCGCATCTCAACTTTCCCTTGCTCTGGCCTGGGGATCCGTTGACGCTGTCGAACAACTCATCAAGAAACAACACCAATTTAGCTGTTGTTTCCATGGTCTCCATTGGTACGTTGAGATGAGCATCTGAAATATAAGTTACAATTTAGTTACTTAAATTTAACCCTTTAACGCCCAACGCCATATTAAAAATTATTCAAATCTGTTGCTATTAAATATACCTAAACATTCTGCACCATAAAAATAAAACAGTCAAAATAAAGTTGTAATTTTTGCCTTTCATTGTGCCTTATAAAGGGTTAAATCTATAATGAATACCCCATCAAAACAATTAAATTTAAACTGTTTGCTGACTCACAAATCTCATAACGCGTTCACTGTTCATCAGATATCATGAAAATCCAAGCTATCACTACCAGGACTTACATTGTATGTCCTGCATCTGCAAAGCCTACTTCTTGATGTAAAAGTGTGGTTTGACCACTTGAACTTATGATAAAGTGCGTGTTGAAATAGAGTCCACAAGTACTATAAGCAATTTTTGTTTCATCGTGACACTATTAGTTTTAAGAATTGTTAACTTAATTACTAATGAATACTCTTTTCGCACCTACTATTCAGAATCATAGTTACCCTAAAATGAGGGATTCAAGGTGTACTTTTCTTCCTTGATCCTGCTATTCAGTAAAGAAAATAGTCGCCCTCAAACGAAGGATTTATTTCCTTTCTTAACGAAACAAATTATTTATTTAAATATTTTGTTTCGTGTTATTTTTAGACGAAGATGGTTTATATTTCCATTATATTCTTTCACTGTATCATGTCGTTTATTATTTTCTTCTTAAGAAGGTATGAAAAGCAGTAGGTGCCACTCGGTAGCAAAATTATTACCGTTTAGGGCGTAAACACTCCCTCACTCGTAATCCCTCAAATTACGCTCAAGATTCAATATACTGTCCTCGCCATAAATATATAATTTTGCTCCTTTGAGACACAATCTACGCCAGATGATCATTTTAAACGCTAAGGCTTTTAAATGAGCGTTTGAAATGATTTATAAAAATAAAATGTATTATCCTTCGATAGTTCAATTATAGTGTCAATGTTTGAGTTTTTGTAGGACAACAATTCTATCCCAAAGTTTAAATAACCGGCCAAGTGCGTGTCGAGGCACGCGCAGTGTAAGGTTACGTAGTTGATTGTCTGTCTTAGTTACATCGACGTGGAGTGCGGTTGCGTCGGCCGAATTAGTACGAAAATTGGCCTTTCCAAGTACACAATAAGTTGGTCGATTATTGCTCGTTACTTAAGCCTTCTTATCCGTGATAGTTTTTCTTTTCAATTCATTATATGTACTACTGCCACGATTTTTTTCACATCTCCAGTAGTAGCCATTTAGTAGCCGGCTGGGGGGGGGGACATGACTCGAACAAAAATTAGGGCTTTAAAGCCCAATATCTCGCAAACGAATCACCGAGTTAAAAAATGGTTTTAAGAAACCCGTAGGTAATATTGTTGAGCTATCCAACGATACCCGACACTATGGGTTTAACGAGAAAAAAAATACTTTGGGTGTAGGGGAGAAACCCTAAAAAAATATTTTTCATAATTTAATTCTATTGTTTTGTCGGCGTGATTGATTAATATACCCATGCCGAAATACAGTTTTCTAATAGTAAGGGTTACTGAGCTACGCCGAAGACGGACGGACAGACAGACGGACATGGCGAAACTATAAGGGTTTGTTGACTACGGAACCCTAAAAAGACCGTTTTCAACTTAAAATTCACTTTTTTTTTAAACCACGAGGTGTTCTCACGGTTCTTTCGAAAAATAGGCAATTCCCACATATAAAATCTCATATTTTTTATTTTCGCAAATGTGCGGGCGTAAAGCACAGCATATATAACAGTAGCGAGCGAACGAGGCAATATATTGGAGTAGCTACTCCCCTTAATATGAGCGGTACGGATACGAGATTTACTTACGAACTGTATGTGCAAAATTCAGTTGTGCTGCAGTACGGGCACTTAACACTTGAGCAGCTACTTTCACTTTCATTTTCTTAATTTTTTTCGGGTCCACGTGATCTGCCGTTAGATTCGGTAGCGCTCTTGTATGGACATTTTTCATGTCCAAATCATATACATATAAAATGTCTTTCCACGAAGCTCTTTTGCCCTCAAACATAATATCTTTATCCAAGAAGTTATTTCTAATTCCCTTTAATAAGTGTGGCGGATCATGAAATATGAATAATTCATGGTCGGCAACGTGAACTGTATCTGGAAAAAAATTTAGTATAACATATGTGTAAACAGTAAAATATAATTAAATTTGGAAATATTAACATAAGTAGTTTCTGAGTGAGAAATGTATATATATAGCGCGAAGCGGCAGTGTGGCGCGAGACGGCAATTTTGGTTCACACGGAGCCATTTTGGCTTCGCGTTAACCAAAATCCGCGTGTTATTATGGAAAAGGAAACCTGAAACTTGTGTTATATTGGTAGAACTTACGCGTGGGGCATTTATACTATATAAAATGACATCGTAACGGGACGTGTTGCCAGTGTCATAATCAACTTAGCTGTATACAATAATGTCTTTAAGATAAAACCTACCGTATCTATTTTCATGATCGGCTCGAAGTCGGGAAGTCGTGGCTTTTAAATTTTTAAAGCACGACCTGAATGTTGATCCCTGATCACAGACGAGAGCAAGTGGCTTTAGGCCGGCAGCCGAAAGCTGCGGTATCATTTCTTTCAGGATCTTCTCCAGCTCTGGTGCAGAAACGGTACCGGTGCAAAAGTAGTAGGCAATGCTTTGCCTCCATGATGAGCAAATACCTCGTATCATAAAAACCAGAGCATGGTCAGCGAATTTTTGTTTGCGCTCTTCAGCTATTTCCACAAAGCCGTTTATAACATCTTTACTTTCGTTAAAAGTTAGATGCGGTGTCAAAGCCACTTCATCAAACACCAATGAACACAGTTTTTTATTTTCTTCCCAGTTCTTCACATTATGTTTGATATAGTCGAGGGTACTCTTATTCAAACCCGTCTCAAAAATGATCTTCGACGAAAGACGAGACAATGTCCTTTTCGTAGGTAAAGCAAAAATGTTTTGCAAAAATTTATACCCCTTTGGGCTTTGTTTCATCAGACCAAGCGCAAACAATTTGTCTTGTAGACTGAATCTTCTCGCCATCTTATTTTTTCTTGCAAGTCTAAGTTGCATTATTAAAAAGGCTTTGGCCTTTTTGTTTAGGTTTTCAAAGTTTTGCATCAATTCCTTGTTAGCATAGTTTTGCGCATTTTGCAATCTTTCTGTACTCGCTTGCCCCAGAGTACCGACAGCAATTGTAGTTGTCTCCTTTATGAGTCGTCGGGTATGTGCTTTGAATTGTTTTATGCTCCCTGTAATAAACGATATAATATTTTATTACATAGCGTACACTTTAGAATTTGTTTTACAAAGTGGCATACATTTTATTATTGTATATAGTCATGCAAAATATGTTAACATCACAAGTTGTAACATAAATTCGATGCTTATAAATAACAAGAAATGATGATCTGACAAATATTAAAAAAACAATCACAACTAATTTGAACAAAATTTGACATACCTTTTGAAGTTGATGCCTGAGATGGCTCGATTTTGATTGTTTGGAGGATCTTTTTCTTCCCTTTTGTTAAGCCAGCAATTCCTGTAAATGCATGGATAAAATCTCAAACTATATACATATGCTAAGCGTAGAACAGTGTGTTGAGGGTTTTAATAATAAAATAGAACGATGAACGACGAACGAAAAAGAAGAAGATAAGGTAAAACATAAGCAAACACGCCTCGCCTGTAATAGGCTTATTTATACGTGTCCCAAAATTGAACGATAAGCGGGTACCAGAGGATGGATCTGCTCATGAATAGTCGAGGAAAAAAGAGAAGAAAAATATATCTAAATCCTTTTTGAAGTTACAATAAAAATTATTTTTTTCGAAAATCGACACCTAATGGTATTTTTTTTTATGGTATTACTTTGCCGTTGGTGGCCAAAAATAACCAAAGTATTAAAAAAATCTTGTTCTAGCTTTTAACTGAATACTTATTGCTCAAATGCTAAGTTGCTTAAAATAGCCTTTAATCAATCGCTGTCCCACAGGTTAATTAACATATTGACAATTATATTTTACTAGCTTCCGCCCGCGACTTCGTCCGCGTGGACCCGGGATGAAAACTATCCTATATTTTAATCCAGGCTATAAACTATCTTCGTGCAAAATTTCATTCAAATCGGTTCAGCCGTAGAAGCGTGATTGAGTAACAAACATCCAAACATCTAAACTTTCGCATTTATAATATTAGTAGGATGTGCATTCTTAGGTAGCATACCTTTTGACGATGTGGAGTGTGGCCCCTGGTGCTGTTTGCTCGTAACATTTTGAGTATTCACCACCGGTTCTTGTGCGGCAGAGGGTACTAAAAAGAAAATACAAATTAATAAACAATGGTAGTCGTTTTTAGGGTTCCGTACCCAAAGGGTAAAAACGGGACCCTATTACTAAGACTTCGCTGTCCATCCGTCTGTCTGTCACCAGGCTGTATCTCAAGAACCGCGATAGCTAGACTGTTGATATTTTCACAGATGATGTACTTCTGTTGCCGCTATAACAACAAATACTAAAAACAAACTAGAAATAATTTTAAGGGGGTCTCCCATACAACAAACGTGTTTTTTTTGCCGTTTTGTTTGTCGCTAGGCTGTATCTCAAGAACCGCGATAGCTAGACAGTTGAAATTTTCACAAATTATGTATTTCTGTTGCCGCTATAACAACAAATACCAAAAACAAAATAAAATAAATATTTAAGGGGCCCCCTATACAACAAACTTTATTTTACTGTTTTTGTAGATAATGGTACGGAACCTTTCGTGCGCGAGTCCGACTCGCACTTGGCCGGTTTTTTTTTATATATTTCGTAATAAATCGAACTCTAAAGCTCTCTTCACTGAAAATCAGCATCGTGGCTCCCCATACTCCGACACATGCTGAGTGGACTCCTTTTTGAGACCACCCTCAACATTCTTTTTATTGTTATTTTATCAGTTTTAAGCTGTTTGTATGTAATGTTGTGGTTGTGTTTTTTCAAATAAATTCATTCATTCATAAAGCGTAAAAATAATTAAAGATCTGTGTTAAGGAAGCTTGTGCTAAAGACGCCCTTTTATACGATACCTCTCATGGTATAGTCGCCTCACTTTAAATTTTGGACCCCACTTTCCTTGTAAACGGACCCTATTTTGCGTGATAATTTCGATTTTACCGTTTTCAGACTTTTCAATATGCTTGTGCCATAAGACCTAGCCTCTTGCCAAATTTCTTGATTCTATTGGGTAAACGGAACACCATTACCTTTTGACAAAGCGGGCAGTTTGCTCTCATCATTTTGAGTATCCAATGGTTCTTGTTGTGCAGAGGATCCTAGAAAATAAAAAGAGAATTGTTAAGGCTTGTTTCTTATAAATGAGTAGTTTTGTAACCACCTTAAACATTAACTGTTACAATTTTTATATTGGAAAAATATAACATGATTGCAATATATTAATAGTAACGCGGGTTTCCTCAAAATCTAAATAAACAAAATAACTAGAGATGCAACGTATATCCGGCCTCAATTTTACTATCCGGCCGAATACCGAATCATCATCATCATATCAGCCGAAAGACGTCCACTGCTCCACTGCTGCCGAATAGTGCCGAGGTATCCAGGCCGGACACCGGATAGTATTCAATTATATTAAGTTACCCTTATTTCTCCACCTGTAACTATTTGATAGGGTATTTTAAGGGAATAATACGAAATCTTCATTACGAAAGTATGTACAGTAATATTTATTACCTTGGTTTTCTTTCTTATTTGAAAATGAACCTTTTTGTCAAAAACACATGTCTATAGATTGATCACATCACAAGACTATAATTTGATCTCAAGCCATGAGTCTTACTGTACGGGATACTAGTAAGTCGCCTAATTAATCGTTATAAAGACTGTACATGATAAAATCCGGCCATGTATGTTATGGTAGATCTTTTGAATCTTGTAAATCTTTGGAGCAGCTCTTCATTAAAATAGTTTTGTGGTTATCAAACTACATAATAAACATCCAAACATTATATAAAGTTAGGTCATCTATGACTTCTATATTCCACGAACGAATTTTATATTCCACGGTACCTATATTTTCTTGCACACGGTATTCTGCCTAGCTTTACCAATTTTCCTGGTATTTATTTTCTCGTGCTTTGAATTTTATAAGCTTAAATATACCTCATTACATTTTATTTTTACAATAGTTAACATTTTTACAATTACATTTAGTTCAAGATAGATCTGAGGTGTTTTAACTTTGGTCAATTTGGCTTTTTGACAAATTATTGCCTCCCATACAAAAACAACTTTCAGTGCTTGGACTAGAAAGCCTCTCCAACTACCTAAGATGGAAAATAGTTTCAAATCGTACTTTTTTGGTAAGATAACATTCTAATGAGCATATTAATGATTATGAAAATATAATTACCTTTGTGGCATTGTAGTTGGAAGTGAGTATAGATTATCAAAAAACGATGCTCAAACATTTAAAGGTATAGTGGAGTATTTTCGACGAAAACTCACAGAAGCTGATACATTGTAATTTGAATTTATTTGAATTATATTTGCCAGTAGTTACAGATTATTAAAATAAAATAAGTGCTTGAATATGTGCATTCGGTGAAAATTTATACCATATCATGCATGGCCGGATTTTATCGTGTACAGTCTTTAGTGTCGTGTCGTCATAGTTAGGTATATAGAACATGGAAGCGTGACATGGAATGTACTGGCATCGACTCTGGCGACTGTGACTATGAGCAGCGAGCTCCAATGAGACCAGATAAGGGTAGAGAATTAAGCGGTGCTGGAAAGAAAAACCATGACGTTTGTGTGACTAGAACATTTCAAACAAAAAAGGCTTCGTCGTTCTAATATTGCCTCACTGCTTGATTCAAAATTTACCTGCGACATATACAGCAAGAAATTTCGTACCGCTATTTGACTATATCAGCCATATGCGAAGCGTTATCAGCCGGCACAATCCACCATGGCCACAAACGTTGCTAAAATCATTTGACAAGGATGCAGTGGCCATTGATGACGTTAAAAAAAATTAAGAACATGATTAATTCAGATAATAAAGTATGGATATCCAATAAGTTAAGATTACTTGCCTTCGGACAACGATAAGTGAGGTGTCTTGCTTAGTTCGCTCTCAACATTCGGGACATCAAGCAACGGTAACTGTGGAAGCGCGGATCCTGCAAAAGAAAATAACAGGTACATAACAGAACATAAATAAGAAATCGAAAAACAAGCATTGTTCGACTTTTAAAGTCCTAAGAGTGAATCACACGCAGTACACCGCGCCGAAGCCAGCCCCTACGCTAACCGGCGCGGCGTGGCGTTTGGTCACCGAACTCTCCATATATTCGCCAAAATAATGACAATATTTAATAGGCGTTATAACGTGACGGTGACAAAGTTTATTTATATACGTTCCGGCGTCGGCCCGGAATCAGGTATCAGTTTCCGAATTTCAGCTCAAACGGATGCCATCATTGCCAGTTGAATATTGTGGATATTTTCGTTTTTGAACTAACTATAAGTACGTGACTTCCCCTTACTTGCTATGGGCTGTACCTGTAATTTGTAATATTACAGTTCGGTTCTTTTGAAAAATGTAAATTTTAACGGTTTTGAGTGACGTAATTTCGCTTATTTTGTAACTTGCAAGTTTATGATACAGACCGTTAAAGTTCTTTCTCGCCTTGCTTGTTTGTTGAACTCAAGGCGTCTCTTTTGAGTGTAGTTAGACTAGTCAGTTATATACGAGTATACCTAGTACCTACATGCATACAAACGACCATTGCAATTCGATAAAAAACTTATAAATAATGGAAGGAAACATGTAGGTACCAGCATACAAACACTACAAATCTAGTAATTCTTAGTATCGAACCGAAGTATTCAAAATTGCGGCACTCACCTTCAATCCCAGGTTCAGAACTGACTGTAGCCGTCTGAACAAGCTGTTGTAGATCATCTGCAAAGACAGTTGAACGGTAGTATAATTCATACTAGTAATAATGACAAGTGCTTGTAATTGTTTTGTAGTTTCACATAGGTACATTACAAACTCTCAAAGCTACTATTAGCATCAACCATGATGAAATAGTAGATTGCGTCTCAAGAGAGAAAAACTATATATTTACGGCGAGGGCGGAATTTTGAATTCAGGGTGAAGCGATTGTATTCAAAACTAGAATCTTGAGCTTAACGAGGGATGTATGGTCATGATCATATGTTTACGCCCAAGACCTAAATAATTTTGCTACCAAGTGGCATATATTGTTTTTCACACCTTCTATGAGGAAAGTTTAAATCCCTTAGTTTAAATGTGAGGGCCGCAATGACACTTCTGAACAGCAAGATCAGGCAATAAAAGTACAACTTTGATTCTTTATTCGAGGGCAATAATAACTCGTTCCTGAAGGTGGGAAAATATTTCTAAAATCGGAAATTGGTTTCGGAGATTACCCATTCAATCAAACCTACAATCTTACCGACTTTTCCTTTTTATAAAATTAGTATAGATAGTACAGACTAGCAGCCCGTGCGGCTCTGCCCACGTATTATGGGAAGCCACGGGATTAAAATTAATAAAGCCCTGTGATAACTTTTTTTTTTAATCGGACCTTCCCTTTACATACAAACATAAACTCATAAAACTAAAATCTCGCAGACTTTTCCTCTTTAATATATTTGTATAGTACCTACAAGTCACGGTGTGTATAGGTACAAATTGAACACTCACCCTGGTCGTTCGGTTTTGTTGACATAGCTAGTTGATTTGCTGCAGGAACTGCATATAGATGTTCCTGTTGGTAAACATCTCCTGGAAAGTAATTTTATAATTAATAGTACATTGCTGTAGAAGCCGAATTTAATGGTTGAACGCCGTGACGTCGCCTCACAAATTGATAAGGAAACAAAAGGCCGCTTTGCAGGCATAGGCTTTCAATTTTGTATGAAATTCTATTACGAATCTCCCGTTTCGTCGCACCCGAAACGTAATACTTGGAAGTCTATTAGAAGTGTACTATAAAGAGCACAAAGTCAATATTTCATTGCATGTTTAAGTTTTCTTAATAATATTAATATTTACGGTAGCGTCAGTTTATTTTTCCGCCATCTACGTTCGATTTCCGTACTCTATAGATTGTTCTGTATCGTAATTGGCTACAAATTTAGATGTCGAATGCACACTTAAACTTAACTACACTAAAGACAAAGACGATGCAACTCAGAGGAAAAAACCTTCTGTACAGACCATCAAGCAGTAAAGCCATTCATAGTCGCAATATTTCAAATATATGCATTGAATTTTTCAATCGTTTACCTATGAATATCAGAAAAAAACTAACCTGATGGCTATTGGAAGTGTTTTTACCAAGTCGGACATTTTTATCATTATATTTGGTCTTAAAATATACTATATTTGCACGCCTATAGACAGACTGAATTCGTATTTATTTATTTTTCGTATTCGTGGCAAATAAACGATTCGATTTAGATTTACGTTAGAGAAATAAACTTGTCGTAAAAGAACTCAAAATTTCTTTTGGCTTAAATTTTTACAGTCTCTTGAATAACAATCCGCTCGTTCATTACACAATGCAAAAAAACCCCTTTAACTGACTGTCTGTTATCTATTTAGCAATCTTTTGTTCCGCGTAAGCACTTACCGGTCAACACCTTTACCAGAGTGCCGGAGTGACTCAAGCCCATTTTTATACACGCGATTTTACTGCTAATTACTAGGATATTAAAGCCTAGAATGGCGTAAATACAAACGACTTATGGGTCACTTTGGCACTCTGGAACAAGATGTTACTAGTGTACTCAAATAAGAAGAAGGTGCATATTTACAACTCTTTTCTTCGATATTGACCAAAAGATCTCTTTGGAGATTACAGAGGGCCAAATCATATATCTCAAAAATGTCGTGCGTATTGAGTAACGATTTAATTTTATTAGTACTATTTCAACGTGTCTCACGTAAGTTTAAATTCAATTCTCAAACTATACCTCGAAAACTGCCCCTAAAATTGGGGCTTAGTCATTATTGACTTTTAGCAATTGATGGCCTTTATGTAACAAGGTCATCAATTGCTATATCTATACCAAATTGAAATGTACCATGTGATAATGTTAATATCCCTATTTAATGTATTATAATGCCATGAAAGTAGTAGAAGATTCAAATTCCAATAACAGTTTTTTAGTTAGTCGGCCAACTTAAAAATATCAAGGAGGATGATTGTCAATATACCTATGTAACAATTACATTGTTCTAAAGCTTTTGTAAAAGAATAGTTCATATAAAATAGAAGAAATTCATAGGAATAAATCAATTCAATGAAGCAATGTCTTTTTAAAGAGAACATAGTTTAATAAAAAATACTGATACCATGTTCACGGCAATTATTATTAATATTAATAATCACATAAAACTTATTTATTGACCTTTATGCTTACTAAGAAGGTTCTTATAAGCAATTCAAATTAATTAAAAACTAACAAGATTTTATTTAACAAATAAAAATCTTATTTTATTAAAAAAAGATACTTCATGTGGTCTTAACCAGATCAGGACTTAACCAGACCAGGTTTATCTTAATAAAGAAAAGGCTGTGAAGTTAAGCTTTCCTAGTTACTGTTGTTAGCAGTAAATGAAGGGTGGGGAGGATAAAACTGTCGTTGGAATTAGATTCTTCTACCTTAAAGGGTACAGTTGCTTTTTGATGCAATTCGGCGCTCAAACTAAATTCAAGTATAAAAGGCATTTGTTATTCGCAAAGTATATTTAGCGACACATATTATAACATTTATTGTTGTCTTTCTGCCTACCTACTATAAACTGTTATTTCATTTGAGTTACATAAAGCTCTTTGAACCAAATGCAAATGTGAAAGGATCATATTATGCTTTGTGTTGTTGATAGATACACTACGGGGCATAACAATATTTCTCAACATACCTGGCATGCCCATGAGCACAGTCGGTTCTAGCAGTTGATTGTCATCTTTCTGCTCTTGGTTGGAGTAGTAATTATGTTCACTAAGAACATTGTACTCTGAAATTTAAATTACTCAATGTAAATAAAATGCATACAATTGCATTCTAAGGGAAAAAAATAAATACCATGCTTGCAAATCTATACTTGAAGAATACTAGAATTTTAATATCTATCCAGGTATGCGTAATACCGGCATTTACATATTCAACAAATTTAACTTCCATCTATAGACAGGGGTACACTATGAAACAACATACTAATATATCTGAACTTCAATATCTACTTGAAAATGATGATTGTATTTAGTTACTAGTGACAGTTTCCCACTGAAAAGACCAGCACGTTATGGATGAACTGCAATTCTTAGTTTTTTTTTAATACCATGCTCAATATAACGCATTGAATATTATATCACATAATAACGTACCTTCTGAAGAGAGGGGCACACCATGGAAAATTTCCTTTTCCGTGAATAGGCAAGGATAAGAATAGCGAATTCTTACACCTGCAGAATCAAACTGCGAGTCGTCAAAATGTCTTCGGCACACACGTTTTGACACTAACTGGGCTTTTGTCAGTCCTAGTAAATATGAGTTCACAGGAACAAGAAACGACATCCACAAACTACGTAACTTGTCGTTCATGGGCATGCAGAATAGTCTCTGCGTGGTACTTGTGGAACCACAACCGATAACACAGCACTTTAATGGTGCCATGGCACTATGTGGAATATATCCCACAACCACTACACACACGTAAAACAGTATGGAGTGAAGAATTGTATTGCAAACAGAGGAGGGTGGCTTCTCAGGTAACTCAACTCAACCAAGAAGGGAGGAGGAAACAAGATAACCGGCGCTCAACTCAAAGTTTACAAAACAAATGGCGGCTGGCGGCAAACGGCATATACACTTGTCAAAATGAAAAAATTGAGTTTGACAGCAAACCGATCACAGATTAGATAAAGTGGGTGCGACTACAGCGCTACTATCCAAAATTTGGAACTAAGCTGTCAGACCCCTGATCAAAATCGAATGAATTCTCAATCAACAAAGTGACAAGCTGACAAATGACTTATTCTGTATTGCCAATGCAAAAATAAGTAATGTAGGTTCTAAGCACGCGAAAAACTGTTTGTAGAGGAGAGTGCCTACGAACAGAGGGGCTACCGCGAAACGAAAACGACCTTCGTTCGTGTTTCTCCCTCTCTATCGCTCGAACTGGCAAGTGCGACAGAGACGGAGATACTCAAACCAAGTTCGTTTTCGTTTCGCGGTAGGCATTCAGAGCACCTAGTTAGTTCCTGGCACAAAAGTTAAAATCATGGTGCCATTAATAAGAGCATGTATTTAATCACAGTGTATTGGCCCCGCCAATGATAAATTAAATAAATAAATATTAGGGGACAATCTTACACAAATCGACCTGCACGTCTAGCACACGACGGCAGCGACATACTCTCGATTTTTATCGCACTATACCTCTTCTTCTAAGTGTTCTAATAAGAGAGAGACGGATAGTGCGAGAAAAATCGAGAGAGCTCGCGCGCCGTCGCGTGCTAGCCGTGCTGGTCCCAAACTAAGCAAAGCTTGTACTATGGGTACTAGACGACAATAAACATACTTATATAGATAAATAAATATTTAAAATACATAGAAAACATCCATGACTCAGGAACAAATATTCGTGCTCATCACACAAATAAATGCCCTTACCGGGATTCGAACCCAGGACCTCTTTATTATTAGCGATATCATTCCATGTGTAGAATACTTAACTAATTTTATACGGTTGGCAACTCTACACGGAAAAGTAGTTCCTAGCTGTACGTACAGTGTTGCCATACAGTTTGATTTATCCGAACATATTTTATATATTTTTTATACTCGTCGACCTTAATGTTTGAATTAAGACTTCGTATACCAAATTATGATCACATGCTTTTTTCTATAGAGCTACCCACTCAACTTTTTACAACTATTTAGACAACTAAAATGAATTCAACCAATCACGTGGGGCCATTTTCATTTAATTTATTGCATTTTAAATCATTATACCTTCATAATCCTTTATCGAACTATATTGACTGTGACCATTACAGCCTACAGAGGAATATACATCAACGAATAATTAGTTCAGTTGACTCCTAGAAAAAGTATTGTATACAATAGTTATATAATTAGCTTTTTAAGTCACGTACCTTAATTAGGCCACTCAGCAACCTTCGTGGCCTAAACGTGGTTCTCAATTATATAACGATTGCATTAAATGCTATAGGTAGGTACTTAAGGGTCACCAGAACGCACAAATCTCCATACAAACGTAGTTTGGTTCTCAATTAGAAACGACCAGCGTGAATGACATGAAACTTTGTAAACACAATTGGATCCGCCATACCTAGCCTCCTAAGACCCCAAGTACAAAATTTTGTACAAATTTCAAATTTGAAATTAAACTTTTACTGAATGTCAAAAAGTTCCTAATTCAAAAGCACTAATGCGTACCCTAGGTCTCAGGAGGACAAGACGGAATCGGAGTGGATTTTACAAAAAAAAATGTATTCCGTTTTAAAATGAGAACCAAACTATATGGATAGAATGGGTTTCATGTTTATTGTCTTAAAGGGCCTTTGCGCTGTTGGCTTCGGCCCCACGCATGCGTTCCAAAGGTCCGGGACTCGTTTGAGGGGTTTGATAGCCCCTTAGAAATAAAGCTATAGCTACGCATTTAAAAAATCTACAGTTTTATTGCAAGCAGCATTTAATGCGTTAAATAAAACAGCGTTCCAAACAAATATACATCGCGGCGAATTGCATCTAGGGTAAAGTACTACATGGAAATCAAGATGCTGCAAATGAATTATACTAGTTAATGTGAAAAGTCATGCGAAATATTGCTTCAGGTATAAAACTCTATTGAGATTTTGTTTTGCCGCGGTGAAATGCAACGCGGTGAATCGCTACAAGTAAGTTATGCTTTTGTGGTAAAGTACTAACAAATGCAATGTATCGCATTCATATTTACATTATTGAAAAGACAGAAAGAAATACAATTTACACAATAACAATAAAGCATGCAAAATAAATAACTTAATACTCACTGTGTAGTCCCTGCCTATGTATTGATGACTTATGGGGTAAGTATACAAATTATGTGATTTTGCCACAATTTGTCAGTACAACATGTCGAAGTCATAATTGGGTGTAGCGTACAGATGTCACAATCCAACCACATGTGCATGCAATTTCTCAGTACAACTCGTTTGACAGTTGGATCATGGGGTATACAGATTATGGCTTTTACCCCAATTTGTCAATACAACATGTCGAAGTCATAATTGGGTAGCGAACAGATGTAACAATCCGACCAAACGTGCATGCAATTTCTCAGTACACCTCTTTTGACAGTTGGATCAGCAGCCCAACATGCCTCCAGACGATAGCAATTAGCTACTGATAAATTGGGGCTGACAAATCATGACATATATACACCCCATTAGCAGCCCAACATGCCTTCAGACGATAGCAATTAGTCAGCTTCTGATAAATTGGGGCTGACAAATCATGACAAGTATACACCCCATTATTCCAACTAAACCAAGTTGTTGTGTCAAATTGCTAGGTGTCTAACGATTTTTGTCGTTTTTTTGTAATAGACTACGGTAACATTGTCGACATCCGTCTTTCCTAATTCCTTCCGCCCCGCCCGTCTTATTCTTCCTTTTCATTGCGACTGGACTGAGCGTGAAGACGAGACGTGAGGTGTGGGATTTGACGAGTGCGTAGTTGCCTATATCCTGATAATAAGAGTTTTCTTGCTTTCTTTTGTGTATTGCCGTCGCGGAGGCTACGCGGTGATATCATTAAAACGTTAGAAAAGCGTCATTCAATTCAAGTTGAACTTTGAGAAGTAAATATTCAACCATGAACGTGTAAGTATGATAAGATTGATGTTTTGATGTCTTGTATGTCTTATATATATGAGTAATTATGACATTAATGAATATTTGAAACAGGAGATTTGTTAGATCGTATAGCTTTTTTCATAGAGAGGAAGATTCACAGCACAGCGCAGAAATATACTTTCAATTGAAGCATGCTTTTGCGCAGATGGTTTTACGTGCACAGTATATTATGGTTATGGCTAATATGGCGGTTTCGTGGACCATCTTCACAATAAGCATTTTTTCATGGTAGTAAATTTTCTTATTAGCGTGGTATGGTATTCTACTTGTCCAAGATCTTTATGTGCATTGCGTCTTACTCACAAGCAAAATGTGAGACGCAAATACACATTGGACAAAGATCTTGGACAAGTGGAATACCACCCTTATGCACTAAGTCTAAACTTGAAACCATAGTTAGAGTCCTCAGGCCCTACCGCGAAACGAAAACGAATTTCGTTCGTGTATCTCCTTCTCTGTGGCACTTGCTAGTTCGAGCGACAAAGAGAGAGATACTCGAACGAAGTTCGTTTTCACTTCGCGGTAGCCCCTCTGAGAGGCTACCCTTTGTGTTGCCATTAAAATGAAAGATGGCACCGATGGATTTTCATTTTTCTAAATGATGGACGTAGCTAAAAACTAAGAACGTCCATCATTTGAAAGAGTGTAAGTTTGCCGGTGTCGGTTTTTTAGGGTTCCGTAGTCAACAAGGAACCCTTATAGTTTCGCCATGTCCGTCTGTCCGTCCGTCTTCGGCTTAGGTCAGTAACCATTACTACTAGAAAACTGTTATTCGCCATGGGTATATAAATCAATCACGCCGACAAAACCGTACAATAAAATCTTGAAAAAAAAAATTACCCCTACACCTAAAGCCATTCATCAGTCTTTTTTTTGTCGTTAAACCCATGGTGAGGGGTTTAGTTGGAGAGCTTATTCAAAAATATTACGGCTTTCCTAAAACAATTTTTCCAGAGATGGGCATTTCGTAATTGATTCCTTATTACACGATTACTTGATTTTACTTTGTGTTCTGACAGCCAGGTGTCAGATTACTTGTAATGGAATCAAGTGAAACGGTGAATTACCATTACATTAAGGAATCAGTAATCATCTATACAAATATTATAATTACTAGTAATTGGGAATCAATGTCGATTCCAAATTACTGGATTTGTTGACTTGATTACTTCCAGATTACTTCTATTATATAGAAGTAATCTCGAAGTAATCAAGTCAACAATTGAGTTGGGCGGGAGTTGGGTCAGTCGGTCAGTCAATCCCTCATTCTGTGCGTTACCTTTTACGCTTAACCCTTTGCAAAGTGACAATTTAAATGACATATTTTTAGTTTATGACAGTAAAAAATTGCAACATACTTTTTTGACTTTTGGCGGTCAAAAGATTAGCTTTGATTTAAATTAAATTACCTAATTTAGATGAAATATTTATATACAAATTACAATACCGATTCCAAAGGAATGGATTACAAATGTAATCATAGTACTAGTATAACAGTAATTTTGATTATCCAAGTAATCTATTACCGAGGAATCACGATTACTGGAATGTAAACGTGTAATTAATTCTAAAAGTAATTGATCACGCCGATCTCTGCATTTTTCAAATCAGTGATTCGTTTGCGAGATATTGGGCTTTAACCCTTATTTTTGTTCGAGTCATGTGTCTCTGGTTTTCTGGCCATAAGTTTTGTGCTAATTAGTTTAAAATGAAAACCCTACACTCGTTTTTAGAGACGTCAAAGACGAACCCAAATATGAAGATTTCGTATATGTTAGATCTTTCACGTCAATAGAGATACGAAATAGGTAAGTGTTTTTTAGACAATGTTTAAAAAAATCATACAAAATTAAGTATCAAAATCCAGTAGACAAAAATGGAGATAAAAGATTGAAGAACCGATAGCCGTTTGACTTATAATTCTATATAAAAATATTATAATGCCAATTTTCGTACAAATTCGGCCGATGCAACCGCACCGCACGTCGATGTAACTAAGACAGACAGGCAACTATGGAACCCTACTCTGCGCGTGGCCCGACACGCACTTGACCGGTTTTTTTTTTCTTCATTTTAATGGCAGCGCAGATGCTGGTTTTTCTGGACTCTAATTATGGTTTCAAGTATAAGCTCTTCTACCAGTATATTTTCGAAACAGTGTTACTTCCGATTAGTTTTACCTCCTACTCCGATGTTCTTGTAATGGCCGCTCCACACGATGGGCGATCCTGACCAGGACGCGGCTATGCGGTAGAACGAGACTTAAATATGTCTTACTCCCTTTAACGCATAGTTGCGTCCTGTATAGGTCAGGATGGCCCATCGTGTGGAGCGGCCATAAAGCTAGTATCACCCGTTTATTTCCGGTCGGGTCTGAAACTGTGTTGAGTGTCGACGGAGTTTCGCGGAAAAAAAGCGATAACGAAGATACTGTTCATAATCATGACACATGAAAAAAATGCGAATAACGGTCAGCGAGCGGGACGGGACGTCGACGGGACGCCGGCGTGGACGCCACACCACGGGCGGGGCGGGGCGGGGCGGGTCGGCCTTCCCCCGGCGGTACGGACGGCCCTCATGTATTATTTCGAAACAAGATGTCTAGTGAGGCAGACGTAGAAGCGGTGATGCCTTTGTTTGCGTTAGCTAATAAAACAGCGTGGAAACAAATAAAAAAAAATACACCTGCGGCGCTACCACAAAAATCGAATCTCGAAGTTCTTATACTGTAGTAAGGCAATTGGCCACATTTAGTGTTTAGCAGTAATACAATAGTTTACAGCTACATAAACGCATATTGCTTGTATCAGCGATAATCCAACATGTATAAAATAGGGTGTTTCCCTAAATAAAGGTGCATTATACTACAGAGTCTTGGCGTATTAAATTCATATCCCAGTAACGCTGCCCAAACCGAACATCCTCAATCTCATCATAGCGACCTTCCAGTAAAGAACCCAGGAACTTCAAACGCAGTCAGAACGGGCCCGCTCCGTGCGCCTGCCGGAACGGGCCCCGCCCCAGCCCAGCCCCATATCAACCGAAGATTGAACACGTTAGAAGACAAATAAAATAATGAAGAACAATTTTGAAGAATTTTGTAACAAGTTTTCAAGAAACAAGATCCGTAATTAAGAAAATATATCCATTTTTTTTGATGAAACAAGAAAAATATAAAGAAGACAGAAGAGCGTTGTCCAGGGTTTCCCGGCTCGCAATTCAAGAGGTGTCCAGGGTTTTCCCGGCCCATGATCGAGAGCTGCAGCCACATCGAGCCACATGCAACCACATCGAGTTGCACGGCCCAGCGGCAGCCCACCTAGCCACGTCACGATGGCGCACCAGGGACGAGACGCCGCCACCAGGACGCCGACAGGTCACGCAAATGTGACGTATTATTTTTTATTTTTACTATATTTATTTTATAAAATGTTTTTTAGATTAATTCGTATGAAAAGTTTGTCGCTGGAAATTTAGCATTCATATCTTTTATTTTTCAAAATAGTCATGTTTTAAATGCATACAATTGGTAATTCTAGTGTCACTATAATTAAAATGAGTCCAAATACTTTTTTATATTTCGCACTATGGCCCGAGCCATCCGGTGTCATCGCGCCGCGAATGCGCGCATCAGCAGAAACTCAAGTAAGTCGCGCGTGTACACCGACTTAAAGTAAATTATAATTATTAGTGAATGAAATTTGATCCTCACACTTAGAAAATTTTATGAGTACCGAGATGCAATTAATACCGTAGCTAACTATTGGATTGATCACCTGATAATTAGTGAGAGTTTAATCGATAATCTGTATTTTATCTTTCCTTCTCTGCAGGAAGGCTAAGATTATTTAGACCAATTGAACAACTTAGTGAGAGATAATTTTGTTACTACTAATTACTAATTTATTTACAAGTTTTTTTTTAAATGATGATACTTACAGTTAATATTCGTTTAAATAATCAAGAGTAAAGTACTTTGGTATGGTACGTTACATGAGTTAAGTGGATGTTTAGTTAGAGCACTAGTCCTTAGATTTGATCATGGTGTCTGAACTACCGTGCCCTCCGTGAAGATTTTTGGAGACTATGTCTTAATGTAATTGTCTCTAAGCTAAGTAAGTACAGGCGACCGAAAGTGAGACCTGATATGCCATTATTGTTGATAGGGTGACCATGCCCTCGGGTAACCATTCCCATTTATATAGATTTGAGGCATGCGCAGAAGCATAGCCAAGTAATGTCCTTGATCATAGTCGACCTTCACAGGAGTCCGTGAAAGGCTTAACATTTATAATATAAGGAGCTGAGGACTCCGACGGCATTGGATTACTAGAATATTGAGTACCGATACCGCAATAACAATATTATACGTATAACGCAGAGTAATGATAGATTCAGAATTGTAAAATATAAAATTGCGTAGTAAAAGAATAACTTAATAATGAAATATGAAATGAATAATAATATATATTTTAATAGCTACAATACAACATATAATTTAAAAATTGCAACAGTGACACTAGGAAATATTTCGTACAGGGAACCAACTTCTTTTATTGACTTTTTTTTAATGAAATGTTTAAACTTATTATAAGTAATATAAAATAATCTTCAAGTTGTTCCCTTACTCATTTTTTTTTCCCCCAACAACATTGTAAGCAAGTAACATGCGTTTAATTTTTTTTTTTTTTTTACTTTGTAGTAAGGCAATTGGCCACATTTAGTGTTTAGCAGTAACACAATAATTTACTGCTACATAAACGCATATTGCTTGTATCAGCGATAATCCAACATGTATAAAATAGGGTGTTTCCTTAAATAAAGGTGCATTATACTACAGAGTCTTGGCGTATTACATTCATATCCCAGTAACGCTGCCCAAACCGAACATCCTCAACCACACCATAGTTCAATATCTTTGTCTCTGTCGCTTGAGTACCATAAATCATAAGTGTGATAGAGACGGAGGTATACGAACTTCGAGATTCTATTTTCGTGGTAATAGCTGTGCTACCGTGACTACCGTCCCGTCGCGCTCGATGCTGTTTGACCAAGTCTGAAGAAAATGTACGCCCATGAAAAAGTGCTACGTGAATAAAAGCATTTTGTGAAAAGGCGATCATTCATTACGAAATGATAATATTGGCAAATTTTGACGAATGGTATTGTTTTGATTGGCAAAATATTTTTGACGTTTAAAACCCACAACAACATAGCGCAGCGGACGCGGCTTTATCCGTGTTTCTGTAAACAAATAAATAAATAACAACAAATAAATATTGTTGGAAAAATTAGTTTGACGTTTTAAAAACACGATAACATCGCGCTTTAGACGCGGCTTGATAATAATTCGTAATTGGATTTAATCAACGATTTTATATGCAGCACAGGCAGCGTGGCGGACGGTTTAATCTTATCTTTCTCTCACTCTTTATGCACAGGTTGAAAAGAGACAGATATAGTGGACACGGATTATTAGGCCTAACATTAACCGGACCCGTTTAAGATAGCATTCCAAAATCGACCGTAACTGCGGTGATATTGTGATGCAAATGTGTACTTTTATGTTAGTAAATAACCGATCAACACAAAAGATACCTATGGCCGTATTGCTGCACATTTTCACACTCGAGTAAATAAAAACCTATAGGGTACTTCTCGCTGACCTAGAATCATGGGCATGAAGCTAGATTTTATTGCACTAGAGGAAAAGGTCTGAAAACCGTATTTTTTTATTTACGTGTCAAAAAATAGGGGTACAAACGGGGCCCTAATTACTAAGGCTCCGCTGTCTGTCTGTCTGTCCGTCTAACACCAGGCTGTATCTCATGAACCGTGATAGACAGTGCAAATTTTCACAGATGATGCATTTCTGTTGCCGCCATAACAACAAATACACATAACAAAAAAACCGGCCAAGTGCGAATCGGAGTGGGGCTCCCATACATTATTTTTATAGATAATGGTACGGAACCCTTCGTGCGCGAGTCCGACTCGCACTTGGCTGGTTTTTGATTGGTGATGTGTCCAAACTTAAAAGTGAGATAATCGTATTAAAGCCATTAAAGGACTTCATTAGCACAAGCTAAAATAGATATTTAATTATTTTCACGGTGTTTAGTTATCGATCAATAGCGAAAATTTAAAAAAATCCCTGCCGTTATCTCCGAAATTTTCAATGATAAAAATACGGTTGATTGCATACCTACACGTTTGTACGAAATTGTGCGCGACTTTTTTTTTGTTACCTAGGTATACTTATACATTATTTATTATACCGAAAGAGTCATGGCACGCGGCGGGATTACTTGGGTTAGTTATGGACTGCAGGGTTTTCTTTCTTTTTCATTTCCAACAATCATTTCACTATGAAACTATGTAAACATTATTATTTCTTTTTCAGTGTCGCCACCGAAGAGCGCAGAGGAAAAGGCTTGACATTGAGCTTTTCTATAATTTTTAGAAAAGGATCTCCTGAAAATGAAAAGACAACTTCAACATTCAATATTGATAACTTAGGTGAGGTTCGGTTTAAATTTGTACATGTTAATGAGAATATCTGTACATTTTTATCATTAAAAAAGCATGCATCGGCGAAGGATTCAAATGTCAAAGTAGATGTAACAAGTGCAGACCTGAATTACTCTCAACAGTGGGTGTGCACCGAGCATTTTATCGAATGGCAAGACATGGGAGTAAAACAGAGTGGGATATGGGTTGACCATTATCATTTGGTTGTGGTTCCAATTAAAATTATTGCTACCGAAGAGAAATCATATAAGGCCGAGAATATTTATGAAGATGAAGAGTTTACTGACTTCCACCTAGGCACAGCGGAAGGGCGCGTGGCTGTGCACCGAGTACACTTGGCAGCTCATTGCGAAGTATTCAAGATGATGTTGAGCCACGAGTGGAGTGAGAAGACTGAGGGCTGCATACAGATTGAGGGGGTCACTCTGCAGACCCTGAAGCATCTGAAGCAGTACATGTATTTGGGCACCCTGCCGGAAGACGGGCTGCGGCCGCTGCTGCTCGTCGCTAGGTGCTACCTGATGGACAATCTCAAGGACGAATGCATTTCCAAGCTGGCCCGGACAGCGACATCTGAGAACCTGGAGGACCTCCTCAACTTCGCGATTGATAATAAAATAACAGAGTTAGCTTTGGCTATGCTGCAACTGACTCCGGATACTGTTGTGCATGGAGCTTACCAGGTGAAGAAAAAGGAGCCGAAGCGTGAACAAACAGATGAAGAGTAATTTGATTTTGCTTTTCTTATTTCATTGATTAAGTAATATCTTTCAGGGTATGTTTATAAATGATTTTATAATGTAGGTACCTTTTGATACCAAGATCAAGAAAAAAATTAACGCACTGACTACTTGACTAGCGGAGCAGACCGGGAATCGAACCTGGTCTATGTGGAATACTAGTCCACGGCGTCTTTAGGCGACGCTACACGAGGGAAATCGGCAGAACTGCAAGCAAGGTCGCAGAAAATCTAGAATCTAGATCTGACTTTGATTTGGCTGGCCACTGTGCTTCCGACACGTATCCACACGAGCCGAATCACGCGGCGGCCTGCATGCAGTCCTGCCGAGCCGATATCGGCCCGTGTAGCGTCTCCTTTTGTGGTTCCGGTTTGATCTGGGTATCAAAAGTAACAATTAAAAAAAAGTGTATTTTCCACATACCTTAACGAAACAACAATGTTTCACCATTTTTTTAAGTATATTTCTAATGCAAATAAAACTCTTACTGTGAATCTCATCTCGCTGGTGTTAATCGTAATCAAGATTAGGCAATTGAGTAAGTATTAGATGCATTTATAATAACTTCCACAATTTATGATGGATTATACAACCACACAACATTCTATGTCACATCAACGGGTAAAATTAATAATTAACCAATAAGTATTCAGCAAAAAAAATTCCATAAACATGTTAAAAAAGTTATTTCGTAAAAAATACAACACTGACGAACCGTCAAGCGCGACGTGCTCCCGTCCCGCCGTCTGTTTAGACTACTAATTCGAAAATTCATAGAATACAACGCGACGCGCCGCGCTCACGTCCCACCCGCGGCAGCACTCCCTATTAACTAGTACATTACAGTACCTACGATTACTGTTAAGGTAACGGCGCCTATTACCGTGGTATTTAGGTAGTTTTCAAATGATTATAAAAAATGATGGGTATGAAAGCTCCTTAACATCCTAGTTTTTTATTTTTATTTAAGGGTGTTTATTGAACTTTCAGAATCGTAACTTTTTGAACCAATTTTAGTTTATTATATTTGATAAAATAATTATTGAAACCAGGAAAGGAGATTCTTCTATTACCGAGGTAATGGATAGGATGTGATTCTATTACCGCGAATTTAGCTTTTATTACCGAGGGTACAAAAAGCAGCAATTTTCTACCATCGGTAATAGTAACCTAATACACAATTCGGTACCCAATATCGAGGATTAAAATAATATTTCTGACTTTGGTAATAACATAAAAATAGGAGAGACCTTTGCCCATCAGTGGGACACCAAACTGGCAGGGGTGTAGGCGTATGTGTATATAAAAAAAAAACATAAATCTACAAATGATGTCAACTGATTATAAGAATAACTACTACTTACATACATAGCAGGTAAAGCCTACCTTTTATTAAATCACTGTTACATTACATATAGTATGGATTCGGTATTTTGTATACAAAGAAAAAAAAAATGTAAAAAGTTTTATCGAATTTAACCAAGCCTATGTCTAATACTTTTCGAACAATTTAGTATTCTGGGCCAGACTCTAATTAAATAGTTAAAGGGGAGTTTCGTAACATTCTGTATGTGTAATATTATGGTGTCTTTATTTGATTTTAAAATTTTGCTGTGATATGTTATTATCTCCGTTCACCATATATCTTAATAATGCGTTCTAGAGATATTTTCAATAGTAATTGTACGAATGGAACCCTAGATGTGATTTATTTTAATAGAAGACTAAAATATCACTCGGTAATAGATACTTATTGTTAACCTATTACCGACCCAAACAAATATTGAATGGGTCGGTAAAAGATTATTTTAGTTACTATTACCGAGTGGTATGGGATCATACCATCGGTAATAGACTTAATTTGGAATTTTGTAAAAACTAATTCCGACCCATAGAAACTTTAGGATATAATTGTATTTTCATTACAAATCAAACATATATATTACAAGCTTGGTATAAAACCAAAATCACATAACTGGTGAGTAAATATAGTTAATTATTACAATATTTAAACGACATGACAAAATAAGGGTTTCCATAGAAACTGCAGATTCAGTACTAAAGTTTTGGTTAAAAATTAAGGGTTTGTTGAATACTTTCCATACCACGGAAATAGTTCTTTAATAGCGTCAATAGATCAAGATTCGAATAACTGTAAGAGATTATATAATCGATAACATATTAAAAAGATAAAGTATAAAGAAGCAAATCGCCGACTTAACTATTACCGTGGGATGCCACGGTATTAGTTACCCCAACTAAAAATGGCGTCTATCACCGCTGTATTTTATATTCTATTTTAAATGCATTTCGAGGCCAAAAAATATATAAAGAGTACGCACAAGTCGCGCAGAAAACTATAAATAATCATTTAAAATCCATAGCATTAGTTCAATTGTCATAGCTATTACGTGAAATAATAAATAAGATTCAGGTATACTTACCAGTGACGCCACGCGTTTGTATGACGCGACCTCTTCCTACGCCGCCGTCGCAGAAACTGACGAACTGCGAGCTTGTTATTTCATCCACACACATTTGCGTAAACAGAATCGTTAGTCAACTAAATTAGGCTTCATTTGTGTAAAATATGTTTTATTGTAAATCGAACGGTTTGCTTTCAAAATGCGTATTTTGAAATGCCGCGGTAATGGTAGACGAATTTGATACCCCCGGTAATAGGCGCCGTTACCTTAGTTAACCACTGACAGATCGATTGCCTTCATTTAATTTTCAACTTTAATTTCATACAATACAGATCAAGCATTCTTCGGAATACTGTTACCCACATCTACCGATTTAGTAATAGCTATTTTATTTGTACAAGATTAAAGTTGAAAATTAAATGAAGGCATCTGTCAGTGGTTAACTAACAGTAATCGTACTGTACCTACAACTACTGCCGTCGCGCCAGCGCCGCGCCGACGTCATTGCCGCGCCCGCTGTCTGACCGAGCCTTAAACCTCGCCAAAATATCTCACACCCACGAACCATTACAAATAGATTCTGTATTTCCAGTAGGTATGTGTTCTTGTATTCTTAATGTCAGCAAAATATCAGTATATTTTTATTTTTCTATAAATAAGGGTAAAATCTATGTTTCTTAATTTCTTATGGCATCATGCATGACCCACCGTATAGGACGCAACAATGCGTTAGACGGAGAAAGATATACTTCCATCGCATTTCAGCGCATAACTGCGTCCCCGTCCTGCGCCATGGCCCATTCTATATATGCCTTTAGACGTATAATAATGATCATTAACTGATGATAACACTAAATACTAATTCATACTGCTACACGGGCCGATATCGGCAGGACGGCAGGACGGCAGGCCGCCGCGTGGTTTAACCCGTGGGGATACGTCTACGAAGCCCGACGGCCAACCAAATCAAGGTCACTACATCACTTATATCAATATATTATGTAAGTTCTACATTATCTTATATGAAAAGGATCCAATTAGATTGTTATTATAGTTGTTGTTGATTTTTATTTTACCTATAACCATGTTAAATATCACAGGGCCAAGGCTGGCCGTAATTATGTTAGAAATTACCATAGTAATAATAATAACGTTGAAACTTGTTCTTAACTTCAGTTGCTTCAGTTAAGTTTTGTTTAATTTGATATTGAATATTTGTGTTAATTGATATTTCTAAATTATTAACGTATTTTATAGGACGTTAATAAAATAACATTTTGGTATTCAAATGGTTATTTACCCCCTCCTATCCTATCCTTCACCCTCGCGGGGGTGCGTTGTCTTACACAAGCAATGTCAACAAAAACAAAGACTGTAACGTAAATAAAAACAAAAGTACCAATGCAAACAATAATAATAAAAAGCATAATCAAATTCATATTTGGAATCGCAATGCGCTACAGCAAAATATGCTTGTTCGAGCTGCTGAGGTGAAAAATATATTTTGAAATTAAAGTATCGGCGAATCCTCAAAAACTTGTTAATAATCGGCTAGTACTCCAGGCAAAATACGGTTTTGAAAAACATTAATTTATAATAGCGTTTTTTTTGTTGATTTAATTTTAAATTTTAATTTTAAGATGATTTATTCAAGAATCCGGCAAACTTTCCACCCGGAAGTAATTATGTAGATTTAAATGAAGCATGCATTGTCTTTTTTTGTACGATTTATATTGAATATTATAGAGCAAATGTAAATGAACCAAAATAAAGACAAACATGTTTATTAATATTTTTTCTGACTTTTTAGAAGCTAGTTAATTTATCATTTTTTTGATGTCTGAAATTTTGTCGGATTTTGTCGCTGGGTAACTATTTAATTGATAATATATCCGTTACACATCAAAAATAAGCTATTATAAATTATTTCCAAAATTGACATTTTTTCCATACAAGTTGTCAGTTCATTGACTGGACTATAGTATAGCCGCGTCGTCGGCGAGCTGTAGGTTTACTGTTACTGGTCTGTGGCTGGGGCATGCGCCTGGGCCACAACGGAAGAACAGCGCTGGCTTTGCCAGCTTCATGCTGAGCTGTGGCCCTTTTGTGACAAACAGTGTTCGGCCTATTTTTAGGGTTCCGTAGTCAACTAGGAACCCTTATAGTTTCGCTTTGTCTGTCCGTCCGTCCGCGAATAATCTCAGTGCACTAGAAAGCTGAAATTTGGTACTAATATGTATATCAATCACGCCGACAAAGTGGTAAAATAAAAAGTTTTTTATTTTATTTTATTAGGGTACCTATACGTAACGCGGGGAGTGATTTTTTTTCTTTCATTTCAACCCTAACGTGGTATATATTGTTGGATAAGTATTTAAAAATGAATAGGGGTTTGCTAAAATCATTTTTTGATAATGTTAATATTTTTGGAGATAATCGCTCCAGAAGTAAAAAATAAATTGTCCCCCCCCCTCTAACTTTTGAACCATAAGTTTTAAAAATATGAAAAATATCTCAAAAGTAGAACTTTATAAAAACTTTCTAGGAAAATTATTTTAAACTTGATAGGTTGAATAGTTTTTGAAAAAAATTACAAATTAATTTCTGAACTAAGTTTGTAATTCAACCGTATAAGCAGGTGTTTATTGTACCTGTAATTTCTACAAAATCACAATGAAATGACGAGCTTTCAAATAAAGTAAAAAAACGGTGAAAATCGGTTCACGCAATAAAGAATTATCCCATAAAAATCATCTTCCATACTTTAACCTCGCGCGCAATCGTTTACCTAATTTGCCGATAGATGTCGCTGTACGCGGAACGCTCACATTGTACATGGCGCTGTTAAGATTTTTCCTGATTTAATGGGGTCGGAGCAGGTGCGCCCATACATCGACGGTCGAAAATTTGTCGTGCTCAATTTGTCTTAGTTGTCTTTGGTCGTTCGTTGTCTAATAATAAAATTGTTCGCTAAGTATTGCTTGTATTGTGTCTGTCTATAATACATGGTCGATTTGATTTGGGAATTTGAACTCTCTTGATCATACATTCGGCTCACGGAACGGGCTACGGAACCCTACACTGAGCGTGGCCCGACACGCTCTTGGCCGGTTTTATTTTTTATTTACTATTTCTCTCTGTGTCTGTCATAAATAAATGCTTTTCTTTCTTTCTCTTTCTCAGAATATGCCCGTGCTTGGTTCACACTCCATTTTTGATACACCCTTTTTATGGTTCCGTAGTCAACAAGGAACCCTATAGTTTCGCCATGTACGTCTGTCTGTCCGTCTTAGCTCAGTAACCATTACTACTAGAAAACTGTGATTCAGCATGGGTATATGAATCAATCACGCCGACAAAACAGTACGATACAATTTGGAAAAAGTTTTTTTTTTAGGGTACCTCCCCTACACCTAAGCGGGGATGTAATTTTTATTTCTCGTCAAACCCATGGTGTGGGGTATCATGGGATAGCTTGTTCAAAAATATTATGGGTTTTCTGAATCCATTCAAAAATTCGTGGTAGTAGTAAATATAATGAATTAAAAAGGAAGACTATCACGGACAAGTAGGCATAAGTAGTTACCGAGTAATAGTCGACCAACTTAATGTGTACTTGGAAAGGCCAATTTTCGTACAAATTCGGCCGACGCAACCGCACCGCACGTCGATGTAACTAAGACAGACAGACAACTACGGAACCCTACACTGCGCGTGGCCCGACACGCACTTGGCCGGTTTTTAAATTCAGCTTTTGGAAATGGAAGACTCCAATTTCCAAATGCTGAATTTAAAAAAGTATTTAATCATAAGTAAGTAAAAATAAACAAATAATAATTATTTAAAAAATATTTTTTTAGTTAGGTACCATTACTCGCGAGGTCGACAGCTCACAGAGCCACTAGTTTGCATGGCATTTGCATACGTTTTTGGTGAAAAACGCCCAATCTCGCGCGATCTCGTTAATCTCACGAGACTGACTGTGGTCGCGCGAGATCTCGGCTAGGTCTGAAAATGAAATCTTGCGTCATTGCATTCCCTAGTCCTAATAGTACCTAATATAGTTAGCTGCATCCGCTGCGCCAATGTTTTCGATGTTTTGTTTAAGCATCTAACATGTTATCCGTCAGTTTCGGCAAACAAATAGGGTATTGTTTTGATTGGCAAATCATTTTTGACGTTTCAATCCACGGAAGCATGATGCAGCGGACGCGGCTTTAGGTTAGGTGGGCTAAATGATACGCTACACGGGCCGACACGTGATTCGGCCCGGCCCGTGTGGATACGTGTCGGAAGCACGGCGGCCGGCCAAATCAAAATCACTCTATATTTCTGTAACCTTGCTTGGCCTTCCGCCGATATCGGCCCGTGTAGCATCTCCTATAATTTAAATAAAATTATTAGATTGCTATCTTCGACATCAATGCTCGTGCATTCCACTCATATAACTAATGTTTTGTTGCAATGCAAAAAAGTCTTATACAATACAAAACAGTATAACTGTTGATTTGTCGACCCCTTAACCTACATAACTATTTTTTTGCATTGGCAATACAGAATAAATCTCTTTTGAGAATCCCGATTCCCAATTTGCCGTCATCCATCTTTTTAGGTTCAATTGTTTATTGTTCACCACAATTACGAGTTACATAGGTACATTTCCTTCTTTCAAGAAAAGAAAAGAATAAATAAAATAAGCTTGAACAATTCGTCTAAAGTTGACGTCCAAAGTGTAAAACATTGTTGGTGCCAAAGATAATTCGCGCAATCGCAATGGCTGTGGAGCTGTAAGTATCTTAGAATTAGGAGTCTCAAATTTCAAATCTATATGTGGGATGAATGAAAGTATTGAAACTGAACCAAACCTCACACACTGTACATATTTATTTCAATCAATCATTTATTTCTTAGAATATGGTACAATGTTGGTTAGTAGAGGGTGTTAGGTCAGCATATTCTGCCGTCATGCATCGGCGTAGAAATATTCAGGTACACAAACAGTCTATACAAATATACATTTTTAAAACGGTATAAAGATCGAACAGTTGCGATTAGTGCATTACAAATTACAACCAACCCTCGTGCTTACACCGATAATAATAAAAAGTATCCTAAGTTTACATACCTACATGCATAAACTGCTCCGCCTTTATTCCCAAAAGGGGTAGGCAGAGCACATGAAATTCAATTGCTGTGCCACTTCTATCAATCGTAGGCTTAAAGATGGAGAAAATGAGACATTTCTCGGATAGGTTGCTAGCCCATCGCCCACAACACACTGCAACGCGGTTCCCATAATCAACTCATATGACACTCACACCCACTGGGGTCACAGTAGAAGGGGGTGGTGCTATGCTTACCTGACCTGACTCCACATAGGAAACCCTATGGGTTAAAAACCCACTTCATCCTACTCTATATGTGCCAAACACTATCCAGGTATCCGGGTAATTCAGTATCAGCATTCAGATATACAAACTGTGTGTGTTTGATTATGATTTCAATGTATTGAGCCACATATTGTCTAATACAACAGATTGACAATTTTTGCAATATTTAATGATAAATTTAGACCCCGGATTGTTGTGGCACTGACGTCACAATACGGTGATTTGGGGAGTAAATGGAACAGTTTTAATTAATACGGATTTATTAAGATAAGATAATATAAAATATCATATAGTGTTAATGAATACGAAATTGTACTTATTATTTTTTGGTATACATATTATTGCGAATCAAACTTTATATAGGTTTGCATAGGTTGCATACATTGATAAAGTTAATTCTAATATATGTATGTTCCATTTCCCGAATGGAACAGTGGAATGAAATAATTATTCGACCGCTCAGTTTTTCGAAAACTAGTAAACATAGATATTTAAGTCTTGCAGTTATATACCAAAAATGTAATATCGATCGATTCACTGGGATTTTTTTATTGTGACTTTATTAAATTTTATTCGATTATGTACCGTAAATGAAATTATGTTTTTCTCTGGTGAAATGAATATACATTTTTATCTTATCTTATAATTTATGTATCATTTTGTTCTACCATTCCATTTACTCCCCAAAACACGCTATTGTGACGTCAGTGCCACAACAATCCGTATCCGTATCCAAATTTATTCTATTTCATCGTTATTGTAGTTATTAAGCACCTATGCAATAACATTTGTTGAAACTCTCTTAATATTACATCTTTTTGTTATGTTTTTGACAATTGTGATATCAATTCTTATATGTTTTTGACATATATACCTTATGCAGCAAATGAAATAAATCTGTCCAATCTATGGGTCCGGGCTCCTTTAGGAGCATTGCCGGAAACAACGCTAGGAGGATAATGAAAACAAAAGATGTTAAAAATGCTTATTTTTCTACCCAACTGCGCTAGAGTAGAATTATGTTTACCTAGTGTATGTTTGTGAGTAGGTACATCTCTATCTTTAGCAGAATCTTCGGCCTATACTTGGGTTTTATATGTATGCATGTGGACAATAATTTATGGCTTGATGGTATTTTGACATATGTATTTTGTTGCCCGTGTGGTGTCGGGTTAGAATTTCACCACCCCCTTTCTTCCCGTGTGTGTCGTAAAAGTCGACCAAGGGAGCAGGGTTGAAGTGTGTTGTGGGCGATGGGCTAGCAACGTATCACTGCAATATCACATTTTGTCGATCTTTTATACCCACAGTTATGCTAAAATTGGCGCTGGAACATAAGTTTCAAGTGCTCTGCCTACCCCTTTTGGGAAAAAAGGCGTGAATGTATGTATGTATGTATGTGTATGTATTTTGTTGCATATATTTTATTTTATTTAGTATACCTACCTCCGACTACTCGTATTGTACCATCTGTATAGGGTTGCCAACTATTTTTGGGGGAGACATAGTATTTTCAATAAAAAAAACGACAAAAATATAAGAAATGAAATGTAGTACAACTATAGTAGTATAGTATATTAGTACTAGTATAGTATAACTGACCATCCTGTGTTTATATAGAACCTTATTACAATGCACTTAAGGTGCACCGATGGTCAGTTAGCTGTGTTGTCGATAGTACTTGGCTGGGCATTGTTGCTATTTAGTAAAAAATCTCGGCAATTTGAAGTACTTCGTAAGGTCCCTCAATATATAGTATTTTCGCATACTATTTCTTCAGCAGTATATAAGTACAAAGAGTCAAAATATAGTACAATACTATATAATATAGTACGGTTGGCAACCCTACATCTGTGTATGTTCTTGCAAAAACAAATGATTTGATTTGATTTGATGAGGTGTTTGTTGGATTCCTCTTAACCCTGGGAGTGACATATCTGTACAAAAACATTTGAGTTTTTGAAAAATCTGTTGATTTTTTAACCCTCCACGCAAAGAGAGGGGTGTTATAAGTTTAACGACTCTGTCTGTGTATCTGTCGTGGTATCGTAACTCCCATACGGATGGACCGGTTTGATGCTGTTTTTTTTTTGGCATAGATAATTTTAAAGGAAAATGTCGTGGGTTTTTCAACTTTTCTAAGTTGTTGTAGGGACTTATTCACTCCACACTGAATATTGCTGTACTGAAGGATATTAAATAAAAACGTGGAGCTTAACGAACTATACTGCGTGGAACGGAACGATGGACTTTCCCGCAAGAGGGGGATTATTGAGCGCTAGTACGTCACATTTTCCAGATAAACTATTTTTTTTGACGCGATTTTTTTTTTACCTTTGTATGGAGCGTTGGGCGACTGGAGCGACGAACGAGAACAAAGGTTAAAAAAAAATCGCGTCAAAAAAAAATAGTTAATCTGGAAAATGTGACGTACTAGCGCTCAATAATCCCCTCTTGCGGGAAAGTCCATCGTTCCGTTCCACGCAGTATTCCACACTGATTAAATGCTAACGAACAGTGGAACCCACGGGCGAGGCCGCCATCGAACAATACTGTAACTGTACCCACAAAATAAATTATACACATTTTTGTCTTAAATAAATAAATAATAAATAGTAGGATATAATATTACACAAATCGAAATAAGCTGATTATTGAACTTAGTAAGCTCAATAAGGCTTGTGTTATGGGTACTAGACAACGATATAATATATTTATTAGATATAAATACTTGAATACATAGAAAACATCCAAGACTCGGAAATAATTATTCATGCTCATCTCACAAATATTTGCCCTTACCGGGATTTGAACCCGGGACCTTCAGCTTCGTAGGCAGCGTCACTACCCACTAGGCTAACCGGTCGTCAAAAGTTCCGCGGTTGGTTACCTGACATCACGACACGAAACGAATGTGTTGCGATTCGTTTTTAGGGTTCCGTAGTCAACTAGCTTCTGCCCGCGACTCCGTCGGCGTGGAACTCGTTTATATCTAGCACCATACAAACTTTTACCCCCAATTACACCCCCTCCGAGGATGGTTTCCGGGATAAAAACTATCCTAGATGTCCTTCCCCGGGATCTTCATACCAAATTTCATCTCAATCGGTTCAGCGGTTTAAGCGTGAAGAGGTAACAGACAGACAGACAGACACACTTTCGCATTTATAATATTATAGTATGGATAGTGTTGGTAATGTATTTGCATGTGTGAGTGTCTTGTATTAATGTATGCATCGAGAGTAGTCTAAAATAAATCACCATACAGTGAACACGTCTTTCAATGAGTAAAAATCCCTACATAGGACTTTAAACCTTATCACACACAACATATGGTCGACATCGAACCGGATCCAAGCCAAGATAAGCTAAGTCCAGCCGGCCGGCGAATACAATAGAGGACTGCATTCCTGAGCCTAATCACTCGTCGCCTGCTAACTATTTAAGTGAATTTAAGGATATTATTTGATCGTGAAGATTGTTATGAAGTGTTAATTACGTGAATAAACTACTGAATAGTGCAATATGAGTATGTCTGAACAATTATTACGTGTTTTGGAGGATACGGCCAGTTCTATAAGGAGGACCGAAATCAATTTGAAGAAATGTCCTAAACAACGATTAACCAAAGGTTATATGGAATCTCGTGCACAGTGTATCGAAGCATATTGGAAAACATTTGTGACTGCGCATCAACAGCTGATACAACTTACTACAAGAGAGGAGCGCGGCGAGATGCAATACTTTCTGAAGGAAGATTATTATGCTATCGAGGAGTTATATATATGTTTACAAGGCGATATAAAGGACGCGCTCGCTGCTGCCGCTCCCGCGCAAGGTCAAGGGTCATCTTCGCTGGATTGTACTATGTTCGAAGCGGTGCAACAACAAGTAAAATTACCTGCTATTGTTCTACCTTTATTCTCCAATAATTATGAAGAGTGGCCAACCTTTCACGATTTGTTTACATCGTTGGTACACGACAATACAAGCCTCAGCAAGGTTCAGAAACTGCACTATTTGAAGTCAAGCATCGCTGGTGAAGCCGCTGCATTACTAAAGCATGTTACTATTACGGAACAAAATTATGAACCAGCCTGGAAGACTCTAAAACAAAGGTACGGTAATAAGAAGATAATTGTTAACTCCATCTTGAAGAGATTGTTTAATCAACGAAAATGTACTACGCAACATCTAGTCAAATCAAGAGTTTACTGGATACAACTACTCAATGTTTAAATGATTTACAAAACCTTCAAGTGAACATCGACGCGTGCAACCCGTTCATCATATACCTAGTGGTGAACCGACTCGATCCTGAAACTCATAAGGCATGGGAGGAGCACTCCTACAATTCAAATGCTGATCAGCTGCCCAAGTGGTCAGAATTAAGAAAGTATCTTGAGTCGAAGTTTCGCACGTTAGAACTTGTTAACCCTGTTACTGCTACCAGTGCTACCGTACCTAAAGAAGCAAGACCTATTAAGGAGAAGTCTTACCATGTTACAACACCAGCGAGAAGTTGTGTTTTATGTAGGGATGAACACACGTTATGTCACTGCAAGGAATTTACACAAATGTCACCTGTGGAGAGAATGGACTATGTTAAGAAATCAAATTTATGTTTCAACTGTCTCCTTCCCGGACATTCTGCTTCACGATGTCGCCTTTCTTATACATGTCGTCTATGCAGGAAGCGGCATCACACGTTGATCCATCAAGCGCAGAATAAGGAATCAGACAGTACCCAAGCTCACCACAGTCAAATGATGCACTCTGATGAAGACCCTCACAAGGATGAAGTGGTAGAAATCTCGTCCAATTTGGCATGCAGGAAATCTACGGCCTTGCTAGCGACGGCAATGGTCTCCGTAAGGGACGATGAGGGACACGTGGCTCCACTTCGTGCGCTAATCGACCAAGGGTCACAATCAAGCTTCATAAGTGAGCGTGCAGCACAAGCGTTGCGAGTCAAGAGGGTACCCGCGAAGGGAACTGTTACTGGTGTCGGCTCGACACAGACAACAATCAACGGCATGGCACATCTTCAGATATTGTCAAATCAAGATGACAATGTCAGGCTGAATGTTAAGGCCTACATAATGTCCTCGAAGCTAACATCACAATTACCAGCAAGCAAGATCATGTATGATACTCACGCCTGGCCACACATTCAAGGTCTCACTCTGGCTGATCCAAACTTTCACCAGCCAGGGCGAGTAGACATGTTGCTAGGTGTTGAAGTGTGTGCACAAATATTCAAGAGTAAGATCAAGCAAGGTCCACCTGGTTCACCATGCGCCCAAGAAACAAGCCTAGGTTGGATTCTATTTGGAAGAGTAAAAGGCACAGCACACACTTCCCAAGACAACATAATTGTGATGCATCATCAAGTCAATGTGGATGACATGTTAAGGGCCTTTTGGGAGATAGATACTACAGATACGAAGAAGAGTTTAACAAGAGAAGAAGAGGAATGTGAAACTATTTACAAAGAAACTCATACAAGAACGGAAGAAGGAAGATACGTTGTAAGGTTGCCATTCAACAAAGAAGAACCTCTATCTCCAAAAGGGCAAACAAGAGACATCGCCATGCTGAGACTAAAACAACTAGAAAGAAGATTCGAGAAGGATGCTAGTCTAAAGAAGGAATATGTTAAAGCAATGGAAGAATACATTGAACTTAAATACATGGAAGAAGTACCTAAAGAAGAAATAAACAATGCAGCAGTATACCTGCCACATCAGGTTGTAAGAAAAGAAGAAAAAGAGACCACGAAGACTAGAATTGTGTTCAATGCATCATCTAAGGGCTGTAATGGCGTATCCCTGAATGAAGAGCTTCTAATCGGTCCACACCTGCAAGAAGATATGCGAAATCTAGTCATGAGATGGCGTTTGCGACGTATAGCAATGATATCAGATATAAAGAAGATGTACTTACAAGTACTGATGAATCCCGAGGACACCGATTATCAGAGGATACTATGGCGCAAAGATGCAAGCGATCCTGTGAAGGACTATCGGCTACTACGAGTTACCTTTGGAACAGCTTCAGCACCTTATCTCGCTGTAAAGACACTCCAACAAGTGGCCGAAGATGAAGGAAAAGAGTACCCGATAGCATCACAAATTATAAAGGAAGACTTTTTCATGGACGATCTGATGACCGGATTAGATACTGTAGAAGAAGCCGTGGATACTGCTAAACAGATTTGTGAGATCTTGAAGAAGGGAGGGTTTACACTGCAAAAATGGGCATCCAACAGCTCGGAGCTCCTACAAGAATTTGCACCGTCAGAGAGAAGTACACATGTGAAGATAGACATCGAGCTTGGCGGTACAATCAAGGCCTTGGGACTGTGCTGGAATATGGGTGAGGATACCTTCCAATACACGTTGAAGCTGTCAAATCCACCAGAGGTCATCACGAAACGAAACATCTTGGCTGACATTCAACGACTCTTTGATCCGCTTGGCTGGATATCCCCTGCTTTATTGCCTGCCAAAAGGATTATACAAAGATTATGGCATCTGAATGTTGGTTGGGACGAAGAAGTTAACACAGAAATAAAAGAAGAATGGCTACATATACGAAAAGGACTAGATGAAATAAAGAATATAAAACTAGACAGGTGGTTAAATACCACATCAGGCTCGATGAATAATGTGACTATACACGGCTACTGCGACGCTTCTAACTCTGCTTATGGAGCCGTAGCTTACCTGCGTGTACGAACCCAAGATGGAGAATACAAGACGTTTCTTCTTGCTGCCAAGACGCGAGTTGGGCCAGTCAAGCCTATGACGGTTCCCAAGCTCGAGTTATGCGGTGCAGTTTTATTATCAAGACTGCTAAAACAAATAAGTGAAGCAACCCGTATACCCACAAGCCAGATGTTCGCATGGACCGACTCCACTATAGTACTGGCATGGCTGCATGGAGATCCCACACGATGGCAAACCTTCGTCAGAAATAGAGTTGTAGCTATACAAGACATTATTCCAAACCGATGGTACCACGTTCGAACTTCGGAGAATCCTGCAGACATTGCATCTAGAGGCATGACGTTAGGCGAATTGAAGAATTGCAGCATTTGGTGGCACGGACCGCAGTGGCTGAAACATAAAGATATAAAGTTAGAACAGCCAATAATTGAAGAAACTGACCTGGAAATGAGAAAAGCAATAATAAATGTAAACCTAAACATAAATGAAGGCATAGAAGTATATAAAACCTTACCTGAGAAGTTTGAAGAATATGAGTCTTTACCTGATTTGCTGAAGTCCATCGTATACGCTAGAAGATTCTTGACAAACCTGAAAGGGAAGACTAAAAATACAGAACAGACAATTACAACAGAAGAATTAGACACAGCACTTCAAATATGTATAAAGACTGTTCAGGACCAATGTTTTAAAGAAGATATAGAGAGCTTAAAAAAAAGGAACAGAGTGAGCACAAGAAGTAAATTAAGAACTCTAAACCCTTACCTTGATCAGAACAACATCCTCAGGGTGGGCGGTAGGTTGTGCCATTCTGCGTTGGACGAAGAAAGAAAACATCCTGTGATTTTGAGCAAATGTCACCTGACTTACCTGATTATAGACGACGCGCATCGTCGAACCTTACACGGACGATACCAACTAACCCTGAATTATTTACGATCAAAATACTGGATTTTAAAAGTAAAAGGTCTACTTAAAACTTACATTAGAAAGTGCCTCAAATGTGCGAGACATAATGCAGCTACTAAAGAACAGCTGATGGGCGATTTGCCAAAGCAAAGAGTGACACCTGCAAAGCCGTTTTTGAACAGCGGAGTTGATTTTGCTGGACCCTACCAGATTTTAATGTCCAAAGGCCGAGGTTCCAAAACAAGCAAGGCTTACATTGGCATTTTCGTATGCATGGCTACCAAGGCTATACACCTGGAATTGGTGAGTGACCTGACGTCTGAAGCATTCATCGGTGCCTTTCGAAGATTTGTAGCCCGACGAGGACGCTGTGCACATATCTGGAGTGACCAGGGCCGAAACTTTGTGGGAGCTAGTAAGGAGCTCGCTGATAGTTGGCGGGAAGCTAAGCTAGAACTAGATGGCGAAGTTGCAGAGAAACTAGCCCTCGATGGAACACAGTGGCATTTTGTGCCGGCTTATAGTCCCACGTTCGGTGGCCTATGGGAGGCTGGCGTCCGCTCAATGAAGTACCACCTGAAACGTATTTTGAACACCCACTTAACATATGAAGAAATGAGTACGGTTCTATGCCAGATAGAATCCTGTTTAAACTCGCGACCTCTGTGTCCGATAGACGATAAAGATATCGATAGTATGGAAGTGCTTACCCCTGGCCACTTCCTTCTCACCGAAGCACCTATCACTGTACCATCTCCATCTCTTAAGGACGCTAAAATAAGCAGTTTGAGCCGTTGGCGCCTTACACAAAAACTTGTTAATGACTTTTGGCGGCAGTGGCAACAGGAGTATTTATGTCGATTGCAACAGCGGCCCAAATGGCTTAAAAGACAGGAAGAACTTCAAGTAGGTCAGATAGTGGTAATAAAGAGTGAGAACTTACCACCCGGGAAATGGCAGCTCGGACGCATAGTGGAGAAACACCCTGGCGCTGATAATCTCACCCGCGTTTACAGTGTTAAAAGCGGTGACTCAGTAATTAAAAGAACGATAACTAAATGGTGTCTTATGCCAGTTGATACAGAGTCGTAATTTCACTAATTATACGTTTTGAATCTGTTTGCATGTAACTACATTACAGACGATATTTGCGATGTATAACTTGAATATCGAATCTTTCCTACAGCTTACTTATGGTTATACTCGATAGATATTATATTAACTCATACTTGCCATTCCTTGCTATACCGGGTGCTATAGTTAGCTAATGCAATTGCATGTCAGCATGTAATTGATCTTATCATACAATTTGTTATAGTGAGTGCTATATACAACTTTGTAGATATTTTATGTACTTTTAGGTATAGTGTTAGAAAAGGCCGATGCCCTTTTGGTGGGCGGTATGTTGGTAATGTATTTGCATGTGTGAGTGTCTTGTATTAATGTATGCATCGAGAGTAGTCTAAAATAAATCACCATACAGTGAACACGTCTTTCAATGAGTAAAAATCCCTACATAGGACTTTAAACCTTATCACACACAACAGATAGTATGGATTTAAAAGGAAGACTATCACGAACCAGTAGGCATAAGTTACCGAATAATAGTCGAACAACTTAATGTGTACTACAAAGGCAAATTTTCGTACAAATTCGGCCGACGCAACCGCACCGCACGTCGATGTAACTAAGACGGACAGGCAACTACGGGACCCTACACTGCGCGTGGCCCGACACGCCCTTGGCCGGTTTTTATTAATAAGTTTATATTGATATGTATGTTGGTCTTTAATATTTGTAATATGGGCCTTTGTTGCCTGATTTAAATAAATACATACATACATACATACATTCACGCCTTTATTCCCAAAAGGGGTAGGCAGAGCACATGAAACGTATATTCCAGTGCCACTTTTAGCATAAATGTGGGTATAAAAGATCGACAAAATGTGATATTAAATAAATAAAAGTAGTATAACTCAACCTTATTAGAAACTTGCCTGCTTTCATTACTTTTTTTGTTTCTGTTTACCTACAGGCTTCGCACCGAGCATCTGAGGGGTACGGCTTTTAATCTTTACTTCCAAATTGAGAATGTTGAAGAAAACAATCCTGTTGATGGACAAATATTTGATGTCCATGGGCTAGCTCAGATGAAGATTTGTACACAATATGCTAATGATGACAATTTCAATATTCTTTTATCGGTTATGAAACACGAATACACTATGGCGGTAAATGTTGAAATGAAAGTGATTTGTAAGAAACCAGTATTCAAATTCAACTTACCTTGCTCTGAAACATGGTCCCAACATAAAACTTTATTTACATTCCCCAGTACAACAAACTTTTGGTTTAATGTAGAGGTCGACATCAATGTTAGCTCCTCCAAATCATTATTAGACAAAATGTACATGGATGAAGATTTCAATGACTTCCAACTGAGCACAACAGAGGGCAGTGTTCCAGTGCACCGAGCATGCCTTGCCGCACACAGCGATGTATTCAAGAGAATGCTTTGTGGAGAATGGAAGGAGACAGATGCTGGCCATATTGAGATACAGGGAGTGACATTGAAGACCCTCCAGAACCTAAAGCGGTACATTTACTTGGGAACTCTGCCAGAAGAAGGACTGTACCCGCTGTTGCTGATTGCGTCATACTATTTAATTGATGACCTTAAAGTCGAATGCACTATTAAACTAGCTCATTCTATCACATCAGAAAATTTGTATGATGCTCTGGAATTCTCATATGCAAACAACATACCAGAATTGACATTCACTATTCTGAAGACAGTAAGAGCACAGCCAACAGATGTCATTGGGGCTGCCGAACAGAGAATGGTTAAACCCAAGCAGAAGAAAGATGCGATTGAAAAAATGCAAGAATTAGCGTTGATGCCAAATAATTAGTAAAATACAAGTACCTATACCTACTTTTATTTTCTTGCATGGGAAATATTTAAACTTTATGCAAAATGACGAATGATGATACAGACAGGAGTAGGTAGGTATACAAAGTAAAAATAAGGATATAATTTCTGTTCGTTACTTAAATATGTTTCTCCACAGGTCAATCCCAAGCTGGGTGTGGTCAGTGATCTAATATTATATTTTTATATCCATGCTTTGAGTATTCAAAAACCTAATTTTGTAGCAAGATTTTGCGCGTTCTTATTATTATTATTGTTACTTAGTTTAGTTACGTTAATTTGCATGTCGACTCATTTTTGTTTCTTTATTAAATAATAAATGATAAATTAAATTAAATTTTATTGTGCAAGTAGGCCATTAGCACTTCTACAAGTCAAAATTCCCTCAGCATTTCTGAAAAAGAAGACCGTTAACTAATGCGCTCGATTCTAAACGTTACTACTTAGGGCCTACGTATTAAATTGGACTGACAGAAATACTGTAGTAAACACTATGAAGGCATGACCATAACACCCTGTTAAGAAGAAACGCTGAAACCAAACTCAACACCTACGGTAGCCTAGTGGTTCAGGCATGCGGCTGTCAAGCGGCGGTCGTGGGTTCGAATCCCGGCTCGTACCGATGAGTTTTTCGGAACATATGTACGGAATATTTACCGTTAGCTTTTCGGTGAAGGGAAACATCGTGAGGAAACCGGTCTAATCCCAATAAGGTCTTGTTTTCCCTCTGGGTTGGAAGGTCAGATGGCAGTCGCTTTCGTAAAACTAGTACATACATACATACACGCCTTTATCCCTAAAAGGGGTAGGCAGAGAACAGCGACCGACCTGTAAGAATAGGAAAAGGACTCGTCTGAAAATCAGCGCTGGGTATTATACCTACATATCCAGCAAATAGCTGAGTACCCATTGCCCGTTTATGTTTTCTTTTGTATTCCTTATGTTTTTTATTAAGTGAATATGTTTAAGTCTTCCATTATTATTATTATTTGTTTCTTTCCATATCTCAGGACCATGGGGTCCCGGACTTTTGGAAGGCATGCGTGGGGCCGAAGCCAACAGCGCAGAGGCCCTTTAAAACAAAAATAATATAAAGCGAGGGATACACATGGCGGATACCATCTCCGAGCGCACAACATGATACACCCGGTGATGGTCCCCGCCAGGTGCAAAGACTATTGCAGTGCAACACTGTGCTGCGATGGAAACTAAGGTCATGGGTTATTGGGTTGAATGGTGGGTGGTCTGGAAAATGGGTTATGGGAGGAGACTAGCGGACACCTGCCGTGACAATTAGTGTCAAAATTGTGAAAACGCAGACGGTGACTCGCCAACTCGTTAAGTGGGCCCCACAAACAGGCGCACGCACAGTGCGACAATGGAGCAACACGTCTAAGCCGCTGTGAGGTTGTCGAGAGGTGAGTCTGCGGTGCGCCAGATCCCGGTAATCCGGCCGCCGGCGTTATGACATTTTACACTTCCAACCTGGAGCATAGGTTCCGCTCTTGCGACTCCACTCTGGCCGGCCGGTTAAGGCAAGCACAGAGGCGAGGGCCAGATAACTCGGGCCCTCTGGAGGTTAGGGGTCCGCGGTGTCGCCATCGCCACTCACCGTCAGCTCGCCACAAGCTGCCCCCGCGGGCTTATTATTATTATTATTCGTTTTATTTTATTTACATTAAACTCGTGTCCAGTGCTACTGTTAGCATAAATGTGGGATAAAAGATCGACAAAATGTGATATCGCAGTGATAGGTTGCTAGCCCATCGCCCACAGCACACTTCAACCCTGTTCCCTTAGTCGTTCGTTACGACACCCACGGGAAGAAAGGGGGTGGTGCTATTCTAACCCGACACCACACGGGCCAACGGGTAAAACCTATGCCAAGAGATTAGGTGTCAAAGCGGACCCCGGGCTCTTTTAGGGCACAACCGGGAATAACGCTAGGAGGATGATGACGCGTACCTACTTAAAATAAGTAAAACTGAATACGAATAAAAAGAATCATAATGCGTTGTTCCACAAGAAAACATGTCCGTCCGTGTGCTGGGCTCAAGCTCAGGCTTGGTGAGGTTACCGCATGCAGTACCCAATACCCATTGTTTAATTTATTTCCATGAACTTGGAATCTGAGGCTGAGGGTAAAACTCTACTTTTGAAGCAAACGGTCAATTTCTTTTACATTAAATGTACTCAGTATGAATACTAAAATCTGCTTAACTTACGCATGTGGTGGGGGTGCTAGTGCCGCTTGCTCTCTCTGCCGGGTCGTGGGGTGGAGGGGGGCGGTTGAAAGTTAACACGAACGATTTTCGTTTCCCGGTAGCGCCCCTGCTCTCGGTTTGCCGGACCGTTCGATTTAATCCTAGCGGTACGCAAAAATATGCTACAAATGGTTTTAAGTACTGCATCGGAACATGATTACATTTTTACTTCCCTATTTTTTCACGTTTTATCTATATTTTGCTGAAAATTTGAATAGGTTTCTTTTTAATTTCTAGTCAAGTACAGTCGATGAGTTCTTAGAACTCCATTCGGGTTCGGGTGAAATCGTGTATTTTGTTATAAGAACGTATACGCAAACGAGAGAGAAATATAGACTCGAATCCTATTCTTAATGCTCGCGGACTGTATATGCTTGACAAATTTCAAGTCTTTAGCTCATAGATTCAAGGAATTACCATACAAACTTCAACCCCATTTTTCATTTTTAACCCATTTGCACCCTTATCTTTATATCTTTTATAGCCTATATGTTGGCCGGGAATTTTCTCAACAGATAAGTAAAGTTTTCATCAAAATCCGTTCTGCCGTTTTCACGTGACGCGCGTGCTTGCAAACTTTTTTCTACGTTTCACATGGTTTGACGGAGTTTAGACGCCGACAAAAACTGGAGAATGACCTACTAAGGCTAGAATATGCATGGTGTGATGTTCTGCATCGCGCTATTGAAGTTTTTAGGTTATGTGGTCTAAATACAATTTCCTTGATTTCCTTCGTTGGTTCTCCTTATTATGTCTCTGGCAACATTAACGAACTTTTACAATTATTATATGAATAGATAAGATAAGATAGATAGATAGATGATTTGCACGCCTACTGGCAGGCTAGATTAAGAGTACGGTACACTACGCGCACCATTTTTGTAAGAACCCTCTGTATCTGTAGACTGTATCTGAAGCAAATAATTTTCTGATTTCTGTGAGCGCGGCATAATCTGTACAACCCTAATAATCTGCATAACATTTTTTTGCATTGGCGACACTGAAAAAATCACTAGAGAATCCCAATATCGTTATAGTGAGTGCATTCCTATTTGCGTTTTGTGACACCTGTCATCCCAGTATATTTTGCTTTAATTGCGTAGTGATTATATTCTCTTTGATTGCTTTCTCTATGTATCTATTCATATTACTCTTTATGCTTTCCTTCGTGACTTTTTTAAAGACTGTCTTACCGAACTATTTCTAAAATTGTTGACTGTTTTACAGTTTACGTAAATCGACCTGAAAACAACAGGGTTTGAACGTTAATTCACACCACACAATGGCTGACGGACCCATGAAACTGTAAGTTAGTTTTTCCATGCTTTGTATTAGGTATATGGCCGGGTTTCGTGTTCATATATAAACGGGGCGATCGGCAGTGCCGTGGCTGCGTCGGAACACGCGTTTATACTGCGTTTCCTAGGATTATATACATTGTATAGGTAAAAAACTTGATGAAACCCATATCTATGTAGTCGTGACGAGTTCGGTTATTTAATTAAAATGTGTAACATAAAGTAAACAAATGCCTGATATGCTTTTCGAACACGTCACCACTACTTACAAGAGGCGATTTACTTAAGTATTTTAAGTGTGCGTGTGCTTTCCATGCTCGCCTGACAACCCGCGTCTTTTAACTCAAGAGACACAAAACAAAACCTTCATAGTGATGCGAATACCGACGGGTCATTGTACTTAAATTGTGAAACACTGTACACAAACTGATATGAAAATAAATACAACATGCAGGTTTCTTTCATGGAATACCAATACATATCCTGCACTCCTTCGGACCACTGCTGGGCAAAACAGGTATCTACCTAGCAGTGACCGGAACGAAAATATTGTTAGAGTATATGACAATAAGCTCTGCCACTGCTACATAGAGCATGAAACACGTGCATCCATATGAGATAGAACTGATAATAGCCCGAGGAATCTGGAAAATTGTAAATAGCTCTGACAGGTATAAGTAATGGATTATGAATCGATCAATTACAATTTGCGGTTATAGTGCCAAACCTAACCAATAACACACACACACACATAACAGAGTTAACTGACAACCACAGTGTGGACAAATAGGAATAGGCTCCTCTAGATATCATTCTATGTTGTGAAATGTCATCCATTTACTTTGATCTAGAAACAATTTGAAATAGATAGATTTCTCAACATAATTTGAGATGTTGGTGCCGTTAAGAAGCCTAACGCGAGCCATAGACGGACTGCTTAGAGCAGTCGAGACCAACGGCACAAGAGCAGTCGTCATATTAAATGAGCAAGCTAAGCGTCCGTCCGTCTTCTAGCAGATGTCGCTACAACGCCTCCCTAAGGCGTTGTAAGAAGGAACTGATTGAAAGATTTAGTGGCCAAGACCGATAGTTCCAATAGCTCAGTTGGTTAGTAGCGACGGGTCATGAATGCCTGTGGTTGCCCGCACAGATTTTATTGTTTTGCCAGTTCGAATCTGGCTCTTAGCATTAATTTTTTCCATCAATTTAAAATTTATAATTTCGTAATAAGAAATTAACTTGAAATAGGGTCTATTTACTAATTTACTTTTTCACCTTACAGAATTTCCATCGAATATGAGGGACCAATGACTGCGAAATTTTCGTTTTCAATAAATATGCTGGGGTCAGAAGACTTTAGGAGCGCGCCATATAACATTCATAAGATTGTAGCAATACGTTTTTTATTGAAACATGTAAGTCATGGACAAAATTGTTATTTCATGCATCTGAGAAAAAAAATGTTGGCCAAGGAATTAGGAATACAATTACAAGTAGTTTGCAAGGAGCCTGAATTTAACATTACCTTGCCATGCACAGAAAAGTGGAGTGAATGGCAAAAATTGGGACATTCAAAGGATACATTTTTCTATATTCAAATTTATATTAAAACGAGTAAGGCGGATTTAATGGTACGGAAGCTTTACAATGATGTGGAATTTACCGATTTCCAACTGAGCGCCGCTGGGGGAAGTGTGGCCGTGCACAAAGCTCACCTGGCTGCAACTAGCGAAGTGTTTAATACAATGCTCAGCAGAGAGTGGAAAGAGACGACCGAGGGCAGCATAAAGTTGGAGGGAGTCACATTCCGGACCCTTCAGGACCTTAAGGACTACATGTACTTGGGAGCCCTGCCATTAGTTAATGGGCTGTGTCCATTGCTGTTGATTGCTAGGTGCTACCTTATGGATGATCTCAAAGAGGATTGCCTCACAAAACTGACTCAAACGGTCACGTCAGAAAACTTGTATGACATCTTGGCGTTTTCATTTTTGAATAAATTTCCAGAGATAACATTTGCAGTGCTTGGTGCAATGTCGAAAAGTATGGTTGACGATGCTCGTAAAATGATGACTGAAAATCAGAAGAGTCGTAATAAAGGTGAAGATGATAAAATGGCAGAGCAGGAATCAAGTAATGATGAAACAAAATGAATAACCTCAACAAAGTTCCTTTGTAATCAAACAAATGAATAACTTCATTGAAGTCCTATTGGAATCAAAGTCCCTTTTATTAATTTTATTTTCACTCTAGGCAATAAGTTTTTAGTGTTAAGTGCATCGAAATTCAATGTATAACGTTACCTGTGAAAAATAATTATGTCGCAAAAAAACCATAGGTGCCTAAATCTGAGGTTATCATAGAATTGTTTTAAAAAGTCGTAACTACGTAATCTCAGTACAAATATTTCGTAAGCTTCGCTACCAATCATATAAATTTAAGGGAAAAATGATCGCTCCGAGCCGGATTTAAACGCGCGACCACAGGCATACATGGCCTATCGCTCTAGCCAACTGAGCTATCAGAACAATCCGGCTAGGTCTCACAAATCTATTATTCAGTTCCAGGTTTTGTTAAACATCGGCAACATCGCCAAAGTATCCGATACGCACGAGCCCATTATAAATGACAGATTTCCGTATTTCCAGTATGTTATGTTATGTGTTCTTGTGTTCTTAATGTCAGCAAATTATTACTATTATTAGTAAGTTTAATGTTTATAAGGGGGTAAAAATCAGTGTTTATTAATTTTAAGGGGACGGGTAGGGCAAGCCTTCTCCATACAAATTTTGCGCAAGTTTTTCTTCTTTCGTGTTTGCGCTATAAATTTTTGTCAGTATAATTATTTTTCTGTTAGCTATTTATTGATGTTATAATTTTTTATTCTTTTCAAATCTAACAAAATTTTAACATCATGCTCTGCGTATATTCAATATGAACAAGCAAAAAAAAAACGAATATTCTCTAGCTAGTGCCAAAACCGACGAAAACAAACTTGCACAACGTTTGGATGGAGAATGCCTTGGTGTAAGGCTTAAGGCTCGTATACACAATATGCCATCATGGCCCACCATTTTACTTTACTTTAACAAGTGTAATCCCTTCTTGTTTTAATAATAAATAAATAAAATAAAAATAAATAAATATTAGGGGACAATCTTACACAAATCGACCTAGTCCCAAACTAAGCAAAGCATTTAATAATATAGCTGGGTCCCTGTCCTGCACCATGGTGGCCCGTTGTGTAGGATGACCATTCTCTGATGGTAACATTAAATACTAATCGTTCCAAATATTTAGGGGGTGATACTATAATGTTCTACATTATTAAGGATCCAATTAGATTTTTTTTTGTGTTAAATATAAGGCTGTGCGTTAATTATGTTACAAATTGTCATTTATTCATATACCTAGTCGGTCCCAAAGTTCTGTCACAAATGAAAATAATGATAAAAACAAAAGCAGCAATCAATTTTTAATAAATTATATACCGATTTAAAGTACATTTAATAAAGAATTAAAATTACTCAAAATTATTCAAAATTACCTCCTTTGTTTTTAATACAGGCCCTTAATCGGTGCGGCCAGTCGTCTATCGCAGCACGCACCATTTTCATATCTATCTCAGTGACTGCTTTTCTTAAAGATGACTTTAGGCTCTCCAAATTTTTATGTGGTTTAGCACAGACCTTCCCCTCTAAGACCTGCCAAATTTTATAGTCCAAAGGATTAAGGTCCGGACTAGAGGAAGGCCAATCTTCGTGTCTTATAAAGTCGATTTTTTGACGGTCAAACCAGGCTTGAGTGGTCTTGGCTTTGTGTGCTGGCGCAGAATCCTGCTGGAACACAAAATTATGTCCCGAAAATAGCGTGTTGGGCAGATCTTTGACAACCTTATCCAAAACTGTCTCTTGGTATACTTTCGCACTGATTTTGACACCTTTTTCGCAAAAATGAACCTCAGTTGGCCCGTAATAAGATACACCCAACCAGACCATCACTGATGATGGATGATGCCCATGTTGCACCCGCGGAACTCTTTTTCCTGCTTCTTCAGAGTTCCTAGCGTACACTCTATCATTCTGTTTATTGTACTTCTCTTCAATATCGAAAATCTTTTCGTCTGTAAAGAGGATATCACGGTGTCGATTTTTCGCGTACCGCTTTAACAACTTCCGGGATCTTTTAAGCCTTATTGTTTTAGACGGGCATTAAGTAAGTGCCCACGCTTTTTTTTGTATGCTCGTAGACTAAGATCTTCGTTTAAAACCTTTTTGACGGTTTTTCTACTGACACCCATCTGCAAAGCCATCAATTTCTGTTTTCGGACAGGATTTCTTGCTATGCGCGCCTTGATCGCTTTGATCACTGCTGGTGTTCGTACGGAGCGAGGCCGGCCAATTATTTTCTTGTCCTCAACACTGGAGACTTCATTGTACCTATCAATAGTACGGTACACAAACCTAAGCGTTATTTTTCAATTTTTGAGCAACTTGAAAATCGTACTTGGCGAGTGCCCACAGCGGTGCAATGCTAAAACAGCTATTCGGTTTTCTTTCAATGTCCACTCCATCGTGAGAAATTGCAACGAATGACTGTTTTTTGTTTTAAAATAATTGTCAAACATTCAAAAATGGAATGCAATAAAATTTTCTTAAAATCATCTTCTAAATTTAAAAATAATATGCCAGTGACAGAACTTTGGGACCGACTACGTAGGTAGTAATAGTATTGCTGAAACTTGTTCTTGACTTCAGTTATGTTTTGTTTAATTTGATACTTGTGTTATTATTCTTCTAAATACGTAACGTTATAGTAATAACATTTAAATATTCAAATATGTAGTTTCATTTTATACACTAGGTAAGACCGATTCTACAAAATTAGGGCCCTAATGCATAGTATATCGTCGAAATTTGGACTAATGTAGAAATGACCTATAATCGTCCCGGATGTCCAAATCCTAACAGATTTTTTACGTCGTGCTATTTTTTTAAATCCAAAACATATATATATACATTTTTAATTTAGTTAGAAACACAAACAGTAATAATGTATATAACAAAAACAGTAGTAATAATAATGTATATATAAAGTCTTTAAAATGCAGCTTCTTATTACTTCAAGATCGAAGTACGTGGATAGCTATCTCTGTCACTCGAATAAATAGCGATGGAGATATTCGAAAGATTTTATTGAGGAGACGCTACACGGGCCGATGTCGGCCGGACTGCATGCCGGCCGACGCGTGATTCGGCCCGTGGAGAGTCTGCTTTAGACGAATTGAAGAATACGGGTGTAGACTCGAAGAAGGCGAAAAAATATGCCTAGTGACGAAAATCCCATCCAGATATCTCAAAGCATCTCAGCATATCTATAATCAAAAAGTCAAGATAGAGGATCCACGTAAATCAAAAGGCATTGTACAATGCCAGCGTTGCCAACAATATGGCCACTCCAAGAACAACTGCATGAGGCCTTATCAATGTGTCAAATGCGCTGGACCTCACAAAAGCTCTGACTGCAAAAAAGACAGAGCTACCCCTGCTACCTGCTGCTTATGTTCCTGCGATCACCCGGCCAACTACAAAGGCTGTCAAATATACAAAGATCTTCTTGCTCGAAGAAACAAGAATTCTAGTCCTAGAGCTCGACCACCTGCTCAAAGTACCCCAGCTTCAGCTGCTATGAATAACCCGATCCCCAGCACATCTAAAGATAAGAGCTCTACTGACAACTCACAACAAAAAACATACGCTGAAGTTACAAATGGCAACAATGACCGAAAATACCACAACAAGCTAGAGGAAATTTTAGTCAAACAGAGCGAAAAAATGGATCTACTAATACAACAAATAGGCTCCCTTGTGGGGCTTATCACAACCCTCGTCACAAAGCTTGCAAAATGACTCTTCTACACATAGCTACTTGGAACATTAACGGCCTTGCTCCCAACAAACACGAATTAGAAATGTTCATAAAATCAAACAATCTTGATATCTGTCTTATATCTGAATCACACACAACATCACGAAGCAGAATATGCATTCCTGGTTTCTCCGTATATCTAACCCCTCACCCCGACGGGGGTGCCCATGCTGGCTCCGCGGTCATTATCAAGAATAGTATCAGGCATTGCCTTTTGGACCCATTTACGGCCCCCTACCTTCAAGCCACTACGATACGCGTCGAAGATCGATCTGGACCGCTTAACCTCTCCGCAGTTTATTGCCCACCACGTCATACCATAAAAGAGGCTATGTTTACCCGTTTCTTCGAATCTTTGGGCAACCGGTTCATCGCTGGTGGCGATTGGAATGCCAAACATTCTCACTGGGGCTCGAGACTAACAACCACTAGCGGTCGTGAACTAAAAAAGAGCTGCGATGTCATCAATCTAACACCTATGTCAACAGGAGAGCCCACATACTGGCCAACGGACTGTCAGAAAAAGCCTGACTTATTAGACTTTTACATAACCAAGAGTATTTGCAAGCAGAACACAATCGTCAAATCAAGTCTTGATGGCTCGTCTGATCACACCCCCGTTACTCTAATGCTGAGCTCTGTGCCTATGCTCTACGAGCCCTACGCTGATCACCTGCACAACCCACACACAGACTGGCTCTACTTTCGGGAATACCTCGAGACAAATATCGACCTCAAACTTCCACTCAAAAATAAAGAAGACGTGGATGATGCGTGCCTGTACTTCACAAATATTTTACAAGTAGCGGCTTGGGTTAGCACACCGGAGTTAAAAGGAACATCATCTGGCACCCCGATACCCCTTGCAATTAGAGAGAAAATTAAAGAGAAACGTCGCCTCCGCAGAATTTGGCAGCAGTCTCATAGGAGCAACGACAAGACCAAACTTAACAGGGCAATTAAAGAACTCAAAGACCTCCTTGCTGACTCTGTTAACGAATCCGTCAGGCAAAGGCTTGTACAGATTACTCCCAACGGTCGTGGGGCTCATAACCTTTGGAAAGCGACAAAGGAAAACCTTCAGCCACAACAATGCTCCCCACCAATTAGAACTGGTCAAACTTGGGCGCGAACCAGCGAAGAAAAATGCGAGGCCTTTGCCAACCACCTAGCCAGCATATTCAAACCAAACGACACCGATGAGCCTGAAGACCCGGAAATCGAGAAAATCATTCAACAGGACTTCCAGCTCTGCCTGCCACTGCGTCCTACCTCACCTAGAGAGGTGACTAGAGAGATTCGTAAGCTGGACTCAAAGAAAGCCCCTGGCTTCGACTTAATAACCGCAAGGTTATTAAAAGAACTCCCGAAGAAGGCCATTGTACTCCTTACCATACTCATCAATGCCACGCTAAGGACGTCTCATGTACCCTCATTGTGGAAAACGTCTGAGATTATAATGATCCATAAAGCCGGTAAACCACCTAACGAACCGTCATCGTACCGCCCAATCAGCCTGACGCCAGTACTGTCTAAATTATGGGAACGGATCTTCCTTGCGCGACTAAATCCCTGCCTAGACATGGATCAAATAATTCCTGACCACCAGTTCGGCTTTCGTAAGAAACACTCCACCATAGAGCAGGTCCATAGAGTCTACAGCACCATAAGACAAAGCCTAGAAAGCAAAAAATACTGCTCGGCTGCCTTTCTGGACGTACAGCAGGCATTCGACAGGGTCTGGCACAAGGGGCTACTCTGCAAAATCAAAAGTTATTTGCCACACTGTTTTTTCCCTCTAATAGAATCATACCTGAGTGACAGGAAGTTTCGAGTGAAGCTTGGTGATGCTAGATCTTCCTTGCTTACCTGCAGAGCAGGAGTACCCCAGGGGTCAGTTCTAGGCCCTATCCTGTACAACATCTACACTCTTGACCTACCCCAGACACCTCAGGTCTCGGTAGCCACGTTTGCTGACGATGCAGCCTTTCTCGCCTGTAGCCAAGACCCGAAAGAGGCAAGCAGCTTGTTGCAGGTTCAACTTACCGCCACCAATGCTTGGCTGTCCAAATGGCGCATAAAAGCAAGTGCTCCTAAGTCACACCATATTACATTCACACTCCGGCGTGAAACTTGCCCACCCGTTAGTCTAGGTCCAGCTACCCTTCCCCAGTCGACATGCGTAAAATACCTGGGCTTTCACCTTGATCGAAGGATGACATGGAAAGAGCATATCAAAAACAAGCGTGACGAGATCAACCTTCGGTTCAGGAACTTGCTCTGGCTCCTGGGAAGACAGGCTGTACTATCCTTAACCAACAAGCTGCGAGTTTACTGCGGGATCATCAAACCAATCTGGACATACGGAATCCAACTTTGGTCAACAGCAAGCAAATCCAATACTATGCGTATACAAAGAGCTCAAAACAACATCCTCAGGGTTATATCGTCAGCACCCTGGTACGCTCGCAACTCGGAAATTCACGAGTACCTGGAAATACCGACTGTCTCTGAAGAAGCGAGACGATACTCAGCCAAGTACAAGGACAGACTTACAGCCCATCCTAATCCCTTATCTGCCAAACTATTGGAGCCCAATCCAATTAAGAGACTCAAGAGAGCCAACGTGCTGCCCGAACTAGACGAGAGCTAGGACAGTGGTCTTATCTCTCCAAACTCCTACCACCTACTACCCATCCGCTTATAGTCTTACGACTGATCGCAGATATATATATAATAAAAAATAAAAAAATAAAAAAAGATATCTCAAAGAATTACGAAGCTACAACCGTTTTAATATTGCTTGTTAGAGAGAGAAAATGCTCGCAGTGAGTGACGTCACAAGAGGCGAGGCTGCCGCAGAGCGCGTCGCGCGCGGCAGGCTGCGTCGATGGCGGCGCCGAACACGATGGGGCGCGGCACGTTGCCGTCTTCTAGTGACGTCACTTACTGTGAGCGTCAATCGTTTCATATGAAGTTGTGTTTTGCGAAAAAGGGGCAGAACATACACCTTCTTAAAACTTTGGACACTTATAACTTCGTGATTATTTAACCTCTTTCGTTATTGCTATTTTCTCCGTTTGACTACATTTTTAATTATTTTATTGGGTGTCTATATCCCTATTAAAGAGAGGTAGGACACGGCGGAATATCATCTCGTGGGGAAGTACCTCATCTTCCAGAAGGCCGCAGCCTCGATATCACACCTACTTGCTCGGTGTTGTGTTCCTGGTGGCGAATGAGGTTGCCAAAGCTCCCGTGGATGTGTTGTGTTGAGAATGAGGGACCCGCAATCCTATCTAGCTATCAACACAACTAATCCACAACCCAATAAGGGGTCAGCAACGCTCGTGGATCTTCTTTAGTCGGAAGCGTCCTAGGCTACGGTTTCAGCGTGCCATCAAGCAGCCCGTATGCTTTTTGCCACCGTCGTAATATAAAAGTAATAAAAACAAATAGTTCTGTGCATCTTCGTATAATAATAAATGGAATTCAATTGCAATGGTCTCTTTATTTGAAATATTTTATAGGTAACATTAAATTTTGATCGGGCGAGACGCGACACGATGCATGGTTGCAGTGTCCTGAAACGTAAAGAATATGTATATTATTAATTAATTAGAACGAACAGCTTTATTCACACAATAAACATTGACAGTGGATACAAAGAGCCAATTATAGGAACTAACAGGTAGTGACATTGTATTTTAAATTAGGTTCTATAATGCTACACACTAGCGCAACCGCACGAGAACGAGACATAAAAATTTAAATTATAACCGAAGAAAATAATATTGTAAGGCAGGGCTAGTATTAACCAAATGCACAAACTATTAGACACAATAAATAACAAAGAAGCTTGCTGCCATTTTCTGTTTCATTCATCATCATCATCATCATCATATCAGCCGAAAGACGTCCACTGCTGGACATAGGCCTCCCCCAAAGAGTGCCAAAGTGACCGGTCCTGCACCACCCGCATCCAGCGGACTCCAGCAACCTTTACCAGGTCATCAGTCCACCTTGCGGGGGGCCTACCCACGCCGCGCCTTCCAGTTCGTGGTCGCCACTCGAGAACCTTTCCGCCCCAACGGCCATCGGTTCTACGTGCTATGTGCCCCGCCCACTGCCACTTAAGTTTAGCGATTCGGAGGGCTATATCGGTTACCTTGGTTCTGCTGCGGATAGCCTCATTTCTGATGCGATCACGCAGAGACACCCCCAACATAGCCCTCTCCATAGCCCTTTGGGTGACTATGAGCCTTCTTATGAGGCCCATAGTAAGCGACCACGTTTCAGTGCCATATGTCATCACTGGCAACACACACTGGTCAAAGACTCTCGTCTTGAGACACTGCGGAATATTGGACGAAAAGATGTGCCGTAGCTTCCCGAACGCTGCCCAGCCGAGTCGGATTCGACGATTGACCTCTTTCGCGAAGTTGGACCTACCTAACTGGATAGTTTTCATTTCATTTCATTTATTCATTGCTTTGTGTGTACAATTTAAGGTCTTAAAACAGTAATAAGTTCTAACACAACCCTGTGAGGGCATTGCAATATCATAACATCATAATTCATACATCTATAACATAATAATGGGACTAGTATAAGTATCATAATTTCATAATTTAGTACATTACAGACAATAAATTATGATAAAATTACCAGGAAATAATAAAAATTCAAAATCATAATGCAAACAATAATTAAAATAAAGTTAAATTTAAAAAAATAAAATTTATCATAATATAATAATAATTAATTATTTAGGTATTTGGTACTGAAATCTCACTGTATTATAATAATAATTTATTTGAATTATCATTTCTTAATGGCCATTATTTTTGCGATCTAAATATTCAGTTAGTAGTAGTTTGTCCTAGGTATACATAATCGTCTACAACTTCGAGTGTAAAGTGTCCGATTGTAATGGGAGTTGGCAATACATGGGTATTTGACATGATCTTCGTCTTTTTTTTGATTTTTGCTCTTAATATCTAAGAACAAAAATAAAAAAAAGTAACAGTGAATGAAACAGAAAATGGCAGCAAGCTCACTTAAAATACCTCTCGACCAGATTATATTTATAAAAATAATTGACTGTTCAAGGGTAAGCAGTACTATTATTTATTCTGTGTTAAGCGCGGCGGTACCCCTGGACCATGCGGGGATAGTCAGAGGGTTCTCTCTCTGTCGCCCTGACCACCGGCACCCTAGGTTAGGTTTTTTATATTTTGTATGCACATATTCAAACCGGCGGCAATTCACTTTTATAAGAATATTGTAAAAAGCCTAACCTAGATTGTATTTGAATACAAGATCAAACCGGCCACAAATAAGTTTATTTTCGCATTCACAATAAAGGCATACTAGGAGAGCTGGGAACATAGTCAGCGCCCACTAGGAGAGGTGCGCGCGGATAGTCAGCGCGGGTTGCCGGTCCGTCGTGCGCTGACGCGCTAACTGCTTGCGCTGCGCCCTAGTAACTCACAGTGGCCGACTAGGAGAGCTGCGCGCGGGTTACCGGTCCGTCGTACGCTGGCGCGTTAACTGCGCGCTGCCCCCTAGTAAGGGTGGTATTCCACTTGTCCAAGATCTTACCCTAACTCAGAGTGTGCGGGTTGCCAGGCCATCGTGCGCTGACACGCTGCCCACTAGTAACTCACAGTGGCCGACTAGGAGAGGTGCGCGCGGGTTGCCGGTCGTCGTTCGCTGACGCGTTAACTGCGCCCGTTACTGCCCCTAGTAAGGGTGCTATTCCACTTGTCCAAGATCTTTGTCCAATGTGTATTTGCGTTTCACATTTTGCTTAAAGAGTGAGTGGGATGCAATGCACATCGGACAAAGATCTTGGACAAGTGGAATACAACCCTAACTCACAGTGGCAGTCTAGGAGAGGTGCGCGCGGATAGTCCGCGCGGGTTGCCGGTCCGTCGTGCGCTGACGGGCTAACTGCGTGCGTTGCGCCCTAGTAACACACAGTGGCCGACTAGGAGAGGTGCGCGCGGATAGTCAGGGCTGGTTGCCGGTCCGTCGTGCGCTGACACGCTAACTGCGCGCTGCGCCCTAGTAACTCACAGCGGCCGATTAGGAGAGGTGCGCGCGGATAGTCAGCGCGGGTTGCCGGTCCGTCATGCGCTGACGTGCTAACTGCGCGCGCTGCCAGCCCGCGCCGCCGCCGCCCGACAGTGTCACTTCCACCACGCAAGACGACCACTGTTGCGAGAACGTTAGGATATCTGAAACAGTAACAAATATACATAATCAACTATAAATTAAAAGAACTATAAAATACTCGGCGCGAGGCAGGCGCGCCAGCAGCCGCCAGCTACTCGCTGGGCCGAGTCGTACGCACCGTTGGCGGGCGCGGCCGCGGGCGGCGCCTGGTCGAAGCGCACGGCGGCGCGCACGCGGCCGTCGCCGTGCTCGGCGCGCGGCAGGCGCGCCTCCAGCGCCGCGCACGACAGCCCGGCGCCCGCCGCCAGCCGCCAGCTCACGCGCCCGGACCGACTTCCTTCTGCGGAACATCGATCACGTTAAACATCAGCGCACGACCAACCGGCCACCCGCGCTGCCTATCCGCGCGCACCTCTCCTAGTCGGCCACTGTGAGTGACTAGAGGGTAGCGCGCAGTTAGCGCATCAGCGCACGACGGACCGGCAACCCGCGCTGACTACATACATCACATAAGCCGAAAGACGTTCTCTACTGGACATATGCCTCCCCCAGAGTGCATCAAAGACCGAACCAGGGCCACCCGCATCCAGCGGACTCCCGCGACCTTTTACCAGGTCAACAGTCTTTGTGGGGCGTCACACGACTCACTCGAGAACGGAGAATACTCAAGCTACGTTGTACCTTCTCTAGCCAAGTAGACCATCTGCCAATCGTGCTCCACCTTCCTGAAGACATCTTGAGCTTCATACACGCCCGCCTCCCAAGAGTTCAACTGTTCTATCAGCTTCCCATTCAACAGCACCTGCGAAAGTGCGAATAGTTTCATATCTAAATATATAAAAAACGAAACCGACTGACTGACTGACATATCAACGCACAGAACAAACCGCTGGTTCTAGAGATTCCAAATTTGGCACGTAGGTTCCTTATGAGGTCTAGGGGTGCAGTAAGAAATAATTTTGCAAAATTAATCCACTCAGGGGCCAAAAAAAAATTCACCCCTTCCATGATTTTGTCGTTCGCTGAGTGGAACTATGACAAGGACAACAAATGATAATTCCCTTTCCGTCACACTTATCGAGATTTTTATGCTACAATCTCGCTCGCACGTGGTATTATTATTACAATAGCCTGGCTTGAGTATTATAAGTCCATGGTTGTGAGTAGTTTACCTCATACTTGTCCAGCGCGGCGTAGTACAGTATGTCGTAGGTGCCCTTCTGCGTGAGTTGGAACGTGTGTTTTCCCGCTTCCCCGCGCTGGGTGCGCCACGCGCGCGCGCCCGATACACGCCCTTGCGATTCGTACTCGTGAGGCTTTCTGAAACGACGGTCTTTTCAATGATTTTTATTTATTTTTCATCACATATTAAGGAGCTTACGAGGAGCGCGATTAGTCGTTTAACGATTATGTCGCTCCATACGTACTCTAAAGCGTACGTTTTACATTTACGAATATGTACCTAAATAGTACATTACTGCAGAGGCCGTGAAGTAAGGGATTGCTGGACGAGATTGGGGCGGATACAACGAGTCCAGCAATCCCTGTTCCGGCCGAGGATTGTATAGTGCTTTTCTCAAACGATGTGAGGAAATATTATAATAAAAATAATTACAATCGGAACGAAAGATCAGAAAACAATATTGAGTAATTTGCCGCCTTTTTTATTTTTTAAACGTGCCATTTGAAGAAGCCGTTCGAGCACCATGTTTAACCGCACATAAGTATAGTACCTACCATCGATTTTATTTTTTTATGTCGCAAGTATGCTTACAGAGTCTAGTTGTGGTTGGCAGTATGTAATTTTTCCTTTGTCAGTTTAATACTAGTAAACAAATTTAAAAAGTTTCCATACATTACTTCTTGGCGTGAGGCCAAGAAGAAATGTAGGGAGCCCTAAACAAGAAACTTCATGTCTTCATTTCGTGATATTAACGCATACATTTCCGAGCATGTTTGAGAAAACACATTTTGTAACACTTATAAAGCAGTTTTGCTTGCTCTGCCTCAGGGTCAGCAAGCACAACACTACATAATCCGGTGTTAAAAGCTGCACGAGGAGACGGTCTTTTTAATGATCTTACTTTTGCTCTTGGTAGTAGTAGTAATGGCCGTAACAATGTCAGACACATTAAGTAGCTATGCAAAGTAAAACCACTTCACAAATTCTACTCTACACCATAGAATTTGGCTACCTCTAACCTACGGCCTAGAGAATACGGTATTAAAATTCCCACCGCTCCAGTCGTTTGACTGTGCTCCCGACAGGCTAGGATTGTCTATAGTTTGTCAAACAAACTCCCATATAACCAAGGTGCGCGTGGTCCTTGCTCAGACGATCATAGCTATAACTAGCTCTCCCTCACTTACCACCACAATAGTGCTCTCGCTCGTTTCCTCTAATCACTCTCAACTCTCAGCTAATATTATCGCTACTAGCTCGCTTACTCCCATTAAGGCTCAACACACAATGGGCCATCATGGCTCATCCATACAGGACAACTATGCTTCAGGGCGAGAAAAATATACTTCCAACGCATAACTGTGTCATGTCCTGCGGCCATCATAGCCCATTGTGTAGAGGAGCCTTTAAATAGAACTGTCACTGTCTGATTCCTTGCGGCCGCTGGGGTATATATATATATACTCGAGTTAAAAAAACTTCGATAGCGCGATGCAGAACGTTCGATATTCAAATCCTCACCGCTCCTTCATCAGCTGCACCAGTTCCTGCACCGAGCGTCGCGCCAAGCACGCGCGCCTCGCCGCGGACACCTGGCGCTGCCTGTGCTCTCGAAGGGCCAGGATCGTCGCCAGCAGTTCACTCTCACTGCACAAGTTCCTCCGAGTGAGCACCTGTAAAATGTAACAACTGAATACTGGTAGACATACAACGTGACCCCAAAGTCAACGTCAAGCCGAAAACGGAAAGAAACGGTGGCATGGTTTTTTTTTGTAATTGTTGTGACTTGGGCCCCGTTTGCGACTTGACGTTGACTTTTGGGACATCCTGTATAGAAATGAAGTGTTGAGCTAGTCCCAAATTGAACTCACTGCACGTATAATAGAGTGGTCATCTCCATATGATCCATTGTGTACCATGGTAGGTGGTAAGCTACAGGGCACCAAATGTGATGCCCTGTAGCTTACCCTAAATAGAGACTTATTGTAATATAAATAAAGTCCAACTTACTTATGAGACACTTCTGCGTCATCTAAAACGAACGGGGCTTTAAGTAAGTCTAAACTGAACTTTACTGCAATTTCAATAGTCCTCACCTTTATATGACCCATTGTGTACTACCATGTGATACAATATAGCTTACCCTAAACAGAGCCTTATCCTAATAATATAAATAAAGTCCAACTTCCTTATGAGACACTTCTGCGTCACCTAAACTGAATGGGGCATTAAGTTAGTCTAAATTGAACTTTACTTCAGAGATTGAGATATTTATTAATATATAATATAATTATAAATAATTTTACATGTCATTTTACATTATTTAGGTTAGATACATTTTATATTTCTTGCTATCTATTGATCAGGTCTAGAAATTAAACCTAAGCATAAAGTAAATATAGCATAGAGTAACTATCCCATACTGCGGTCGAATATTTCTGAAGAACGTTAAGAGATGTCGCTTGGAGCACCACTGACGGATATTAATATTTTACGTTATACGAAATCTCAAATATTATCATTAATAGATATTCATTTTCACTTATCAACTTAAAAAAAAAGAAAAACAACCAGACACAGGCCTTAATAGATCGTAAATCGATTCAAAATAATTTATAACATCCTTTATTTGTGCGCCATCTAGTGAACGGCTTGACCTTTATTACAGCTTAGCTTGTAAGTGGACAAAGTATACATGCGCAGGATTCTAGCAGGATAAGTGTCCATAGATGGTGCTGTTTTAAACCTGATATATTTACTAAACCTAAACGCATTGTTATTACGAAAATATATAAATAAGTTTCTGTCAAAAATTTAATTTTTGGTACAAGCTTTTATTGCCGACTGTACTTTTCTGTATACCATCATCAACTGCTCATTGAGACGATTCTAACGAGCCCCAACTCGATGGGGTTATATGGTTTTATTACGGAGTTCCTATGGCCACCTTCTGTCTCTATCATCAGATCAGCTCGATGGTACCATAATATTGAATGTCATCCAAACTATAGTTATACCCAAAATTTCAGCTCAATCGGTCACCGGGAAGTGGGTCAAATTTAACTTGCAAGATTTGACGGACAACTTACTTCCATACATACTTTTATACTTACATACGAAAGAAGTCGTTACTATAAAACTTGTAAAAAGACCTATCGGTTTTTGCACTCCGGGAGTGCCGGCAGAAGTGAAAACTTGAATAATTTTAATTTTGCAAAAAAAATCCCTTCCGCCCCCCTCTCTCCCCCTGCGTGCCAATATATCTAATAACAAACTTATTAGTAGTACGCTATAGTTCAACTTAACTCGGCAAAATTAATGGAGACGAAAAAATAAAATACCAATTTGTTTTTGCCATTGCCAAATATTTTTCAAAGCTTTATCTCTTTAGGAATAACGTCCAAATTCGAACTATTCAAATTTGCTCAATAGCAAAGCGGTAAAGGATGCGCGGACAAAATTACAAATTTATTTGCAGAATATGCAATTGCAAAGTGTTTAACGGCTTTATATTCTTACGAATAGCGTTCAGTTTTGAATGAAGTCGAATCGGCTAACAGCAATATATAAAAGTTTGATAAAACAAAATGGAATTTGCATTTACGGAAAATGTGTTACGACCTTATACTGTTAACAATAAAGTACAAATTAGAACTATGTGCCCCTAGTCGAACCCCCGTTTTCCCCCCCGATTCCAGCCTCGTCCCGAATCTCTCGCCATCCTCCTACGGTCACGTGGCCTCTTACGCATCTGATGTCACAAATATCTGTCGCGAGTTTAACAATTTTTCCCCATCCCAAAAAGTGCTCAGCGCCGCTAAAGAAGTTTTCACTTCAAAAAGAAAACATACATACGTACATACATGCATACATTCACGATTTTATTCCCAAAAGGGGTAGGCAGAGCACATGAAACTTATGTTCCAGCGCCACTTCTAGCATAAATGTGGGTATAAAAAAGATCGACAAAATGTGATATTGCAGTGATAGGTTGCTAGCCCATCGCCCACAACACACTTCAACCCTGCTCCCTTAGTCGACTTTTACGACACCCACGGGAAGAAAAACGAAAACGTACGAAGAGTTTTTAGATAAGATGAAGTAAAAACTAGTGCCTATGCCAAATCTTGGGATTAGGTGTCAAAGCGGACCCCTGGCTCCTTTAGGGGCACACCCGGGAATATCGCTAGGAGGATTGTGATGCGACTGATGAGTTTAGTAGATAATTATTAGAATAGGTAACCTAGTCCCTAAAACATCAGAATACTACAGTAAGTAAAAAATATAACATACATTTATTCGGGACCTATACGTAAACCTGTTTTTATTTTACAACTTATTTGAATATTCTTTCTTTACATAGGTATCTAGTACCATAAATAAAGAATAATACCTATAATATGTACCTACTGCCATTCACATTTGAGTATGTAGCAATTTATGATTCAAATTGCCAATAAGTACCTAAAATTATCGAAGTGCTTACGACGCGCGACGTTGTCAGCTCGCGCTGGCAGCGCCGTAGTTCGATTTGGCAACGTCGCCAACTGTATACTAATTTCCAATTTATTTTATTATTTTTAACATCTCTGCATAACGTTCCATTTCGACATCTTATATATTACAACAAATTAATTACTGCGTGTTACAAATATTTTACATTAAATTAAAATAAACATAAAGTGACTGCAATCTCTTAAATTATTAATAAATAATGGAGCATAATTATTTATTTCTTATCACTTCGCACTCGTCTTTGAAACTGTATAATAGTAAAGAGAACTGCGTACAACGAAACGACTCAGTGCAGACGAAACACAGATTACAGACGAAATGAGAAAATGTTGCTACAAAATGATTCCTTTAAATTGTAGGTAAACAGAATAAACTTTGTCCATTTGTAAAAATGCGAAAAAAATGATTTAGTATGAGTTTATTGTCTCAATTAAAAATACAAATACAGATAACCTGCGGTATGATATTTTTTTATAAAAGCGTAGTGAAAATATACGTGTAATTACATGGGCAAAGTCAAAACGTCAGAAGTATATGGAAAGATAGAGACTTAACTGGCCACACTGAAACTAGAGACGATAGGTGTCAACTCTACCACGAACATATTGTTAATGTTATTCTTTTAAAATTTGACCTCCGCTTATTTGAATGGACCTACGATTTGATTTAGAAACGGATTTGTTTGCCAGTGATTTACATACGACCACTTGGACTTCTACCGGACAAATTTGGACTGAATGACACATCGGTGCCAATTCATAAACTGTCACACATTGTTTCGTTTTCCAGTTAGTGATAAAAATCGCCTACGGATCTGGATTAACAATTCAGGTAAGCTCTATTTTATTTACAATAAATAAAATTATACAACTATGCACATACATACTTGGTGACGTCGGGCATGCGTCAGTCAACTTGACTTTTTATCAATGTTCCAAAACATCGTTTTGTACTTCAGTTTTTTATCGCGTTACTTACGTTAAAATAAGTTTATATCTCGCTCCAAACTGATTAGTGTCCTTATTAATCCTTCATTTCATGTTTGCACTGTACCTAATGGTAATGATAAACTAGCTAGGAGTTTGCTTGTTGGCATTTTATTTTGAATCTTTTGAATTTACTTATTCGCAGTGTGATTGCCAATTCGTGAAAATATCTAACCGGAAATGATGGCTGAAGTACTTGATTTAGCTTGAGATTTCACTACTTTTCAGGCCGGAAGGCTTGGCAGGTTTTTTTTACAAGAAATGTACTTGATGGAAATTAATAATATCTAAGTATTTAGTTTTATGACGACTGCTTTAGCCTAGTTGGTAATGACCCTGCCTATGAAGCAAGAGGTCCTGGGGTCGAATCCCTGTAAGGGATTTTTTTTGTGTGATGGGCACAAATATTTGTTTCTGAGTCTTGGATGTTTTCTATGTATTTATACCTATTGGAACTATATATATCGTCATCTAGTACCCATAATACAAGCCTTATTGAGCTTACAATGGGACTAGTTCAACTTGTGTAAGATTGCCCCTTAATATATATTTTATTTTATTTATTTTTAATTTCAGGCAACATCAATCTCACATCTTTGACACCTGATCAGTTAAAGTACTGCTATCTTTGTGAAGTGCATTTTGAATCCTGCTATGAGTCACAATGATAACCAGAGAAGGTTGACCGGGACAGCTATTACTAGACACTATCACTGTGAAGATAAATCAATTGATGTTATTAGCTTTGTGTCTGTAGAGCACCCAATGCAAGGTATGTCTTGATTTTTTATTGTTCAAATAGTATTTTCTTAAAAACATGACAATTTTTCTGAAAAGGGACTCCTTAAGGCACACATGGGAAATGTACAAAAAAATTGTTTATCATTGAACACAGGATGGCATTGGCATTGGTATCCGTTCATGTCAAACGAGATGGCTTTAAGAAAATATTGCGTTTGGTGTCGGGTTACAAAAGCACCACACCCTTTCTTCCCGTCGGTGTTGTTGGTCCAAGCAACTTATACTTGAAAATATATACAGGCTGTCCCAGCGCTATGCAACTTGAAGGGACAGTACCTTAAATATTGTAGATAAGATATTTTACTGAAAGGAGATATTATTGAATATTTTATAGTCAGTAATACTGCACTCAAAGATTTTCATAAAATTGCTTGCTTCTTCTGGGAGTCAATCCGACCATAGAGGAAATATTTATTTATGATCCGGCTAAATCCAACTCCTTTCTTTCAAGCTAAATTGTACTTAGAAGAAATCATTCTTTATTTTTAGCTTACTTATTGGCATCATAAAAGCATGTGGTGTTTTTATATCACATATAAATAAAATAAATAAAAATAAAAAAGCTTTATTAATTCCATTACAGCGTTTTTTACAGTTAGTAAGTAATGAATTATGTATGTAATGTATTGAATTTCTTAGCTAAACACGCAGAACTAAAAAAAAATGCTTATAAGATGTTAGGATTGTTAGGTTAGGTTAGTTAGGTTTCACATATAGCCGGTTTTTATTAGCATACGGCGGCAAGCATATTTGAAAATATTAGCAGTATAATTTAATAATAATATAAACAATAAATCAGCTTATATACGTCCCACTGCTGGGCACAGCCCTCCTCTCAAGGATGAGAGGGAACGGGCAGTAGTGCCCACGCTGGCCCAGTGCGTGTTGGGGACTTCACATACACCTTTGAATTTCAAATTACTTAAAAAAATGTGTCTCCTCCACACATGAATGACTTAACAAACGTATACAGACACTACCTAATCGATCTATCGTATGAGTCCTAATTCTATCAACTCAACGGAAGGGGTAAAGGGGACGATTAACAAAATTTAAGTATGCTCGGATAATATTGTTTAGTTTAATATTTATTTTTTAAATTTCAGGATCTGGTACTGAAATTACATTCATTGACGTGCGACCTACCGGACAAAGTAAGAAAATCTGACAATGATCCTGAGGAGTGGCCAACTTCAGCACCACAACCCGCATCGCCACAGCCCTCATCACATCATCACGTCCAACTGAGGCTCCTCAAATAAAAAGACATCTGGAAGAAGGCTCCTCTTGCGTGGACGTGGGGGCGGCGGCGTCGAGCAACGCATCCGACAGATTATTTAAACACATTCAAATTGTATTTATTCAGAGCACGTAGATGTTTTAAAAAAATATATTGTTACTAAAAAAAAATATTTGTAAATCTCACAAAAGAAATCTACAAAATCAGCAAAAAATTAGGCTACTTACTGCAAAGTAAATGAAATAATTTACATATAATACGTGTTATTGAACCCTTACCTTTTGCCTTACTTTTCTCAAGGAAATCTGCATTACTCACAGGCAGTAAATAGAAGAATGTCTCGGATCGCATGTACGCACGCAAGGGCAAACAAAATGCGATCGGAGGCTTTTTTACTACTGCCTTGCCTGTGGTGTTCGCACCTTTTTTTATAACTGAAGCTTTCAACCTCAATAGTTTTTAAATTTTGTATATTAAGGTACCTTCCTATTGTTCCTTAAGTTTGTTCTATAATCGTCCTCCTACAGTTGTTCCTGGTAATAATAATCTTGAAAAATCCAGGGGAGTCAAAAGCGCGATTCCGATCCTTTACTGAATTGAGTATTCAATGTGCTGTGGTTTTATCGATCGAGGGAGCGAAGCGAACGAAGTTCTACGCTTCAGCTTGGGCCGAAAATCGTTCGTATGTCCGGTGTCTGTCCAGCTGTCCGGCTGTTCTCCTCTACAGGTCGCATTCTTAACCGATTCTCGTGAAATTTTGTGAGCAGGTTCGGTTTAGTATATAGTTTTTTCTGTTACTTTTAGAAATTAAAAAAAAGACCGGTTCGCTAGTTTCTACAGCACATAGAGCCACTAGCACAATAAATCGCATGGCAGCAAATAGACGAATCAAGGTACAGCTTTGAGATTGATAGTACAAATGCACATCATCAAACAAGATGAGTTTTGTTGATAGTGGGGATCCACATAACTCCCCCCTCGGGAGCCCTGGCAAGCTTACCCCCAAGAACACACCACATACCTAAGTAGCATGTAGTGGAACTTTGGCTGCGGTCTTATGTAAGGTTGCTTATATAGGTACTTTATTTATGGTACATGATGGTACGGTGGAGGTTCTAAGAAAAGGTACGAAAATTGAGCATTTTATTGACTGGTCGCGTGTGCTCTAACAAAACAGAAAAAAATACTATTATTTTACTTTGTGTAAACCTATCTTGCAAAGTGACATCTATTGACCGCGTAAAACAGATTTTTTACAACATCACCTGTTGTAGGTACAGATGCCGTTAGTGTATTTGATAATCCGTAAAAGGCAATATTGATATGAACGACATCTTTTGCTGAGAGCAAATGTACATACCAGTTCACTAACGCCCCCTGGTGCTCACAGCAAATAAGGCGGATTCATTTTAATGTATGGCGTGGATATATCTTCTTATACTTTATTTATGACCTAAGTTAGTATTTTAATTTAGTAAAATTTCAGCTCGTACTTAACTTCATTATTTAACATTCTTAAGTTTTCATTCTAATTACATACCTATATATATATATTATTGTTTAGTCATCCGTCTTCCTCAACATAAATTCTGGTACATTGTAACATGCTAGGTAGATTAACATGTTTTTTAGTTTTTTAGCGAATATAGCGTCGCTTTCGGTGTTAATGAATTAATTTGAATAGAGTCCTCACCTCCATATGATCCATTGTGTACCACCATGTGATGCACTGTAGCTTATCCTAAATTGGATCCTATCGTAATGGCTTTCTTATGAGATATTTTTGCTGCGTATTGCGCGTTAAGCAAGTCCCAAGATGAACCGTAATGCATCCATTATAGTCCTCACATCATTATGATTTAAGATCTATTGCGTAACGCCAAAATCGTCACGTGACACAGCGCTGAAGTACGATAGCTTGCCCCAACCATGACAGATCGTATTAATATTAAACCTTATTGCACTCGAGTTCTCACCTCCTTATGAATTATGATCCACAGTGTAACGACACGTGACGTCTTGAAAGTCGTCACGTGACAGCGATAAAGCACGATACCTTGCCCTAACCGTGACATAACGGAACAACTAGCTTCATATTAAACCTTATTGCACTACTCCTCACCTCCTTATGATCCATTGTGTAACGCCACGTGACGTCTTGTAAGTCGTCACGTGACACAGCGATGACGTACGATAGCTTCTTGCCCCAACCGTGGCAGTACATTAGAGGTGTGTTCAGTTTGCCTTCGCACGGGTCGACGTGTAGCCACTGGTTTGATTCAGAGTCGAAAATCTGAAAAAAAAAATGATAATAGGCAAATCTGATAGGCCCGGTTGAACAAAACCAACATATACAAAGGCACGGCCGTACTATCCTTTCCTTGTTATGTTGTTACAAAATTCTATTAAAGAGGAAAGGGAGAATAATATAATAGATTGTGTCCCAAGGGAGCAAAGTTATGTAGTTACGGCGAGGGCGGTATATTGAATCTAAAGCGTAGCGAGGTATTCAAATGTTTACGTCCGAGAAGGAAATAATCTAGCTACCGAGTGGCACATACTGCTTTCAGACCTATGAGAAAAAATAAAATGAAACAGGTGAGTACTTACAACTTTATAATTTTGCACGTGCTTATTATACTTTAGTTAATATTCTTCTTTGTTCAAAGTGTTATACCTACTTTACCTTTATTTATATTATTCGAAACATTATGATAAATATTGAAGCTTTACCATATTCTGACATTTTTAATTTATAGTTTTAAGGAATGCTATGTTCAACAGAGCTTATGTTTTAACTGTACTTACTAGCATCTAGATCTTATTATACTAACATGAAACCCAATAAATAATTGAATTGAACAGAATAATCTTTCTATTGTATTGTATTGTACCCTCACCTCGCACCACACGTGGTCAGTCGTGTCGTACACGTACCGCGTGTCGTACGACAGCGCGCGACAGAACAGCGTGAAGCAGTTGGCCCACTCGCCGCAGCGGCCCCTGCGCGCGCGCAGCAGCGTGCGCGGGTCGTTGTGGCGCGGGAACTGCGTCTCCGTGTCGCATGGCTCACACTTGTAGATCTGGAACAGGAGATGAACTATGTAGTCTAAATAAACTACCCATTATTAAACTACTAATACTCAATGGAGCAGTCTTCACTGTCGAAAGATGGAAATTACAGGCAGGGTCGCCATGCAAGAAAGCATGATCAAATAACAATAGTTTTCATGTTAACCTACCAATAACGCGGCATGCTTCCTGTCTAACGAATCAACTTTAAGGTTATGTATGGAAATTATCGCGTGTTTTGAATCGCCGTTCTGACTAGATTAAGAAACAATAAGGTCTGATTTTCAGATATATGATTCTTGACTATATGATTGTTTATCTGATTTTATCGATACATGATTGCTTAAAATTTCCTCGATAGAAAAAAATTCCAAAGTTGGGTCTGTATTTTCCTTTTTTTACTCAACCTACTCAAAGGATACATTATTTTACGACACAATCAAGTTAATAATATAGTATTTTATCTCATCTAAAATCTCACTTTATGAAATTTAAATAAAACGTCTCTAAGTTAGGTATTTATCGAAATTTGTCCAAAAAAGCCATTCCCGAAGAGTGTTACATCTCTTTTCCTTGTGCGCGGAATGCATCAGCATGTTTCTGTCTAGGGGGCGTGTTCGACTCAAATCAAGGCATCGCCTTAAGGGCGGGCTGCACCAACTTACGATTACCGACCGATCAACGTTAAATATGGCGCCGGCAGCTGTCAACGCATGCAATGCAAATACAATGGTAACTTGTCCAACTTTCTACACGGATAGGTGCCCAGCCTGACAGGACATTGCAGGTCTCGTTGGGGGGCCGGCGCAGGCGCCGCACGGCGACCCCCCCGACGTGCTGTCACCTTGTTGTGGTGGGGGGGCTTGCGTGTTCTTATGATCCCTGAGGCTATACCGGACAGGGCTACCCATACCGGGAAGGCAAGGGGGAGGGACCAGAGCGGCACAAAAGGACGGCGCCTAGCTGCGCAGAGGGAGGGAGTCGCTCTAGTTTTCTCTGCTTTAGCAGAGGATACTCCAGAAGCGACCTAGGATCCCCTCATGTAGGGGCGGTCGAAGCAGCTACGGTAGTTTTTAACAAAACTACTAACAGGGGAGTCTACGCCAGCTCCCCTTGAATCCCGGAATCCGCAGCACTCTTCCAATGACCCCCATCAGTGGCGGTATGGGGTACGGGAGGTGATAGCTGCTAGCGCGCGGACCGGAGGGCTTGCCTTAATTGGCCGGCCCGCGGGAAGGAAAACCCTATAAAACCCGACAGCGAAGTCGTAAAAACCTGTAGACACCAGGGCGACCTCTACAGTATGTAGCCACATTTCCGGAATGGGCGTCACCCGGGAGTGTAGTATTATCGACCCTTCTCGTGGGACTCAAATGTACAAAAACTTTAAAAAACAAAATAAAAACGATGACTCTGGCAAACGCGCAATGGATATTGAACAAAAAGATGACGAAAAAGCTATGGACGGAAGTGGACCTGACCTCGTATTTAAGGAGCCAGGCCCGCAAATAAGTAGTGAAGGAAGTGGCACAGTCACTATTAGTGAGGAAGGCCACCTGAAAGGAGGGCATGCCTTACGGAAAAGGCCCGCGGGTCAAGTCAGGACAGACTCTTTATCCGAGGATATTTCTGATCAGGAGGGAGACCGACCACTGGCGGCCAAAGTCTCGACCCACCGTAGAGGCGGTAGGGCCCATTCTGCGGGTCGTGGCTCAGGCATCAGTCGGGCAAAGGCGGAACTCCGTGCCCTGGAAGAGGAGGCTCGGGAAGTGGCCGCAAATAAAGCATGGCAAAAAGGCCTCAAGGAAATTCCATCGGAACTAGCCAACTCAGAGGTAGACACGGACAGGGATGATAATTCGATCGACGATATATGTGTCAAAAACTTGAAAGCAAAAACGCATGCAGTAGTTGACATCATTAACAAAAATATTAAAGGTAAAATTGGGACGGACATTAAAGATGCGGTTTCTGCCTTGACAAAGGTGGTGGATGCGTTTGCCTCCCATTCAGAGACGGAGGAGACACGCCGATTGAGAGAAGACAATAATCGACTCCGGAGGCAAGTTGAAGCTATGAGGGTTGAAATGAAGGCCTGCCGTAGGGATTATGCTGAAAAGCAAACCTCCTTTTCGGCAGCAATTCAAGCGTCCGAGCCAACTTGGCTCACCCAACAGACAGTGAGTTGATGGAAGAATTCTAGCGCTCCATAATCTCCTCTGTTGGAGTAATGATTAATGCGCGACTGGACGGAATTGAGGGCCGTCTTCTTCCAGCCAAGCCCTGCCGGCCTTTACTAGCAGCGGACCAAAGAAGAGGCGCCACGGACTCGGCCTCGGGAACGAAACTTACGAAGGACGCGGCCGCTGCAGCAAAGAATAATAACCGGCCGCCTATGCGACAAGAGTCTAGTACAGCGAGCTCGGCATCGCCTCGGACAAGCGGGACTGAAAAAAGGCGAATAACGCATGCGGACCTGAGGTGGTGCCCGCTGCGGCAAAAATGGCCGGGAAGAACAAAGCTAAGCCTAAGTTTACCAGACCGAAAACAGCGGCGGTGGTTATTTCGCTCCAACCAGAGGCTGCCGAAAAAGGACGTAATGAGTAAAGCCATAGCAGGGGTAAACCTCGAAGACATAGGGATTACGTCGCTCAAATTTCGCCAAACAGCGTCTGGAGCGAGGATGGCGGAGCTCCCAAAGGAACTTGACGCTGCCAAGGCTGACGAGCTGGCTGACAAACTTCGGCCAGTGCTGGAAGGTGTCGCAGCTGTCACAAGGCCCACCAAGTGTGCAACAGTGCGTATAATGGACCTAGACGACTCGGCTACTACTGAAAGTGTAACGGCGGCTGTGGCTAAAGTTGGTGGCTGCGCTCTTAATCTTATTAAAGCCGGCGGGGTACAGTGCGGCCCTGGCGGGATGGGTGCAATAGTCATTAGATGTCCTGTAGCCGCGGCGAAGGTACTGGTGGACAAGGATCGTGTTTTGGTTGGATGGAGCTCTGCACGGGTAACTGCACTAGAGCAGCTTCCGATGAGGTGCTATCGCTGCATGGGCGTTGGCCATACAAAACCAATGTGCCCGTCAGCGGTAAGTAGAGAGCATCTCTGCTACCGCTGCGGCGAAGAAGGCCACCGAGCAGCGACTCGCACAGCGTCAGCGCCAAAATGTGCAGTTTGTGCTGAAGCCGGTCGACCTCATGGTCATGTGATGGGTAGCCCTAAGTGTAACCCTCCATCCAAAGCTGGAAAGGCGGTTCCACGGACCAGGACCGTTACCAATGGTGCCCGTTCGCAGGCCTTAGAGAATGAGGATACTAGCATGCAAGAATAATGAGTCAAGCTCTTCATGCTAGTTTCCTTCAGACCAACCTTAACCACTGCGCTGCGGCTCAGGACCTGTGGCAGGTCGATATAGCAGTGGCCTGCGAGCCATATATGATTTCGACTCAACCAAACTGGGTGGGAGATATAGATGGTCTGGTAGCGATCATCGTCCGATCGGACGGGCAGTCTCAACTCACACCTCTCGAGAGAGGTCCAGGATATGTTACTGCAGCCTGGGGAGACTACATAGTACTGGGAATTTACTTTTCTCCCAACCGCTCTTTAAGAGAGTTTGAGATATTCCTGGATTCGGTTAGAGCAGTGGTAGGCCGGTGGTCTTCAAGGGCATTGATAGTTCTTGGCGATTTTAACGCGAGATCTAGCGCATGGGGTGATACCACCACTAATCCATGTGGTAGAACCCTTGAAACTTGGGCTCTCCAGGCAGACATGTCGCTTTTGAAGGGTCGTCCCAGACTTGCGTCCGATTTCAGGGAGGGTCCGTGGTGGACTTATCGTTTGCCACTCCCGCTGTCGCGCGCAAAGTGCATGGTTGGAGGGTAGAAGAAGAAGTGGAGACTCTATCGGATCACCTCTATATTCGTTTTGTGGTCTCCCCTCCTTCCGCAATGGTGACACCGCCTAGAGGGCGCAGTCACTTTGTTCGTTGGGCCTGCACAAAAATGGACCGGGAGTTTGCCCGTGAGGTAGCGCTCGTGCAGCGCTGGGTCACTCCCGATTCAATGGTGGAGAGATTCTCGGTGGATGAATTGGCTGATCATCTACGCAAGTCCTTGGTTAAGGTGTGTGATGCAGCTATGCCGAGAATTCGACGGCGGCCAGCCAAGCGACAGGTGTATTCGTGGTAGCCGGAGATTGGGCCTCTGCGAAAGGAGTGAAACACCGCTCGCCGAGCCTATGTGCGGTGTCGTAGGCGATATGGTCTGGACACAACGACTGAAGAAAACCTAAGGGGCATCTACCGGTTAAACGGAAAGCCCTGCAGATAGCTATCAAGGAGGCCAAGAGCAGGGCTAGGGAGGAAATCTTGGTTGAGCTAAGTCGGGACCCTTGGGGACGCCCATACAAAATGGCTCGGAAAAAGCTCCGCCCGCAGGGTGCTCACGTGACCGAGACCCTTACTAGGGAGGTACTAGACACCGTAATGGGGGAGTTGTTTCCGGTCTCACTAGGACATGACCCCCCTATCATGACGCCCCCGGACCCTGCTCGAATGGAAATTGACTTAAATTTCTCTCCGATCAGAGAGGGCGAAATGAACAAAGCCTTGAATCGGCTGCGAAAGAGGCGAACGGCACCAGGGCCGGATGGTGTACCAGGTCGGCTACTATTTATAGCCTCTGAGGCTTGGGCGGACTGGATTCGAGAATATTACAACAAGTGTCTTCACACTGGCCAGTTCGCTAAGCTATGGAAGACGGGCAGGTTCTGTCTGATTCCGAAAGATGGCCGACCACCAGGCCATCCATCGGGGTACCGACCGATAGTGTTGCTGGATGAGGTGGCCAAATTACTGGAAAAGATACTTGCAGACCGCCTCGTCCGACATCTTGAAGAAGTTGGACCAGATCTCTCTGGAGTCCAATTCGGTTTTCGGGCGGGCCGCTCCACAATGGACGCCATAGACCACCTAAAGACCATTTCTAGGGAAGCAACGGTCGAGGGTGACGTGATGTTGGCGGTCTCCTTGGATGTCAAGAACGCATTCAACAGCCTACCATTTGAAACGCTCAGGGAGGCACTCCGCTACTTTGAAGTGCCTGCCTATCTAAGGAGGCTGTTGAACAATTACCTTGAGGATCGTCACGTCACGTGGGAGGATGGACAAGGAGTTTTAATCCACCGACCGGTCGAGCTCGGTGTTCCCCAGGGGTCGGTCTTAGGACCCACATTATGGAATGTCGGGTTCGACTGGCTCCTAAGGGGGCCAGTCCTGCCGGGAATGAAGGTTCTGGCCTATGCTGACGACACGCTTGTTACTTACCAGGGGTCCTCTTACGAAGAGGCAGCAAGGAGAGCCACGATAGGAACGTCATTGGTAGTGGATCGGATACACCAGCTAGGTCTCAAGGTGTCCCTCCCAAAGACCGAAGCCCTTCTATTTCATGGTCCGAGAAGGGGACCTCCCCGCAATGCCGGAATCAGGGTGAACGGGGAGGTCGTGGCGGTCAAGGCTCGGATGAGGTATCTGGGCCTTACTTTAGATGGACGGTGGTAGTTCGGGGCACATTTTACCAACCTCGCTCCGAAACTGATGTCCACTGCTGCCGCCCTAAGTCGGTTGCTGCCCAACGTGGGGGAACTCAATGCCACGTGTAGGCGTTTGTATTGCAGAGTTATACGGAGCATGGCCTTATATGGGGCACCTATATGGGCCGCCGGTCTCTCAGCGGCCAACAAGACACTACTCCGTAGACCGCAGAGGGCGATTTCGCTAAGGGCGGTCCGTGGATACCGGACGGTGTCTTATACAGCTGCGACGACGTTAGCTGCGGACCTCCCCTGGGACCTGGCAGCGCAGGTGCTAGCTGGGGTCCACCAATACAAGGCTGGGAAAAGAGTAGCAGGGGAATTCCCTGACTGGGAAGGGATGAAGCGCGCGCGGGCTTCGGCACGGGCCGATTCGCTACGTCAGTGGAAGGAGGAGCTGGCAACAGCAGAATTTGGCCTTTCGACGGTGGGAGCGATACTGCCTCATCTGGAGCGCTGGGTCATAAGGCGACACGGAACGTTGACGTTCCACATGGTGCAGATACTTACTAACCATGGATGCTTTGGTAAGTATCTGCACCGCCTAGGGAGAGAGGCAACCCCCTGTTGTCACGAATGTGGCGCGCCTGTCGACACAGCGCTTCACACTCTGGAAGTGGGTGTGGGGGCCTCAACGGACCTCTTTACAGGTGGCAATAGGGGCAAACCTCTCACTGTCGAGTGTCATCAACGCCATGCTCAACAGCGAGGAGGCGTGGAGAGCGATGGCCTGCTTCTGTGACGACGTAATGTCACAGAAGGAGGCTGCGGAGCGGGCTCGCGAAAACGATCCTCTCGCGGATCCGCTTCGCCGACGACAGACTGGAGGCAGAGCCAGGCGTTATGCGCATCTGCTGCCTCCGCCGTAGTGGAACCATGCAGGGGGTCGGGGCAAGCCCTGTAAACAAAGGTTCCACAGGACTGGAGGCGCTCGCCTACCTGACGCCTCGAAATGTCTGCGGCCTGCTACTGTGGGCCGCCCGCCGGGACGTACGCAGTTGAATGCCAAGAGCGATCCTGCGACGCCCCCCTTTACAAGGCGGAGCCGGATGTCGTTGGTGGTTTTAGACGGTAGTCCAGTTTCGGTTAGTCCGTCATACCCGTCCTGCCTCCCCGGATAGGACGGGATGCGTAAATGCATTTCCCCAACGTTAAAAAAAAAAGGCGCCGCACGGCGAACGGTCCACCCACGGGAAGTACTTGTATTTGAACCAGCCCAGCTCCAGTAGCAACCATGAACTATGTTCTAAGTTGTCTCTAGTGGCTCAATGTGCGGCGGCTCATATAGTTGTTAAACTAAGTTGCTCAATGTTTAACTAACAATACTAATGGAAGTAATGGAGCAGGCCTCACTGCCGGTAGATGAAGATTACAGGCAGGGTCGCCATGTAAGGAAGTGATCAAATGACAACCATAGTAAGTAGCTATTAAGTTGCCAATATTTAATCAATATTGAAAAGGTACTGTTCATCGCTGGCCAGGATCTCGAGAATTTGAAGAAAAAGGCAGAAAACCAAGATGCCAGATCCCCAAATGATGGCTCGACCAGGTGGCGGAGCACTTAACAATCGGCATCTTAATTAACGCAGCCGAATTGCTATGCTTCGTCGGCAGAGTCACGATCCGGAGTAGGAGGAAGTAAAGGTGAGTGACCTCGACGTTGCAGGTCTCGTTGCCCACGCGCATGGCCTGCGCGCGCAGGAAGTCGGTGGGGCCGGCGCAGGCGCCGCACGGCGGACGGTCCACCCACGAGAAGTACTTGTATTTGAACCAGCCCAGCAGCTCCAGTAGTAGGGCCACGTCGAAGGACAGGTCGTGGTCTTTTATTTCACCTGGGAGTTATTAAAAAAACGAGTTTTAATGATGTTGTTTGAAAGTGAGTTTTTTTTTTCATTTCCCTTTAATGAACACATTCACTTCCAAAAATCGCTACGCGGTACGCTCGTGGCCAGTCCCGGGGTTTGCCCTTTGAGTAGCGGAAAGCACCTAAGGCGTAGGCGCCCGCTAGGCGGGTTCCTGGTAGTGAGTGTTAAAAATTGTTATCTATAGCAATCTCTATAGAGATTCCCTTTTTATTCATAAAACTTAACAAACCTCACTAAAGTTGGTTATCCCTTTCTCACAAACACAAATGTCCAAGGGTCAGATAAAGACAAACTAATTCAATATGAAAATCTGAAGTGAAACTTCGGCTACAATGTCCGCTTATCCATCTGATTTTGCTGCAAATTTGTTATTTCAAGCTGATTTCCAGCTCTAATAGCTATTTTTGAACTTTGTAACTACACTTACCAGACTTAATTCTCTTCTGCTGCTCCCTGACCCGATCCAAGGCCATCAGCTGGAGAGTCACCAGCGGGATCTGCTCCCTCGCCAGCTCTTGCAGCTCCTCACTCTCGTACTGTATCATGTTGTTGAACAACATCTCGATTTTCAGCAGGAATGGGTTCTTTGTAATCTGTTGAAAAATAAACTATAAAATCCTTTGCTTTTTACATGCTATACTGATCTCACAAATATTTGCCCTTACCCGGATTCGAACCCAGGACCATTAGCTTCATGGGCAGGCTCAAGGCTAAACCAGTTGTCAATATGAATGAATGTAAGAAGTGATTAGCCGTGTCCACACCGGACGAGTGGCTCGCCCGAACACCATTAGCTGTGTCCACACCGGCCGAGCGGCTCACCCGAGCCATCAAAAACGCTCGGGCGAGCCGTCAAAAGGGTCGGCCGCAAGCGCTCGGTCAGTGTGGACGGGCGCTCGGGCAAACGCGCGCGGCTCGGGCGAATTTACCTACCGATAGTTGAGCTCACGATCACGATAAAGCCGCACGTGCGCACAGCTGTCGCTGCGACAACGTTAATTTTGCTTTTGCTTGTTCGAATTCGAAATCGAAAGAAATGTATTTAAAAAAAAGCCGCAAAATGTGGATGCGCAAAATTTTTGAGAACCGAAAAGAGGCCGGTATAAAATTATTTGATCAATTGTGTTATGATCAGAGCGAAGACGCCTACCTATTGAAATTCCTACTAGGTAGGTACTACTCAATCTACCAATCCTTCCAGCTGACAAACAAACCCATGCGTGTCGAACTCAGTTACGCAATTCCCAAATCCGCTTCAACTCGTCTCACTACCAAGTTACCAACCGCCAGTAGGTATAACTTGATCCCTAATTTCCCAATATCAATATGTAATGTAGGTATCCAGGGGTCAAGCTAGTTTTGACCTTTTCCAACGCAGCGACTTCGAATGAACTTTAATAAGTTACCTTGATAAAAAAAAGACCGGGTTGCACTCCGGGAGTGCCGGCAGAAGTGAAAACTTGATTAATTTTAATTCTCCCCCTGCGTGCCAATATATCTAATAACAAACTTATTATTAGTACGCTATAGTTCAACCTAACTCAGCAAGATTGATGAAGGAGACGAAGAATTAAAATACCAATTTGTTTTTGCCATTGCCAAATATTTTTCAAAGCTTTTTCTCTTTAGGAATAACGTCCAATTTCGATCTATTCGAATTTGCTCAATAGCAAAACGGTAAAGGACGCGTGGACAAAATTACTTTATTTGCAGAATATGCAATTGCGAAAAGTGTACCGGCTTTATACTCTTAAGAATAGCGTTCAGTTTTGAATGAAGTCGAATCGGCTAACAGCAAAATATAAAAGTGTGATAAAACAAAATGGAATTTGCATTTACGAAAAATGTGTTACGACCTTATATTGTTAACAATAAAGTACAAATTAGAATAATAATACGTAGGGCAAAAATCGCCGTCGCCTTCTGTCGTTCGGCCGAACAAAACCACCGTCCACATAGGCTGAGCCGCTCGCGGCTCGGGCAAACCGTTCGGCAAGCATTCGGGGGCTCGCCCGAACGGCTCGGGCGAGCCACCGTTTGCCCGAATCACGTCCACACCGGGCGAGCACGTTTGGGCGAACGGTGTTCGGGCGAGCCGCTCGTCCGGTGTAGACACGGCTGTTCGCTCAAACGTGCTCGCCAGGTGTGGACGTGATTCGGGCGAACGGTGGCTCGCAAATCCCATTTTGTTTTATCAAACTTTTATATTTTGCTGTTAGCCGATTCGACTTCATTCAAAACTGAACGCTATTCGTAAGAGTATAAAGCCGTTAAACACTTTTTGCAATTGCATATTCTGCAAATAAAGTAATTTTGTCCACGCGTCCTTTACCGTTTTGCTTTTGAGCAAATTCGAATAGTTCTAATTTGGACGTTATTCCTAAAGAGATAAAGCTTTGAAAAATATTTGGCCATTTGAAAAACAAATTGGTATTTTATTTCTTCGTCTCCTTCATCAATTTTGCTGAGTTAAGTTGAACTATAGCGTACTACTAAAAAGGTTGTTATTAGATATATTGGCCGTTCGGGCGAGCATTTTTGATGGCTCGGGCGAGCCGCTCGTCCGGTGTGGACACGGCTATTGACTGCCCGCCTGTCCCGACATCTCTTTAAATTATCATCAAGACTTACCAGTATGTTAGATGGTGCGAATTTAACTTTCTTAGGCTGCAGGCTATGATTGGAGCGTATGGGGCGCGACTTCACCCGACTCAGGGAGCCGCAGCAGAAGTATATCTTTCGCTCGATGGCTGCCTGAGCAATCTGCAGCTTGCTTAGAGTTTCTTCTTTTGGGTACACATACTCGTTTCCATCCTAGAACAATGAGGCAAAATTGGTTATAAAGTTGAGCAATAATTATCCTTACAAATAATATAAAGAGGAAATGTCTTTGCAAGTTTGTGTGTAGCAGGAAATTTCAGGAACTGTGTATAGAATGGACTTCCTGTATGGATGTAGGCTAAATTTGAAGTATTTTGGGTCATATGTGAACGTGAACCTATGTATTACCCATACACATTGCCTTGTAATAATGTAACACCTTGAAATTAGTAATAATAATATTATATAATAATGAAATAAAATAAATAAGAGTAGGTAATATAGTATTTAGAATAAGATTGCTACACCCTAACAGGGCCCATGCTGTACCTACATATATATATAAGATCTTGTAATACCACGGTTGCTTAAATAAATAAATACATAGATGTAGGTTCACATCTTTTTTGTGGACATTGCCAGCCTAATTTTTGGTGGGGGTGAATTTCCTAGCGTTTGAACCACTTGGTTCTGATGTCATTATCGGCTCAAGATTATTACAGCAGAGGTAAAACATACCACGGAGACTTTAATAAAACAAGACTCAGTGCCGATTGGCTTACATCTTCATCAAAAGTCCTTAACTAATGACCGCAAGAAAGATGACTTTTCTTTTGCTCAATCGTACGAAACTTACGAAAATGGCTCAAACGATTTTGATGAGTCTACTGGGGTATTTTATTTAGCTTGTTTTCCACAGAGCAAAGCTCGTCTTCCCAGTACAGTCAACAATAATTGTATACAATAAGGGCTTGATTACATTATACCGCCAGGCAAATACGACTGTCCACAGTATAAGTGAACCTGAGACCTGACCCCGTAGCATATCACATGATAAGTGACAAGGTAGAGTGTCTGTCACTGGCTGACACTGTTCAATAGAACGAGGCGGACGCTCTATCTTGTCACTTATCGAGTGATGAGGCCGACCATCATACGGGGTCTGAAGATGAGGTATAAACAAACTAAGGTTCAATCCTACTTCCTGAAGAAAAACAGCTCTCTCACTTACCGCACGGAACCCAATGTATTTAAGATAACCGGTGAATGCTTCGGAATGTAAAACTTTCTTCAGAACCTCACTCCTCAACGTCCTCAACTCATAATCGTGGGGGTTTTCCAAAATTTGATATATAGCATTAAGAAGTTCGTATAGAATTTTACTGAAGCTGTCAACACATCCCAAGCTTTGTTCCACTAACGCTAGACGGGCTATATCTTCCATTTTGCCTGTATTTAGTCCTGTGTGATGCGGATGGAGTTTTATTTGTTATCAATATGTTGACTAACTCATTTCGGAAACGTTCAGCTGTACTTGTCAATTTATGATTTGTCATCGCGCTGTCAGTGTCACTGTCAATGTATCTCGACGTTGTTTCGTTCGGAAATATCAATTAAGTAATATACGTTAGTGGACCCGATTCTACAGTGGTCTCTAATCTTCCTTATTTTATTTAGGTGTCGCTAAAACACTTATTGCTATTCTATGAGCAGCTGTCATAATCAAATGACCGCGCTAATTTGAATCTGGCGTTTCTTATTTTAGGCGGTCGATACAACTTACTTAGCTGCCTTCTAATTATGTCGTTTTTAATCTGCCGCCTAAATTATGTCTAAAAATTAGGCAATTTAGTTTTAGGCTAGTTAAGCCATGTGCACGTAGAATCGGGTCCATCTCTTATTAGTAAGTAATCCCAACGCTCTAACGCGGCGATAAAGATTGTTTTGTTATCTCGCTGATATAAGCAGAGAATATATCCACTGGATATAAGATAGGGAAAGTTAGCTTTCTGCCGGTTATTGTGACAAATTGCACGATGTGTAATGTCCTTAAAACAATAATGAGGCCAGCAATACTGAACTAGCACTTGCGGGACTTATTATTAGGATTGCCAGTGTAAAAAATGGCAACGGTTTCTTCAGCAGCATTCTTATAGTGTTAATGTCATTGTCATTGTCAAGTCACATTGAATTTTTAATTCATAGTACTCTTGGTTTTTAATATCATAAATAAGAGTGTAATATTCTGTTTACGTCACACCTGGCCAGATGAAGACGTAAAATTGTGTACTTACCACGGGTGGTAATTCGTAAAGCCCCAGATCGCATATTTATGGCCCTCACCTTCGGTTCGGGACACAAACACCTGCGATTTGAGCCATTCACGAATTCACCGACCTAGGTAGGTACGTAATGTACTATTAATATACTCCTGCGCAAGACGATTCCGAGTATTCCGAAATAGTAAATAATTGATATATTTTTTGTGTGCAAGGGTGAAAAACGTGATACATCATGCCGATTAAAGTGTGAGTATGATTACGATAACATCTTTACTTTGTGTTTGTATTATTTTATTATAGCAGTGTAGGACTTAACACCACAGAAAATTAACATTATTATTAAAGTCGCGGCAAGTTGTGTGTCTTGCTGTGTAATTAAATATTCGCAAGGTCCTACAAAATCGGAAAATACTAAAATCGAAACGGATAGAAAAGTGCTATTCCATAGCAGATTATATGGAAGATAATAGTTTATAGAATATTTACTGTTAAATTATTTGCTATAAATGACTATCCTGATATTATGTATCTAGTTTTAATTTGAACGAACTACTCTCAAATCCCAATAAGGACTGGTTTTTCCTCTGGGTTGGGAGGTTAGATGTCAGTCGCTTTCGTAAAACTAGTGCTTATGACAAATCTTGGGATTAGGTGTCAAAGCAAGGCCCGGGCTCCTTTGGGGGCACTACCGGGAATAACGCTAGGAGGATGATGACCTTTCTAACTGGTGCTACACCCGTGTGGGTCCTTGTAGTATGTATGTCCATGTAGTATGGCGCTGGCGTCAATCTTTGTCTAAAATTTTTGGGTATTTATGTTCTTTAATTTTAGTTGCTCCCATACAAACATTTGTTCCTCTCCAAAAACTGGTTCGAATGACATCATAATAAAATCTTAGTCCGCATCCCTATTGCAATAGTCATATTTAAGTAACAGATTTTTAAAATCTTGCAAACCATTTTCAACCACCTCCTGATATCTGCAATTTGGCATACTTACTTATGTAAGTTCAGTATGTATTTTTTTATTTTTGGTTAAGGAAAACATTGTGAAGAAACGGGTCTAATGCTATATGTCTAACTAGACCTTAGTCTAATTGTCTCTCTGGTTTGGAAGGTCAGAAGGGAGTCGCTTTCGTAAAACTAGTGCTTATGCCAAATTGAGATTAGCTGTCAAAGCCAACCCCGGGCTCCTTTAGGACACAACCGGAAATAACGCTAGAAAGATGAAAAATTTTTGTATGTTCAGTGACGATGCAATATTATGGTACATGCTTTAGGGGCTTGCGCTTTCCCCCTGAATCCTATCAGCTACTGGTAGCCATAACAACACCTAAACTACACCCGTGTTTGGGCTCATTGGAACCCTCTAAACAAGCAGTTGATAGTGCAAAAAAATTACAGTTAGCAACAAAGGTTGTACTAAAAATTAAATTTTTAACTGTAACTTATTTTTCAGGAACATCAAAGAACAGAAGCTTGATGGATTTGTACAACTCAGGTGCATGATGAGCTATTCTGGAGACGAACATGAGTCAGTAACTACTGAAGAAATTGTAGTTAATGATTTGGTTACGGTTCGTTTACGTTTGGAATACGAACTGTATGGACCAACGGTATGTAGCATTTTAGCACTGAGTCATGAAACACCTGAACATTGTCAAGTCAAAGTGAAAGTATCCTGTCAAGAAGTGGATGAAGCTTTTTATTCCGAATGGATTTGCATAAATGAATGGAAAAAAATAGGCAAGAAGCAATATGGCTTTATAACTTTAGATGACGTGCACACCACTCAGTTAAATATAAATATTTCTACAAGTAAAGTTGAAGAGTCCTTCCTGGTGAAGCTTTACAAAGATGTTGAATTCACCGATTTTAATGTAAGTGCAGGTGACGGCAGTGTACCAGTCCACAGAGCACACCTAGCGGCCCATAGTGATGTCTTCCGAGCAATGCTCACACATGAGTGGAAGGAAACAACTGAAGGGCGCATACAGATAAAGGGGGTTACTCTACAGACCCTCCAGCACCTTAAGGAATATATGTACCTTCGTACCCTGCCAGACGATGGACTGGAGTCATTGCTATTGCTTGCTTCATACTACTTAATTGACGATCTGAAGGCAGAATGTGTGTCTAAGCTTACTTTAAACTGTAAAGCTGGGAATTGGAGCAGCCTTCTAGAGCTGGCGACAGATAACAAAATTACTGAATTAATTCGTGGTCTCATGTTGATGAGTCCGGCACTGGCCATTCAAAAAAAGAAGGAGGAACAGTGATAAGGAGAGAAGTTATTTTTTTTTGTTGGGTTGCTTCTGTAACAAGTATACATAAAATAAAACAATCCTATCTAGTTTTTAGACAAATCATATCAACCTGAAATAAATGAATTGGATTGATTTCTAAAATGATTGATCATCTTTATAAGACATGACGCAAATTCAATAAGGCAAAATTAAGTATTGTGTAATATAATTCTTTAAAAGTACAATTTCTATATGATTATAAGTTTTACTTCTAATGTGATTTACCCACAATCACCTAATTTTATAATTTTAATTTCATTAAAATAGCTTCAAAAATTGCCGCGGAGTCAAGTTTCGTGTTAAATAAAATGTCGATATTACCTTCGTAACTTAATTCAAGTACCATATTTCATTTCGATATATAATCAATATTTAAAATTAACTGGCACTTCCCGGCACTTTCCCTCGAAACATGCTCTGATTAATTCACTTGGTGGTTAAATATAAAACTGTTGAGTGTTTTATGACGTTAGACAGTAAAGCTGGGTGTACACTGAATTGCGCAATATGTTCCTCGCTTACTAATGGTACAAGAACAAGAATATAAGAATGTTTGTGAAAATGCATTGCCCGCAATGTATGTCAGTTTCTAAATGTGTAAACACACTTTGATATGAATAAATAGATACATTATGTTTAGAGATTTTTGAAGCCTGTTTAATTTTTACTCATTTCTTCCACCCTATTTTTTAAATATATCTAATTTCGCCGGTTAGTGACCACCTAATTTAGTGTGCCTGTTTGCAACCACTCGGGTGAATTTATTTATTTATTTCATTGCATATGGCTCACGGTTTGTTTAGAGTCAGTTGAAATTACTTGAAATGTTTGTTATTATCTATAATTGAAAATTTCTCTTCCTTTAGGTGGTCGCTAACCGACGCTGGTCGCGTAACCGGCGCAATGACCCTATTCAAACCAACAAATTATTTGTTTCATAATCATAACCTATTAAGTAAACAATATTCGCTTTTAATGTTTTTGGGTCAGACACGCAAACTTGCAATATTTTTACTATAAAATAAACGGGCAATAAAAATGAGATGTCATGTTATTTTGATAAATTCTAGTTTTATTTTGGAAAAAAGGTACAATGTGCTCTGAATTTTTATATTCTGTTCAAATGTTTGGCGTCAAATTTATATTATCGTCGAGATATTTGGATGAATGATGATTTTTTATAGGTAAGCACCTATTATTATAAGAATATAATATACCTACCTTAGCGGCCTATAATCTGAGATTTTTATATTTCCTCTGCCTACTGACGTCTGCCTAATTATAAAATATCTTTAAGGCCTGCAACACACTGGCGCGGCCTGCGGTGGCGGACAATAGTAACAGCTAATGACAATTTTGCAATTGTCCGCCGAGGCCAGGCCGCGCCAGTGTGATGCAGCCTTAAAGCCCACATCACACTGGCGCGGCCTGGCCGCGGTGGGCAATAGTAAACTTGTAATTAGCTGTCAAATTTACTATTGACCGCCACCGCAGGCCGCTCCAGTCTGTGAGAGGCCTAAAGAAAAATATAGATACTAAATATTTCTTTTATTTATCATAGGACTTATTCTGTCGAAGGAGTTTAAATTATATTCAACTAAAATAGAGTTTAATTTCGGGGACTTTTTAAAACAGACGAAAGTCAGCTCTATTTCCGACACAACACGATTCCAATTTCAATCATCATCATCATCATTTTCAGCCTTTATTCGCCCAGTGCTGAGCATAAGCCTCTCTTCGAGTACGCCACTTATCCCGGTCCCGTGCTGGGCTCATCCAGAAACAACCCGCGGTCTTGTTTACGTCGTCACCCCATCGTGCCGGTGGACGACTGACGCTTCTTTTTCCTGTCCAATTTCAATACCTTTTATATTTATAAGCCGTGTCCACACCGGACGAGCGGCTCGCCCGAACGGCTCGCCCGAGCCATCAAAAACGCTCGCCCGAACCGTTCGGGCGAGCCGTCAGAAGGCTCGGGCGAGCCGTCAAAAGACTGCTGCAAGCGCTCGGTCGGTGTGGACGGGCGTTCGGGCAAACGCGCGCGGCTCGCCCAAGCCACATCGGCTCGGGCGAATTTACCTACCGATAGTTGAGCTCACGATCGCGATGAAGCCGCACGTGCGCACAGCTGTCGCTGCGACAACATTAATTTTGCTTCTGCTAGTTCGAAATCGGAGGAAATGTATTAAAAAAAACCGCAAAATGTGAATGCGCAAAATTTTATATATATATACATATATACGCTATAGTTCAACTTAACTCAGCAAAATTGATGAAGGAGATGAAGAAATAAAATACCAATTTGTTTTTGCCATTGCTAAATATTTTTTAAAGCTTTATCTCTTTAGGAATAACGTCCAAATTCGAACTATTCGAATTTGCTCAATAGCAAAACGGTGAAAGACGCGGACAAAATTACTTTATTTGCAGAATATGCAATTGCAAAAAGTGTTTAACGGCTTTATACTCTTACGAATAGCGTTCAGTTTTGAATGAAGTCGAATCGGCTAACAGCAAAATATAAAAGTTTTATAAAACAAAATGGAATTTGCATTTACGGAAAATGTGTTACGACCTTATACTGTTAACAATAAAGTACAAATTAGAATAATAATATGTAGGGCAAAAATCGCCCTCGCCTTCTGTCGTTCGGCCGAACAAAACCACCGTCCACATAGGCTGAGCCGCTCGCGGCTCGGGCAAACCGTTCGGGCAAGCATTCGGGGGCTCGCCCGAACGGCTCGGGCGAGCCACCGCTCGCCCGAATCACGTCCACACCGGGCGAGCACGTTTGGGCGAACGGTGTTCGGGCGAGCCGCTCGTCCGGTGTAGACACGGCTATTGTCGGCGGATATCTCACAACTTTTTACGGTGGAAGAGTTTCGAGACTTAGCCTATTATTTACATGGAATGTTCTATTATGGGATCTCACTTCTTTTTGTAGGTTAATGTGTTATCAATACCTACAAATTATGAAGTTTGAAGCGAAACAGTAACCAATTAAATCAGGTCTCTCCACTCGGATATCGGTATTTTTGCTAATCCGTTTAAATGTAGGTATTTGTAATGTAAATCAGTAGCGCGTACCCCAACCTAGGACCAAATGGCCCGAAACATCACGTAAAATATGGCCATAAAACCTATCATGCTAGCTGTCCTAGTCTATTGATCGTGCTAGAAGAAGCTATTCTTGCGTTGCTAGCTAGCAACCTAAGAGTAAAGTAAGTAGGTATAGCAACCTAGCGTTGCTATGACAATTGTAATGTAAACAAAGTTAAACATGAGAAGACCTTCCATTTTTGTCGCTAAAGATCCTGAGAAAGGTAATTAAATGTTCTTTATTTATGTTCTATAACTGTCCGTATACATTATGGTTACAATGTATCGCTTGGTGTTTCAGAATTCCGGTATGGATCCCGGAATTGGTTGCTTCACGCGCGGTACGTGCGCGGCGAGCACGCCCTGTGCTTGGACCTCGCCGATGATCTCCAGAAGAAGGCAGACAACACCCATAGATATGCCCATTATGTTAAGGTAGATATATAGAACGATTTAGGTCAGTAGGTTACTTTGAACTTATGCCATGTTTCGATGCTTGGCTTGGCTTACCAGCTATAACCGGAGCAACTCCATTGTGAATTTAGCTGTGTTTGGCTACCGAAAAGCCGTAATAAAAACAAAGAATACATAATGCACTTATCCATACTATAATATTATAAATGCGAAAGTGTGTCTGTCTGTCTGTTACCTCTTCACGCTTAAACCGCTGAACCAATTGAGATGAAATTTCGTATGGATATAGCTTGAATCCCGGGGAAGGACATAGGATAGTTTTTATCCCGGAAATCATCCCCTGAGGGGGTGAAAAACATCTGTATTTACTTACATACAACCAACAATAAACAGTTTGAGTTTACAGTACTAGGTAAGTGCTTAATGATGTCTAAATTTGGCCTGGATACCTAGGTTAATATCTTTTACCTTATATATACCGTTAATATCTGCCATAACAAATCTGGCAAAAATATTAGACACGTCCTAAAGGCAGTAGAAATAGAGTCCTGTCAGACATTTATGTGCGCTTTGTAGTGGCAGATATTAGTGCTGGTGACTGTACCTACTTCAAGTGGCGCTGCTTTTTAGAGTTCCAAAGTTAACAAGGTAAGTCGGTCTGCTCGCCCCTTAGCTTGGTGCCCCTTTAACCATGACCTACCTAATACCTATCAATCACACCCACCAAGTGCTAGAATAAAATATTTTTAGGCACTTCCCATACATGTTTTTGTCGTTCGATACATCCTGTATCTCCGTTCATCGATATAAATTCGATTCATAAATCCGTTCAAAGTGCACATTTTAAGTCAGTGTTGCCCCCGCCTACCTGCGCGCCTACGCCTGCTAAATGGTTAGGCTTGTGAAAAACAGTCGGCCAGCTGGGTTGCTCAAATCAAATGCTCGGGCGGTGCTTGCGTTGACGCCGAGTGGACGGTGGCTGGACGACGAGTGGACGGCGGCTGGACGACGGGTGGACGGTGGGCGGCAGTTGGGTGTTGCGTGTCCGGGGAGAGCCGATGAGACGGCAATAAGAGTTCTTATACGTATAGCTGTTGGTTCTCCAAATCATCATCATATCAGCCGAAAGACGTCCACTGCTGGATAAAGGCCTCCCCCAAAGAATGCCACAATGACCGGTGCTGCGCCACCCGCATCCAGCGGGGCACTTTGCTGGGGGGTTGGGGCGGAAAGGTTCTCTCCAAATATGAATGAATACATAAATCATGGTCACAGGGTCTGGTGTACGCCGACGCAGGCCGCCACCAGGAGGCGCTGGAGAGGTTCCACAGCTGCATCAGACTTCAGCCGCAGGACCCAGAGCCTTTGAAGCAGGTGGCCAAAAGCCTGTAAGTTTTTTAGTACTAACTGCCCGTGGCATCACCCGCGTATTGCAAGAACGCAGGAAAGCCCGCAGGATAAAATATAGCCTATGTCCATCCAGAAGGTAAATTCTATACGCAGGTCAAATAATTTTTGGATTCGGATGAATAGTTCCGGAAATTACCCCTCCCCTACATACGAATATAACTATACAAACTTTCAATCTCACTGACTTTTCCTCTTTGTAATATATTATATATTTTATATGTTACATCGTCTACTTGCTACTCCAGGGGTGACATATGCACGTGGCCGATTTTTTATAAATGTGTGCACTCCTTTATTGAAGAACCCCATTCAGTAGACTTTTTTAATAACGCCCGCATGATGGTAAGCGGTCGCCGTAGCCCAATGACGTTTGTAATTCCAGGGTTGTTACATGCACGCTGAGGACCCTTTCACAATGTATCCTACAGTATCTGTTCCTGAAGAATCCCATACTGCTGTCCCTCGGGAAAACCTCGGCAGGGGAGCTCATTCCACAACCAGAGCGTCCGAGGGAGGATATTTATCAGAAACCGTACCGTACGTGACTATTCGCGACTATTTAGGTCCTACCGAAGGTCTTGCGCGAGCGGTGCGATACACAGTCGTTCTACCAATTCATCTACTTTGGATGTTTTTAACGGGTATGAGAGAACAATCATATTTTTTGATGGGCATATCAGGAACATTGTGTCCTGATGCAGGTCTTGCCAGGGGCGATACCAGCTCTCCCTCGAAGCATACTTGGAGGCGGATAAGCTGACTAAGCACCCAGACAGCGACATCTACTGCGCCCTAGGTAAGTAACCTAAAATAATTTTCATTTTCAAGTCACCGAATATAACAATATCCCGCCCCCCCCCCCCCGTCACCCTTAAAAAAAATCACGTTCTAGTGATTTTTTTGAAGGGTGTCGGGGTTTTTTATGCTACGCCGGTGGTAAATAAACATAAAGCACCTTATGAAAGCTAACGACTCCAGAAGAATCACAAGGGCGTTTTCGATCCTTTATTGATTTAACGAATTGTTGTGTTGACAGTTTATTTAGACATAAGTACCTTCATTTGCCAGAATTTCATTTGCCATAATTTCAGATGCCATAATTGACTAGAATTGCATGTGTCATGCGAGCGTGCCGCGGCAGCGGCCAGCGAAGCGCCTGAACCGAACTTTCACAATACTCGAACCGCTCGCAGAAATTTTTTTTTTTAATGGCAAACGAATATTGTGTTAAGTAAAATTATTGCATTTAAAGTTAAGGCAAGTTACCTTAATGGCATATGAATGATTCTGGCGTACAACATTTATTGCATTTAAAGTTAAGGCAAGTCACCTTAATGGCATATGAATGATTCTGGCGTACAACATTATGGAAAATAATAATATTTATGTCAAATGCGTATTATGGAAAATGGAAAATGAAATTATATTATATGAAATTCTGGCAAACGATACACAACCATTTATTTACCATAAAAGAGCAGCAAGAGAGAAACGTTACAGCGAAATAGGGGTAGATTAGCTGTATCGCGAAGATCTAGATCTTAGCAGATTACCAGATTGGAGCGACTGAAATCTCCCGCACCCCGCATGCGAGCAAAGAAAATGCGCCACTAATGGTAACGTAATGTATTGTTTCCAGCTGAATGCTGTAGCCAGCTGGGCCATATAGAGCGCGGGGTGGAGTGGGCGCGCGCGGGGGTGCAGGCGGGCGGGGGCGAGCGCGCCGGCGCGCTGCTGGCGCGCTTACTGTTGGCGGCCGGGGACGCCGTGGGCGCCGCAGCGGCTTACGACCAAGCCATCGCGTAAGGGCGCTTTTGCTACGCTAAGATTATCCATTAGAGTACTAAGCTCCCTTACTGAATGCAGTAGCCAGCTAGTGCAGACAGCGCGGAGTAGAGCGTGCGCGCGCCGGGGCGCAGGTGGCCGGGGTCGAGCGCGCCGGCGCGCTGCTGGCGCTCTTACTGTTGGCGGCCGGGGACGCCGTGGTGGCCGCAGCGGCGTACGACCAATCCATCGCATAAAGGCGTCTATGCTACGCTATAGTATTAACCTCCCTTACGGATTAGCGGCAGCGCCAAACGTGTGAGATCAGAACGCCGTATCTTCCATCTATGGTGCGCCTGCCGCCATCCCTTAGCGTGGGTACGAGTAGTCAGCTTCTTGAATTTAACGATCTTAGGTCATATAATAATAGAACATTACTACAGAGGCCGGGAAGTAAGGGGTTGCCGGCCCAGTACGTATAGACGGCCGAGCGTAGCGAGGTCGGATAGTTATGAGGCTGACAACCCCTTTTCACGCCGAGGTATGTATAGTACTTTTCTCAAACATGCAATGAAATAAATTAAAAAAACTCCAAAAAATCAAACTTTAATTTTCATGGCTTAACCCCGCTGGGATCCTGTGCCACATAGTGGAATGGAAATTAAAAAAGACCATCTTGCCGGCCTAGGCCTCCAATTTTGTATGAAATGCCATTACGGATCTCTCGTCTCGCTGCGCCCGAAACGTGACACTTCGAAGCCCAATATGAAGAACACAACGTCAATATTTCATTGCATGTTTGAGAAAATTATATTACTTCCCAAACCCCACCTCTCTAACAAAACCCATGTAGGTAATAAAATAACAGCTAGAAAATTCCGGGCATCCCGCTCGCACGCGCTTTCCATGCTCTTTCACTCCTAGCGCGATCAGGCGTATCGACACCTCGGTGGTAAGCCGAAGCGGCAAGGGGAACAGGTCTAGGTACTTAACCCTTTACAACCGGTAAATCTTTCCGAACAGTTTGTAAAGGGCTATGTGTATACCTAATGTTTATTCCTTATTGAGCTTACCTTTGGGCTAGATCGATTTGTCTAAGAAAGAATGTCCCCTATTATTGATTTATTAATTGTCCAGCACGCACGCCTGCGGCGCGGACACGCTAGCCGCAGCGGGCGCGCTGCGGCTCCGCGCCGGCGCGCCGCGCGAGGCGTTCCAGCTGCTCGGCGCGGCGCTCGCGCAGCAGCCCGCGCAGCACGCCGCCGCGCTCGCGCTGGCCGCCATAATGCTACAACACAGGTAGGGTCATTTCGCCGGTTACGACCACCTAATTTCATGTGAAGGTTGGTGACCACTTAGCTGTGTTGGTGAACTGAAAGGATATTTTCTCGGTTTTTTCAGTAGATTTCTATTCTAAAACAACAAAAAAATTAATGTACATCTAATTGTCTGTATGTAGAATTGATGTTATCTTCAATAGAAAGAACCTTCTCCTTCAGGTGATCGCTAGCCGAAGGTGGCCGCGTACCCACGTAATGATCCTAGGTTTCTTATGATGCTAGTGGATACAAATCATCGCAAGGGCAAACACAGAGGCGTCTCTAGCCCATGTAACGCCCGTGTGCAAACATTACTCTAGCGCCCCCTAGTAAGCGCGCGGTTAAAATGAAATGGTAGCGGGCGGCGCTCGGCGCTCGCTAGGACCGCTGCGCCCGTGTGCAACGTACATCCTGCACCATTGGTAAAGACGCCTCTGGGCAAACATTTGTGTGTGAAGGATGATGCAGCTTAGGCTTGTGTCGGTCAGGAACTAGGAACTATTAGGAATGAATTCCCATCTCAAAACGAAAAGAACTAGTTCGTCAATCACGATCTAAATCGGTCTTCGGTCTTTAGTTCAGCCGCAGAGAGTGGAACAGAACGAGATGCGGGTGACGTGACCGGGTAACATCGCGCTGGCGCGCATTGTCTGAATCAAACAGTGCTTAACCAACGGCCACTCCCACACTGACCTAAAAGAGCGAAGGAACTAAAGGACCGAACTAGTTCCTCAAACTGATTGAACGAGATCGGAGCGCTCCGGTAAAAGAACGAGCAAGCACAAGCCTAATGCAGCGGTACACATTTATGGCTAGTGTCGCGATACGGTCACGCGTTTGTATCGCTGTAACTGAATTATGACATGACCACAAACTTTGCAACAATCATCCGACATGGAATGAAGTGCAGTGGCATTGATGAGCACTTTAGCGTAGTCGGAGTGCCTGCGAAGCTAGTAACGGGTTTAAATCCTGGTATAGTTGACGGTACACCTGCGAAATTGGCGTACGGTGAAGCAAGGTGACAGAAAATCTAGTATGGAGTGACCCCGATTTGGCAGGCCGCCGTGCTTCCGGCACGTATCCACACGGGCCGAAATCACGCGACAGCCAGCATGTAGTCCGCCGATTTCGTACGTGTAGCGTCTCCTTATGGAAAAATATTTATTTGATGAGCATGAATATTTGTATATCTATTATCTATGATTTTTAGAATACTCAAAGAAGTGTGCAAACTGAAGTGGCATTGGGCTGCAGGTCGAGCACGTAACGCATTGTACGCGCGTCAGGTAGATCTAAATGTCACTTTTTATATGGAAAAATTACAGTTAAATTGTCCTAACGCGCGTTCTTTGACCAGTGTGTGTTGCGAGTGATGGATGACATATGGCACTGAAACGTGGTCGCTTACTATGGGCCTCATAAGAAGGCTCAAAGTCACCCAAAGGGCTCTATGGAGAGGGCTATGATGGGAGTTTCTCTGCGTGATCGCATCAGAAATGAGGCTATCCGCAGAACCAAGGTGACCGATATAGCCTTCCGAAGCGCTAAACTTAAATGGCAGTGGGCGGGGCACATAGCACGTAGAACCGATGGCCGTTGGAGCGGAAAGGTTTTCGAGTGGCGACCACGTACCGGAAGGCGCGGCGTGGGTAGGCCCCCCACAAGGTGGACTGATGACCTGGTAAAGGTTGCTGGAGTCCGCCTGATGCGGGTAGCGCAGGACCGGTCACTTTGGCACTCTTTGGGGTAGTCCTATGTCCAGCAGTGGACGTCTTTCGGCTGATATGATGATGATGATGATGAACGCGCGTTCGAAACGTTACGTGATTGATTACCACTCGGGGTACATATGTCGCAGAACCGATGATCGGTGGAGTAAGCAGATTCTCGAAGGGAGACCACGGCTTGGCAAACTGAACCGATGACTTGAGGAGGGTAGCTGGTAGTGATGGGATGGCGAAAGCGGGAGAGCTGGTCTCGTGGTGTACCTTGGGGGAGGCCTACGTCCAGCAGTGGACTGCAATAGGCTGATATATGTACGTAATAGAATATTTGTTCTATACCAACATCTAGTGTCCATAGCGCTAGGCTTATTGAGCCTGCTAACTAGTGCGTAGATACGAATTGAATCTAACTCTTGAATCCCATGTCTCCCAGGGGAGTCGGCGGCTTTACTAAGACTTATTTTTGACAACAATTGGTAGTGTTTTTAAATGGACTATTGATGTAATGGTCGTCAATGAGTATTTTCCGCGTCGACCTATCTTGAAGCTGTCCACTCTGATTGAACATTATTAAATTGTTTTCAGAGATTTGGACGCGGCGCTAGCCAGGCTTAAAGCGGCTCTCTCTGCCCACCCCACCTGCGTGGCTGCCCATAGCAACTTAGGCTTGGCGTTGCTGGCTAAGAAGAAATATGTCGCAGTACGTATAGTTGAAATTTTCTAAACTAAGCTCATGAATGGCCATTATACTGAGCTCATGAATGCCTTTGTTTGCGGTCCAAACAAAAGATATTCATGACGGGCGCGTACCAAATTGGCAAAAAAAATTAGCGCCACATAAAATGTTCATTGTATAATGAACTCTACAGTCGTATTCAATAGATTCAAAATGGACTAAAAGATAACAAAAACCCGCTCCCAGCGAGCCAGGTACAAGGCGCTATGGTAATTTGGAATCTATTGTAAAGGAAGATAGAGTTCATTATTCAAAGAACATTTTATGTGGCGCTTGTTTTTTTTTTGAAAATTTGGTACGCGCGTGTTACATATGCCTGCAGTAGGCATATTGCTGACCAGGCAAATACTGCACACGGCACCAATCTGATGCAATATCGTACGATGGCGGAAATGCTGATGCAGCGGCACGTGCCGCAGCCCGACGTCGGCCCAGTTGGGGCCTCGCCGCGCCACTTCGTTTCTAACATCGATCGAGTCAACTCTAATTAATCATACATTTTAAATAACTGTAATTTTAGTAATAAATTTGTATTAAGTAATTTCGGTTTTTTTTTGAGTAATCCGGCTGCAGCTTCCATAATTGGCGCAGTCGGTAGGATATTCGCGAGCCGGTCCGCGAGTCGCGAAAAGGGATTACCGAAATCCTTGCAACCCGTCGCCGGTGGAGCTTTTCAAGCCTTCAGCGAGTACCCGAACCTACGGAGCAGCGCCGGAGTATCCAGAAATCGATAGCTACTCAAGAAAGCTGGGATGTACATGTAAGTGCACTAATAAGATTTATTCGTAGTGTTGCTATTTTCCTTCCCGTAACTTTATATATATATCTATTCCAAGATTGCTCAATCGCGAGAGTCTAGAGAGAACTTAGTGGATAGGAATAGAGAGTTAGATTATAGCACAGATTCAAATTTTTCTGGTTCGTCTGAAGGTCACGAGCTGGAAAACATGGCCACTGACCCCGATACCATTTTCAAGGCCCTAAGGCTTGTCCCTGATTTCGATGGGAATCCAAATATATTAACTAGGTTTATTAGGATATGTGACCAATTAGATGGAGCCTATACTCAGGAGGGCAACCTCCTTGGAAATTTGTGTGTATTGAACGGCATTTTAAATAAGATAACGGGACCTGCTGCCCGTACTATTAACGCTAACGGAATTCCTGAAAATTGGCCTGGCGTCAGAAGTATTCTTATAAATATTTTTTCGGACCAGCGGGACGAGACCGCTCTTTACAACGATTTATCTGTGCAAGTTCAAGGTCAAAGCTCACCCCAAGAATTTTATGACAAATGTCAAACGCTTTTTAGTACCATCATGACTTATGTCACCTTACACGAGGCTGTTCCTACTACTATAGAGGCTAAGAGGGAATTGTATAAAAAATTAACTATGCAGTCGTTTGTTAGGGGCTTGAAAGAACCCCTCGGATCTCGTATAAGGTGCATGAGACCAGAAAGTATCGAAAAGGCGTTGGAATATGTGCAGGAGGAATTAAACACTATGTATTTGCAACAGAGAAATGACTCACTGACTCACCCCAAGACTCATACAGCTCAGACAAATATTAAGGCACCCCAAAATCCTGCAAACTCGAACCCGTTTGCGCCGACACCGAGACCCTTCACGTTTGGTAACCAAATGCTAAATCAATCCCAGCAACGTCCCCCAGTCACACCGCAGTTCAGATTTAACGCTCAGAATGCCCCGCAACAACAGCAACCCTTCCATAGGATGCCATCTCGTACTCAACAGATGTTTCGAGCCTTACCGCCCAACTATAACCCAGGAAGCAACGTTTTCAGACTTCCGCCCAGACCCCAGACAGGACCACAGCCTATGAGCGGAGTATCCCACTTTGTCCCTAGGGCTCTGCCATTAGGACAAGGCTGGCGTAACCCAGGACAATCATCGACCAACTTCAACTATTTCACACCTGCAGAGGTAAACGTTAACGACTCTACTAATTACTCGGACTAAGACAGCTATGACTACTTTGAAAATGAACCCGAGGCGTATGACTACTACGCTGACTGTTACAACTACGACCCGTATGCGAACCCCCAACAGACAATGAGTATGGCCCCGTTCAACCCTGACATACCTCAGCTCGAGGACTCTCACCCTCAACCCTCTACTAGTGGGACCGAGGATTTTCCGGAAACCAAGGGTACACGCAAACCAAAATAGAAATTAACATGCAGACACAGAGACAGCTCCCTTACGTACGAATACTAAACCCTCCATTAAATCTATTAATAGACACGGGTGCCAACCAGTCTTTCTTGAGCCCCGAGGCGGTACAAAAGTATTATCCTAGCATTCCATTGAATCACGATCCTTTCGAGGTCACAAATGTACACGGCACATCCAGAAACAAGCATTCAATCACGGTACCATGTTTTAATGAATTTAACGGAGAAGACAGTATTAAGTTATTTGTCTACCGGTTTCACGAGCATTTTGACGGGCTTATAGGCCTTGACTTATTAAGTAAATGGGAGGCAAAGATTGACCTAAAAAACGAGATACTTGTTACCCGATCAGCATCCAACAAAATTAGGATGTATAATTCGCGAAATTTAAATTATACGAAGATATTTTACCGGCACAATCCTCTAAATTAATTAAAATACCCGTTGACGCCCCGGATGGCGATGTCCTGGTTCAAGAACAAATAGTTTGCAACTGCCTTATCCATGAATGCATAACAAAAGTCGTAAATGGTCGCGGAATATTAGAAATAGAAAACCGGACATACCACGATCTAATTATATCATTAGATCGGCCCGCGCGAGCGGAGTTATTCAATATCGAGTGCACGCGCACTGAATATCATGTTACGTCATCGGAACGTGCTAAGGAAATAATACCGCGCTTGCGCACGGAGCATTTAAATGCTGAGGAGAAGGCTAATTTAATTAAGCTTTGTTCTCGTTACGCGGACGTATTTTATCTAGAAGGTGAAGACTTATCTTTTACGAATAAAATCAAACACAACATTCGGACGACCGACGAAATTCCGGTTTATACCAAAAGCTATCGGTACCCATTTGTCCATAGAGACGAAGTGAGAGACCAAATTTCCAAAATGCTACAGCAAGGTATAATTAGACCATCTGACTCCGCTTGGAGTTCACCCATCTGGGTGGTACCAAAAAAATGGACGCCTCTGGCAAGAAAAAGTGGCGCCTTGTTGTGGACTTTCGGAAACTTAACGACAAAACTATCGACGACAAATACCCCATTCCCAACATTACCGACGTACTAGATAAGCTAGGAAACTGCCATTATTTCACGACTCTCGACTTAGCCAGCGGATTCTACCAGGTGGAGATGAATCCCGACGACATACCAAAAACGGCTTTCAACGTAGAGAATGGACACTACGAGTTCCTCCGTATGCCGATGGGGTTGAAAAACTCACCCTCGACCTTCCAAAGGGTCATGGACAATGTCCTAAGAGGGCTACAAAATTCCATCTGCTTAGTCTATCTCGATGACATCATCGTTTTTAGTACTAGCCTCCAGGAGCATATTGTGAACTTGGAACGTGTCTTTCAGCGACTCAGGGAGTCCAACTTCAAAATCCAGATGGACAAATCTGAATTTCTGAAACTGGAGACAGCGTACTTAGGCCATATTATAAGCAAAGATGGCGTGAAGCCAAACCCGGATAAGATCAAAGCAATTGAAAGTTACCCATTACCTAGGACACCCAGAGAGATAAAACAGTTTTTAGGCCTCGTAGGCTACTATCGTAAGTTCATTCCGGACTTCGCACGTATAACCAAACCCTTGACGCAATGTTTGAAAAAAGGCCATAAAATCACTTTGGACTCAGCTTATATAACAGCATTCGAGAAATGCAAAAGACTACTTACCAATGACCCTATATTGCAGTACCCCGATTTTAATCGTGACTTTCTATTGACTACGGATGCTTCTAATGTCGCCATTGGGGCAGTACTTTCCCAAGGCCCTGTAGGATCGGATAAGCCCATCGCTTATGCGTCCCGGACCCTAAACGACAGCGAGTTGAATTATAGTACTATCGAAAAGGAGCTCCTCGCGATCGTCTGGGCAACCAAATACTTTCGACCCTACCTATTTGGTAGGAAGTTCAAAATTCTAACCGACCATAACCCATTGAAATGGGTTATGAACATAAAGGATCCCAACTCCAGACTCACTAGGTGGAGACTGAAACTTAGTGAATACTCTAATTACTTTACCATCGAATACAAAAAAGGAAAATCCAATACGAACGCAGACGCTCTTTCCCGGATAGAGCTGCATAACGAAGAAATCAGTTCTGTAGTAGCAAACGCAACCGACCACCCTTCCCTTCTAGACGACTCAAGAACCGACACTGTTCACACTGACCAGGAGAACCCGATACTTGAAATACCAATAACCAACGAACCCTTAAACAAATTTCACCGACAGTTATGCCTGACTCTGACTGGTGACCTAAAAAGAAAACCTACAGTTACTAAACCGTTTGAAACCCATGTAAGAACCTCAGTACAACTATCCGAATCAAACCTCGAACAAGATTTAATTAACGCAGTTAAAGAGTATGTAGTCCCCAAAATTAAGACCGGGTTATTAATTGTTCCCACCATAGCCATGTATAAGATAATTCCCATTTTGCAGAAGACATTCGTAAATTCCACAATGAACCTCGTGCTTACCAAAGCCGAGGTAGAAAATGTAAAAGAATATTTAAGGCAACAGGACTTAATCCGTTGCTACCACGAGGGCAAGACCAACCACCGTGGCATTAACGAATGTCATCTATCCCTCTCTCATAAATACTATTGGCCGAGAATGAGAGAGGATATAACAAAGTTCATTAATGAATGTACAATTTGTGGACAAGCGAAATACGATCGCAACCCGATCCGCCAACAGTTTAACATAGTACCGCCAGCAACAAAACCTTTCGAAACTGTTCACATGGACCTTTTCACCTGTCAGAAGGAAAAGTACGTAACCTTTATGGACGCTTTCTCAAAGTATGGGCAAGCGTACCTGCTTAGAGATGCTACGGCACTAAGTATTTTGCAGGCGTTACTCACCTTTAGCACGCACCATGGATTACCACTCACCATCGTTACAGATAATGGCACAGAGTTCACAAACCAAATGTTTGCCGAATTCACAAGGCTTTATAAAATCAGACACCATAAAACATTGCCGCACACCCCAAATGATAACGGGATAATTGAAAGATTCCATTCCACCCTTTTAGAACATATCCGAATTCTACAGTTACAAAAGAAAAATGAACCAGTAGTTAATCTAATGCCATACGCAATCATAGCATACAACAGCTCCGTACACAGTTTCACAAAATGCCGACCGATTGACATCATAACCGGACACTTCGACCCTAGAGATCCTATAGACATAGATTTGACAGAGCACCTATTACAAGAATATATACAGTCCCATCGCGAACAAATAAAAAGAGTGTACGAGGCTATCAACGAACGCTCACTGGCCGATCGAACTACCTTAATAGAAAATAGAAATAAAACCAGGGAACCGGAAGTGGAATACGAACCCCAGCAACAGGTATTTGTCAAAAATGCCCTGGCCAGCCGCCAAAAAACAGCCCCCCGTTATACACAGGATAGGGTTCTAGCCGACTTGCCTATCCACATATACACCTCAAAAAAACGTAACCCTATAGCAAAGTCTAGGCTTAAGCGCTCCCCTAAATCAAAGAAATTGTTACAGGATCATGCTGCTGATGTTCACCCTGACGACCCGAGGTCAAGAGATAAAACTTGAGAGCCTTTCTGAAGGACCGGGAATACTACCCTTCCGACTCGGACCAATGAGACTAATATCGCATTACCATAGCTTCCTACAGTACATTGACTTGACCATAATAGAAACTAACATTAATACAGTTAAGACCCAACTTACCGAGACCGCTGACCGCTTGAAAAACGAAACCGTTTGGCTATTCGAAACGCAAGTTGAATATTTAAATTATAAGTTAGACAGAACCCTGGATCAACTAAAAAGCCTTGAAAAGACACGTAAAAAGAGAGGTCTCGTCGACGGTTTAGGGTCCATAGTAAAAAGTATTACGGGAAATTTAGATCAAACTGACGCAATTCATTATAACAATGCTATCCGGATTTTACAGGAAAACCAGAATAAAATTATGATAGAGTCGAACAATCATATTAGCTTAAATAAGGAATGGATGTCTTATCACGATCGTATAGTAACCCAAATTGTAGAAAATCAAGCTAAATTAAATGAGACATTAAACTTGTTATTAACTTCACCCATTTACACCGGAAGGATACTACTCAAGGTCGCCAAGATAGACCAATTCTTAACGATAATGTAGACGAACTAGCCCTCGAGTTAAGTAGGATAGAGAATATTTTAGCGTTCACCCGTGCTTCAAGTGTTCATCATACCTCGTTAGGAATTAGGCCTCTTAACGGGATGCTGAAGGCACTTAGAGGTATATATAGTAAGGATCAGATATTAGATTTAGACATAAGAGAATTCTATGATATTGTAGTCCCAGGCTCATACTATGCCGGGAATAGGATAGTTTTTATTATTAAGTTCCCTATAGTATTTTCTCAGACTTATGAGCTGTTTAAACTCCCTATATTACCTAATAAACTCAATCAAGCCCTTATTCCCCCACATCCTGTAATAGCAACACACGGTAAGTCTTACGTGTACATAGAGGCAGAATGCCCGAAGCTCACCAATTGATACCTCTGTGACGACAAACTACACCAGCAGATGAAGACGGAACCCGATTGCATCCACAGACTCATCATTGACCAAGTATTAGATAACACATGCTCCCCTGTCACCGTGTCACTAACTAAGGAAACCCTAGAACAACTGGATGATAAGCACTATGGAGTAACTTTCCCGAAGCCAACCAGAGTACAACTGACATGCGAACGAGACGAGTTCAATACGCTAAACGGAAGTTATCTCGTAACTTTACCACACAAGTGCAAGCTGCATACTAAGGAATTCACTATAATAAATTCAAATGATCGCGTTGAAGGACACCCGGTACGAATATTGAATCTACCAACTAGCATGGAACCAGCCGCCATCGCACCCCGTCCCACTGTTTCACTCAACTCAATAAATCTCAAAGGACTCGACATGATACACGAAAAGATTGCATCCCAGGAGCTGATAACGTTGAGAAAACAGGAAGACAAGGCCCTATACCACACCACCATACCCCTCTACGTCGTAATTTCCGGCATAAGTGCTCTCACACTAGCACTTATATCCCGGCGATACCTAAGAAAACGCAGGCAAGACAGAACTGAAATCACGAGCGGTGACGTCACACCTGCCCAAGACAACCAGCCCAGGAACCCAGCGACAGCTCCCCGCAGCGCAACCAGCACACCAGCAACATTTTTTGTAAACCTGAAAAATAGTTGCTGAACTTCAGGAGGGAGGTGTTACATATGCCTGCAGTAGGCATATTGCTGACCAGGCAAATACTGCACACGGCACCAATCTGATGCAATATCGTACGATGGCGGAAATGCTGATGCAGCGGCACGTGCCGCAGCCCGACGTCGGCCCAGTTGGGGCCTCGCCGCGCCACTTTGTTTCTAACATCGATCGAGTCAACTCTAATTAATCATACATTTTAAATAACTATAATTTTAGTAATAAATTTGTATTAAGTAATTTCGGTTTTTTTTTTAGTAATCCGGCTGCAGCTTCCATAATTCGCGTGTCTTGAATAGCCTTTGTTCGGACCACAAACAAAGGCATTCATGAGCTCAGTACGAGTACAATGGCCATTCATGAGCTTAGTTTAGAAAATTTCAAAAATACTTACTACATATATATACTTATCAGTAATACGGTTTATCACTTTTATCAGAGGCATAAAGCATTCGTTTTTTGTTGGTTTTAGAGGAATAAATGCTTATCTAGTCTCACTATTCCAAGTCTGGGCGTTTTTTAGGTCTGTTTGATCTCCAGCATTTTCTTTTTATTTACTCAAACCACTTCTCATAATTCAGGCCCTCACATGTCTTCAGCGTGCAGTGTGGTCGGCGCCGCTAAGCGCCCGCGCAGCCCACAACTTAGGGCTCGCCTTGTTGATGTGTCGGCGGCCGGCGTCCGCCTTTTGCCGACTGGCGACTGCTGCAGCGTTACAGCCACATCAGCCTTATATGGTAACTGCTGGACCCAGTACACATTCCTCACCTTAGCCGTATACTGAATGAATATCCAAGGAGCTTGGGGTCCGTTTGATTTATCGAATTAAAGTCGACCCTGTTTTTTTGTGGAAGCGACCTTCCAAGTCCAACCCGAAGGAGATATTAGACCTTATTTAGTTTAGGATTTATCAAGTGGCTAGATAAAATTACCGTTTTCAAGCCTCCCAGAGAGTGTAAACTTGGCTCGTCAGCGCCTGCTACTGCTAACAACACCAAATTGCCAGGCTTTGCCATTATAGTTATGTACGTTGAGTTTAAGTTTGGGTGTAGATTTCTTTGCGTTATTTTATTTCTATAAGTGAGAACCTGTAATTAGCTATATGGTTTTACTATTGTGTCTATAAATATAAATTCATAAGTTGAAGATACAGTATAATAGTTGAAGCGACAGGAGAAGGAAGTCGAAAGACGCACTGAAAACGCTTGGAGGAGCTATTGGTCCATGAAACATCTCATTGAGGGTGATCTCCCTATTTCACTAAAGCGGAGAGTCATGGACATGTGCATACTACCGATTCTCACCTACGGTGCACAGACTTGGTCTTTGACGTTATCTCAGAAGTCCAAACTCGGGGTTTGCCAGCGGGCCATGGAGCGCAGCATATTAGGTATAAAATTAATGGACCGTATCCGGAACACCACGCTGCGCTCTAAGCTAAAGCGGTTAAGATGAAGTGCGACGGGGCTGGTCGTATCTGCCGCATACCAAGTGAGCTGTGGGCCAAGATCGCTACTGAGTAGCCACTTAGTGGCGATCTTGGCCCACAGCTTGGCCACAACGGGCAGCCGCCCGACAACTCAAAACTGAGACACGGCAGACCTCGCCGGTGATGGCGGGACGAGATGGACTCCTTTTTAAAGGATTGGCCAGAGGCTGCTCGGGATCGGGATGCCTGGAAACGGAGGGGGGAGGTATTTGCCCAGCAGCGAGTACTTACCTCGATGTGAAAAGGAATTGCCAGCCTCGTATCCTATCCTATCGATACCGTATATACTTGGCCGGCAATCTCTATTTTCCCTGCCTCAGTCTCTTTCCCTTCCCTATTTTATCACTATAATTGATATTTCATTATCATTCCAGGTCCTCCTAATAGGCATCGCGCTGGAACGCCTGGGCGACGCACGCGCCGACGCGGCGTACGCGCGCGCGGCGGCCCTAGCGCCAGACGACGCGTTGGTGCGTCTGAACCGGGCCGGGCGACTCGCGCGCGTCGGGAACACTAGGCAGGCGGCGGAGGAAGCTAAGGCTGTCGCGCAGTTGTTGCAGGGAGACGAGAAACCAGATGCGCAGGTAAGATAAGAGTGTTATCGCCCTCTTTGTTTCTCTTTCTGGCACTACTCCAGCTCATGGTCGATACGTCGCTATTTGTCTGCAATAAAAGGCACATATCTTTCTTCCGAACGTCACTAAGGGTAGGTTGCACCAAACCGCCTATAATCGTACGTACGTCGCTGCGCGTTCCCCTACTACCTATCAGATGGTAGACGGGGAACGCGCGTCGACGGCGCGTGAAAAAAACGCAGACTGCATAGGCCCCTTAAGCGCACCGCAGCGTTTAAAAGTTAGGATTAGGCATCTGGCATCTGTTTTACGCAATGGCCCGACGTTTACGGATTCATCATCATCATCATCATATCAGCCGAAAGACGTCCACTGCCGGACATAGGCCTCCCCCACAGAGTGCCACAATGACTGGTCCTGCGCCACCCGAAGACAGCGGACTTCCGCGACCTTTACCAGGTCATCAGTCCACCTTGTGTCTACCCGCCCTGCGCCTTCCGGTACGAGCTCGCCACTCGAGACGGGAGCTATCTCTATATGCTGGACCTCATCCTCGTTGCATATCATACTTAGCATATGCGACACAGGTCCTCGTGACACACGGAATACCTCGAAATACCTGTGAAGCTCCAACATAAATGCCATAATTTAAGCATGGCATTATTGTACACAGTTGAGCAGTTCTCTGGCAACGCTGCTGGCCCTGCTGCGCGAGGCTGGGACCCAGCTGGCGGACTTGCCGGACAGTCTGCCTCGCTCCGACACACCGGATTTGCCGGAAGACGACATGACTCCCGACGAGGTCTAGGCTTGGCTGATATTGATGGACATCTGGGTACGTTTCGATCTACTGGGACATCTTCTTGGAGTCCATATGGCTTGGCCTCATAGATACATTTTGGTGAGCTTTTTAAATTGACATTACGTTAATAGGGAGTAAAAAAAGGTAGGTTAAAGTGAACTAAAGTGATGCTTAAGTTATAAGCAACTCTAGCAAGTCGGTTTTGTTACTAAATGTATGCGATTGACATTGGCTATCGGTATCCGTTTAAGGGACATAAATTAATGAATACTTATGCCCCAATATACGTGATTGACATTGTAATATCTCAATAAAACCCGCAAATTAATTAATTACTGTTTTATTTGTGAGAGCACCCATTTACAGATCTATTCTTCAGACGCCATCTTTGGAGAGAGAGAGAGAGACAGCGCATCGCTAGTGATGTGGTGTGCTTGTATTAGGGCTGGCCTACATACACCACACTCTCCACCACCTGAACTTAATCAGGTCGCTGTAAATGCCCTGTCTCGCTCAATAATAATAATTAAAAACGGTAGCAGTATACCTAGAACTTAAACACTAAAAAAACAAAAGTAAAATGTAGCAACTCTTGGCATCGTACATATAATACACATTCAATGAATGGCCTACGAACTGTTACATGTAGAAATCTAAGCGCTTATTCTAACAATGTATCACTACAGTTCATCATTTGATTAACATGCCTCTTCCACTTATTACCATCAACATCAATAATATAAGTGGTATCGGGGATTGACTCCTCAATAATAGTTCCTAGAGTCCAAGGCTTATGATCTTTCCTATAATCTCTTAACATTACCTTCTCTCCCACTCTGAAATCGACTTGCTTGATACCCGAGGATACTCTAGCCTGTTTTTCTAACATTTCTAGACTTTTCAGCAATAGGTTGTGGTCTTAATAAGGAAAATCTCGACCTAATTTCCCTTTGATACATAAGTTTGGCTGGAGTAACACCCGTAGTACTATGAGGCATAGTTCGGTAGTCAAAAAGAAACAAGTTGATTGCGGACGTCATCTTGTGACCGCTTTCTTTGATTTTAATTACATGTGTTTTAAATATCTCAACAAATCGTTCGGCCGCTCCGTTAGTTGCCGGGTGATAAGGTGGAGAGAAAGTATGTTTTATTTGTTTTGAATTACAAAATATTGCAAACTCCTGGGACGCAAAAGAAGGGCCGTTGTCAGTAACCAAATGAACAGGGTAGCCATGTCTTTAAAACAATGTATCTAACACGTCAATGGTTCGGGCTGCACTAATTGTATTCATCTCAACCACCTCTGGCCACTTTGAGTAACTGTCAACGACTATTAAATACATTTTATTAAAGAACGGACCGCAGTAGTCTGCATGCAGGCGATACCAGACAGTTTCAAACACCTCCGATGTTAATTTAGTTAGCAAAAGTAGTGTTTTTTTTTCTTCAGATACGTCGTTGAGTTTAATGTAGCACTCCAGTTGCTGTTCAAAACACTCGTATTTGTTTCCATCAAAAGGTTGTAAATTCAATGTGCTGTGCACGCGTGGGTTCGAATCCCATCCTCGTCGCCAATGTAATATCTCAATAAAACCCGCAAATTAATTAATTACTGTTTTATTTGTGAGAGCACCCATTTATTTATTTTTTTATTTTTTTTTTTCATTTTTTTTTTTTCATTTTTTTATTTTTATTTATTTTGTGCTTGTATTAGGGCTGGCCTACATACACCACAGACATCTCTATTTGAACGGCCTGAGAATTGGCCTCATGTCACGCCACACGCCACATAAGTTTGCGTCTATTCGTCATGTTATAGCTAGGTAATACTTAAGTAGCGTCGCAGAGGTGTCAGAGAGGATCAATTCGACCGCTGTATTGGGTTCGTCCTATAATACTCGTAGAAACAGTCAGGGATCAAAAACCAAAAAGTTGTTCGACGACGACGACGACGTGTGCGGCAGGCGACTTGAAGCTAAACTTCAGTGAGGCGCAATTACGTGGCGCGTATATATCGATAATAATACGCATTTCCTCATATTGATTTCGTTATATTGGTACTTTTGTGAAATGGCGAACCTCATTTTATTGTAAACCATAAAACTTCATTGTAAAATAAGGTGGCTATGAAGCATTTGGTCTTAGGTTTTGTGCTAGCGTGCGTTTTTAATGGGGCAAGTTTTTTACTTTTCATACTATTTTAATGGTTTTAATGTGACAACAATGCTCAATTGCGACAATTCCAGAATGGAACCAACCTGATTTGAATCTGAACTGCGTTAAATTTAGATTAAGGGAAATGTTGAAAATAAATCTATAGACTGTTACTTACGTAGGTATAACATAAATAAAATAAATAAAAATCATTTATTTCAGACCAGTTTGATCCATATGTGGTTAGTACAGAGAAGCTTAAATACTATGTTAGAATTATAAACTAAGAGCCGGGATTATATTATATTTTATTTTACCTACATAGTTGTGGCAAGCTATTCGCAGTGCCAAGCGGAGCGAACAATTAACTCTACTTGGTTCCGCCCACAGCCACCTCCACCCAATATTTGGTGAGCGGACGGTCTAGGCGCTCGGCCCTCAGTCCGACCCATGTCGGGCCTAGCTGAGTTTCTTGCTGGACTCCTCTCAGCTAGGCTAGGTTTTAGCGAACCAGCGATAAAACTCCCAGTAGTTCGACACCACTCACACCCCAGATTCGGTTGATACCGTTCAACCAATCTCACTGGAGCGCAAACTCGTAGAGTATTCCAGTGTACAAACTTTCCCGCGTGGTCGTGCCGGAGGCTCCCCCTGGATTTTCCCCAGGCTACCCTCCAACCACGCAATTCGACCGCTATATTGGGTACGTCCTATTATAGCAACAGTCAGGTTCAAAAAAAAAAGGCGCTCGGCCAACACCCTTAGGAGGCCATTGTTGCTGCCGCGTAACATAAAGATGATAAGTTGATTAGCCAAATATCTGATATCTTGTATGTAAAAACTAGCAAAGTCAAATCTTCGAGCATCAATTTATCCTAAGTAATCTGCTTTGTATAAATAATTCGAGTGTTCAAATTTATGAAGTTATACTTTTATATAGCAAACATTGTTGCAGTAGAAAATATAAAAAATTGTATGTTGTTAAGAATCCTTTTTTTATTATAGGATTCTGTACTGAACTTGGCACCCATTTTCATATGTATGTTTTTGGTGTTTTTTTTTACTATGCACTGTAAACTTTTTATTAGAACGAATGTCATGTGTGTTATGGAATTTTGTACGGAACCATCGGTGCGCGAGTCAGACTCGCACTTAACCGGCTTTTTTTAATTGGGCATAAGTATGTTCAACTTACTCCTATTAGTTAATTCTAATACACGTTTAGTATAACATACTACAGTACGTACTATCGACAACACAGCTAACTGACCATCGGTGCACCTTAAGCGCATTGTAATAAGGTTCTATATAAACAGAGGTCAGTTAACAGTGTTGTCGTTTTTACTACGTACAAATCCCCTGTTAAAAGTTGCATTGACAAGCGAATTGATAAGCGAATGACGTAAAGCGCGAACGCGTGCGTTCCGTAGCAACGCGTGGCAACCACTAAGGTACAGACACGAACTTTAATTTGAGACCCACTTAAAGTTGACAATCCTGTCAAATTGTATAGGAATACAACGAAATATTTTTTGAAAAGGGTCCTGAATTAAAGAACGCGACCGTACCCAACCAAGTTACTATTAGCGGCGCGACGCAACCACGTCCGACGAAACTGCCCCAGTACCTTCAGCACAACATGCTGCTTAGTCGCTTCGCGCGCAACTGAGCGTCTCCTGTCTCACTTCTTCTTCTTGGGCCATACGTTCTTGTCAGAACGGTTGTGGTTGTTATGAGTAGCGAGCAGATGTCTCTGGCCTCACGATTTCTTGCCATTTCGATCTATTCTGGGCCTTTCTGCAAACAATTTACCGCCCACAGCAGATTTAATCTGGTCTCTCATTCCACTCTGTGCCTTGCACAACAAGACGCTCGATGGAGTCGCCGTCTCGCCTCGAGACGTGTCCGAAGAATTTGACGATGCGAGTTTGTACTAGAGTGAATAGAAACATATACACGGTCTACAGGGTAGATCTTTCTCGACTCGCGGTCACTCGCTGGTCATACAGAGATTTAGGTTCGCGTCTCTCCAGTGGATAGTGCAAAAGTGCTATAAATCAAATTTTTGGTCGGACTCTTTATCCGCATAAAAGGCGTCTCTACCTACTATATTTTTTTGGGATCAAAACATATGAAATAAGGTAACGGGCCATAAGTTCGTGCTAGTACGTCATTTCGTTAGTTTTATTTCTGACGCTTATAATAAGCAACTCAAATATTTTTTATCAAAATTATACATTTGTAAAAAATCTCTGTTGAAATCTCTTTCCAAAAAATCAAATTCTACATTTTTAACGACTAAACTAATAGCAACACAACGCTCGAAACTGTCAGTCGGACGAAAACAGCTGTGTGGTATGCGCGTACTGCTTGTTAACGTAAGGTGTTCGCTCCGACTTCTTAAGGAAATTGAAAGGAAAAGGCAAGTCCATTTGAATAAAACTTTTAACAATGCTTTTTTTAAGTTCCTTAACAATGGATTGAATATGGAAAAATTGTATATTTATGTATAGGAGCCCATGAAATTGCAATAAGGTAACTCACGAACTAGCGGTCATTATATTTATCGTGTGGCCCCTATTTCGTGTTACTAACGAATCAAAGGACTTTCTAGATACATCCTTGTATCTTTGTATTAAAATAATACTTAAGAAATTGTGAATGCCAATCTAAATAACAGATAATGTATTTAATGACGTTTTCTATGAGCTAAATTCGGTATATGTTTTGTTCACTAGAATTCTCATAAAATGAGTTTGAACGTGACCTAAATGTACAATTTTAAGGTGAATTCGCATATTTATTTGCAGCACAATTTTGTTTCTTGCTCGATTCCTGTAATTTATTTTTATGTTTATTTATTACATATAGCATAGGTAATGGTTATTGACCATAATTTAAAAGTGATCTGCGTCATTAATTGCGCGAATATCCAAGAAATAGTAACACAAAGAAAGGGACTACTACTTTTAATACTTTTTCCCCAAGTTCGTGACAGAGAAATCTATAGTGGTAGGTAAACACACAGATCAATTCTAGTAGGAGATAAGGTATGGGGAATGTGTAACCTCATTTGTTATTTGATATTCTTCTTGAAGAAGTAACGTATATGATGATATTCATCATCATCATAGCATCTGAAAGACGTCCACTGCTGGACATAGGACTCCCCCAAAGAGTGTCAAAGAACTTTTATAAGTATATTGATAAATTGCAATAGTGGTGCCTGGGTAAATCCCAGGACTACGGGACTTGCTATCCCGGGACCCTTGTTATTTTTACGGGATTATCTTTCTCCTAGTAGGAGATAAGGTATGGGGAATGTGGAACCTCATTTGTTATTATATTATTCTGGAAGAAGTAACATGTATACATTGATAAAATGCAATAGTGTTACCTGGGTAAATCCCAAGACTACGAGACCTGAATCTCGGGACCCTTGTTATTTTTTTTTTTTTTTTTTAATTAAATGAAAGGTTACTTTATACCCCATTAAACAGTAAGATTGCTCTTTTAAAAGTGTGGAAGGCCCATAAACATTGCCATATTTTTCCTTAAATTAAATCATCGTTTATTTTATAAAATTTAAACTTGGTTACAATTTAAACTTAAAACAACTAGTTACGTTAGTAAATGATTTTAATTAAATACACGTGTTTAACTGCTGCTGGGCTTATGTAGCCCACAGCAGTGATTAAAGGAGAGTCCGTCCTCTCAGCAACCATCGCTAGGATAGTCTTAGGTTAAACAATAGTAGAAAATCAAAACATGTTTTTTCTCTATTATCAACACAGAAGAAACAATAAGTAGGTGGTAGATTTATTGTGTCACTCTTTGGGGGAAACCTATGTCCAGCAACGGTTTTCTGTGATAAGTTTATACCCTATTAAACAGAACAGCGTTTACAGATGCGTGCCACATCCAAAAGGTTGCCTAGATATTTAACTTAAACGGTTTTGGTTAATATAGATAGGTAACCTATATGTGTGTTTTCAAAACAGGTGAGCCTGTACTATTGGATAAGGTATTTAATCTTACATTTCATAAAAAAAACCCGGAAAAAGAACAAAAGTTTTGGATTTTGTGAATATTCATGTTAATTACCTCATCTATAATCGTGTTCAATATAAAAGAACAAATGAGGGTGTACATTCTTTAAAACGTATCTCGTACTATAAGGTACTCAAAAAATGTATGCCGAAACAGGGGTCACAAACTCACAAACTTAGGAGCAGAGCCAAATTTTATCACGAAATGGGGTTCAAATACGAGGTCTGCAAATAAATTAATAAAAAAGTTATATTGTAACAAAAACTATATTATAATTGCATTAAATAATAGGCAAGATATCAATATTCATCACACAAAATGTTTCAAAGTGATATCATGTGTAGTAATGTGTCAAAAAAATTACCAATTCATAAGTGGCTTAACATGCCGAAACAGTGGACGTTTACCTTATGCACGTAAACCTTTCACTAGTGACCGCAGGAAAGACTTCTTTTTATGACTGTTTGACCCTGGCTTAAACTCGAAACTTATGAACCTATTTATTTCTAGAATGATGCGAAGAAAACCGACTTACCGAATATCAACGCGGAATTACTAATACTACCCCCTATTGTCCTCGGCTACGAGGATTTATTGGACAATGAAGAAAAAGAATACGCTCCCGCAACAGAAATCCACTACGAAGAAGAAGAAAAAAACAGACTACATACAACAAATAATCACAGAAGCAAACTTTCCAATCGGAAAATGCCAAAATACACACTTAAGTTTGAAGGTAACTTCGCCCTTCCTAGTGCGTTGGCAGAAGAGCTGAAAAAGTCGGGTTATATGGATAACACTAGGAAGAATGATTTACAGAATGGTTTGGGGAATCTTCTGCAGAATGCCGTGTTAGGACAGCTACAAGGAGTAACTCCTGCTATGGATAGAGAGGGACAGGGAGAGTATGCCGAGACGAGATGAGGATTTATTGATTTATATTTACTAATATGGATTTTTTTTTGGTTAATTGCGTTGCTCCTCCCTTTCGCTTGTCTTTTTACCTGTTGGATGTCCTTTTAAATAATACTAATAATTACACGCTTAAACACTTATTTCTAAACATGAGAACGGATGTTCCTAGATGGTTTTTTTTTATTGAAATGTAATATTGCACATACTCGTATGTAGTAGGGAAATAAAAAATGAAACACAAAATAGTTTTCAATTATTTATATTGAAAGTATCACTTCGTCGTACCAGCACGGAAGGGTGTCCACGTTATACGTACAACACAATTACAAAATATAATCGACACTGAGTCTAGTACAAATAAGGTTGGAAATGGAAGGGCAGCCGGCCTGGCTCAATGGACTCGCCTGAAGGCACTTGAGGTCAGTTTTTGGCGTTATGTTTTGGCAAGTCGACTTTTTTATAGATTCCTAATTATTTATTTGAACAGAAAAGTGACACATTTTTTTATGAGGTGTATTCGATTAATTAAGTAGAAATATTAACCTTTTGAAAATGGGTGCAAAAAACCATCAATTTGTAACAGGATTTTGTATTACTTAAGAGTCCGCAGTAAGCTCGATTCTCCATACAAACGTAGTTATGCTCTCATTTTAAAACGACGTATTGGATTGTAACGAAACTTTGCATGTACAGTCGAGGTCAAAGATACGTTTACACTTTTGCATGTTATTACAGGACAGTAAGGTGCAAAAGTGTAAACATATCTTTGACCTCGACTGTACATGAGGTGTATCCAGGTCTGCAATTAGTTTATGTAGCTTCAGATACCATAGTAAAAAAAATACAGTGAATTTAAGTTTTTCATACTAAACTTGTTTTTGCTGTATTTCGTTTGTTTTATAAACTGGAACCATATAAATTAATTACAGACATAGATATACCTCATGTCATTGTATATGCAGTTTCGTCACAATCAAATAGGTAGTTTTAAAATGAGAGCGTAACTACGTTTGTATGGGAAGGTGAATTTCGGCCGAGCTTACTGCGGACTCTTAATGTGTGAAGGTGGAAGATGCACCCTGACAGATTAAATTGTTGTCAGCGATCAAAGGGTTAAATATATGTACCGTTAGAAGCAGAGAAACGTGAACCCCTCTGCATACAGGGGCTCGGTACTACAAAGTCGTTTTATAAAAAAATTATCTTGTTCTGTAAAGTTTCGTGCATAGTTAGTGTGTGTTGCTTTAGTAAAATTCTGGTTTTGGCCAAAATTCACATTCAAATCAGGCTATAATATTAAATAAATTCTATAAGCACAGGCCGGCTAAGGCGAAATTATTGCTTCTACATTACACAGTCATTTTTTTACAATAAATTACAATACGTTCTTGCCAGTACCATGTGAGCTGGGCAACCGGAATCCATGATCCGTTTTAGTCTGGTTCAAAAGCAACTTTATTATAAAGTTAATGAGTAGTTTTTGCATTGCAAGTGTCATCGTGTTGCCAACTTTGCATTCCTCTTTTATGTACATTGTACAGCTGCAGAGAGAAGTGACCCCCTGTATACAAACTTCTATGCAGGTGGGTCACGTTTCTCTGAAGCTGACTGTCCATAAAATATAATATGTAATTTTAAAATGCACATAAAGTAGTCTGGAGTTATCTTATGGCACTGACAGGTGCGTAATTATGATAATTATGTACTGATCGACTTTATGAAGTTCCCGAACACTCAGCGCTCTAACCAAGTAGGTACTTTACGAATAATCTTTATATACAATAATTATAAAAACAAATCAGACACAGTCATGTGTGGCGTGACTATTTTTTATTTGACACATTGAAAGGGTTGGCTAGCCCCGTAAATATTAAGTATTTTTAACAGTTGTTGCTCAACCCTGGCAACACCACAAAAAGTACAAAATTCCCCGTTTTTATCCTTACGCACTATTTCCAATTCATACTAATATTTGAACACTATCCGAATGTCTATTTAAACATTAAACATCTATCTTTATAAATGCACTTCTTGTTAGTTTATCTACGCTAAGTTAGAGTGAAAGTTACAGGTAAAAAAAGATAGTGTCTATGACTTTACGCCGAAGTAAAAATGTGAAACATAAGCACCGGTCCCACTACCATGCCTTCCGAACAATCAAAGGTCTAGGTTAGTCTGAGCAGGCTTGTCGGAAGCATGTCGGAACTAAATATCCTCAGATGTTTGGAGTAGGTTGTTTACGGTTAGCCGTCAGCCATTTTAAAACAAGTCTCAATTTAGCTGCATAGGAGCCTTTCGGCCTCTTACATAAGCAACACTATATTTATTATGTCATCACAAGTAGGTAACTATGTTCTTGCAATAAATAATTGATTGATTGATACAGCGGCGTGTGGCGGTTTCTATATGGGATTCTTCTTTTAAGGGTACGTCCGTTTTGCTTCCGACACCTGAACACGCCATTTTTTTACCTTGGATAGATGGGAAGCTTGCATGGTTTTTGGTACAGTGATATATTTGATGGATAATGGCGAACACTTGGTTTGTTAAAACGACGCCAATACTATTACTACCTTGCGACACAATTGCCCTCTGACCAGGGGCCGTGGACAAGGTTACAATCGACAAGCGCTAACGCCAATAGAAAATAATAAAATGTAGGGGAAATGACAGATGCCGAGGAACACTTTTCGTTAACAACTGTCATTCTCATACATTTTATTAGTTTTCTATTGGCGTTAGCGCATGTCGATTGTAACCTTGTCTAGGCCCCCTGACGTGCTTATCTGGTTGTAAACAATTAACCGATTTCGCCAAATGCACAAAATAGCAAACCGTATTTCAAATGTAGAACAATATCCTTCAAACGTCTGGCCAGTAACAAAATAATAACGAAGTTTTTAAACATGGAATAAGGCGGTTGAAAGTTAATTAACACCAGACAGAGGAAACGAGTAAAGAATGGACGCTCGTGGAAGGGAGAACGACATGGGTATCTCACACTTTTGGACTTATTTTAATATTTCTTTGGTGTTGTGTCATATTTAATGATTGATTCCATTGCGGACGCTATACGACGGCGAACAATACTATCCTAGGTCTGTGCAAACCCTAAAATATATTGATATATAGAAATACTGTTCCGAGTATCCTTTATTCATTTACACTTGCAGATCAGAAAAATAAATCGTTCGCACAAACCGAACAGAACTATAGGTACATACCTCCGATCACTAAACTTAACTATATTTACACCAATTAAGTCTATTTACACAAAATGGAATCATTGAGATCATTATAATATTTACTTACATTAAAATGACATTTCTGAGGTCTACTATCTATGCGTTAAATAAAAAATAATACTTTACGTTAGACTGGTTTGGTACTCAGTGTTACCATGCATGAGGTATTGATGTTTACCTTACCGGTAAATGTTGTCTATGGTCATAGACCACAAGAGAAAAGACGCGGCGCTGTATTGCACGAATTTAACAAAAAAAAAACAAAAACATAAATGGAACGATTGCACTTTTAAAAACAACGACAGCGTTAGAGTACTGGCTAGCAAGTACGGTATTTTTCTATAAATGTAGCAATAAAAAAACTGAAGAAGAACGAACCAAGCGGCGGTTAATTTGTCATGTAAAATTGGCAGGTTGGTATCCCTAGTGGTTACCTTATTTAGGCCGCTAACTTCGTCCTGCTGCAGTAAGAAAATAGTATGTGACAGCCATTTCGCAATTGAGATCCAACGTCATAATTGAAAAAAATATCCATGATTTTACTATAGTACCTACTAAAAATGTTCACTTGTGAAAATCCGTGATGAACAGTTAACACACAGTTGTTCTCGAAATATTATTAGCACCATATTTAAATTGCCATTGTGTGTTTTAGAAATGTTGCTATAGTGAACAAAATTGTGGTAATAATACTTCGTGAGCCAATCACGATTTTAGAGAAACTGTTTAATCATGGCAGAATGCAAAACGGTTTTTTACAAATACCGGGCAGCTCAAAGATATGGATAGTAAACCGGTTTTTTCCCTCGCTTACCGGTTTTTGATATAAAACAACGGTTTTATAAGCCGTGTATTCAGCCAAAACGTTCCTTGACGAGGAACATGAGTTTCTTCTTGCCCTTGTACTTGAGTTTGATTTCCTGTAGCAGCGCCGCAAACTGGTGCGGGCCGTCGTGTGCGAGCGCGAATGTGTCTCTAGCTTTACCTGTGAAAAGAACGGATGGGGTTTTACTGGAGGGCCCTTTGATATAACATTCATTAACTAAGACTCGATTGTAAAGTGTTTTACTAAGCAGGAGCGTCTGCTAATAAAATTTCAATCACCGAACATACCTATAGTAAAAAAAAAACGCTACGAGCGGGAATTGGACCTACAAACTTATAGCATGCGTGGCAAGTCGCCGCTACCAACTGAACCGCGCGGGCCATTGACTGGCTCGATTGCTTCGCCCTGTCACCAGGCAGGCGTCGCGTTGGTCACCGTCGTAACTCACCGAGGAACTCGACGAAGTCGGCATAATGTCGGGGCGAGATGTGCGCGAGCCGCGCGTGCGTGGTGGAGGCGTAGGCGCGCAGCGCGGCCTCCAGCAGCGGCCGCAGCGGCGTGGGCGGCCGCGGCGGCGGCGGCCGCGCGCGCGAGCAGCCCGCCGCCGCCACGCAGCAGCGCCGGAGCACGTCCGACTGCAAACGCATAGTTGCTTCAAAAAAAACGCTCACCAAGGTACGATTTCTCAAACCAAGTTAAGCTATAGGCATTTATCTAGGCGCGCCACCGCGCGATTTGTTTCGGCGGCAAATCTATGGAAGTTGAGGTTGACCCTTATGTTCCAATTGAATTTTGACATTTATGACCGTTCCATACGGATGGCGCGTTGACGCGGCACTCCATTTGGATAATCCAACGGACCGCGTAAACTATGTTTAGTTAAATGCTACAGTCTTGACTTGACATTCCTGGACCGACTTTGGCGCGGCGATGTTCCATTCGGATTATTAGTGCGATTGTCAATGAGCTTTAGGTGTAAGTAGTGCAGAGGGGTCTCACATTTTGTTTAAAAAAACGTGAGATGTAATGATTTTTGGACAAAGATCTTGGACAAGTGGAATACCACCTTTACGGGCGTACAATGCGTTACGTGATCGACCTGCAGACCTATAAAAATTTAACAAAGAAAACGGTTTTTAATGGTTTAACAAGTTTCTGTGAAGTGCAATTTGTTTCTTCTATTGCAATAATAGGTTTACAATGCATGTGCTCGCGAAGAGCGTTTTCCAAGGACCCAAATCGTGCGGAAAGTGCCACTTTTGCGCACTAGTGCTTTACTTTTAATTTTTATGTCCGTCGTCAGCCCGACGCAGAGTTTTTATTACTTGAGAAAAATTTAACAAATATTTCAATAACACTTTTTCTTTCATATAAAAGATACATAAATACTAATCTATATATATAAAACTCTTCGTTACTAATCTATTGACAGACAGCGCACAGCCTAAACCGCTAACGATATAAGCATGAAATTGGAACATATATTTTTCACAATACGTGGACGTGTACTAAGAAAGGATTTTTCGAAATTCAACCCTTAAGGGGGTGAAATAGGGGTCGAACCGTTGTATGGAAATCGTTCATTTGGAAAGTTATAGACTTGAATCTGGGTATGAAGGTTTCTTACTAAAAAGCAAAATAAATGATTTGGCTTTGCTATAAAAATTCATCCCCTAAGGGGGTTAAAAAAAGAGTTGAAAGTTTCTATGGGAAACATGTCGTTTTTAAACTTAGCCGTTTAAAACTTCGGTCACAAGCTCCTAATGCACAGTCAAAAACATTGATACGAGACGCCTTTTTTATAATATGTTGGAAGTGTATTTTTCTTCCGAAAACGCCATTAGTCACAGCTACTGATCTTCCGTTTTGTCTGTTTAGGACCTATGCCTTTTATTTATATGGCCGTTTTAACTTTTTAAAAAGTTTGTACCACGACAAATAATGGAATTTGTATGCAACATTGTTGTCGAGCAAAATCGAGCCGGTAAGATTTTAATTTTTTTAATTTTTGACTAGCGATAAACTGCATAACATGCACTTCACGTCCTGATTTTTTACCAATAAAGTCAACTTTGCCGATCATTTTTGAGAAAATAACTATACCCATCGCTCACTAAACTTCAACCTAAACAACCTTCTTCCTCCCACAGACAAACTGTCGGTGAGTATATGATAAATGCATGGCTGACTTGCTAGTGAAATAAAGGCCACTTACCAGCACGGGAGCGCACTGCACGTTCTTGACGAGCAGCGGCAGCATGGCCTGCAGCTCGGCGCGGCCCAGCGAGTGCGCGAGCGCCACCGCCCAGTGGATGTCCGCGATGGCGGGGTGGCTGTCCTGTAACGTGACAGATACGTTTAGATACCCCAATGTTACTTCCACGGCGTTTGGAGCTTCTATAACAAGCATTGGTTTTATAGTACATTACTACAGAGGCCGGGAAGTAAGGGGTTGCGAGCGTAGCGAGGTCGGGTAGTTATGAGGCTGGCAACTCCTTTTCACGCCGAGGTATGTATAGTGCTTTTCTCAAACATGGAATGAAATAAAGAAAGAAAAAAAAAGACACACAGAGACAAATAAATAAATAAAACTCCAAGACCCCCGAACTTTAATTTTCACGTGATCCTGTCAGCAACAAATTGTGGAATGGAAATTAAAAAAGACCATCTTGCAGGCCTAGGACTCCAATTTTGTATGAAATGCCATTACGGATCTCTCGTACCGCTCCGCCCGAAACGTGACACTTCGAAGACCATTATGAAGAACACAACGTCAATATTTCATTGCATGTTTGAGAAAAAATACTAAACCAATCTATTGGATCTTTAAAGGTGACATAAATAATTATATCTGAGAGGAAACGTAGGTAACCAAACCGCAATACCGGCACTCCTCTTCTTCTACGAAGCCCGCTTAGGATGCGTAAGGGAGGGGTCCCTTACGCATCCTAAGCGGGCTTCGTTAAGCCCGCTAGGAGCGCCCTCCTCGGGCCAGCCGGCGGCCCAAACAGGCCGGCCCTGGGTGTCTCTTAGCTTCGCCGTGGGTGACCAGTCCACGGTTACTAAGCCCCCCAAGGCGGGCACCCTCGGGGGGGGCGATAGCTAACCTGACCTAACCTAACCATGGTGCTACCTGTAGATAAATGGCCAGGGCTATCAAATGGAGAGCTTGTCTGTCGAGAGATATACTTGCTTCTGTGAAGATTATCAGAGCATGTAGCCAGATGCGCAGCCATCGCAGGGTTCATCGAGCTGATTGGAGTCGAATCGCCACTTGGTGAGAGATATTATTTCCTGACTCCCTACCTGATTATAGTGCAGATGGAGGTTCCTCATAGTCAACATAGCCAGTCTCAATAGTCTCATGGCCCTCGCGGGCTGTCCTCTTTGCTCTATGTTTCTGGGTACAGAGAACAGCTGCTTGGACACCAAACACGACTTGGTGATCGGCAGCAATCTGCCTTCTCTCCTCTCCGGATGCAGGTTCCTCATAGTCAGCGTAGCCAGTCGTATTGTGGGGTGTCCTCACTTCTCCATGTATCAACAGATTACTGGAGGAACAAGCCCGCTTGGAGAAATAGCTAGTTAGGAGACAACTGTTTCTTCCTCACCTGGTTGTAGTGGAGATGCAGGTTCCTCATGGCCAGCGTGGCGAGGCGCATGGCCCTCGCGGGCTGTCCCCGCTGCTCCATGTACCGCGCCACGGCGAACAGCTGGCTGGAGGCGAGCGCGCCGCGCACGCCGCCTCGACAGTTCCTCACCTGGTTGTAGTGGAGATGCAGGTTCCTCATGGCCAGCGTGGCGAGGCGCATGGCCCTCGCGGGCTGTCCCCGCTGCTCCATGTACCGCGCCACGGCGAACAGCTGGCTGGAGGCGAGCGCGCCGTGCACGCCGCCTCGACAGTTCCTCACCTGGTTGTAGTGGAGATGCAGGTTCCTCATGGCCAGCGTGGCGAGGCGCATGGCCCTCGCGGGCTGTCCCCGCTGCTCCATGTACCGCGCCACGGCGAACAGCTGGCTGGAGGCGAGCGCGCCGCGCACGCCGCCTCGACAGTTCCTCACCTGGTTGTAGTGGAGATGCAGGTTCCTCATGGCCAGCGTGGCGAGGCGCATGGCCCTCGCGGGCTGTCCCCGCTGCTCCATGTACCGCGCCACGGCGAACAGCTGGCTGGAGGCGAGCGCGCCGCGCACGCCGCCTCGACAGTTCCTCACCTGGTTGTAGTGGAGATGCAGGTTCCTCATGGCCAGCGTGGCGAGGCGCATGGCCCTCGCGGGCTGTCCCCGCTGCTCCATGTACCGCGCCACGGCGAACAGCTGGCTGGAGGCGAGCGCGCCGCGCACGCCGCCTCGACAGTTCCTCACCTGGTTGTAGTGGAGATGCAGGTTCCTCATGGCCAGCGTGGCGAGGCGCATGGCCCTCGCGGGCTGTCCCCGCTGCTCCATGTACCGCGCCACGGCGAACAGCTGGCTGGAGGCGAGCGCGCCGCGCACGCCGCCTCGACAGTTCCTCACCTGGTTGTAGTGGAGATGCAGGTTCCTCATGGCCAGCGTGGCGAGGCGCATGGCCCTCGCGGGCTGTCCCCGCTGCTCCATGTACCGCGCCACGGCGAACAGCTGGCTGGAGGCGAGCGCGCCGCGCACGCCGCCTCGACAGTTCCTCACCTGGTTGTAGTGGAGATGCAGGTTCCTCATGGCCAGCGTGGCGAGGCGCATGGCCCTCGCGGGCTGTCCCCGCTGCTCCATGTACCGCGCCACGGCGAACAGCTGGCTGGAGGCGAGCGCGCCGCGCAAGCCGCCTCGACAGTTCCTCACCGGGTTGTAGTGGAGATGCAGGTTCCTCATGGCCAGCGTGGCGAGGCGCATGGCCCTCGCGGGCTGTCCCCGCTGCTCCATGTACCGCGCCACGGCGAACAGCTGGCTGGAGGCGAGCGCGCCGCGCACGCCGCCTCGACAGTTCCTCACCTGGTTGTAGTGGAGATGCAGGTTCCTCATGGCCAGCGTGGCGAGGCGCATGGCCCTCGCGGGCTGTCCCCGCTGCTCCATGTACCGCGCCACGGCGAACAGCTGGCTGGAGGCGAGCGCGCCGCGCACGCCGCCTCGACAGTTCCTCACCTGGTTGTAGTGGAGATGCAGGTTCCTCATGGCCAGCGTGGCGAGGCGCATGGCCCTCGCGGGCTGTCCCCGCTGCTCCATGTACCGCGCCACGGCGAACAGCTGGCTGGAGGCGAGCGCGCCGCGCACGCCGCCTCGACAGTTCCTCACCTGGTTGTAGTGGAGATGCAGGTTCCTCATGGCCAGCGTGGCGAGGCGCATGGCCCTCGCGGGCTGTCCCCGCTGCTCCATGTACCGCGCCACGGCGAACAGCTGGCTGGAGGCGAGCGCGCCGCGCACGCCGCCTCGACAGTTCCTCACCTGGTTGTAGTGGAGATGCAGGTTCCTCATGGCCAGCGTGGCGAGGCGCATGGCCCTCGCGGGCTGTCCCCGCTGCTCCATGTACCGCGCCACGGCGAACAGCTGGCTGGAGGCGAGCGCGCCGCGCACGCCGCCTCGACAGTTCCTCACCTGGTTGTAGTGGAGATGCAGGTTCCTCATGGCCAGCGTGGCGAGGCGCATGGCCCTCGCGGGCTGTCCCCGCTGCTCCATGTACCGCGCCACGGCGAACAGCTGGCTGGAGGCGAGCGCGCCGCGCACGCCGCCTCGACAGTTCCTCACCTGGTTGTAGTGGAGATGCAGGTTCCTCATGGCCAGCGTGGCGAGGCGCATGGCCCTCGCGGGCTGTCCCCGCTGCTCCATGTACCGCGCCACGGCGAACAGCTGGCTGGAGGCGAGCGCGCCGCGCACGCCGCCTCGACAGTTCCTCACCTGGTTGTAGTGGAGATGCAGGTTCCTCATGGCCAGCGTGGCGAGGCGCATGGCCCTCGCGGGCTGTCCCCGCTGCTCCATGTACCGCGCCACGGCGAACAGCTGGCTGGAGGCGAGCGCGCCGCGCACGCCGCCTCGACAGTTCCTCACCTGGTTGTAGTGGAGATGCAGGTTCCTCATGGCCAGCGTGGCGAGGCGCATGGCCCTCGCGGGCTGTCCCCGCTGCTCCATGTACCGCGCCACGGCGAACAGCTGGCTGGAGGCGAGCGCGCCGCGCACGCCGCCTCGACAGTTCCTCACCTGGTTCTAGTGGAGATGCAGGTTCCTCATGGCCAGCGTGGCGAGGCGCATGGCCCTCGCGGGCTGTCCCCGCTGCTCCATGTACCGCGCCACGGCGAACAGCTGGCTGGAGGCGAGCGCGCCGCGCACGCCGCCTCGACAGTTCCTCACCTGGTTGTAGTGGAGATGCAGGTTCCTCATGGCCAGCGTGGCGAGGCGCATGGCCCTCGCGGGCTGTCCCCGCTGCTCCATGTACCGCGCCACGGCGAACAGCTGGCTGGAGGCGAGCGCGCCGCGCACGCCGCCTCGACAGTTCCTCACCTGGTTGTAGTGGAGATGCAGGTTCCTCATGGCCAGCGTGGCGAGGCGCATGGCCCTCGCGGGCTGTCCCCGCTGCTCCATGTACCGCGCCACGGCGAACAGCTGGCTGGAGGCGAGCGCGCCGTGCACGCCGCCTCGACAGTTCCTCACCTGGTTGTAGTGGAGATGCAGGTTCCTCATGGCCAGCGTGGCGAGGCGCATGGCCCTCGCGGGCTGTCCCCGCTGCTCCATGTACCGCGCCACGGCGAACAGCTGGCTGGAGGCGAGCGCGCCGCGCACGCCGCCTCGACAGTTCCTCACCTGGTTGTAGTGGAGATGCAGGTTCCTCATGGCCAGCGTGGCGAGGCGCATGGCCCTCGCGGGCTGTCCCCGCTGCTCCATGTACCGCGCCACGGCGAACAGCTGGCTGGAGGCGAGCGCGCCGCGCACGCCGCCTCGACAGTTCCTCACCTGGTTGTAGTGGAGATGCAGGTTCCTCATGGCCAGCGTGGCGAGGCGCATGGCCCTCGCGGGCTGTCCCCGCTGCTCCATGTACCGCGCCACGGCGAACAGCTGGCTGGAGGCGAGCGCGCCGCGCGCCGCCGCGCCGCCCACGGCCGCGCACGCCGCCTCGACAGTTCCTCACCTGGTTGTAGTGGAGATGCAGGTTCCTCATGGCCAGCGTGGCGAGGCGCATGGCCCTCGCGGGCTGTCCCCGCTGCTCCATGTACCGCGCCACGGCGAACAGCTGGCTGGAGGCGAGCGCGCCGCGCGCCGCCGCGCCGCCCACGGCCGCGCACGCCGCCTCGACAGTTCCTCACCTGGTTGTAGTGGAGATGCAGGTTCCTCATGGCCAGCGTGGCGAGGCGCATGGCCCTCGCGGGCTGTCCCCGCTGCTCCATGTACCGCGCCACGGCGAACAGCTGGCTGGAGGCGAGCGCGCCGCGCGCCGCCGCGCCGCCCACGGCCGCGCACGCCGCCTCGACAGTTCCTCACCTGGTTGTAGTGGAGATGCAGGTTCCTCATGGCCAGCGTGGCGAGGCGCATGGCCCTCGCGGGCTGTCCCCGCTGCTCCATGTACCGCGCCACGGCGAACAGCTGGCTGGAGGCGAGCGCGCCGCGCGCCGCCGCGCCGCCCACGGCCGCGCACGCCGCCTCGACAGTTCCTCACCTGGTTGTAGTGGAGATGCAGGTTCCTCATGGCCAGCGTGGCGAGGCGCATGGCCCTCGCGGGCTGTCCCCGCTGCTCCATGTACCGCGCCACGGCGAACAGCTGGCTGGAGGCGAGCGCGCCGCGCACGCCGCCTCGACAGTTCCTCACCTGGTTGTAGTGGAGATGCAGGTTCCTCATGGCCAGCGTGGCGAGGCGCATGGCCCTCGCGGGCTGTCCCCGCTGCTCCATGTACCGCGCCACGGCGAACAGCTGGCTGGAGGCGAGCGCGCCGCGCGCCGCCGCGCCGCCCACGGCCGCGCACGCCGCCTCGAACGCGCCGGCTGAACCCTCGCACACTGAGAGCGCGCTTAACGCGCAGCCTGGCGGATCCTGTGATAACAATTAAAACATTGACATTTTCAGACATACAGTGCCAAAAAATTATAAAAATTGATTGTCTAGTTAAGTATTAGTTTAAATTACTTTTGAGGCTCTCACTGAAAACCAGCGTCACGGCCCCCGTGGCAACATGCTGAGTGAGGATCCCATTTAAAACATTAAATATGATTGTATTTTAATTTTTCCGTGTTTTGTGTGCTAAATTAATAAATTCTTATTTGGTTATTTAATACCTGAGCCAGAATGCGCAGTCGCTGTGGCCGAAATCGGTATGGAATGTTGCATCTCTTTCATATACACTGGGCATAGAAATTGTGTGACGCATAGGATAGTGATGTTATAATAAGATTTGGTCCTTCGAGCCGGATGTTTTGTATCCCGTCTTTCCGAGTCGAATCATAAAGGAAGATCATAACCACACCTCAGGTCAATATATCCACCGTACAGTGAAGGAAGTAAACTAATTTAGTCACGTTTGTAGCAATCACGTTTAAGAACGGTGACACACGGCGACTTTTGCAGTAATACAAACGCGCGACTGTCGTGCGACACTAACCATAGATCACCAAAATCACCTATATTCAACACTATCGCGTTTAACGCTAATAGCGCTTCAAAAAGTCAAGTCTCTGAGAGGTTATAAAAAAAAATGGAATACAACGTTGTATCTAAATGTTGTGTTACCTTGGCAGCGCACTGCAGCGCTAACGTCCTCGCGCACGCACTGAGTTTCTCTTGCTGCTCGAAGCTAAGCCCGAGCCTTAGTGCTGTGGCGTGGGACATTGCTGCCGCCGCCACCGGCCCCGTCGCTTCCGTTGGCGTGAACAGCTCATACCTGCAAAATTGTTGTCAATGTTTTGCATCCAGCTCTTATCCTCAAGTCGCCTGCAAATACTACAATTCAAGTAACAAGAAATAGGGTATAGTTTATTTGTTTCAAAAACAAACGAGAAAATCATAAGGCAGTCAGTTTCACTTTCGAATGAAAGCCAAGACGCGCGCAGCCGCGAGGCTGCCCGACCGACACCGAACAGCCTCGCTTGGTGTACTCGACTTTTTTTAGTATGTAGATAAAATTTAAAATGATTTGACACTGGAAGTGCTCGCCGCGCCGCTGCCATTCCGGTCTGAAGCGGCCCTTAGAGGACGATGCTCTTTAATAGCTCTTTGGGAGACTTAGAGGTTATCAAAGCCTAACTGCATGCTGGCTCGTGGTCTCCATTCGTCAGTAACTTTAATCTTAGATTTATCACACTTCCAGTAGGAGAATTTATTAAGTAAGTGTTGCTAAAATGCTTTCACTTTTCATGAGTTATAGTCTGAGTATAATTTCATAATATTTATAATATGAGACAACTTACATAACTGCGAAATAGGCATGCCGGTATACTTGCCCACTCTAATACTTTTTGCCTGTAGCTATATTTAATGGAACTATAGGTTTAACCGTTATCTTATAAGCTAATATAATCATGTAACCAACAGTTTGTTTCCTAAATAGATTTAAAAAAAAGAACGTACCAGTTCTGCATGATGGATAGCAACGCGTCCAGCCCGAGTTCCGTAGCGCACGTGACGAGCCAGCGTACCATCTCACGTCGCCGCCAGTTCACCGACGATAGCGTCATGCGTAACACCTGGAACATGCGCCCATTAAATATGTATGTCATCATTCATTTAATGTTGACACTAGTTGTGAGACATGTGCTCTGATTTAAGGGTCGGTGTTCGATACGTCGATTCATAAAGAAACTTTCAAAGGCGTTGTGAGCTTAAATCAAGCCCATGCGATACGCAGGTTGCGATAGGAACGTACGATTGCGGCTGACGCCAGTTGCTAGGAGTATACAAATATAGACTGTTCTCCATAGCTCTAAATAGATGTTAACGAATCGCAGGCCCAAGCAAGAGTGTAAGAAAGGGAAGTTGTTAAATTAATCTTAAACCATGACATTGGCGCAGTCGGTAGGATTGATGTTTCTGTGAGACAGTCCAGAGCTGTATGATCTCACTGAGACAGGAAATAAGTGTCTGAGTATGCCTATTTGGCCATGTTCGGGCGCGTCCTGCGCCAGGCGGAACAGCTGCGCCGCCGAGCGCACGTGCCGCTGCGCCGCGCTCAGGGCGGCGCGCAGGCGGCACGGCGTGCCTGCATTAAGACACAGTAGTCCTAGTTACCTGTAGCCCCAGCTCGAACGCCGCATGCAGCAGGTCCCGGTGGTGGTGCGGCGCGTCGGGCGGCGCGGCGTGGCGGAGCGCGTCCTGCGCCAGGCGGAACAGCTGCGCCGCCGAGCGCACGTGCCGCTGCGCCGCGCTCAGGGCGGCGCGCAGGCGGCACGGCGTGCCTGCATTAAGACACAGTAGTCCTAGTTACCTGTAGCCCCAGCTCGAACGCCGCATGCAGCAGGTCCCGGTGGTGGTGCGGCGCGTCGGGCGGCGCGGCGTGGCGGAGCGCGTCCTGCGCCAGGCGGAACAGCTGCGCCGCCGAGCGCACGTGCCGCTGCGCCGCGCTCAGGGCGGCGCGCAGGCGGCACGGCGTGCCTGCATTAAGACACAGTAGTCCTAGTTACCTGTAGCCCCAGCTCGAACGCCGCATGCAGCAGGTCCCGGTGGTGGTGCGGCGCGTCGGGCGGCGCGGCGTGGCGGAGCGCGTCCTGCGCCAGGCGGAACAGCTGCGCCGCCGAGCGCACGTGCCGCTGCGCCGCGCTCAGGGCGGCGCGCAGGCGGCACGGCGTGCCTGCATTAAGACACAGTAGTCCTAGTTACCTGTAGCCCCAGCTCGAACGCCGCATGCAGCAGGTCCCGGTGGTGGTGCGGCGCGTCGGGCGGCGCGGCGTGGCGGAGCGCGTCCTGCGCCAGGCGGAACAGCTGCGCCGCCGAGCGCACGTGCCGCTGCGCCGCGCTCAGGGCGGCGCGCAGGCGGCACGGCGTGCCTGCATTAAGACACAGTAGTCCTAGTTACCTGTAGCCCCAGCTCGAACGCCGCATGCAGCAGGTCCCGGTGGTGGTGCGGCGCGTCGGGCGGCGCGGCGTGGCGGAGCGCGTCCTGCGCCAGGCGGAACAGCTGCGCCGCCGAGCGCACGTGCCGCTGCGCCGCGCTCAGGGCGGCGCGCAGGCGGCACGGCGTGCCTGCATTAAGACACAGTAGTCCTAGTTACCTGTAGCCCCAGCTCGAACGCCGCATGCAGCAGGTCCCGGTGGTGGTGCGGCGCGTCGGGCGGCGCGGCGTGGCGGAGCGCGTCCTGCGCCAGGCGGAACAGCTGCGCCGCCGAGCGCACGTGCCGCTGCGCCGCGCTCAGGGCGGCGCGCAGGCGGCACGGCGTGCCTGCATTAAGACACAGTAGTCCTAGTTACCTGTAGCCCCAGCTCGAACGCCGCATGCAGCAGGTCCCGGTGGTGGTGCGGCGCGTCGGGCGGCGCGGCGTGGCGGAGCGCGTCCTGCGCCAGGCGGAACAGCTGCGCCGCCGAGCGCACGTGCCGCTGCGCCGCGCTCAGGGCGGCGCGCAGGCGGCACGGCGTGCCTGCATTAAGACACAGTAGTCCTAGTTACCTGTAGCCCCAGCTCGAACGCCGCATGCAGCAGGTCCCGGTGGTGGTGCGGCGCGTCGGGCGGCGCGGCGTGGCGGAGCGCGTCCTGCGCCAGGCGGAACAGCTGCGCCGCCGAGCGCACGTGCCGCTGCGCCGCGCTCAGGGCGGCGCGCAGGCGGCACGGCGTGCCTGCATTAAGACACAGTAGTCCTAGTTACCTGTAGCCCCAGCTCGAACGCCGCATGCAGCAGGTCCCGGTGGTGGTGCGGCGCGTCGGGCGGCGCGGCGTGGCGGAGCGCGTCCTGCGCCAGGCGGAACAGCTGCGCCGCCGAGCGCACGTGCCGCTGCGCCGCGCTCAGGGCGGCGCGCAGGCGGCACGGCGTGCCTGCATTAAGACACAGTAGTCCTAGTTACCTGTAGCCCCAGCTCGAACGCCGCATGCAGCAGGTCCCGGTGGTGGTGCGGCGCGTCGGGCGGCGCGGCGTGGCGGAGCGCGTCCTGCGCCAGGCGGAACAGCTGCGCCGCCGAGCGCACGTGCCGCTGCGCCGCGCTCAGGGCGGCGCGCAGGCGGCACGGCGTGCCTGCATTAAGACACAGTAGTCCTAGTTACCTGTAGCCCCAGCTCGAACGCCGCATGCAGCAGGTCCCGGTGGTGGTGCGGCGCGTCGGGCGGCGCGGCGTGGCGGAGCGCGTCCTGCGCCAGGCGGAACAGCTGCGCCGCCGAGCGCACGTGCCGCTGCGCCGCGCTCAGGGCGGCGCGCAGGCGGCACGGCGTGCCTCGCGCTGCGCCTGAACATAACAATACGGTATTTGACAAAAGTCAAATCACCTTCTTTTTATGAAACGTTCAAAATCGAAACGCTTCGTTAGTATGGAATAATAAATAAAAAAATAAATAAGTAAATAAATAAATCAATTCGAACTAAGAGGATTTTTCTTCATTCGATCGGCATACATAATTAAGCAGGACTGGCGGGACCGGTATATAAATATTTGAGTAGGATCGGCGTATTTGCACACAAAATTGAGCGGGATCGTCGTGACTGCACACAAAATTGAGCGGGATCGGCGTGACTGCACACAAAATTGAGCGTGAAGAAATAATTTTTCTGATTCTGATCGGTGCATACCTAAGAGAGCACTGGCCAGCGCGGCCTGCTGCTGCTCGGCGTGCTGCAGCGTGTGCCACGCGCCGGCGCCCGCGCCCGCCGCCGCGCCGCTGCCCGCGCTGTCTAGCGCGTACGCCTCTTCCACCATCGGTAACCTGCAAGTAAAGATTATGTTGTTAGTTACGTACTCATGACTCAATAATCAGCGTAGAGTATAGTCTTTAAACTTACTAATGCCGATAAAATGTTTGTCACATTGCGCCACTTGCACTATTAGTAAGACTGACCTCATGGCCCGCAAGCCCACGCGGTACGCCAGCTCGGGCTCGTTGGGCAGCAGCGCGAGGAACAGGAAGCGCGCGAAGGTGTGCGCGGGCGCGGAGCGCGGGTGCACGCGCGCGCCGAGGCACGAGGACGGGCCGCCGGCCAGCAGCGCCGCGGCCACGCGCGCGCCCACCGCCGCCGCCGCCTCGCCCTCCACGCGCTGCAGCTGCGCTATTAGGCGCTCCTCCTGCAAGATCAAGGGTTATGGTTGTAGAAAAACATATTCCTAATATACGCGTTAAAGGGCGTTTTCCAAGCAGCCAAATCATCTGAAAAACAGTCACTTTTCTGCACTAGTGCTTTTTACTATTCAGTTTTTTTTTTTTTTTTTTACTTTTGCGTCAGGCCGAAGCAATAGCCCGCGAGCTAGCAACAGATTTTGGTGACCAATCAACCACAACACAACAGAACAACCACCAATCAAGAATGTTGTATCATGAAGCCCCGTGGGCGTCAGCTGCGGCTCCGTTGGTGGGTTGTACAGCGGTACAATGCCATTACCCCCGATTCATTTTATCATCAAATGATGGTTAATTCAATATTACAATGTACAGTGGTGGAAAAGCCGTCAGCTGGTCACACGAACACGTAAAAAAAACTTATTACTCATTTCTCTCAACTGAAATTTTGTCAGATGACAGTTTATATGCTATTATTAATAAATCAACGCGTCAGCTGGTTCTATCGCGGTGGAAAACTCGTCAGCTGATGCCCTGAAGTGTGTAACTCAGTAGCCCGTGTACTAGGCACAATTTTTGGAACGGTTTTCCCTCGGCATATATTTAGCTAATTTATTTCATAATTACAGAATCTTACTCTGAATTTGTCTGAATTCTCGAATGACGAAGTCGCGGGCGGAAGCTAGTTACCTATATATTTTTTCTCTGTATCATATCGTTTGATATTAATAGTTTTATATTATTGTAATATTAATAGTGTAAATATTCCCCAATAACGATAAACTATTATATATAAAATTAATGTAGACATTTTTCAGTTAGAATACAAGATCTGAAGAGTAACATTTACATTAGGTAATTATAATACTTCTGGAAGAACTAAGAAATAACTTACATTTTACTAACAATTTGAGACACAATGATTGATGAAAAGGATCAATATCGATCAGATACTTATTATAAAAAACTAGGGACTCGTCTGAAAAAAGTATGCCGTGAGTAATTTTTCCGGGCAAAGCTGATATGGAATAGAGATCTAGGACGTAAGGGATGATGCGGGCAATTAAAAGTAACCAATTCCAAGAGGTTCGGACAGTGTATCACACCTTTTAGAATTTTGAACAAGAACATCACATCTAAAAACTGTCTCCGGCTATGAAGAGAAGGAAAGGAACACATAAATGCTTCGCAGCTGACGCGGAACGCTCGAAATAATTACCTGTTCTATAACACAGTGACTTTAGGAAAATATTTTGGATCCTCTCCATACGGTCAATATGGACTTGGTACTGAGGTGTCCAAACAACGCAGCCAAACTCAAGGAACGAAGGAATTAAATAATAATGTATAAGTATTTGGGCGCCTGAAAGGCTGTCCGATCCGAAGTCCCTAACTTTTTATAAGCTCGCTTACATAAATAATCAATGTGTATATTAAAGCAGAATTATATTATAACAGAATCTAAATATTGGTTTTACTTTTTTAGTTCGTGTCCACTTGCCATAGTAAATTAAGTCCTGCAGAGGCTGGAAAAATGCATGCAGCTGACGTCCACGGGGCTTCATGGTAAGTACAACATTCTTAACCTTCTCACAAGTTATCGCCCGGGGGTAAGTGACTGACAAAAAAAGCTCCTAGCTCGCGGGCTACAAAGAGTTATTATTTGACAAGTTTAACAAATTAGTCAATTACCTACACGTTACATCCGAATAGGCGCTGACGTGGAAAGTAGGTATTCATTGACCAGGGGAGCAGCCACCAAACAAAACGAAGTTTTAGTATGCCTCCCTCTCTGTCGTTCGAATAAGCAAGTGTGAAAGAGAGAGAGATACACGAACGAACTTCGTTTTCATTTCACGTTAGGGCCTCAAACTGCCTACATAATTTTGTTAAAAACATCTGATATTACCTTCTTGATTCTGATAAAAAAGGCTGACTCAATGCAAATAGTCTAACAAAATTATATAGACACTGACCTGCTTGCAGTATCGCTCCTGCGCGTAAAGGCCGCTGGGCAGCATCCGTTGCAGGCCAAGGCCGAGTAGCGCTGCTTCCAGAGCGAGGGCCAAGTACGTCTCGTCGGGGTTCTTGCTGCCCGCTACTGGCACGTGTTGGTACCTGACACAAAACATAATAAAAGTGAGAATTTCTATTAGTATGGGACTTCGTGGTTCATCATCATCATCATCATATCAATCGAAAGACGTCCACTGGTTGACATAGGCCTCTCCCAAAGAGTGCCACAATGACCGGTCCTGCGCCACCCGCATCCAGCGGACTCCCGCGACCTTTACCAGGTCATCAGTCCACCTTGTGGGGGGCCTACCCACGCTGCGCCTTCCGGTACGTGGTCGCCACTCTAGAACCTTTCCGCCCCAACGGCCATCGGTTCTACGTGCAATGTGCCCCGCCCACTGCCACTTAAGTAAAGCGATTAGGAGGGCTTCATGGTTATGACCTTGACTTTGTCCATCGGCGAAGAAAACACCGGTTTAATCCTAAACAAGATCTAGTTTCCTTCTGGGATGGATGGCAATGGCTTTCGTATAACTAGTGACTACGCCAAATCTTGGGATTAGGTGCCAAAGGGACTCCGGGCTCCTTTACGGCCCGGCTGCAACATTGCGCGAATTTCGGAGCCGCAAGCGTTTAATCTGTTCATTGTGCGGTCGAGACAGGGAACGCACTGGTAGTGGAATGGAAATTAAAAAAGATCATCTTGCAGGCCTAGGCCTCCAATTTTGTATGAAATGCCATTACGGGTCTCTCGTCTCGCTGCGCCCGAGACGTGACACTTCGAAGCCCATTATGAAGAACGCAACGTCAATATTTCATTGCATGTTTGATAAAATGCTGTTTACATGGACGCTCCACGCCCCGCTCTTAGCGGAGCGTGCACTCAGGCCTTACACTGAGAGGATCATGATAGCCTGCACTTTTGTTTCACGAGCGTTTCTCAAAAAAATGCCACTACATTTTTTCGGAGATTTTCTGCAACTTTTATGTTATTTCTACTCAAAATCACGATGTCTTTCTATCCCAATAGGAGAAAAAAAGTGTCCCAAAATTTTCATACATTTTTGAACTTTCCTATTGTGTTACCACCATACAAAGTGTATGGTAAATGGTAACACAATAGGAAAAATATCTTTGGGACAGTTTTTTGTCCTACCAGGGTCGAAAGAGCTCCTGATTCTGAGTGGAAATAGTTAAAAAAAAAATCCTAGAAGTACAATTAATAATAGTGGCATTTTTTTTGAGAAACGCTCTTACAAGACGCTACTTGTTTGTAATGTAGATACGTGGCAGACCCTCTCGCCAATGCCTCTCAAAACTGTACCTTTCGCGTTGCAGTCTTGTCTTGATTCCTTCTTACACGCATTCGTATAACTTCCGATTCATATAACGCGAGGATGAAGAAAACATTATAGGTGGTAGGTAGCTCCACGGCCAATTTCGGCTAAGGCGGACTCGCTGAGAGGAAAAAAGAAGGAAACAACCATCTGTTTACATTAATTTATACGACTGACCCCATTTGGCAATTTTGTTCTCACCTAGGAGGCAGTCCAGTGTTCGGCTCTTCGTCCAAATACGTGTGCAGCCGCGGCGAGGCGCGCTGGTCGTCCGGCGCGAGGCACGCGTCCGCGAGGCACTCGTACACGCACCAGATTGCCTCCAGCGTCCAGCCCGTCCAGCAGCGGCTGTCTGCAAGTTAATTTGAACTTTAAGTGGGGAATTAGTAGTTGCAGCAGTTAAAGTATATTGATTTCATGCCTGAACGTTTATGCAATTCTAGAATGTAAGCTTACTGCATTGCGGGTATTATCGCTTGTGAACATAAGTGATTTATAGCTACTTCATAGATTAGACACCTATATAATGGGATAGGTAAACTCTACTGCTAGTTTTCTTTAGGGTGAACCCACCGATACGGCGATGTCCCTTCGAGCCAGTTAAACTACCGACGGAGGAGCTGGCAGATTCAGAGCGCGGACTTAAGACTGACGGACGCCGCTGGTACGTTGTCCACGCTTGAAATACTAGTTCGCTAAAGTCCGTTCGGTCGGCAACTTTCGCTTCACGGTCCGCTGAAGTCCGACTGATAAACTAGCATCTAGCTCGCTCCTCACCTCTCCCTATACACCGGTGCGAGTGCGACAGCGCGCAGGTGGGCGCGCCGGGCAGGCAGGCGCCGGGGTCCATGTGCGCGCACACCTGGGACAGCTTGACGCGCTCGCCGCAGGTGCCGGCGCACGCGTCGGGGCCGGGGCAGGCCGCCCCCGCCCCCGCCCCCGCCCCCGCGCCCGCCGAGGACGACGCCTCGCCCGCGCCGACCTCTTGCCAGCGCTGCTGGGCTACCTCCTGTGGAAAGGTCATAATCGTTAGGCCGTTTGCACATGGAGCTACTCAAAGCCTGAACCATTAAGAGGGGGCGTACTGCCAGGGAAAAACCAGAAATCACCCGCGTGCCCCGCACCTGCCGCAAAAAGTGCAAAATTGTGTTCACTTTTTTAATATAAAAATGTCCAAGTTCGCAGGCAATAATTGTTGGAATCTGCACCCTCGATAACCCTATAAGCGACACCCGTGATGACTAAAGAAAAACAATGTCAATAATGTCACTACGGGCGACATGTTTCGAACTCTTCGGGAGTTCTTCTTCAGGATGAGTCGCTTGAATCACGACAAGATTCAATTCGGCCGTGCGCGCGCAGCGCCTCGATCCGCGCGCCCACCACGGGCAGGTGCTCTGAACAATGTCGCTATGTGACTGACCTGTCGGTGGCGCATGGCGCGCGCGGCGCTGACGGCGAGGCGCAGCGCCTCGATCCGCGCGCCCACCACGGGCAGGTGCTCTGGACAATGTCGCTATGTGACTGACCTGTCGGTGGCGCATGGCGCGCGCGGCGCTGACGGCGAGGCGCAGCGCCTCGATCCGCGCGCCCACCACGGGCAGGTGCTCTGAACAATGTCGCTATGTGACTGACCTGTCGGTGGCGCATGGCGCGCGCGGCGCTGACGGCGAGGCGCAGCGCCTCGATCCGCGCGCCCACCACGGGCAGGTGCTCTGGACAATGTCGCTATGTGACTGACCTGTCGGTGGCGCATGGCGCGCGCGGCGCTGACGGCGAGGCGCAGCGCCTCGATCCGCGCGCCCACCACGGGCAGGTGCTCTGAACAATGTCGCTATGTGACTGACCTGTCGGTGGCGCATGGCGCGCGCGGCGCTGACGGCGAGGCGCAGCGCCTCGATCCGCGCGCCCACCACGGGCAGGTGCTCTGAACAATGTCGCTATGTGACTGACCTGTCGGTGGCGCATGGCGCGCGCGGCGCTGACGGCGAGGCGCAGCGCCTCGATCCGCGCGCCCACCACGGGCAGGTGCTCTGAACAATGTCGCTATGTGACTGACCTGTCGGTGGCGCATGGCGCGCGCGGCGCTGACGGCGAGGCGCAGCGCCTCGATCCGCGCGCCCACCACGGGCAGGTGCTCTGAACAATGTCGCTATGTGACTGACCTGTCGGTGGCGCATGGCGCGCGCGGCGCTGACGGCGAGGCGCAGCGCCTCGATCCGCGCGCCCACCACGGGCAGGTGCTCTGAACAATGTCGCTATGTGACTGACCTGTCGGTGGCGCATGGCGCGCGCGGCGCTGACGGCGAGGCGCAGCGCCTCGATCCGCGCGCCCACCACGGGCAGGTGCTCTGAACAATGTCGCTATGTGACTGACCTGTCGGTGGCGCATGGCGCGCGCGGCGCTGACGGCGAGGCGCAGCGCCTCGATCCGCGCGCCCACCACGGGCAGGTGCTCTGAACAATGTCGCTATGTGACTGACCTGTCGGTGGCGCATGGCGCGCGCGGCGCTGACGGCGAGGCGCAGCGCCTCGATCCGCGCGCCCACCACGGGCAGGTGCTCTGAACAATGTCGCTATGTGACTGACCTGTCGGTGGCGCATGGCGCGCGCGGCGCTGACGGCGAGGCGCAGCGCCTCGATCCGCGCGCCCACCACGGGCAGGTGCTCTGAACAATGTCGCTATGTGACTGACCTGTCGGTGGCGCATGGCGCGCGCGGCGCTGACGGCGAGGCGCAGCGCTTCGATCCGCGCGCCCACCACGGGCAGGTGCTCTGAACAATGTCGCTATGTGACTGACCTGTCGGTGGCGCATGGCGCGCGCGGCGCTGACGGCGAGGCGCAGCGCCTCGATCCGCGCGCCCACCACGGGCAGGTGCTCTGAACAATGTCGCTATGTGACTGACCTGTCGGTGGCGCATGGCGCGCGCGGCGCTGACGGCGAGGCGCAGCGCCTCGATCCGCGCGCCCACCACGGGCAGGTGCTCTGAACAATGTCGCTATGTGACTGACCTGTCGGTGGCGCATGGCGCGCGCGGCGCTGACGGCGAGGCGCAGCGCCTCGATCCGCGCGCCCACCACGGGCAGGTGCTCTGAACAATGTCGCTATGTGACTGACCTGTCGGTGGCGCATGGCGCGCGCGGCGCTGACGGCGAGGCGCAGCGCCTCGATCCGCGCGCCCACCACGGGCAGGTGCTCTGAACAATGTCGCTATGTGACTGACCTGTCGGTGGCGCATGGCGCGCGCGGCGCTGACGGCGAGGCGCAGCGCCTCGATCCGCGCGCCCACCACGGGCAGGTGCTCTGAACAATGTCGCTATGTGACTGACCTGTCGGTGGCGCATGGCGCGCGCGGCGCTGACGGCGAGGCGCAGCGCCTCGATCCGCGCGCCCACCACGGGCAGGTGCTCTGAACAATGTCGCTATGTGACTGACCTGTCGGTGGCGCATGGCGCGCGCGGCGCTGACGGCGAGGCGCAGCGCCTCGATCCGCGCGCCCACCACGGGCAGGTGCTCTGAACAATGTCGCTATGTGACTGACCTGTCGGTGGCGCATGGCGCGCGCGGCGCTGACGGCGAGGCGCAGCGCCTCGATCCGCGCGCCCACCACGGGCAGGTGCTCTGAACAATGTCGCTATGTGACTGACCTGTCGGTGGCGCATGGCGCGCGCGGCGCCGACGGCGAGGCGTAGCGCCTCGATCCGCGCGCCCACCACGGGCAGGTGCTCTGAACAATGTCGCTATGTGACTGACCTGTCGGTGGCGCATGGCGCGCGCGGCGCTGACGGCGAGGCGCAGCGCCTCGATCCGCGCGCCCACCACGGGCAGGTGCTCTGAACAATGTCGCTATGTGACTGACCTGTCGGTGGCGCATGGCGCGCGCGGCGCTGACGGCGAGGCGCAGCGCCTCGATCCGCGCGCCCACCACGGGCAGGTGCTCTGAACAATGTCGCTATGTGACTGACCTGTCGGTGGCGCATGGCGCGCGCGGCGCTGACGGCGAGGCGTAGCGCCTCGATCCGCGCGCCCACCACGGGCAGGTGCTCTGAACAATGTCGCTATGTGACTGACCTGTCGGTGGCGCATGGCGCGCGCGGCGCTGACGGCGAGGCGCAGCGCGGCCGGCGCGCGGCCGTGCGCGCGCAGTGCCTCGATCCGCGCGCCCACCACGGGCAGGTGCTCTGCAAACAATACTAGAATGTGTCTCAAAGGTACCAAATATATTCACGGCGAGGGCAGTATATTGAATCTTGAGTGTAAGCGAGGGATTCAAGTGCTTACGCGTAAGACAGAAATAATTTCGCTACCAAATTTTCCAACCCTTCCATGAGGAAAATTAAATTTATTGGGAATATTAGGAAAGAAAAGTACAACTTTGATTCCTAGTTTGTGGGTAATAATGACAGTTTCCTGGAGTAGCAGGTGTGAAAACATTTAATTATGTCACAGGTGGCTTTAAAGATGATGGTTCAGAAAGCTTTTGCCTTAGTCTCCTTTGAAAAGCTTCCTCACCATGCCACAAGGGTTGTCCGAGTTCGTTGAACTTGGGGTACGGTTGCTTGGTGGTGGAGCCGCCAGGCTTGCCCTTCTCGCAGTCGGCGTACTCGTCGCTCCCGAGGATGTTCTTCAGGTGCTCGTTCTCCCAGGATATGTCTACTGCGTCCAGCGCTCTGGGGAACACAGTCATGGTCAAACTAGGAAACAATACGGAGTTGGCATGATGCCCGCGGGTTCCTGCGAACAAGACGGAGAGGGCCCGTGTTCGCGCGGGTTCTTACCAGGTGCAGAGGTTGTCCATCGCCATCGAACCTGGTAACGCGGCAGGTCTGATGGGCACCTTTGCACCCGGTACAACTTGCTAACCCACCCAAGTACCCTCTTAATCTCGTTCTTTTTTTGCGATTGCGTTCTAGACACATCCCATTGAATAAGTTTGCATATCTCATGCGCAAAGTAAATTCGCCGTTATGCAGTGCGTGTAATCGCGTAGAAGATGTTTACCATGTATTAATGGAGTGTGTCCGAAATGATGCAGTTAGGCGACATATATTTGGGGACAGTTCCATCGGATTATGTAATAGCTATTTGGCCAATCCAATGTCTCAGATGATCGAAAAGATATTAGCCCTAGTAAAATATGGTCTAAAGGACAGATAAATTTGTTTTTAGTTTAAGTTAATTATTTAGCGTATACAACTTTGTTAATTAAGAGGCACTTATCGAGCAATATATTCGCAATAGCGAAAAAGCTAACAAAACAAAAATACCCTCTTATGAGATTAGTTTCTTTCCCACGATAGGAAATCTAAGTAAAAAATAAACGTATTATTACGGCATTTCAACTGACGTTCTTGAATAAGGATAATAGGTACTCGTAGTATTAATTTTAGCCCTCTCATATATTTACAGTGCCCTTGCCGGGCGTCACATGTATACCTCTATTGTTTTCACCGTCTGTAACCTGTAATGTGACACGCAATAAACATTTATATTCTATTCTATTCTAGGCTAAGGGTGACCATCAATCGGAACTGTGCCCGCACAGTTCCGATAGGTGGTTCCTTTCAGGGGCTGTAAGCGCGGAAAAAATGCACCAATAGGAAGCGATGCGCGATGCCTAGCAATATTGGTGGATTTTTTCCTCGCTCCCGGTATTGACCCTGTACGTCTCTGACAATATTACATTAATGTTCCTTTTTTTGGTTTGTTTTAACGCTTTGAGACCGTATACATCTCTACGAATATTAGAATAATTATTAATCGTATTTGGACGCTAAGAGACCTAATACATCTCTGGAATACTGAATTAATATCATTAACTTCCTGTTAATGCTGCTACAGACCTTATATCGAACTTAATAGTCATATTTTGCAATTTTGTTTTGTTTTCATTAACTTAGTGACATTTAGTTTGTTAACCGTTTATATCCGTACTTAATCTGCAAATTTTAAATTATTATTGTGTTTATTATTATTATTTGTGTTCATTATTTTATTTTATGACATGTAAATGTGCCCTTGTGGCCTATTTGCAGAATAAATAATTGATTTTGATTTTGGTCGCTGCCCAGCAACCTGGCACAGCTCTGGTGAATGGTCACCCTTATTCTACGTCATAAGTTCAAATTTTAACCTGCAGCAATGGATGCCCCCCTATTGACGTATTGATGAATGAAGATTACAATGATTGAGATGGTGTAATTTACTTAAGTATGTTGTTATTTACAAAGTGTAACAAAAATGGGGTATGAACCGATCAAGGGCTTAACAGGTATCGTATTCTGATAAAACAAAACAAAAAAAAAATAATTGGATGCGATCTTTTTTTACATTTCTATGGAGCTTTTCGCCCCAGTCGGCCAACGCTCCATACTAAGGTAAAAAAAATCGCGTCAAAATTTTTTTTTTGTTTTTTCTTACCAGAACACGATACCTGTTGAGCCCTTGATCGGTTCACACCCCATTTTTGGTACACCCTGTATAAACAAGATGATAATTACTTGTGGAAAACTGTCCGCGGCGTGAGCGAAGGCGCCGGCCGCTGGTTGTGAAGTCTTAATCTCTTGCTTGCTCTCCTGTACTCCCGTTCATAACTAAAACAAATTATTTACCAATGTTATGGCTTGTGACATTAGATAGGTAAACAAGGCAGTCTGTCTGTTAGCAACTGTGCTCTGAGATCCTCAGAAATAGGCAGACTTGTTATTTTAATGTACGAGTTAAACGCTTCTATGTTTGACACACGTTTCAATAATTGACACCCTGGTTATCACCTTTATATTAAGAACTAGCTTCTGCCCGCGACTCCGTCTGCGTGGAAGTCGTTTATATCGTAGCTCCATACAAACTTTCACCCCCCATTTTAGGGAAGTGGGGGGTTAAATAGAGACAAAAAGTAGCCTATGTCACTCTCCATCCCTTCAACTATCTCCACTTAAAAAACACGTCAATTCGTCGCTCCGTTTTGCCGTGAAAGACGGACAAACAAACACACACCTACACTTTCCCATTTGTAATATTAGTATGGATGATTGGGACTAACTATTGGGACAGTGTCGATCACTAGGATATTTACCTTATACCGTCAAAATGATGTAACTGAAAGCCAAAGCCAAACTTTATTGAAACTTACTTATTAGGTCTAGGTTCTTCATCGGAACTCTCCGAATGGGAATGCATTTCTCTTCTCTGTCTCTCTCTATGTCTTTCTCTGGAAAGAAAAAACAATTAAACATTAATAGAGTTACTTGAAATCATAATCATCGGCCTGGTACATCTATGATAAGATGATTTAAGCAGCGTCCATGTCATGGTGGTGCGGCAGTTACATACTAGTACATGACTCGTAAGGCCGATACGGGAGCGACATCAACGACCGCATATTTGACAAGTAAATTTATTAAGAGTCCGCAGTAAGCTCAGCCGAATTTCACCTTCCCGTACAAATGTAGTTACGCTCTCATTTTAAAACTACGTGTTGGATTGTGACGAAACTTTGCATATACAATGACATGAGGTATATCTATGTCTGTAATTACTTTATATGGTTCCAGTTTATAAAACAAACGAAAAACAGCAAAACAAGTTTTGTATGAAAAACTTAAATTCGCTGTATTTTTTTACTATGGTATTTGAAGCTACATAAACTAATTACAGACATAGATATACCTCATGCCATTGTATATGCAAGGTTTCGTTACAATCTAACACGTAGTTTTAAAATGAGACCGTAACTACGTTTGTATGGAGAATTGAGCTTACTGCGGACTCTTAATTTATTTATTTAAATCAGGCAACAAGGCCCATATTACAAATACCCTAAAGACTAACATACATATCAATATAAACTTATTAATAACTAAAAACACACACAATTACTGCGACGTGTTGCCAGTGTTGGGCAAAACGTAATTGAATTACTAATTAATAATTACAATTACAAAAAGTAATTCCAATTACAAATTACAATTACAGGGAAAATGAAATTGTAATTATCAATTTCAATTACAATTACAAAATGTAATTATTAATTGAATTATTAATTACATTTTGCAATTAATTACTTATTAAATTACAAATTACTTTTGTTTTATAGAATATTTTTGATCACTTATTTTTTGAATAAAATAAACGATCGGTGAAACGAAAGCCGGATAGGTATGGGGCATGGCATGCTTGAATGAAGTGTTTTTTATGTAAAAGGCAAAAAGAAGTTTTATTTTATTAAAATTAGGACTTAGATGTGACGGTCATAGGCAAGGTGGTGTGTGTGTAAGTGTGGTGTTTTAGTCTATTTTGTAACATTCACAATTTCTTTGGACAGTCAGCATTCCTAGATTTCCCAGTTAATTTTAGGTATCTGTTTCCTTCATGAGGCATGACGCTTAGCTTATTATATTCATTTCCGAAATATGTTAGCTGATATGTAAGCGGAGCTCCAAAGTTGTAAAGAGTGTATGAGTGTAATAACTTTGTTTTCGAAGAGCTTTGCAAGGTTTAGCTTGAAATGAAAAAAAAGTGATACGTGTTGTATGCAACTAATTTTACATTTTTATATCTGTCCGGTCTAACCTAACAACAATATTAGTTTTGTGGCACCAATACAAATTAGAGCTCCCGGTATCCGTGTTAAACGCCGAAACGTATACACGAGTTCTTAAGCCCGGCGGTGCTAAGAATACGGTTTACACGGATAAATATAAATATAGGTACACACATTTCTTGTTTTGATTATTACATCATTGCAATCAGACCAAGTAAACACGTATGCTTCTCATTGTTTATAAAAAAAGTTGACTTAAAGTAATTTAGTAATTTAATTTACAAATAAATGTAATTACAATTACAAATTACAAAGTAATTTCAATTACATGAAATTTTAATTACATTCAATTTAATTAACGTAATTGAATTAATAATTGTGTAATTTGTAATTAAATTACAAAAAGTAATTAATTACGCCCAACACTGCGCGTGTTGCGCCATTTCGTGGTGTCAGGTAACCGACCGCGAAAACGTCGGAACTTGACTGAGTATAAATAATGTGTGAGAATCGTGAAAGTTTAAATCGATAGATGGTTCGTTGGAACTCTGACCACAAAGGAATTAAAATTCACGTCATGGCGACACTCCAACCTCACGGACCCTCAGGATGAATCCGGTCTTCACGCGCACATACTCCACTACTTCCTCTGCCTTCGTAGTGTTACTTCGTAAATGTTGTCTTGATGTAGGGCAGACAGCAGCACGCCGGTGTCTCTGTTCTCGTCGGAACGTCAGAAGATCGAACCAAGCTGCACCATGCGCAACCAATACCTCCGCCCAGGGTCTTCCTCCATTGGTCTCGGTCGTCAGACTCCAGTTCCCATTTGGTTGGGTCGATCTTAAAGGACAACATCTCTCTTGACAGAGCTTCTAATATCAGGTATTTCTTCATTATGAACTGCATAGGGTCCCGGGAGCGTCCGTCGCCCCAAACTCCCATTAGACGTATTTTTAATTTGGGCTAACAAATGCTTATTTCATAAAACCATAAAGTTACCTGTCTCTCTCCTCGCGCTCCCGCAGCCTCTCCCTATCCCTCTCTTCCCTGTCTCGATGTCTCTCTCTATCCCTGTCTCTGTGGTCTCTGTCACGATCTCTCTCGTTTCTTTCCCTCTCTCTTGCGTACTGAAATCATGAGAAAATGTATAAAACACGGCCATAAACTCATAAATATATAGGATAGGTATCCCTTTCCAATTATTATTCTGCTTCTAGGATTTTTTTTTCTTTTCTCTCATCTATAAGATGGCCAGTACTATAGGCTGTTGGCAAAGTCTGTATGTCTCAAAAAGGCGTAATGTCATATTAAGGGGGGTGAATTGGAAATTAACGCGTTATTTGAAACGCCGTTCTGACTAGATTAAGAAACAATAAGGTCTGATTTTCAGATATATGATTCTTGACTATATTACTGTTTATCTGATTTAATCGATATATGATTGCCTAAAATTTCCTCGATAGAAAAAAATCCAGAGTTGGGTCTTTATTTTCCTTTTTTCCTCAGCCTACTCAAACAATACATTATTTTACGACACAATTTCATCTCATCTAAAATCTCACTTACTGAAATAAAAATAAAACTTCACTAAGTTAGGTATTTATCGAAATTTGTCCAAAAAAGCCATTCCCGAAGAGTGTTGCATCTCTTTTTCTCGTGAACGGAAGGCATAAGCGTGTCTCTGTCAAGGGGGTGTGGTCGACTCGAATCAAGGCATCCCCTTAAGTAACTTTTGAACCAGTATAAAACTCACCAATGGAAACGACCTGTAATCCGGGTCCTCAGTCGGACACACTTCCACAGCGCTCCACTTCTCCAACAGATGCCTCCACTGCATCCTATGGTGCTTATTGCTCCCCGGATCCAAGACTATGCTGACCCAGAGCGCCCCCAGCTGTTCCCAGAGCTGCCGGCACTTTTCCGTCATTGGGGTGTTCTGGTTCCTCCAGAGTAGGAGGCGAGGGTCCGAGAGGAACTGCTCAGTCATAAGCATGAGCATTCGGGGGCCGTTGGAGTCTTGGGCTCGGAGCATTTCGCGTACCTGGAAGAGTGGTTTGTATTTAAGGATGTACAGAAATTAATCTACATGAATTTTGAAAGGCTGCTGGTCGCGCGAGTTTTGTGGATGAGATGCGGGCGGAGTAAGATTTATCATCGTTGATGTAACGCTCTTTCAGGGGTCTAACAGTGAATGGAAACAAATGAAGACCACGAAACGTAGTGATACTATCAAGGTAACAATTCTTGGTTATGAAATAATAACACTGCGATAGGTTTGGCTTCAATTCATACACACTTTAACCCTTAACCAGGCAAAGGGTACTGTGCCGGCAAGGCACATTCTATTGTAGCGATAAGATATTCTTAAATACGTGCTTAGGATTAGCCATAGGATAAGTGCGTGCGAGATGTATGAATGATTATGGATGTAGCTATTCGTATATATACTTTGTTGATTAATGAATAAATATACCGTTGTATACACAGTATTTCAGTGTCTCTCTGAGTGTGGACTGCCATAAACCCCTGTGTGTGTGCAGGCCACACTCACCCTCTTTACTCCTCCATGAACATCGTAATTATTGCCGGGCAATGGACACGATCATCAACCATCAAACACTGTCCGGCAAAGGTACCTCAATTTTTCATTGGTATTTAACCTTATCATAGGGAGCTAAAGTAAATAAAAACGGGCAAATGCGAATCGGACTCGCGCACGAAGGGTTCCGTACCATCACATATAAAAACGGCAAAAAAATCACGTTCGTTGTATGGGAGCCCTCTTAAATATCTATTTTATAGTATTTATTGTTATAGCGGCAACCGAAATACATCATTTGCAGTGAAAATTTTAACTGTCCAACTATCACAGCCTGTGAGGTGACGGGCGGAATGACGGACGGACAGCGGAGCCTTAATAGTAGGGTCCCGTTTTTACCCTTTGGGTACGGAACTCTAAAAATCATATATTTCACTGCCTGGTTAACGGTTAAATTAAGTATATGGCAAACGTGTCACCTCCATTCAAAAACTTATCGCGTTCGAGTAATACATTGTTAATGGAAGACTACTGACTAATTGACATAGACTGGATCCCCCCAAGCGGCAAGAGCCGCAGGCAAAGCTAGTACTAATAATGCTTGAAAACATGTACCTAAGTAAATTACCACAATTAGTACTAAAACCGATTGTAATATTCCTCGTGACACCGATTACAGTTCATATAATTACCAAGTCGTAACGTAACCCTTATCAGATGCCGCACGAGACACTTTAACAAAATGACTTTGCTACTTCCAGTAAATTCTTTGTGGTTCTTAATAGTTTTTCCCATCAAATCTGTGTCAATTGTACTAGATAAAATATCTTCCTTATAAGTCATTGTGTTCATCTCAAAGGTTTCGAAGGATAGTCAATGAAAGGAATTGTCACTCATGATTATAAAGTGAAAAAAAATACACTTCCTGGTCAGACGACGCATTAGTATATTACTTATCTAGGACAGTAATACAAAGCATGGATCAGACCGCAGGTATTTGACGCCCGTCCCGAACCCAGGGGCGATAAATATGCGATTTGAGACTTTCCTTATTACCGCGCAGTGAGAACAAAATTGAAGGCCTCCTGGCCAGGAAGTGGGATTTTGCACACGCTTAGCGGGCGGTAATTGCCACTTCATGGTAAAGTGTGAAGTAAAACTGTTTTACACACCACCAGCGACCGGTAATAAAGCTTCAGACCCTATGTTAACTACTCTTTGTTGTAGGTTTAATGTACACCATGACCATGTTTAATGTACAGTCAGCTCCAGAGAAAAATGACTCCCCCTGTATTCAAACTTCTATGCACTAATATAGAACTGAATATTTTGGGTAGGTACTTACTTTAAAACACCTGAGAAAAATGATAAATACCTTAGAAAATAACGAATTAAGTTGCTTGTTTGCATTGTAATAAGTCCCCTGTAGTAAATACGCCCTCACTTGCTCGCACACCTGAAATAAATTAAGAATACCATTTAGAACAACTTCTGGGCAACACATTTATACACCTCATATGATCACATTAAGTTCAACGTGGTGAATTAGAAACCTACACGTCAATATTGCATTTCCTAAACATATAGTTTCTCATGTGACAATAGCGCACAACAGTGGTTGATGATGACCAGACGCAGTGAACAAAACGGGAACGGAAACATTATGCACTCTCTAGTACGGTGTGGCTTAAGGGTATACGTCAGGATTTGTCCGGACATGTCAGGATTTTTGACCCTTTGTCCGGATTGCGGCCAGACTTGGCAAGTGTCAGGATTTTTAGGAATGACCTCCTAAGAAAAATGTTTACGTGATATATTTATTACAAAGTTTACACAATTTTAATGAATGAAAGGATGCATAAAAGTAGTAAGTAATCAAGGCGTAAGGGACTACGGGGCTACGGGGTCGGGCGGAGGGAAAGGGAAAGGTAGATCCACGACACATACAGTACACCGCAGAGCGCTGCGCGCTGCCGGGTCGTCGTTCAAGCTACGCCAAATCTCTGCTACAAGAAATGTCAGGATTTTAGGGTGATGTCAGGATTTTTATCAGCACATTTAATTCTTCCATATGGCAACCCTACGACTTGGAGCGGCGGCTGCAGCAGTAGCGGTGCGCCATACATGGGAGCGAGAGGTCGGAGCGCGTCATCTTGCTCTTACTTATTGCGCACCGACGCCGCTGCCGCCGCCACTAGAAGTCGTGGCCGTAGAGTGTAGAGTTAGCTCGACTGGCAGCGTAATGAGAAATTGGCAAAGTGGAAGGAAAACAGTACGTGATGAGTATAGGTCTCCGGCGAGGTGAATTAATGACTGATCAGTCCTTAAAGACCGCATCTGTTAGTCACTGCTAGTCTGTGCACTTGTGTAAGAGTAAACAACTCTTCTGGTGTTGTAAGTGTCCATGGGCGTCGATTATCGCTTACCATCAGGTGATTCGACTGCTCGTTTGCCTCCTATATCATAAAAAAAAGAGCTACTCTACAGTAGCTCTACAGTAGCCGAGCAGTAAGGTAGGCGACTTTCGTGGATTCGAACCTCGGTTCGTACCAAAGGATTAAAAAAGAAGACCGGGTTGCACTCCGGGAGTGCCGGCAGAAGTGAAAGCTTGAATAATCCACCACCAGAGCTGTGCAAGGAAAAAAGCCACAAAAAGCATTGCTAACGTCGCTCAAGTCTCTTCCTATTGAGCATTTATACCTGCTGTTCATCCAAATGCCAAGCGTGATGGGCGTCAGGTGGCGGCCCCGCCGTAGGGTCCGGGGCGCCACAGATCCTGTTGATGGCCGACCGGGCCTGCAGCACCTCGTCGGCTAGCCGCTGAGCCGTCGGCAGCACCTCCGTGTGGTGCTCCGCGATCAGGTACTGGACGAACTTTTGGAGCTGCTGCCGGTCCATTTGGAGGAGGGTTTCTGAAAGAATAGAAAGGATATTTGAAGATGCGGATTGTTAGATTCTGCCCTTGGGGTAAACTAATTGGTGGGAAGTGGCACAGGGACCGAGAGACCAAGTGCGTCTTTGGGTAACCAAGGCAGCAAAGTAAAGTTGTTGCAGTTGCGTGTATTAATCTACTCCCGGAATTACGATTTAGAGACAGCGTGCGGAATTCTTTGCTGATAGAACTGACGGAGCCTTGTCAGAGACCTTTTTCATGAAGCTCCTTGAGGTGGAGGTCTGATGCCTTGGTCGTAGCACTTGTATGTTGGTCTTGGACAGCTCGGGACTGGTCTCGATGTTATTCTCTAATCCTGCTATCTATCTGATAAATAAAGATTCAGCAGAAGACATTTGGCTGAGGGTTATTCAGATCCATGTGGATCGAGGAAGGTATGTCCAGTGGACATCTCTCGATTGTCACCCTGTGAGCTCTTTGTTGGCATGAGGTTGTTACCTGATATTGGCACTCGCAACCGGACGGAGTCTGCGTTTCTGATGCGGTACAGCGCCAGCGCGACCACGTGCTGGCACCAGAAGATGTCCCTCGCCTCGCAGCTGCATGTCACGCCCGTGATCTTGCATCTGCACAGACCAAGGAGGTCAGTTTGTGTAGTAGACGTTTGAATGTTCGGATCAAAACAGCGTTATGCTGTCATTATTCGGTAAGATCGGCGTCTAAGATATGCTTACACTATTGCACCCTTAATTTATAATAAAACGAAAAACAGATTCATTTATTGACCGTCGACTGTACCTGGCTCACCCCTTAATATTTATTAGACATAAGTAAGTATTAGGTACGTATTTAGTGAAAAATGCTTACAGATTAATTTACAAACTTCTTCCTTCTATACATATACGACACGTGCATATCAAAAAACGTGATTAGGGACCACCAATTACATCCAAAAGTAAAATACATTACCTATGTTATGCTTATGCCTTTATATTTGCATAAAAAGTCACACACCCTACTTAATGTGACATATTGCGTGTGTTCATTGAATTAATGTTTTGCTTACTAGTATTACGAAACCAGTTTGTAATGTACAAGATTGTTCCACCATAAAAAATATCACTTCCGGTTTGAGATCTACATAGATCCATGCGCCAAATGATCCACAAGAAGAATAGACGGAGATGTAACTTAATCTGATGATGGAGCCACAAAATCGAATTCTTCAATAGTAAGCCTTGTAAATAATTTGGTTAAAAATTATTCCAGAAATAAAACTGCAAAGTAAACCATGGTGAGAATCGGAAACACACGAAAGAAGCAGCAAAGCAGAAGTTATAATTTCATAAATAAGAAGCAAATCTTAACAAAAGTGTCAGCCATAAACGACCTACAATAAAATCACATCCATTATGTGGCTAAAGTTTCGGATTCTAAAGGCATTGATAGTAAAAATGGCCGCCTTTAAAAAAGCCTTTCTGTTACCAACAATGGTTAGGCGTTTGTGACCCCTTTATTTTGTGCTCTTTGTTTTCCGTTTAGAACTACGCTTCGGAAGGTATTCGGTTTTAGTAGGGAATGAGTAATTGGGGTAATTAGAGTCAGACTAACAATAGTCTACTTTTATTCTAGAGTTGTAAATTGTAACGATTGTCCGCTGGATGGCTCAATTCCGAAATGCTAATTCCGGTGTAGGACAGTTGGCAGAATACCAAGTTTTTTATTCATGTGCTATCGAACCAACTCAATCATGACCCGCCATAGAACCTTGTTATAATTAACGAACATACGTACGATCATATGACGTTAATATGTCAGTTAAAACAAGGTTCCATGGTGGGTCAGGATTCATTTTTGTCGATAGTACCTACAAAGGTCTAGTTTTTTCCTCTGGGTTGGAAGGTCAGATGGCAGTTCATACATGCGAGCGACTTCAATCTATGGCCACAGACCATATATCCTGGTCTGTGTGTATGGCCAGCCAGTCGTCGCCCCGCTGCCCGCTGGAGTCCAGTCCACGGCCTTACACAATCGACAGCTGGTTATTCAGTAGTCGTTTATGGCGTCCAGAGTACGAGGACCTGTGGCGCCTTTAGACGTCTTTGGATTGGTTGAATATGCTCACCTATCGAAGGACACCGTGACCCTGTAGAGTCGCTCGGGCTCCGGGCACGGCGGCACCGCCGCCGGGGCCCGCACCACGCCGCTCAGGTGGAAACCTGTAACAACAGCGAACATTAACATTAATAAAACACAAAGACTATCTTGATATTTTGGAAGCTGTTTTGGTTGCACTCGTTCGCTGTTGAACCCCAAGTTGAACCTAAAGTGTTCTATCATCACCACAAACTCGATGATAGCGCTTAAAGCCATGAAAGTGTTCCTTTTTGATGATGAAGGTTTATAAACCTTTCGATAGCTGCCTAATAGCTAGCATGTCGGATGTAGAGCATTTCAAGTCAAAGTCAAAAGTACTGAGTGCTGAGTGGGCTCCTTTTTAAGACAACTAATACCACAATATAGTTTTAGATTTAAGAATTCTGCACTGTTTTTCTTGTTGTTGTTGTTTCGAAATAAATCTTATTCATTCATTCATACTTATATACTTCATAGAATATAGTAATTGCAATTTTGGTGATAAAGGGTGTACCTACAACATATTCTGCCCGCACAGGCGTAGAAATTGAAATAGAGTAGTAAATAAAGTAACATGTCAATTAATAAATTCAAATCATAATTTAGCAAATACAGTTAATATATCATTCAAGAAAGAATAAAAGATGCAGGTAAAATCAAATTCATAATAATGTAAAAAGATAAAATAAAATCTATACAAATTACAAGTTTGAGTGAGGATGTCATATTACAATTTAAATATTCGTCAACTGTGCAAAAGCATTTAATGCAAGAGTCAGTTAGTGATCCTTCTTTTAAATATTGATGGTGACATGGTATCCTTACTTATTATAAATAGTTCCTTATTAGCACAGTATGTAATTGCAATTGGGACGAATGCATGTCTAGCCTGATCAGTGCTAAATTTAGTCATATGAAGGGTCAAGTTTAACAATATCGATTTGCTTATAAAACGTTTACTTACGGCCGGAGCGATCAATAGGTACTAGGTCACCCTCAGAATTAGAAACCTATTGACCTAGCCCAGTTTGGCAAGTCGTGCAGAAAATCGCAACGCAATCGCAACGGCGCTGTCGCAACGTCACGCACCGACAGCTCTTCACGCTTCGGATATCGAGTATTGTATCGACTAAACTATTATCGACTAGTAGCTGTCAACCCTACCTTTTTTACGGTAGTTGACAACAGTAACCACCAACTTGGTAGCAAACAAGCGTGTTGCTCCCCCCCCATATATGTATTGTAATCCTCTAACTCCAGGAGACTCGCATGCGCGTTGTCGGCCCTTAACTAAACTCACGAAAATACTGAGAAAACGCGCTGCCGATTAGACTATCAGTCACATACCTATACCTATCCCTTTTGGACTTCTCTAAACATCTCCAATTCAACTTCTTACTTACCTACGAAAATATGATGATGTTTAACAGAAAAAGTGAGATGGCTTTCGTAAAACGTTTTAGTAGGTACCTACAGCGAACGAAAAACCATAGAATGTGAGCTCCTAACAAATTTCTGCCGAAACACGTGCCTAAATATGCGCATGTTCGAACCTCAGACCAAGAAAAAAAGACAGACGGAGCGTTACGAACAGTCAAGTGAAGCCAAACCACATACAAACAAAACCAAGCTACATCAAGTTTAGCACACGCTCACGCACACATATACAAACTAAATTGCACAAAACTCTTCAGCACGTGTCGCAATGCTGTCAAGATCATTTATTTGGAGTTTTGTGCGATCTAATTTGTTTAGCGTGTGCTAAACTTATGGGGCTTGGTTGAAAACCGCTTGGCTTCACTAGACTGTTCGTAACGCTCCGTCTGTCTTTTTTTCTTGGTCTGAGGTTCGAACTAAACAGCTGGCTGGCATCGTTTTGACACCTTGCCCCCATCCCCGCATAATGGCAATGGCACTAATTGCGTGGGGCCATTTTGTGCGCTACTTAGACTTCTATAGTTTTTTCGTTCGCTGGGTACCTATATACCTCCTATGCCAAACTTTGGGAGTAGGTGCCAAAGCGGACCCCGGTCTCCTTTAGGATATGAAGTATGAGTAGTAAGACTAGTAAGAGCATGAAGAAAACTTGATCACTATTATAATTTGGCTCCGAAATGGCAATTGTAGGTATGTAAAGGTGCCTTTCTTCTTTCCGATGAGAGGAACATACTGTTTAAGAGTCCGCAGTAAGCTCGGCCGAATTTCACCTTCCAATACAAACGTAGTTACGCTCTCATTTTAAAACTACCTGTTGGATTGTGACGAAACTTTGCATATACAATGACATGAGGTATATCTATTTATGTCTGTAATTAGTTTATATGGTTCCAGTACAAAACAAACGAAATACAGCAAAAACAAGTTTTGTATGAAAAACTTAAATTCGCTGTTTTTTTTACTTTGGTATCTGAAGCTACATAAAATAATTACAGACATAGATACACCTCATGTCATTGTACATGCAAAGTTTCGTTACAATCCAATACGTAGTTTTAAAACGAGAGCGTAACTACGTTTGTATGGAGAATCGAGCTCATTGTATCGCTCGTCATCAATAATAAACAACTTAAACCGTACACGAAATACCAACAAAATTGCCAAAGCCTTCAGTAATATTAATGACTCCAAAACCGTCGATGTTTAGTAAATATCCGATTCAGCGCGTTTGAAAATATTTGCACGGTCGAGTTTACGACGTGTGACGAGTTACAGCGGTATCCTGTTTCTTACGAGCGACTATTATTGGAGTGCATATCGAAGTGGACATTTTAGTCGATCGTTTTGTATTAAAATGCCCGGTTTTATTTAGGTAGTTTAGCATAATTTTTCCTAAGAAAGGGAACTTAAATATTTCTCTTTGCGATGTTAATTTCGATCGACTAATCGAACATGTGTGGTCATTGTGGCACTCTTTGGGGGACGCCTATGTCCAGCAGTAGACGTCTTTCGGCTGATGATGATGATGATTGCTACGCATAGCGGTGTCAGGATATATTTGTGGGTGAGCGTTGAGGTGAGCTTAAAACAAGTTACAGAATAGGGGGGCAGCACGGTTGACTCCAGTTTCCATACAAACTTAGTCTGGTTCTCATTTTAAAACGGCATACTTACTGGAATACCATAACATGAAACTTTTTGTACACAATGGAATCCGCTATATTTGTAGTTTGTGTTGCTGTTAAATGAAATTATTTTGAGGAAAAAAAGCGATTAGAGACTTCGTTCTACACGCTCTATACGACCTAGGACGACCGCTTTAGCCTAGTTGGTAGTGACCCTGCCTACGAAGCAAGAGGTCCTGGGTTCGAATCCCGGTAAGGGCATTTATTTGTGTGATGAGCACGAATATTTGTTCCTGAGTCATGGATGTTTTCTATGTATTTAAGTATTTATTTATCTATATAAGTATGTTTATCGTCGTCTAATACCCATAGTACAAGCTTTGCTTAGTTTGGGACTAGGTCGATTTGTGTAAGATTGGCCCCTAATATTTATTTTATTTATTTATTTATTTTAATTTCTAGCAATAGGAACTAGTTTTCGACTTAGATATGGTAAGTAGATCCCAATGTGTAAGTATATACCTAGAGACCTAGAGAGGTTTGTATGGAGAGTTGAGCGTCTTGGCGACCCTTAGGCACTGGTCCCACCGGCGGCGGCGAGCGATAAACGAGTAGAGCTAGAAACTAGAAACGAGTGGGCGAGCGACGAGAAGCGAGTGTGTTTTGATAGTTTTGTCGCTCGGCTATAAGCGAGTGTTCGAGTGCGACGGGCGATTACTCGCACCACTCGCTCAGTTGTACGGTAGAATTATCGCTCTGATCGCCAAGCGTTCATTGCCGAGTACCGCTGGGCGAGTTTTATCGTTGATAGCTTTTATCGCTGCGATCAACTAGTGAAGAGAGAATCCTAGCCGGCAGTGTGAACAGCCAGCGATGAACTATAAATATATCTCTCTCTTTTATTTACACGGGAGCGTTTATCTTTTGTTCGTTTTCGGCGAAAAAATCGCCGATAGCTCATCGCTTACTCGCCGGCGGTGGGACCAGTGCCTTAAAGTCAACGTAAGCAATGGCGGCCAATACACGATGATTAAATACCTACTGATGATCCTGGTTTGCAGCAATACTCAGTATGGAAGCAGTATTGAATAGCTCTTTAAACGATAATTATTTATCACGTCAGTATTAAGGTAGTTTTCCATCGCCTCGCCTCGCTGGTGGAAAACCACCTTTAAAGGGCGACCCCCATGTCGCTCTATCTTATAGCTGCGTACCGCTCATACCATCCACCAAGCAGAATCGTGTACCTTTAGTCACTCACAGATTACCTAGGGTCATTACGCTGGTTACGCCACCGACCACCTTCGGTTGGCGACCACCTGAAGGAGAAGGTTTTTTCTATTGAAGATAACATCAATTCTACCGAGCCTATTGAGACAATTAGTTGTACATGCATTTTTTTGTTGTTTTAGAATAGAAATCTACTAAAAAACTGAGGAAATCTCCTTTCAGTTCACCAACTCAGCTAAGTGGTCGCCAACCGGCACATAAAATTAGGTGGTCGCTAACCGGCGAAATGACCCTATTTCTTATCTGTGGGCGGATTTCATAATCATCCGGATATTCTGCAATATACGTATTGACAATCCTGTGATACACGTAAATATGCATGTGATCCACTGTGATCCGGCGGATCATCAGTATTTAATCAATAATCACCGTGTATTGGCCGCCAATGAGGTAGGTAAAGTACCTACCATTGAGGTAAGTAGAACGTTTTTTAACGAGGTTTGCATTCTGCCAGTCGCAATGAACGCGCGAGAAAACAAAAACAACGGCGTTCCCGAACGAGAATCGATTACTGGGCGATTATGGGCACGTTCAAAAATCGAACTCGAGCGTACGGAGGCAATCTACTACGATTCGTCAGGGTTTGAAATTCGAACGCTGACGCAACGGCTTTCAGGGTACCGTGTTTGAGTTTTAAAAACAATGCTGGCCGAGTGAAGCCATAGCGAATTATTTATTTTTTATTGCATTGCCACCCACAGTGGCGAGACAGGCTTGTTTCTTTTAGCTACCTATTACCCTTTCCTATATACGATTAGAAACCCCGTGCGTTAATCTTCATGTGATTTCAAGAAAAACCCTTGTGAAACGTAAAAAAATAGTGTTGTTCTATTTGAAAAACACTAAATAAGTAAAATGAGTACAATATTTCCCCTTGATATCCGATAAATGAAGAAAAGCAAACCCATTTGTCCGTTACCAATCTAATGTTATCTGGAATGAGATACACTCGTATATGCAGATTTATATGTTGCCCGGTAATCTGCGGGATTATTACCTTTATGAAGCTTTTGTTCTTTCCAGCTAATACCTAAACTGTTAAATTAGAGAAAAGCGAATGTTTCGTGCTGCTATTGCTGACAAAGTTTGGTCAAGTATAGTTAAGTAAAGACTTTTATACGCCTTGTTGAACTATATTTTGCGTTCCGTGGAGAAAACCTGCGAGCCAGGCAAACAGTAAGCTTTTATATGCCGGACATATAAGCATTTGTCCCTGTTTCTAGATGTTATCCAGTCTGTTAGTGCGAGAGGGACGAATGATTCATGTTCGACTACGCAATTATGCTAGGTTGGCTGATAACAGTAAGTGCGGTTCACCTAAATGATTTTAAGAAGGATCCAATTGACTTTCACTCCAAAAAACCTATCGAAAAAACCCATTAAACACAACAAAAACGAAACCAATTAACGTTTAAAGTCATAAAAACGGCCTCGTCTTATTTTGTGAGAAATAAATCAATGAATTCGATTGCACTGAACCGATCAAACGGTGAAATTGCAAACCTCATTGTTAAAAAAAAATCAAAAGGGACCCCGGGCGACAGGCGAAATTACACCTAAGCGTTTTATAAATACGATTTAATTTACAACCAGGGTTTCCACTCAGGTTGGGGGCTTGGAAACTGGCACTCGAGAAAAGAGGTTAGAAAAGAAAAAAGCAAAAATGGCGTCGTTTGAACAGCTGGTTCCCTTTTTTGCGCGATTTGATTTGTTATCGGATGTGAAATAGAAGGTACATTATAAATTATCGCGTGTAATCTTATATTTACTCTCGGTGTGAAATAGGTTGTGTACTTCAAATGTGCATGAGTTTTGAGCTGAATATACGATTAAGTTACCCATATGTAGATTAAAATCGCTTGCTCTATGGATGAGGAAAGTGATAATGTGAGTTATTTCGTCAGACACAAAGCAAATTTTAACGCCTTGTACGAGTTTGCGACGTCATTGAGGTTATCGATTTAATTTTAGATAGTGCAGGTCTCAAACTATACGTCCATTCTGAGTCCAGCCGATGTACAATCACCTGCAAAAATTCAAAATTCAAAATATTTATTCAGCAAATAGGCCACGAGGGCACTTTTACAAGTCAGAATGTGGTTGGACTGTAACAAAGAGGGGACGACGGAAATATTTTCGTTCGTCGAAAATAATTGTAACGTATAGAACACATAGAAATAAGAATATTTTACTTGCACAACTTTTCTTTAAAATCAAAAATGGCCGAGTTAGACCCCTCGAAAGATTGATGAGGAGCCCGATTTTAGGACTTAGAATTTTTTGTTTTAAGCTAACTGTATTAGTTCGGTTAGGTTAGGGTTCACTTGTGTCCCTCAGACCAGAAATAGACACCTCGCGCAGCGGGGTGGCGTCGACTTGCTGGTATTTAATCTGTATGGTTTAACACCACTTGAAATTTTTTAAAAGACCATAGGAGTTTTTAAAGAGACCTGGGAGTCTCTTTAAAAACTCCTATGGTCGAAATAGCAACTTTGGATCGCTCTAGTTCTCAAACGGACAAGTTAATCAAAAAAATGTAATTAATAAAAGATGATTATTTCTATGCATTCTTTAAAGTTCTGAAAAGTCTATCCATAGACTCAAAATAGTATGAGTACTTACATTATTCATAATATAATTAACAACATCAGAGTTTACATGTCAAATACAATAAGAGAAAAAAATACAATCTTATTTCTGAGAGATGTATAAGTAAGTCTTCAAGTGTCAAAATTATAATAAATATTTTTAAATCTCATAGGCACCCACAGAGATGTATATAATATAAGATATCTATGTGTCAAAAACGAAGTAGGTAATAAAATAATACAATCAGGTGAAGACAGAGTAAAATCTCTCATATCAATTCCGCAAGAACAGTGTCAAAAGCTCTTGTTTGAAGAGGGTTTCCGGATATGTCACCACCACCAGCTGGCAGCACTGCGATGGCGTGGGTTCTTTCTGACATCATCTTTCGGGGATGAAAGGAAATGGGCAGTACTTAGTCCCCACGCTGGCCCAGTGCGGGCTGGGGACTTCACGAATTACCCGCGTCGCTACTCTTGCTGCTAACTTCATGTGGGCACACACATCATCTCCCTATCCGCAGTCGCGTAAGTAATAACCGTTTGGACAAAGCCATGGGGCGTTCGTGCGGAGGAGAGGTTAAAACTTTTTTAATTCCCGTGATTGCGTTCGATACACGAAAATGGGAGCACGCACGCACGGCAAGATCGGATGAAACACGCCAATGGATAACTCGCATGTAAGGCTATTGATACACGATGGGGTAATTACCCCGGTGGGGTAAACGTGATACATTTCATATATTTTTATTCAATAAAATTACAGATCAAAATGAAACCCGAATTCTGGCGAAATATTAAAATGAGTTTGTTAGGATCATTGAATTTAAGCTTTCGTGAGTCGCCCGTAGTGACAATTTAGTGAGTTCAACTGTTAAATTATTGTACAACTTTAGATTTAGGATCTATTGATAGATGCATGTCTTTGTTATAACAGTTTTAAGGTTGTGGTACTTATTTATGAGAGGATGTTATCCATACTAATATTATAAATGGGAAAATGTATGTGTGTTTGTTTGTCCGTCTTTCACGGCAAAACGGAGCGACGAATTGACGTGTTTTTTTAAGTGGAAATAGTTGAAGGGATGGAGAGTGGCATATGCTACTTTTATGTCTCTTTCTTACACCCCCCCCCCACTTCCCTAAAATTTGTATGGAGCTACGATATAAACGACTTCCACGCGGACGGAGTCGCGGGTAGAAGCTAGTCTATATATATTTTTGCACTTGACTGTACAAGCAGCGAATGAAAAATCCATAGAAGTCTGAGAAGCGCCGCAAAATGGCCCCGCAGAATGGGTGCCATTGCCATTATACGGGCCGGTGGCGGGCTGTCAAAACGATGCCAGGCAGCCGTTTAGTTCGAACATGCGCATACCGGGTTTTGCCACGTGTTTGGGTAGAAATTTGTAAGGAGCTCGCATTCTATGGTTTTTTCGTTCGCTGGGTACAAGGTATTGTCGGTTGTGCTGTTTTGCACCGTTAATTACTCGGTTGTTAATGAGGAGTTGACCTTTTGTCTCCATCATAAGATCAGCTTGGGGCTTGATGGTACCATAATATAGCGTTGGCACCGAACTTACATAAGCATATATATAAGCTTATATACATAAGTGCTTATGCCAAATTTGAGCTCAGTCCGGCTCAGTGGCTGACATTTATCAAATTTTGTAGGACCTGTATGTCCTGGCCCCTTTACCACAAAACTTGACAAGTCTACAATTCGACAAAATTGTACAATTTCCAATAGAAAAAGTTGACATTTTGTCAAATTGTACGCTTGTAAAGTGGTATAGGCCCCTGGTCTAGGGTAGCGAACAGAGTTAGTTCAATAGAAGGTTTTGAAAAGGATAATAACGACTAATCTGTGCCAAGATATTTTTGAGGGCAACGGCAGTTATTCTATTCTAATATCTTAGAATAGAATATCAGATAATATTGTTACAGCCGGCGGCACGCACGTTTTAATTTTCAATTTATTAATTGAACACACTTCACTAATTACCGATTGACAGTGGGAATCATCGACAATGGCCATTAAACCGCTATTATTATTATTTCTATTATGCATACGACAATGTTCTGTTAGCAACAGTTCTCAGTGGTAACAACCATGCAAATTTTAAAAAGTTACAAACCATAGACAATTTAAGGTTCATGCGTCTTTTCAATCGGTGGTAAAGCTCGCTGTTATATTCGCATTGTTTCTATATAAAAACGCACAACAGTACGTCGACTCCACACGTACAGTCAAGTGCGAAATTATATACGTACCTCTTCAAAATATCTTATCGGCCTTATTCATAAAAAATCTACAAGCCGCATTCTAATTAAATGGCGTTAAAATTCGTTTGTATTTTTTTTTGGGGGGTGGCGGGGGGGCGGGGGGGGGGGCGCATTTTAATTTTTCCGTGTTGTTAGACTTGTGCTCGATTGCACAATTAAACCAAGGAGATCTATTTCACTAACATAGGATTTAATAGCCGGGAAGTCGAAATTAAGCACAAAAAAAAGTAGTTCATCTTTTGCAATGGGTTTACATCATGTAGCAAAATACTGTGTACAAAAAGTAAAATTCGTATAATGGTGCAGTGTGCGATTAATGAAATTATGTAATCTTCATTTCCCACCAAAATGACAGGGTGATAGGCCTGTAAATACCGACCGATTTCAATGTAAGTTGGAATTAGATCGCCTTATACGGTTTTTATTAGGGTTATGTCTACCTACATGTTTTTCTTAATTGCCTTGAAATGATATTCATCTTCGATCTAACTCTCACCAGAAACTAAAGAGTTTAAACGATCGTTTGTAAATAAACATTTCGTGGTTATTTAAAGTGACTTTAATCTTGTTTTTAAGATACTAGTGGGAACTGGCTCACCGACTAGTTTCGGTGAATTATGGACCCGTTTTTTGCTTTATTATGGATGTGAAGTGAAAGCTATCCTTATTTCGCGCCTATAAAATCGATATATATGTTTATTAAGTCGTTTTCAACGGATATTCTTAAAAGGCGGGATTCTTCATTGGTTTTTATCTTGAGTGGATATCTTCGCCAATTATGAACGAACTAGCCTCTGCCCGCGACTTCGTCCGCGTGTACCCGGGATACAAACTATCCTATATTTTAATCCAGGCTATAAACTATCTTCGTGCAAAATTTCATTCAAATCGGTTCAGCCGTTTAAGCGTGATTGAGTAACAAACATCCAAACATCGAAACTTTCGCATTTATATATTAGTAGGATTTAAAGGACTAAACAAAAAGGCAAACATTTGGTATAGACGAGATTATTTCAAGAGGCCGACTTTTTATAAAACTGTAATTGGAATTGTATTATTTTATTGTACCTTGGATTGGACGGTAGAGTTGCTTTTTGATGCAATTCGTCCAACTCAAATAATCTCAAGCATAACCCATACTTGAAACCATAATTAGATTCCAAAAAAAACCTTAAAATTGCTATTAACATAAAAAACTGACACTGGCAAACTTACACTCTTCCAAATGATGGACGTAGCTAAAAATGGCTACGTCCATCATTTGGTAGAGTGTAAGTTTGCCAGTATCGGTTTTTTCAGTTTATTGGCAATTTTAAGGTTATTTTTTAGAAATCTGATTATGGTTTCAAGTTTAGTTTGTATTTTAAGTAAATACCACTGTTAAATAATATTGTTCATTACTTTAAAAAAACATTTGTTTCTTTGTGTATTAATCCACTACCATTTTTTAAAATATATAAATGCTATAAATTGCTTTCCCTACATTTAGAACCAGAAATAATATGAATATTATGGACTAACTAGTAAACATATTTTATTGACTAGAAAGTTAGTTGCCCAACGACCTGCAGAACTGGATTGAAATTAGCCCGAAGATTATTGTAATACGAAATTATGTATTATTAATTTATTAAATATACGCAATACTGCATGGAATTAAATTTTCGGACGGGGCTTTATAACAACTTTTTTTTTAGTTAGGCTGATAATCGGACACAGTCACTAAGTAGAAATAAATTATCAAACATACTAATTTCAATGACATGTATTGGCTTCAAAATAAAAAACGCAGGAAATAAATACAATTTGAAATTATTATTGATATATTTTCTTTCGATCTTAAGAAAAACTACAAAAAAACATATTAACACGGCGGCAGGTTCAAATGTAATCGGAAACAGTTATTCGAAAACGTGCTTAATATTAATTCAAAATAACTATCCGGCCGCGATCCCGCCGAAACCGGTCGCAACCAGTAATTTTTTGGTTAAACGCCATAAATTCAAGTAATAACAGTGCCGCGCGCTATTCGTTTTTATTTACGACTGTACTTGTTTCACGTTCAGACGGCTGTAACTTTTGCGGGCGAGTGTTTTTTTATTTTTTTTATCACGGTTTTATTGTCTTTTGTTAATAATGTCGGTTGATTTACATTGACGTTTCCATGTAAAAATATTTTTAACTATGAGCACTTTGTAAAAAGAACTGCCGGTAACTACCTATTACTTTCCTCGTTGGCAATAATAAGATTACTTTACTAGCAAATACATTCAGAAGCAAAAGTGATCGACTACTGAGTGACTTCGTAATTTGCATCCTGTGATGACTTTGTACACGAGACAATCCTACTACTTAGTAGGATTACTAATCCTACTAATATTATAAATGCGAAAGTTTAGATGTTTGTTACTCAATCACGCTTAAACGGCTGAACCGATTTGAATGAAATTTTGCACGAAGATAGTTTATAGCCTGGATTAAAATATAGGATAGTTTTAATCCCGGGTCCACGCGGACGATATCGCGGGCGGAAGCTAGTATTATAAATGCGAAAGTTTGGATGTTTAGATGTTTGGATGTTTGTTACTCAATCACGCTTAAACGGCTCAACCGATATAGATGTTTTTTTTTAAATGTATTCACTTAAACAACCCTTGTTTTACCGTATTTTCTTCTGCCAAACTGCAGGACAGTTTGTTGTTTGTCATTTTGCACGAATATAGTTCATAACCTGGATTCAAATATAGGATAGTTTTTATCCCGAGTCCAATTTAAATTGTTGTTTGTGAAGCACTAAATTGACTAAATGATCGAATACTTATTTCGATTCTTATTTTAAACTAGTATAATGTTTCTCTTTCATGTCCTCGAACCTCGATCAGCCTGGTAGCCTTTGGAAACTCGCATAGAATGAAAAAATGTACGGGATAGTTAACGCATCTTAGCCAACCTAACAAAACACAGAACTTTTGCACCTTATTACAGGGCAATAAAGTGCACTCATTTTTCTTTACGTTGGTAGTAGACCATAAGAGAATCCTAAAACAATGTATGAAGTTCCGCCTCTTAAAACGTAGTGGTTATATTCTCTTTGCCTCGATACACGAAGAACTTAAGAGTCCGCAGTAAGCTCGGCCGAATTTCACCTTCCCATACAAACGTAGTTACGCTCTCATTTTAAAACTACGTGTTGGATTGTGACGAAACTTTGCATATACAATGACATGATGTATATCTATGTCTGTAATTATATGGTTCCAGTTTATAAAACAAACGAAATACAGCAAAAACAAGTTTTGTATGAAAAACTTAAATTCGCTGTTTTTTTCTACTATGGTATCTGAAGCTACATAAACTAATTACGGACATAGATATACCTAATGTCATTGCATATGCAATCCAACACGTAGTTTTAAAATGAGAGCGTAACTACGTTTGTATGGAGAATCAAGCTTACTGCGGACTCTTAAGACGACTTTGTCAGTAAAAAACCAATGTTATATATGGAATGAGAAATGAGGCTATCCGCAGCAGAACTAAGGTAAGCGATATAGCCCTCCGAATCGCTAAACTTAAGTGGCAGTGGGCGGGGCACATTGCACGTAGAACCGATGGCCATTGGGGCGGAAAGGTTCTCGAGTGGCGACCACGTACCGGAAGGCGCAGCGTGGCTAGGCCCACAAGGTGGACTGATGACCTGGTAAAGGTCGCGGGAGTCCGCTGGATGCGGGTGGCGCAGGACCGGTCATTGTGGCACTCTTTGGGGGAGGCCTATGTCCAGCAGTGGACGTCTTTCGGCTGATATGATGATGATGATGATGATATATGGAATGAGAAAGGTGGGGCCAAATGCTCAAAATGACCTACACAGTGCCTACACATGACTAACAGCAAGAAGATAAGAACTGTCTACATCATTTTGAGCGTGTTATTTTACACAGCTACTTCTGCTGCGGACTGTACCTAATATAAAAACCCCTTGAATTGAATATGACACCGATTCTATTTTCATTGCAAAAAGTAAGTGTAAGTACTAAACATACCTTTAGGTACCTACCATTAATTAATCTGCTCATATCTAGATATTTTTGAGTGCTATAGTAGCGTTTATATTTATATCACTGCGGATGACTAACACACTAAAGCACATAATAAATAATAGGTAGGTACTAAAGAGAAAACACGAACATAGACAAAGCCGCGAGCTATTACTGTATATATAATAGATTAAATTATAATAACATTAGGCCGGAACCCAAGTTTCTCTAACACGGAAACATAAAGGCGCCTTCTTATAAAAAGTAATGAAAATCATAAAATTATTATGAAATTTTGATTCAGTTGCCGCCATTTTGGGGCATTTTAGATGCGTTCCACTTAACACCTAAAAGTTATATTTGGTTTTTTGAGTTATTATTTGGAATTTTTGTAACAGAGATATGAGTAAAGGGTTTTTTTTTCAATGAAATAGTGTTCAGTTTTTCTTGTGGACATCCAGTTCTTTTATGATCGCAACATAATTTATATCTCCTAAACCGATACCATTACCTATGAGATATATTGTCAACAGCGAATTATTAATTAACGCTAAGGAGGTCAAAGGCCATGATCTTCGGCTAAGGCACGGGTATCACTATAGTTATCGTGTGCACCTATTTATGCTAAGAATAACTACATTTCACTTCATTCAATAAACAACATATTTCAAAACAATGTAATGTCTTATCTAAAATTAGAACGTAAATAAATGGATAACCTACAAACGCCAACGTCAAATCATACCTGCTGCTGACACACCGGTCGCAAACGGAACCGTACAATTGCGTTAGTGTGCGTAAGGCGGGCGTCCGACCAGTTTGTTTACATTACGCTCTGCATGTGTGCGTGGAACGGCTTTCATTGTATTCTATTGACTACTTCAATACGACGTTGCATCTTTAAGTAACATTGCGTTTAATTTTAAACTTTATTTCGAATAATGCAATGTTGCTTATCTAGTAACATAATTAAATAAGATATGAGCTTTCGAAAGCAAGCATCACTAATCATCTACGTCAGAAATTCTCGCATCTCTAAAGCCATCCTGCAGCAATGTAAACTTTATCAACTTGAGCGTAAAGTTCCTTTTCCTTAAAATAAAAGTACAAGATAAGAGGTTGCGTGAATATTAGCGGATACTTTACGTCACATTGTTTACATCTGCGCTGGTGTTGTGGGTGTGTTCGCGTGTCGTGACGTCACGCCTCGTCATGGCCGCCGCTGTGTGCGTGCCGTGAGTCAATGTTACATTTTTGTGACCTTAACCGGCGTAACTCGTTGTAAGTACTTAGGTTTACGTAATGATCGTGTCTTATCCTGCTTTGGCCAATTATAGATTTGGATGTAGAAGTACTACTACTTCTACATCTGTAAGTACTAATATCGTTTGCAGTTATACGTTTATCGAATTTATTTGCATAATAAATAAGGTAAGTAAGTATCCTGTGCATTGGGGTAATACCGTCAAAAATAGTAAATTGTTGCGTTGCCTTAAGCTTATTTTTTGGTATCGTAGGTTGGAATCGTAGCAAAGATCGTCTTACCTATATAATTTACTGAGTAGTCGCAATAATACGGGTGTATATTATAATGTCAAATAAAGTTATAATATAAATTAATTACAATGCAGTTATTAATTTTTAACTCACACAAAAGGTTTACAAAATAAGTTGTCATTATATAGAAAAAGAACAAAATCTGTTTTTAGTACTTACATATGTAGAAGTTGGGTTTAATTACATTTGTTTCTATTGTTTTCTGTTGATAACGAAAAGCATTTGCTTTAAATGTGGGTGGAGTACGGTGCGCACGGTTGCGACTACAGCACATAAATAGTTTATTCAGAAAGTATTTAATAAATAAACGTATTTTTTAATGAGTAACACAAAATCATGAGTAGAAGGAGAAAAAATCATATGATAAACTGTCCAATTACGGGTATAAACGTATTTTCTTAGTAAAATTACTATACTGCGGTACGACCAAATATTTTTAATTGGTTCTACTAATATTACTATTTTGTTACTTGGCAATGGGTATTTTGATAAAAAAAATGCCTGAGAATTAGTAATTTTCACGAACGTTGGCAAACAAATAAAACCTGACAAATTATTAAGAAAAGAATATAATTATATGATTTTTTTACCAAAGTACATTATTGCACTGTATATAAAAGTATTCTTTAAAGTTTACACATGTATACTTATTGAACCTACTCATATGACGCGTCATTTAAAGAAAAAAACTTTATATTTACAGCCGAAATAACTTTATTTTTTCTGCATAAGCTTGCGAACTAAACCTTTACATGTCGCGCAAGATTTATGCAAGTTGCATGTTATTTTAGGCGAGTAACAAGTGTTGGCGAACATCTGCGATCACAGCTCCTGGGGGAAGCATTTGCGAGACCAACTTGCATATTCACTTATTCAATTCCATTTTAGACCTTGTACTATCGATTATAAGGTTCAAAGGGCATTCCGTTGACGGCAGATAAGTATTAGATGCACTAAAATATGTTTGCGCTTGGTTATTTCAAATCAGTTTGATTTTGAGCTTTGGGTGCTAAGTATAAAGGTCATGTTGGTGGTTTTTGGGGAACAAAGAGGGGGCTATTGTGTTTTGGTTTCGAAACGCAATAAGAGAAATGTGTTGCAGATTGCTCTTTGTATATGTGTTTGTGGGTGTGTGTGTTTTATTTATTACACATCCACCCCGGCTTTAGGACTCGCGTCGAATGTTTTTGTGTTCTTCAAAATGGTAACAAAAACTATGTTTTTACTGTCTCGGACGAAGGTTGTTCAGAGGCTATAGTATAAGTTTCACCGAAACAAAACTAGGATCGCGTTTGCGTTTCACCCTCAATTTGTATGGGATTTGACAGCTAAACGCGAACGCGGTCGTAACGTTTTGTTTCGGTAAAACTTATACTAGAGCCTCAGACAGGTTTAGATACAGATTTATTTTTATCAATTTACATTATAAGTTTGCACACAATGTAACTCATCTGAAACTATATTATATCGGTATTTCTTTATTATATTTTTGGTATCCTAATTCGAGTTTTTCCCCAAAATTGCTACGCGAATCGGAACAAAACGAATAACGCAGATATACCATTGATATTATAATGCAGTTTTATAACAGTACTTATACAATTTTTCATATCAACAAATTATAAGCATGTTCACGTACATTTCAATGTAATTGGGCTGAGTCTGAAAATAGAGTACCTAATTTGAAAAAAATAAGTTACGCTATAAATGTCAACTTTACTATTATTGGTTCCGAATAAAAGTAGTAAAACTGATACTAATAGATAAAGCAACGCCATATTTATATTTCAACAGCATCCTTACACCAACATAATTTTATTCACAACATTATTTCCAGAATAGCCATCAATCGTCCGGAATTACCCCATATTTTATTCTTTTTTCTCTAGAAATAATGCTTCAATTAAAGTCAATGAAAATTACTACAAACCGCGTAAATTATAGATCTATCTCTCTCAACCATTAATGGGGCCCGAACAGCTGTTAGCGGTTTCTTGTTACGTGGTATGTAATCAACAGCTATGCTAGTCTGTAACTTGTTATAATCTCACCTCACCGTTACCCCTAATATATCTTGACGCCACGATTCATAGTAACTAAGCGAAATCAACTTCGCTATTCTGTATCTTGTTTTAACCTCGCCTCACCCCTCAACTATAAATATATTTTGAGACCGCGATTAGCAATAACTAAGCGTCGTCAGATGTTTCGTTAGGCGTGACGGTGATGCAAATAAACGCGTTCCGAACAACAACCCTGAGGTCTAGTTTAATTTAAACTGGTTCGTTAGGTGTGACGAGGACAGTGAACACGACGGCTTGCAGACGAAAGAGGAGCAAAATTGTATTTGAATTTAGAATATTTTTTATATGGTGTCATGGTGTCTAATCAACAGAATTTACAGTCATCGTTAGGGCAAGGTTTGCGGACGAAAGAGGAGCAAACCTTTATTTGAATTTGTTTTTTTTTTAAATACTGTTTTGTTGATGCCAGCATTTTGTTGTCGTGTTGCGAAAAGAATTTTAAGTAGGTATATACCTACTAAGAGTATATTATCATCACAGACGTCTACTGCTGGACATAGGCCTCCCCCAAAGAGTGCCAAAGTGACCGAGTTACGAGTACATGCGATGCGTAAATTGTTGAAATTGTAAAGTAATGGGTATATTTTGCTTGAATACAATAAATAATCTACAAGTATTAAATTTTTAGTATCGTTAACTGTTTTGGAATGGGAGTTTTAGAAACTACATATTTTACAAGCTTTTATTTCGTTTCACCTGTCCCGTTGTGTCTGTCTGTCTGTCTGTAATCAAATCTTGCAAGTTAAATTTGACCCACTTCCCGGTGACCGATTGAGCTGAAATTTTGTGTATAAGTATAGTTTGGATCAGGGATGTTGCAGACATTCGCATCCGCATCCGCAACCGCGGATGTTCCGCGTCATCTCAAAACATAAGAGTTTTCAAGTTTGTTACTTTACTTTTCTATCATAAAAAAACCTCTCACAGACTTCCTCTCACTCGACAGTTTTTGTCAATAGTAAATTTGACAAAAACTGTCAAGATTAATATTGTAATATTTTTACTGTCTAAATTACTATTGACCGCCACCGCAGGCCGCGCCAGTGTGATTCAGGCCTTAAGTTCCTGACAGACTGGCGCTGCCTTGTCGCGGCGGTCAATAGTGAACTTGTCGTTAACTGTCTAAATTATTATTGACCGCCACCGCAGGCAGCGCCAGTGTGATTCAGGCCTTAAGCTCCTGACAGACTGGCGCTGCCTGGTCGCGGCGGTCAATAGTGAACTTGTCGTTAACTGTCTAAATTATTATTGACCGCCACCGCAGGCAGCGCCAGTGTGATTCAGGCCTTAAGCTCCTGACAGACTGGCGCTGTATGGTCGCGGCGGTCAATAGTGAACTTGTCGTTAACTGTCTTAATTACTACTGACCGCCACCGCAGGCCGCCAGTGTGATTCAGGCCTTACGAGTTTGATGAAATTATGGCAATAACTGTCAACAGTCAGGTTACGTGAGCGCCGATTCCAATTGAAAGGTTACAATAAAAAGTTCAATAGCCATTAGTGACAATCTCGAAGAAAACCAATACCGCGCACCTGCCACACAGGTGCCGGATACCTATTAATGCACCCTTTGTTCTGCGGCGCCCTTATAAGATCGGCCACGACTTACAGCGGGAGCGGAAGCGGTAGCGGTGCAACATAGGTGGGAGCTTTGAGTATAGATTTCTAGAGAGGAGCTATACGCGTTACCACAATGAGATTCCGAAGTTATTTGTCCGAAAGTATATATTTTTCCGAATGTCATAATTCCGACAACCATGTCCCGCTGATATATTTTTTGATCTTTCAGGATATAATACTATCCTAACCTATTTAGGTACGTATTTCATTAATAAAACACATCTATGGAATACTAATATAATATGGTTTTTTTTTAAATACTGATAATTAAAGCAATTCGTGCAAAATTATTCCCTAACCATTCCAAAATATTAAAAATGCACTAAGTTAATATTCAACTTTTCACTTCTGCCGGCACTCCGGGATTGCAACCCGGTCTTTTTTTTTAATAACTGCTGCTGAAGTATTTAGTACCTACTTGCCAAGGACTGTCCGACCCGATTTATTAACACGCTTTGTGTACCGAGGTCTTGATTATTCCAGTCGAGATGACCGAGATTTCAACACACGAGATGTCCTGCCACCGAGATGGAATCTCTAAAATATGCTGCTGCTCCCGCTGCTGTAACTTGTGGCCAAGCTCTAAAGCTATATCCAGACCTGCGTGGCAAACGGCAAAAGCGGCGCGAAGCTGTAAGAACGCGTTTACGCACATACGTAAGGCCTGAATCACGCTGGAGCGGCTTGCGGTGGCGGTCAATAGCAAACTAGACATTAACTGTCAAGTTTACTATTGACCGCCATCGCGGGGGACAGTGCGATTTAGGTTAAGGCCATGAGTGCGGGAGCTGTCAGACAGTAACTACATAGTATGGTGACAGCGGAGGCGGAAAATACCATAGTAATTTAATCATATTTACTTCAAGATTACAGCGGCCCCCTTCAAGCGTCTTCGCGGGGGTTGCGTTGCTTGCGTTGAAAAACTGAGCAATATAAGTCATTATGACATTATTGATACTGGCTCTTTCGTTAGCCGGACTCTAGTCGAGTCATCATCATCAATAGGTATGTAAGGGCTAGGCTCTTGTCGGTGCAGTAATCGCCAACCGATTTTTGTCCTTTGCCAGCCTCTTGACTTGACGTCTTTGTACGATTCGACAGCAAATTTCTCTTTTATTAGAGGACGTAGGACTTGTAAAAATGCCCCTGTCCCTGCGGCACATTTCCAGATTTTTATTGTTAAGGTCAGTCGGGGCAAGTACGCCAACGGGGTAAATGCGCCTATTATACACCACCGGTCATTGTGGCACTCATTGGGGGAGGCCTTTGTCTGGCAGATATGATAGAATAGAATTGATGATAATGATGATCATCTAAGATGTCTATGGTACTAAAATATCGGTAGATTTCAGTATGTGTGATGAAATCGCACTTACCCCGGTGGCGCACTTGCCCCGACTGACTTATTTATATTTTTGTTCGTTTTAAAAACTGCAGTAGCTGTAGTTAGTTACTGCTTCGATCCACATCAAGAGTTAATGTAATAAAATATACCGTTACCAATACTGCGATACTTGACTATATAATTTTGTAGCCAGAACACTTACTATGCTACATTAAATGTAACTACTTCGTTATTCATTGCTGCTGCGTGTTACCCTGGGCACACACGCTACAAACGACAAATTTAAATTACATGTTTAATAAACAGAATCTCAAGTAATCTCAATCCCGTTTCATGTGAATATACATCTCTATACGGAATAGCCTCGGTCCTTTATAGTTACCCAAATATGGAACGGAACTGGATTCGGATTTAACATTTTTGATGAGATAATTTTGGATTCTTCCTTTTGCGGTTTGTTTGTAATTTTGCGTATTCAAACATAGAATTTTTTTTTCCTTTTACTGAAACAATGAATGATACAATGTGTGTCTAAAATGACTTTTAAATAACAGGTAGTTTGATTTGAGTACGCTTAAGCACTACATAAAACAAAGGCAATGGACCTCATCAAGAAACGTGAATATCTGGAAGGTCCGCCCGCATGACAGCTGTCACTTCGCAGTAAGTCGTTATTACGTCCGCAAAAACAAATGTAAATGACCGAGACATTAGCATGCTACATATGTGGACAAATTTATGAGTTTAAGTCCAGGAAAAAGTGTATGCGGGCCAGATGTTTGGTCAGTGCCCGTTGGTTTTTACTAATATTCGGAACGTCGTATGGTATTCGGGCATCAATGGCGGTTATGTCGTTTTGGAATGGATTCGAGCATGGCAGTTGGCAGATAAGGAAGTGAAAGATAAGAGTAATTATGCGAGGTGGGAGGTGGGCGCCAGCGCCGGTTTATGTAATTACAGTATAATGGGTCAGGGCCATATCTTCTCATTACGTTTGTTTTTTAGAGGGAAATAGAAAAAGCCGTTTAAATAACGATTTTGAAATCAACGGACCGACCGAATCAAAGTTAATAATATACGATGGAAAGACATACCCCCTTATTCATAATTAAACTTAAAATGCCTCTGCTAAATAAAATGTGCTTTGTCCCTTTCTTACGAATACAAATGTCAAAGTGACAAATAAGGACAAACTAATATTAACGCCATTTTAGTTAAAATGGGCTTGTAGAACGTTTATGAATACGGCCGATAATCTCCAAAAACTAAAAGGTACAAAGTTGCAGCAATGCTTTTCTCTATTTCTGACTTTTTATAAGTAATTTATTGATGAGAAAACAAAGTGTTACAAAAATAATAATAACGGTATACTTAAACTAGTTAGTTACAACATCAGTAAAAATGAAAATGGCTACAAAAATTACGCAAACAACCCACAGCACGTCTATCACGGTCGCGACATACTCTCGATTTTTCTCGCACTATTCTCTTGTTCTTAGTGTTCTAATAAGAAAGAGACGGATAGTGCGAGAAAATTCGAGATAGCTCGCGCGCCGTCGCTTGGTAGCCGTGCAGGAAAACCAGCCTAAAATGGTACTTTAATAATTTTAATCACCAGTCAAAAAAGCTGACCCGTAAATCGATCACCGCTAGTGAAATGCTCCAAAATGGCGCTGCCACGAAACAAACTTGTTCTTGATATTTAAGGTGGCACGATTATTAAATGTCACAACGGTATGTTAAATCAACGCGCAGTCTCAATATTACACTTATTTAATGACACATAAATAATGTATTTTAAGGTCAATCAGGGCTTACGCTGATTGTACGAAAATGTCGGCGCGGCTGTGTGAAATGTCGGTACGACACGTTTTATTAACATTTAGGTTAAGCGACTTTATGCACTTCGCCCGTTAGTAGTATCGATTACGTTAAAATATGTTATCGATGTTATTGTATCTTCAAATTTGCTCTTGGACAATCAAAAAAAGCATTTTTTTTAACTTTCTAGTGTCATATTCATAACTTTTTATGATTTTAATTATATTTTGAAATGTATGCTTTATTTTGATGTTTTACTATCAATATGGCACCACGAAATTCTACATGGGATTGCAGTACAAACAAAACATAAGGAAACGTACAACTACGTAATCATTGAAATGTAGTCAACATAAGCATAGCATAGGTCGCTCCGAGTGCGCGTGGGTTCATTGTCTCCCACGTAAATATTCATTCATGACGAATTACTATTTTAGTAACGTTATTAAGGGGCTCCCATACGCCAATGACCTTCGATCTGAATCCCTTAGTTTTCTTATGTTTAAGTAGCTTATTAGTTATTATATTAACAACGGCTTTAAGCAATATAGTACCTATCCCATATTTACTTCAAAGTTAATTGTTTTCGAGATATTTGGCATCAAAGTTGAACAATTTTGGATCAGAAAAACCGTTTTCAGGCCATAACTTTTGTGTTAATTATTGAGTAACTTCTGGTACCAACACTGCCACAGCATAACTCTAATCGATATTGAATTATAGGAGGATCACATTAAACAAGCAAAAACTTTAACCATACATACCAAATGTCAATAACACGCAAACCAAAAATCTATAATAATTTTCCCCAAAGCTTCACTGTAACTGGCCAGCAATCCTTACCTGGAACAAAGCAAATGGATCTGTGTGAAACAAACCGTGAAAATAATAACAATTAGGGATTCTCAATGCTACCAAATGCGAGGCCAACGGCCAAACACGCAGTTCGAATTGTGAGGAGAATTTGAACATGGAACGTTCGGTTCGATGGCGAAACGGAATGGAACAGAGGCTCTAGTATAAGTTTTATCGAAACAAAACTTTACGATGGCGTTTGTGTTTTACCCTTAATTTGTATGGGATTTGACAGCTAAACGCAAACGCGGTCGTAACGTTTTGTTTCGGTAAAACTTATACTAGAGCCTCCGAAGTAAAATATAGAGTAAAATATTATTTAACTAGCTTTCTCCTGCGACTTCGTCTGCGTGGAACTCGTTTATATCGTTCCTACATAAAGTAATAATTTAAGTGCTAAAGTTTCCGCCCCCCATTTGACACCCTGGATCCTATGTAATTTCCCGGGATTAAAAGATATTATACCAAGTTTCATTACAGTTTTACTGACAACGAATAAATTACCTTTATTAAAAGAACTTCAAACATAGTTTCATACTGGCAGCGAAGTCTTATGAATCCTGTAATAAAATACATCAATAAAAACAACTCGACGAAGGAAATCAGTGTTCGTTCGTTGTGTGAAGTAATTTCTCTACTGGTCACATTTTTTACCGACTTCAAAAAAGGAGGTTTCTCAATTCGACCGTATATTTTTTTTTTTTAATGTATGTCTGCGGATAACTTCGTCGTTTATGAACCGATTTTGATTTTTCTTTTTTTGTTGGAAAGGGAGTATGCCAAGGGTGGTCCCATGGTAAGGAAACCAGGATCTGATGGTGGAATCCTGAAGAAATTGAAGGAAACTCTCGAAAAAATTGTCTTTCCGACTAGTGTGTTCCATAATATTATTCAATATAAAGAATTTTAAAGCCCGTTCAAATCAAAAAATCAGTTCGTGGTAAATTGGAAAATAAATGTGGAAATGTTCTCGTGGATTGGCGGAGTACTAAATTGAAGTCGGTTAAAACTTTGTTTTTAAAGTAAATTATTCTCTCCACATTGTTATTATAAATGCGAAAGTAACTATGTATGTCTGTCTGTCTTTTCATGCAGATACCGCTGAACCGTTTGAGATAAAGTCGGTACCTAGATTTTTTTTAACGTATGATTTTTTCCAGTTAGGTAACCGTACCTTAGATGACAAAGCCATCTTCCCATGTTGCTAGGCTTCAGGTCTCGTCAGTGACCGCTAAAAAACTAGTCATATTATGTCACATCCTGTTTCTGCGGGAATCCGATTCCGTTACATCCCTATGCGGAGCGGGCCATGCGAAAATCAATCTTATTTTCTGCGGGTTAAGTTCCAATTACACTCTAGCCGATCACGGTCCATATGCGGTCAAGCGTGCCATGCGAGAACTAACCTAATTACCTTGCAATTAGGTTACATCTTTACCTGACCAGTCCTCTTGTGGTCAAGTTTGTTGATGAGTCTTATATCGTTAATAATAAGGTCGGCATACGACGGTCACGTCTTGCGGTCAAGATTGCTACGCGATTGTGAACCTTTTGACTATTGTAATAGTGCGTAAGTGTAGGACATAAGATGATAATTGTGTAATCTCGTTTGCTAAAATATTTGACAACGGATGTATGCTCTTCAAAATAAAAGCAAGTCTATATGCCAGTTGATTTGTTATTGAGTGTCGCTAGTGCACATTTTGGCACTTAAACTGAAATCCACCATGTGTTCCACTTGTCTCCTAACATCCGTTCAAAGGAAACTGCCCCTTAATACAGCAGCCATTTGCGTCGTCCGCTTCTACTACTACCTACATTACGATTTCGATTCTATGTCGTAATCTCGCATGGCGCTAAGGCTGATTTTCCTGTGGACTTACCCATTCCCATGGGTGTACTAAGGCAATAGGGGTTGAATTGAAACGTGCGGCGTTTGATTTGCGACAAAGATTCTATACGTATTAATCTGCATCCCTCTCCTACTAACGTGTAATCTTTTTTTTTTTTTTTGAAACAGAAACAGTCATAATAAACTTAATACATATGTTGTACACAATGTACAACAACTGAGAGGTTATACAAACAGACCTGGAGGTTCATTAAACATAATATTAATAAAACCAAAAAGGAAAGGTAAGAACAACGTAGAAGAAGACGTAGAACAACGTGGAAGAGCGGGACGCTATCATAATCAGATTTGTATGTTTGTCGACGAATGCAGACCTTATCGGTACAAAATCGCCAGACTAGGTTGAGCCATGAGATGTATACTCCTTGGTGTTGTTCCAAAATAAAATTATTCTATTGTATTCTATTCTATTCTATTCTGTGTACCCTATTTGTACAATAGGGGTGTGTAGACACTAAATAAAGTATCAATGTTGTATTTTTTCGCTACTCAGCTACATATAGCTAGCTACCCAGTACCGGTAGCATGATCGGGTTTATGTCCGTCATAAAGCAGACGTCCCTCTCGCACTTGCTTGTAAGGGACAAATGTAAGTACTATCGACAACACAGCTAACTGACCATCGGTGTACCTTAAGTGCATTGTAATTAGGTTCTATATAAACACAGGATGGTCAGTTAACAGTGTTGTCGTTTGTACGACATGATATGAGACCATGCCAGGGCGTCTACTGGGCTGTTATTCACTACGCGCTAATGCGGCTCACCCCGCTGATCACCCGTCACAAAACTAGACCTCTACCTACGCTTCGTTACTACGCATCGCGGTGTCAAGATATATTTGTGGGTGAGCGTTGAGGGGAGCTTAAAACAAGTTAAGAATAATCTTTGTTCTCACGGTTTTACTGTAAAATCAAAAATGGCCGAGTTATTCAAGAAAAACCGTTTTTCGAATATACACAGGAGCCTGATTCAGTCTACTTTTTTAATTTACACTCCCAATTACCCCCCCGAGGGACATACGACAAAATAATCCAAGAACTAATTATTCACGGGTAGGGTCGGGTTTTTTGGATATAATGACTGGGCTATATGCAAAGTTTCGTCACAATCCAACACGTAGTTTTAAAATGAGAGCGTAACTACGTTTGTGTGGGAAGGTGAAATTCGGCCGAGCTTACTGCGGACTCTTAAGGCCTGAATCACAATGGCGTGGCCTGCGGTGGCGGTCAATAGTGGACTTGTCAATTACTGTCAAGTGTACTATTGACCGCCTCGCAGGCCACGCCAGTCGGTGAGAGGCTTAATGTGTCCAATTGATTTGACAGTTATGAGGAGGTTAATATCACTGGAACGTCTCAAAAAAAAATTGTGAAAAAAAAGTTATTGAAACATTACTAAAAATATAAAGACGTAAAGTTAGTGGCTTGGCTTTGTAAGTTTGTGGGAGGTGGGGGTGAACAGAATGAACCCTCATAATGGACATAGGCTATGTTTTCGCTTTCGCTTGCGTTCTTTATAATTTGTAAAACAGCGATTGGAGCGGCGGGAGGAGCTACGTACCTACTTACATAATATTTGCCTACAAAACGAGAAACATTGTAATATTACGAGGTTGTTATAGCCAGGAATAAAACTGCTCGAGATATAAACTGAGATTAACATATCCCCACCAGATTAACAACCACCCCTTCAATAACTGTGATAATTTAAAATAAACTGCGCGGATCGAATCGCCCGACTCAGACTTCCCTTATTTTACACCACCACCCTAAGAAGACACCTGAGCTCATTATAATCAGTCAAACCCAGAGCACTCTCTAACCTGGATACGATGGTACTCACCCAGTGCAAACAGATTCGCGTTTTTATTACAGCGCATTGCAATAACAGGTCACGTTATATTTGACATTTCGATGTGAAAACGCCAATGTAAAATGGCCCTCTTACTTATTATGGAGTTTCGCGATCGCAGGTCAGGATAGCTGGTATAGTATGATTACGCTGGTATAGCCAGTTTAGAAGAGCCGTGTAGCTTTTATAGCGCAAAGGGCCGTTGAGCCTTTTAGGCTGGTCGTTTGTGTAGCCAGAAAGACTTGACCTCTGCTGGTATAATAGCGCCAAGGGTCGCCGGGCCAAATTATGATGGGGATTGTTTTACAACATGTCATAATTTCCAGTGTATGCTGATCCTCAGCGGTTCTGGAGCTCTTTAGTTCCACAGGTCTGGGTATGATGGTGATGGTTTACAACATAACGCTGTTATTAAGGCGCGCCCCGCGTATAAAGCGTAATAGAATTTCAGTGTCTCCCCTCTTTACTGCCGAACTAACGATGTTAGCAGCGCGCATGCGCTATCGTGACAATGCCGTTTTATGTTACTGTTCCGATGTAGCAGATTCCTTAGACACAGACATTGAAGAGAAGCTAAATGTGACTATTTTTACAACGGCAAAGCTAAAAGGAAGTAATGTGTGGTAAAGTATGTTTTATAAAGTAGTAATTATATGCTAATAGATTGCTTATTTTTATTGATACTATCGAGCTAAATAGAATTGACTCGCATTAAAAATAAGACTTACCTATAAGAACACTGACAATAAAAGCATGATGTAGGCATTTCACTAATACATCAGATAAAAACCTCTAACCTATACTCCATTTTCAAACTAAAATCCAAAATGGCGCCCTCGCGGTCAGCGATTGATCAGGGGTCGGTGACCTTCCTAATTTGAATTCGCGCGCGGGAGTCGGTAATTGGATAACAATGGCGCTTGAAGGGGATGCCGCCCTGGAAATTCGCAACTGTCATACTTTGAAAGCGATTCGTGAACGACGTGAACCAGAGGCTCTAGTATATGTTTTACCGAAACAAAACTTTACGATCGCGTTGGCGTTTTACCCTTAATTTGTATGGGATTTGACAGCTAAACGCAAACGCGGTCGTAACGTTTTGTTTCGGTAAAACTTACACTAGAGCCTCTGATGTAGGGATGGAATTCGAGTAAATAGTTTTGCTGAGTTTTGTGATATACATAGGTAGGTAATTGATATACTTAAAGAATAAAATTATGTTTCTTTAGTCTATTCAGGCTTCATGTTTATAGCCAGGTAATCCTACCAATAGGGTCATTACGCTGGTTACGCGACCACCTTCGGTTGGCGACCACCTGAAGGAGAAGGTTTTTTCTATTGAAGATAACATCAATTCTACCGACCCTATTGAGACAATTAGTTGTACATGCATTTTTTTTTGTTGTTTTAGAATAGAAATCTACTAAAAAACCGAGGAAATATCCTTTCAGTTCACCAACTCAGCTAAGTGGTCGCCAACCGGCACATAAAATTAGGTGGTCGCTAACCGGCGAAATGACCCTATTATAAATGCGAAAGTTTGGATGAATAGATGTTTGGACGTTTAGATGTTTGGATGTTTGTTACTCAATCACGCTTAAACGACTCAACCGATTTAGATGAAATTTTGCACGAAGATAGTTAATATAACCTGGATTCAAATAAAGGATAGTTTTTATCCCAGGTCCACGCAGACGAAGTCGCGGGCGGAAGCTAGTTTAATACTAATATTGAAATGTAATGTTTGTGATTTTGCAAGTTTGTATTTAGGTGATTAATCTTAATTTGAATAGACCGTAAATTTACAAATAAAAATGCATTTACTTAATAAAATCAGGAACTGCATGAAATTGCATTTCTAGTAATACTTGTGGATACATAGCTATCGCAGAATTCTCATAAAGACGGAAATATTAGCAGAAGTTTTTGGAGCTCGCGAGATCTTTCAATGTCTTTACGATCGCAGCGCCATAGGGCCGAATAAGCACGATCAATGTATGGTTAACTAGCTTCCGCCCGCGACTTCTTCTGCGTGGACCCGGGATAAAAACTATCCTATATTTTAAGTCAGGCTGTAAACTATCTTCGTGCAAAATTTCATCCAAATCGGTTAAGCCGCTTAAGCGTGATTGAGTAACAAACATCCGAACATCTAAACATCCAAACATCCAAACTTTCACATTTATAATATTAGTAGGATTCAGTTAACTATTTCCCGCAGTGTTAAGGAAAAATTACCGACTGCATTCCACACCACATTAAAAAAAAAGTTTGCAATTGTCCCGTCGGTGCATTCGCATGTGGCAATGTTTTGCAAACTTAAATGTTCAAAATCAGTAAACATTACACGCGTCCGTACGTGCCTCAACCGGGAATCGAACGGGGATTCAGCCCGCGGTGACCCGTTTATGCCCAGGAACGGCTCGGCACCAGGTTCTTTAGTTAGATGCTTTAGGGCTATTTAGATCATTCAATTTGCAGTGATGCGGCTTTTATGGCCTGTATAGGCAGATTTTGAATAACCAAATTGCGTTAGTACGAATATTGTTAGAAATAAAATGTGTAGGTACAGTATAGTCCAGTTCGTTTAAGTATATGCGCGTTCCCAAGGCACAAAAATGTCTGAGTAAAATTATGCCGTTAACAATAAAGTCGTGTTCACATATTTTTGATCATTAAGTCTGTGCAGAAAATAATATCACAAAGATTGTATTGATTTGTACTTCATTCAAATCGAATTACTACATATTCGCTAATTTAAACAGTGAATGGGTTAAATACGTTTTAATTTCTAACTATACATACCTACACCTACTCATTTTAATTTTTTTACTAACAAACACGCTACAGTGTAGGTACCTATCTATTACTTAAGCTTTAAACAGTTGGTTCACGTTCCTATCGTAATAGAATAAAAGCTCCAAGTATACGGATGGAGCTTTTTCAAGACGCTTAAAAAATATTTGCTTGGGATTCTACCTGCATGTCAGGCGGCACTATTGTAACTCGAATTCAATTCACCTACTCTCCGTTGAATCTAAGCTTAGATTAAGGCGCCGTAGGTTCATGGTCTTCTCTCCCTCTCACTGAGCATAAGCGTGAGCGAGATAGAAGTGCGTGCTCGGAAGAGCGGATATCATGATCATGTTTTTTAATTTTAATTTTTTGGCCGTTTATATAAATAAAAAAGTATTCACTGAGTTCTCTCGAACATAACAGTTTAATTATGCATTGTTTCTCTTTTCTACAATTCGGTGACGTGCACTGCTAAACACAACTTGTTCGTCCCAAAAAAATCTGCCTACCCTAACTAAAAACCCTATGCACGTCACTGATTGCCGATTCTTAGAAGCAATTTTAATATTTTTAGCTTTTGTGCATAGTTTGTTACGAATATGTTAAGTGTTTTTTAGACCTATGTTCGTGGTTTTTTTCTATCCAGCGAAAATTGCTTAATCATATTTTGAATGATTCAAATTAAATATCTCGCTGCAGAAATTCGCATTTGTTCATTTTATATATAAATGATCTCCCCAAAATCATGAATGTCCCGTGCGTCTTGTTCGCGGACGATATATCCATATTAACAACATGTGAAAATAATTTAAACTTAAATAGCAGACTAGAATCAATACTTGATAAAACTAACAACTGGCTTAGCAATCAGAACCTAGAAAATAACTTTAATAAAACAAAATTAATGGTATTCCACCCACATCAAAAAACATCCTTAGAAATAGACTTTTGCTACAGAGATAAAAGTTAGAGGTAGCCAACGAATTTTCACTGCTTGGTTTGACGATAGATACACATGTCAATTGGAAATCTCATAGTAAAAAGATAAGAGCAAAAATATCCTCTTTTGTATATGCACTCAGGGAAATAAAAAAGTCGACTGATTTCAAGACTGCACTTGCTACCTACTATGCCTATGCTAATGCCTGGTTCAGCTACGGTATAATCCTTTGGGGCAATAGCACAGACGTACCATCATTATTTACTTTACAAAAAAAACTTATTCGCATATTAGTAAATATCGACAACAGAGACAGTTGCAAACCCCATTTCAAGAACCTGAAAATACAAACGTTAACAGGTCTCTATATTTTAGAAGTTTGTAAGTTCGTTCGTAACTATCCCCAATATTTTAAGAAACGCGAAGATATACCGACAACTTATAACTTCCGGTATAGATAAAAACTAATGTTACCCTCATCTAACCTAAAAATGCATTCTGCTGCAACCTATACCATGTCTGTTAAATTATATAATAAATTACCCGATAGAATAAAATCTGAGAAAAAACATAATACATTCATAAATATATTAAAAGAATTCCTTATTAATAAGAGTTATTATGCGCTAAGAGAATACCTAGAAGAAAAACTGTAACATAAAATAAAAATATAACTATAAACTCATCTTTTACTCAAAAATAAAATATAAAACCAAGTTCTTTTAAAAATAAATAAATTAAAGAAATAAATAAATTAAATGTGCAATAAACAAACAAATTAAGTTATTTATTAATATATCTATATAAATGTGCTATCATAGTCATATTAAAGTATATGTGTGTCTCTTTATAGTTTGCACATTGCACAGAATATACAAATTATAAAAAGAAGAACTTTGCATAAGCATGTTGGCCGTCTTCTCTTCACAACATGTTGCGGTGCCCAACAGGGTCCACAATTAAGTTTTTTATTAGTTAGTAACTAAAACTTATGTTTACCAACACCCTGTAAACAAACATTGTGGAAAGCAATAAATGATTGAGTATTGAGTATTGAGTATTGAAAAGGCTCAAGATTACTATTCGCATTTTTTTGAAAGCATATTATTATAAACAGACGTATAATATTGTTTCAAAAACTCTGTTCGCTTAACTTCGCTGAACATACAGCGCCTTAAGCTCGTTAGGCCCAAGCTATTTTAACACGATTGGTATCACGGCCCATGGTCCTAAAAATAGGTATAAAAAAACTATGTATTAAGAATGAATAAATAATAACAGGGCTCGGCCAAAAATAGGGCTGGAATTTCATTACAAATATAATTTAGCCTTAAATTTTTAGTCTTAAAATATATTATCTAATTAGATATCTAATCTATTACTATAATATTTGAATGTGTTCAATCTATGGACGCTCACTATCCGCTGGCGTCCAGACCCAGCCTTAGGCTTTTACAAAAAAAAATGTATAAACACTTGCTTTATCTACTTTCGGAGTATTTTTAAATGAAAACAAATGGTAGAGCATCACCTGTCTAAATACCATGCTTACATTCTTGCACGTGTGTCATTAGAATATATACCTTAGTTACTATATCATTAAGTCCATAATTCAAGTTCCTGCTACAGTTTGCAATGTTGTGGGCGATGCTATGGGCCTTTATCACTGCAATCGTGTTGAGTAATGTGCCCAAAACTTTTTAGTGTTTTTGTCTCGTTTAGCCAGTGATTGTTCTGTGTTCCTATCTGAGGCTCTAGTATAAGTTTTACCGAAACAAAACTTTATGATCGCGTTTGCATTTTACCCTCAATTTGTATGGAATTTGACAGCTGAACGCAAACGCGGTCGTAACGTTTTGTTTCGGTAAAACTTATGCTACAGCCTCTGATGTTCTTGAGGATCCCACGCTATGTTAGATTTAAGTAAACATGAAATGAATGAGATTTATCGATTGCTGTCTGTTAGCGGGTCTCGATGAAGTTGCTTTGACAAAAAACTTACAAAACAAGACGGGCAGCTAGCGCGAGAAACACTTCATACTATTCAGAACAACAACGCAAAGTTTCTGCGTCCGAGAGGCAACCGGATGGCACGCGGTATTTGAGCTCCCGAAGCGTTGTGGAACCGCCCCGTGCAACCCGAACTGAGCCAATTTGGACTGGGCGGAAATAGAAAAATGAATGAAAAAAAAATGTTGCGAGGCAGCCGATTGAAAGAGCGGTCGCCTGAAAGTGTGTACGCTGATTATATAATGAAATGCTGGTCTAAATCGAATACCTGGCGACAATTTTTTCTTGACCTCCCACCAATTTCCGCCAGAGTTCAAGTTGGCTCAGTTTGGGTTGCACAGGGCGATTCCACAACGCTTCGGGAGCTCAAATACCGCGAGCCACCTGGTTGCCTCTCGGACATTGAAACTACGCTTCAACAATAAAAGTTCGACTATATTATAAGTACCAAAATGTTTCTTTACCGCGCATTTTCTCGCTCGTATCGTGTTATGGCCGCTCCACACAATGGGCCATCCTGACCGATCATACAGGACGTAACTATGCGTTAAAAGGAGTAAGACATATTTATGTCTCGTTCTACCGCATAGCCGCGTCCTGCACGGCTAGCACGCGACGGCGCGCGAACTCTCTCGATTTTTCTCGCACTATCCGTCTCTCTCTTATTAGAAGAAGAGGTATAGTGCGATAGAAATCGAGAGTATGTCGCGGCCTTCGTGTGCTAGACGTGCTGTATGATGGGTCAGGATGGGCCATTGTGTGGAGCGGCCAACAGAATAAGGCGGCGCACGAGATAAACTATCCTAGTCCAGTCAATGAACTGACAACTTGTATGGAAAAAATGTCAATTTTGGAAATAATTTATAATAGCTCATTTTTTATGTGTAACTGATATATTATCAATTAAATAGTTACCCAGCGACAAAATCCGACAAAATTTCAGACATCAAAAAAATGATAAATTAACTAGCTACTGAAAAGTCAGAATAAATATTAATCAATATTTTTGTCTTCATTTTGGTTCATTTATATTTGCTCTATAATATTCAAGATAAATCGTACAAAAAAAGACAATGCATGCTTTATTTAAATCTACATAATTACTTCCGGGTGGATAGTTTGCCGGATTCTTGAATATATCATCTTAGAACAACATTTTAAAACGAAATCAACAAAAAAACGCTATTATAAATTAATGTTTTTCAAAACCGTATTTTGCCTGGAGTATCCGTCTTTTTCGTAGAGTTATTAGAAAGAGACGGGTAGTCTCTGGCGCTCTTGTGCTAGCTAGCCGTGCTGAGTTAAGCTATGTTTTCATACAAAACGCAGTGATCCTCGCGTTTTTCTTAATACCTATATAAATAAAATGGAAAATTACTTACTCGTAAGCAGCGAACGAAATAACCATAGAAGTCTAAGTAGTGCCGCAAAATGGCCCCACAGAATGGGTGCCATTGCCATTATGCGAGTCGAGGGCGGGGTGTCAAAACGATGCCAGGCAGCCGTTTAGTTCGAACATGCGCGTACCGGGTTTTAGGCACGTGTTTGGGTAGTTTGTAAGGAGCTCGCATTGTAAGGTTTTTCGTTCGCTTCTCGTAAGTGTATTTTTCTTCTTACTTTTTCACGCCTCAGATAAAACGTGTGTAAAGTCTAAAAGTGGACGGGGATGAAATGAGAGTTAGCCAAGGTTGTAATAAAACCATAGCTAGATAAAACATTAGTAATTTCCTGGCCCTATTTATCGTTTATCTTGTGATATTGCGTTTATCATGTGATAAACGATGAAGCATACGACACATAGTATCCGTAGAGCACCTATTCTTAGGTTTGCCATTGATAAGAAGAATTTCGTGGTAAGTATATCCTAGATATTACGCCTATTGCCTGCAATTCGGCCACATCTCATAATTAAAACACATTTGAGATGTGGCTCTATTGCACACTTCAATACGGTGACATTTACAAAGTAAAACACATTTGAGATGTGGCTCTATTGCACACTTCAATACGGTGACATTTACAATGTAAAAGACATTTGAGATGTGGCTCTATTGCACACTTCATCTCGTAAAGTAATGTTGAGATTTGGCCGTAATGCAATTACTATGCGATTAGTGAAGGGAATTGTGTATTATCTCGTTCTAGGAATAATTACTACTAGAAATAAAATGAATTACCTAAGTCACGTTCACGTGTAAATATTACATTATACGGTCCAATTTTGTTCGTACTTTTCGAGGTACAAAGTGGTCGTCCTTTGTTTCCGTCAATTAAAAAGAAACTTAACGTAACGGCCTCTTGGGCCTTTTAAGGTTTTTAAACGCTTTCAAACGTGGCTAAAGTAATTACCAAGTGTGTGTTAACCTTAAGGGGCTCCACGCGCTTTTTGGCTAGTTTTGACGAGTTTTGAGTTGATATTCCTGCGTCGTAACTATAGATATATTTATGGCACAAACACTTATCGGTTCTTCAATCCTTTATCTACATTTGCAAGTTTTATTTTTAATGATTTGTTCAAACATTATCCAAAGAAGCTCTGTTTTCGATATTACTTATTAGTATGTTGTTTATGCACTTTTACATATGAAATCTATATACATATAACAGTTCTTTATTGTCGTCTCTAACAACCCACGAGATATATTTATTTTTAACTCATTTTCACAAAAGATACGTCCAAAAAAGTGGTTTATTGGCCTGAAATTACCGAAGTTTGGTATGAAATACTATTTCGATAAAGCTCGTTATTGTTAATACGATAAGCCATAAAAAACACAAATAAACCGACAGTTACAGGTCGAAGGTCATTGGGAGCTAGGAGCCCCTTAACAATGGCTTTTAAATCCAAGCTTGTAGCAATAAGAATTTGGTGGAGAAATAAAACTTTATAATTGTGTTTTTTGTTACCTTTTAGAGGGAGTTTATTTATTTGAACTTTTGCAGAAAATAAAAAACTGTCAGAATGCAATAGGTTATTAGACGTATTAGTAAACCAGTTAAGTAAGTAGTTACTTTAGATAGTAAAGTGAACCAAATAAAATTGCTAATCTCAAAATAAGATCATCAAGTCAATCAATCATAAAGACAAAAATAAGTTTAGCAGTAACAAAAACAATAAAAGGTTTTTCTTGCAGTGATGCATGTTGTTATTTTTTTTTTCAAAACTGCTTTAGTAGATATCTATATAATACATGAAAATACACTTTGATATGGACAAAATCTAAATGAATATATTTTCCAATCAAATAGAACCTATAAAGTTCGTCCATTAAAGTATTATTTTCGTCCTACAAAATAACAAAAATGTAAATATTTTAGGCGACAAAGCCAGCAAGCCTCAGAAAAATAAAAGAAACAAAAGACAAAATCAAATTAAACCAATCTTGGGGACAAAAAAGACGCGAAATTCGAAAGCGTTGAGGGATTACCTCCGCAAGCCTTTCAGCATGGGCACCCTTATCCGCAAACAAGGGTCGGAGTGTGGTCACATTAGTTGTGGTTACCATCATTTTGTATTTTTAAATCGATGTATTTTGAAATCGGGTCCAATGTGTACCTACGGCCGGTTGTAACAATAGTTTTTTTTAATTTACTGTTGTTTTGTTTTTCGGCAACGGCATTGTGATTTGTGCCGGTAGACCCGTAGTGATATTATGGTATAAAATATTATTTTGTTTTGATTATGGCGGGTGATCCTAAATTAGGAAACTGTTGGAGTTCAAGTTATTTCTCGAATTGGATATTGATAATGACAATATTGGAACCTGCATTATACAATGCACTGCAAAACGTACGCTCGATAATCTTGTCTCAAAAATGTTTTTTTCATGAAAACTTTTTAATTTTCACTCGGTTAAACCAGACGCTGTCATTAACTCAATAATTTATTTAAACTGTATGAGTAGGCATTTGGTTCGTGACACACTACTTATCTAGTAAAAGATTGTAGTACCTAGATACATATTTGAAATAACGATAATTCAAAATAAGCTATGATTTCAGACACTATCAATAATCGATAATTTTGATTGGAATGCCATTGCCCTTGTGTTGAAGTGCGTATTTACATACATAGCAAAGTATGGGCGTGCGGCTTTCTTTATTGCCTTAGTACCTACAAAACATTATATCGGCGGTAATTGCCACTTTACGTTCAGCTGTGACCTAAAGCTAGAAGTCAATGTGACATAATTTTTGTATCCTTCCTTGTATTGAGTGAACGAGCGAGCGAAGGGAACAAAGTACTCCGTTAAAGCTTAGCCAATTTTTTTTCTTAAATTATGTCCGGCTGTTCGGTTTGGAGCATGTTCGATAATTATATAGATTTTTTTGTCAATTAAGCTTTTTTTGTAAAAAACTGGTTTTCGATTTCTACAGCTCACAGAGCCATTAGTAATGTAATAGGTACAGTACAGTCGAACTCATACGTAGCTGAAGTAGCTGAACACTGTGATACCTTGTCGCTTTCTTCCGTTTGACTAGTCCAGTCAATGAACTGACAACTTGTATGGGTAAAATGAAAATTTTGGAAATAATTTATAATAGCATATTTTTCTGTGTAGCGGATAAATAAATTATCAATTAAATAGTTATCCAGCGACAGGATCCGACAAAATTTCAGACATAATAAAAATGATAAATTAACTAGCTACTGAAAAGTCAGAAAACATGTTAATAAACAATTTTGTGTCTATTTTGGTTCATTTACTTTTTCTCTATAATATTTACGATAAATCATACAAAAAAAAATGCATGCTTCATTTAAATCTACATAATTACTTCCGGGTGGAAAGTTTGTCGGATTCTTAAATAAAGCATCTTAGAAATAGAATAACATTTTCAAATGAAATCAAAAAAAAAAACGCTAACATTATAAATTAAGGAAAGTTTGTCGGATTCTTGAATAAAGTAAAGAAATTGAATAAAATTTCAAATGAAATAAAAAAAAAACGCTAACATTATAAATTAATGTTTTTCAAACCGTATTTTTCCTGGAGTAAACTTCGTATGGCAGTTTAAACACGACGTTAAAGCAACACGGTACAAAGGTGTTGTCCCTCGTGAGGTCGTACCTTTAGAATAATTTGACTACGTGTCTTAAATAATGCCCCAGATGAAATACTAGTTACCAGTAAACAATGCTAGGTACAGGTAAAACAATTAGGGCGTGATCGCACGCACGATTACTGATTATTTACGCCCATGACTTTACTATGACAATAATAATCGTTTTATTATTCTAGACTACGTAATATGTCACGATAGTAACCGTTGGCCTGTGTGAATTGCATTTTAATCAGTTTTAAAACAGGTTATCTGTCATTCGATAAATAAATATGCGTTCCGTACAATGGAGTTGAATAAGCTACTTTCATGGGTAATAAAATTAATTAAAAACAGTGACGTCCTAAGATACATACTTAAGCAAAACGTTTTAACGATTAAACTCGTCAGGCAAAGATTGCATGCTGGCATAAAATAATTCAAATGATTCCATTTTCAAAACCAGACAGCAATAAAACAAATGACTGCGCCGACCCGCCTATCCAGCTGACCAATCGCGAAAAACTCGGGACAAAGTAAAATTCAAACATCGAACAGTTATCACGTTCGAAAATAGAACGCACGAGGCAGGCGAGCGAGTAATCGTTCTAAAGCTTTCATGCTGCCGGCCAGTTTAAGGTGACCTGTCGTTGTCCACACCCTATCCCCTAGCTAACGCGTTTTATGGGCCTCGACGGGGGGGTGAGGGGGCCGTTTATAGTGGCATTAGTTTAAAGGCCCCGGGCTCACATGTGCTTGGGACAGATAAGCATCCCCACACGAGGACTTGTTTGGAGCGATAAGTTCGGTGGGCCGCGGATCGTGAAAATTTGTTGCTGTGGAATGGAGTCATTTCAAATTGGATGTTATTATGCCATGATTTAGACCATTAGAAACTCAGATGAATGCTACACGAGTTTGATTTTCTGGAGGCGACATCTATGCATACTATATTGGTAATATAAAGTTGTAAAGTCTGTGGGATTGTATCTTTCTATGTTTTTCTATGTTGCGGGTAATCTCCGTAACCAAGTATTCATCCGACCCAAATCGATTTTCAACTGTAGTAACGAGAAGGCTTTAAAAAGAAACATTTAGGCTACCTTTCCAAATCAAGTGACTGGATAATGGAATTTGAACACGTTATATTTAATTCTGCGGATTCGCTTGTTTTGATTTTAATACGCGATCGGAGCACAATAGTCCAACAATATTAACTTTAAAAACAAAGTTTAAACGGACTTCAAATCAGTTCTTGTCTTATTAGAAGAGTTCCTTGGTTTTTTACAGCATCAGATTCTGACCTGACGACGATGAGACAACTGGCGATGGATGCTTTCAAATAAAATAAAATAAAAACAAATTGCTCCAGGCACTCGAGTAATTGGTAAACATACACATTAACTACAACTTAGAAAAGTTGAGAAACCCCCGACATTTTCATTTCAAAGTCCAATATCTAAAAAATGGCTGAACAGATTTTCATGAAACATGGCTAAGAACACTCGGGATAAAATTATCTATGTCACAAAAAAAACTAAACGTAAATCGGTTCATCCGTTTGGGAGCTACGATACCACAAACTTATAACACCCCGCCTCTCTTTGCGTCGGGGGTTAAAAATAGAAGATTCCGACGAATTGAGAACATCTTTTTTTGAAGACGGTTAAAAATGTATAATGATAATGATGGGTGCTTAAAAACCTGGACATTCCCATAGGCAAGGCGATTCTCAAAAAAATGCCTCGTAACGAATCCGATGTACGTACAGTCGACATCAAAAGTAACTGCGCAAACGAAGACGTCAATAGTCTTTATCAATAGGGAATAAAAGCTTTTGACGTCTTCGATTGCTCAGTTACTTTTGATGTCGACTGTACGACATTCTGAATATCTCTCACTTAATTTTTCACGCTGGCAACACACACGCGTGATATATAATCCGCCGGATCAGACCCCAACATTAGCAGTAGTTTATGGCCCCAAGATCTTCCGTCATTCTGGCTGAAACATTCGTTGGTTAACCACCAGTTTCTGCCAGTCTATATAATGCGTAAGTATATTCATCCAACTAATATTATAAATGCGAAAGTTTAGATGTTTGGATGTTTGTTACTCAATCACGCTTAAACGGCTGAACCGATTTGAATGAAATTTTGCATGAAGATAGTTTATAGCCTGGATTAAAATATAGGATAGTTTTTATCCCGGGTCCACGCAGACGAAGTCGCGGGCGGAAGCTAGTTATTCATATGTGTAGAAAGTCTTTCCTGTTTTTGGTGTCGCCATGGGACTCCATACCATTCCAATGGGATAGAGTATTGATAGAGATTTTTTTTGTTTTATTATCCGAAGTTAGTTTTTATGTCGTTCCATATAACATTTAAATTTTAACGGACAAATTCGCCTACGTTCCTTCGCTTATCTAGGATATTAAAGGGAAATATTGTAAAATTTTTAGTTATTTCGTTCATTAAGTGCTTTACAAACACAACAATGTAATCGTTGTAGTCTTTTAAAATGGTTTTCCTTAAAATCACATGGCGATTAAGTAAAGCACGATTATTCTTATCTTTTAAATAAAAATAAAAATAAAAATTGTGTTTTGATAATTAATTTGTGTTGTGATAGTCGGTTTTATCTTTCGCTGTTATTCACATAATATCTGTATCAATTGACGTAAGAAACACATTAAGTATATAAATATTATTTTATATCCCAATTTGTTTGTAAGTCCCAATTGTTACTAACACTATTATGGATCGATCCATAATAGTGTTAGTAACAATTGGGACTTACAAGATTATGTTAGATTTACACGTTACATTAAGTTAAGTTTTAATTTAATGTGTCTTGAATGTTATATGGAAAGGGTTCTGATTGCTTCTCGTCAATAGCATTTCGCTATAAAATAATATTTATATAATGTGTTTCTTACGTCAATTGATACAGATATTATGTGAATAACAGCGAAAGATAAAACCGACTATCACAACACAAATTAATTATCAAAACACAATTTTTATTTTTATTTTTATGGTTGGATGTTTACTTTTTGCCCGACTGCCGAAGGAGAGGAGGGTTATGTTTTTCGAGCGTATGTATGTATGTATGTGACCTTATTCTTTGGCACGCCCTGCAGCCTAGACCGTTTGACAGATTTCGACATATGGTGTCGTTGGATTCCTCTTAATCGTGGGAGTGACATAGGCTATAAAATTTGAAAAAAAGCAGGGGTTATTTGAAAAATCTTTTAATTTGTATGATTATAATTCAACATAGGTACATCCCACTGCTGGACACAAGTCGCGAGGGGCTTCCTCACGACTACTTCCTTCACCGAAAAAAAAAAGGTACAGTCAAGTGCAAAAAAACATCCTCTCATAAATAAGTACCAAAACCTTAATCCGCTGATAAGAGTTATGTGACATATTTATGAATAAGTTATATGCACCCGTATTTTTACACTGGACTGTACTTGTTCCTTAAAAAATACCTATATTTATTTGGACGAATAACTTAAATACGTCAGGTTCAGAGTTACATGATATGTTGTTAAGATAAAACGGCATTGTTTATAAAACTCATATCGTAGCTGATATTCAAATGCTAAACGTTCAACCCATTAACCACTAATCAAAACATTGCAAAACCAATTTTATCATGTATACATAAAGTCTAAATTCGTACACCGCACGTCCTCGTCCCATATTCTAAACCCTAATTCAAGCAAAACGCTTGAAGACACAAGGGAGTTCTAACCAAAGATCGATATCTTCAATGTGTGCTCACCACTACCAGCATAAGCTGGCCTCGCCCACTCGACATCAGATCCCCTGCGGGTATTGAGGTCTGAGAGCTGGGAGGGGGGTCAGAGATCAATTTGGGGTGGTTAACAGCGGGGTGCGTTCCTTTTAGGAATCGTGAGTCGAGATCGTGACGAGGCTTACGACGAGTATTAAATTATGGTTTTTAATTAAAGATGCTTTTAGGCGTTACTTGAAAATAGATCGTAGATTCATATTTGGAGTTTATAATTTTTATAAGTATCTTTAATTAGTAATTACCTATGCAATTAGCGGAAAATTACTCGGATTACTCGTTAAATACTGTCTAGTAGGTACCCATGCCCGAAAAAGAAAGGTCGGAGAAGTATCTAATCGTAGTTACAGTCAGGGGTATTGTAATATACAGACATAAATAAGGATATAAATATCTCTACACGCCTTTATGACATTGATAATAGATTACAGAAATTTATGACCTTTTTATGTAAGTATAATAATAAAACTTTAATATTCATGTACTGAACTGTACACTAGGTCAATTCTCCAGACCAGATATTATCAGATGCAGTGTTTAGTAAGGTTGTATAGCAACCTATACAAAATTAAATTCCATGATAAACTGTACCTATTGCTGACGTTCTTACGAACCTAGAGCTTTGACATAACCGATTAAATTAAATGATTAATGGTCGTTTAAAAATTGGTAATAAGGTGATTTTGTTCGTTAAGTTACATCAGAGCCAACTAATTTTCAGCAACATAAGAACCACAGACAAAAACTGGGCGTTTTTCAAAAAAAGTGTATAATTTTTTTTTTCCCGTTTTTTTTTGTATTTCTTACTCAGAATCGTTGACACTATCGATCGTCATACAAGAAAAAAAGTGTCCCAGATTTTACTATGTAAGTTTGTTCTTCCAGTGCGTCACGACCATATAAATAAAAAAAGACTGCATACAAAAATGTGACGATCTGGAATGGAAATTTTTCACTCTTTTTTTCTTGAATGAGGTTAAGGAGTAAGAAAAACAAAAAAAACGAAATCTGAAAAAAAAAACGTTTTGTACACTTTTTTTGAAAAACGCCCCACTACGTTATAAAAGCATCGATAAACGCGCATCCCTAGTCGATGGCTGGCCAAGTGGGAGCCGCTCTTCACAACGGAAGTAGACCACTTAAGACCCGTTCGATTATTTATGGATGTGTCTATGGAATCGGTATTCACTCTGAATATTGCAGTGCCTCAGGGCACATCACTATTTAAGGACAGCTAATGTATTTGCATTGTCTATGCGTACACTTACAGTATGCTGGTGGATTTAACATGAAGAAAATCGATATTCCTGTCGGTTCGCTTGCTATTAGCATGCGTAATTCGTATAATGCAGAAACATCCACTTTTTAAACACTATGATGGTGGCAAACAAGCATACGGCCTGGTAGGGAGCAGACACCTGCGACAAGCGCTTTCCCGACCCTTTAATTTGATGATTCGTTGTGCTGACACCTAGACAAATGTTTAATTGTAAATAAGTAAATTTTAAAGTAGTTAAAAAAACGTAAATAACCAACGTCCATTTTATAATATCACGCAATCATCGAACACGTTGAGACTAAATTACAATCGTAGCGAACAAATCAAAAACGCCAGAAACGAAAAGTTTTTGCGGATGCAGATGCTGATATTGAAATTTGTGCGGAACTTCCGCGGTTGCGGATGCGAATGTCTGCAGCATCCCTGCTCCTGACACAGGTATATGCTTACTTAAAAGTAGGTCCCAACCTTACGCGTTATAAAGGAACCTGTATAGTTCAACCTAATAAAATATTTTAATTTCAACACCGCGGGAGGAGCTCCGTGTCTCGGGGGAGTCCCATCATAACTTGCCCAAGTTGTAAGTAATTGAAAACATTACTGACTGTACTTTGTAAATCTATCTCTATCACACAGCATTCGCCGATCAGCGTAGACAACCTCACGGATACGTACCTGCAACAAAAAAAAATATATAAAAAAATGTGACAAGCTTTTTCGGATATCACGAAGTGGTTGAAATGAAAAATGATTAGCAAAAAAGCACGAACAGAACATTGTATGTTAATTAAAAACTTGTAAAAGCCTTACTAAGAATTAGGACACATCCATCCATCATCCATTTATTGATCTGAACTTCCTATACTCCCGGAGCCTCCAGCACGGCTATCACGCGACGGCGCGCGAGCTCTCTCGATTTTTCTCGCACTCTCCGACTCTCTCTTATTAGAACACTTAGAAGAAGAGGTATAGTGCGATAAAAATCGAGAGTATGTCGCAGTCGTGTGCTAGACGTGCTGGCATATAAAGGCTGATTTTCATTAATCCAGTAGCTGCATCCAGCGTCACTGGATTCCAGCGTCACTATTCCAGCGCCGGATTGCCACTGGATTAATGTAAACATATTTCAATCCAGTAAAGCGTCCAGTATCCAGCACTGAATTGGAATAGACCACGTTCCCATTTCAATCCTGTGTCCGCCCCCCGCACGCCGCGCACCCCGCGCCAGCGGCACCAGATCCGTGTAAACCCGCTGTCCTGGATCCAGCGTCACTGGATTCCAGCGCTGGATTGCCACTGGCACTGGATCGCGCCGTTTACATTTAATCCAGTAGACATTCCCAGTGGCAATCAAGCGCTGGAATCCAGTGACGCTGCATCCAGATACTGGATTAATGAAAGTCAGCCTTTAACTCCGACCTAAATGTCAAAGCCTTAATAATTCAATCTGTAGGATCGGAACTAAATCCCCTCCCTAGAGGCCTCCCTAATGCTCGGCTTACGATGCGAATGGTTCGAGGCCGAACTGAGGGCCAGAGGATAAATTGAAGAACTGTAGTTTTTTTTTACTGCAAACAAGTTTAAGGCCTGTCTGATAAGCAGATACCGTAGCCTTGGGGCGCTTCCGATCTAGAAGAATCACAAGCGCGTTGACCCTTTATTGGTATAATAATTCGTCGTGTTACATACATACATGTTACATCGGCCCCTAGCCAGTCCACTGCTGGAGGGAGGCCCCCCCAAGGTATGCCACAATTAAGACCCGCTCTCCCGTTTTCGCCATCCAGTCACTACCAGCTACCATCAAGTCATCGGTCCATCCAGCCATATTAAGCTCCATTCGAGAACCTGCTTACTCCACCGACCATCGGTTCTACTACAGATGTGACCAGCCCGCTGCCACTTCAGTTTGCTACACTTCTGTATCTCACTTTGGTCTTCTGCCGTATAATCTCGTTCCAGACTTTGTCCCTTAGCGAGATCCCGAGTAAAGACCTTCCCATAGCTCTCAGAGTGACATGTAGTCGATGTGGAATGGGTTCGTTGTTGGCAGAGACAAATGCAGGTCTAGTGAGATTCAAGAGAGCGCTCGGCAGTGAAACTAGGCGAGGAAGAATTTGACGCTTATTATAATCAAACAGTTTATTCTTCCTCTTTCTCGGCCCAGACCTCTGATTTCCTTCCAAGTCCGTTCCAGCTAGGTTGTGTGAATCAATAAAGAAGGAACGTTAATTGCTGTGCTAATCGTACGATCGTCACTTTAGCACGACCGACCTACGACAACACAAGCCAAAAGCGGCATCCACACGGACAAGCATGGCTGTCCGTCATGCTGTCCGCTCCGCCGTGAATCCGCCCCGTGTGGATAGTTGCAGGCTGCACGGCGTCTGGCAAAACCATATCCCTATTCCGCTCTATCTTATAACTTTGTAACGCTCGGATGCCGTCCGCCGTGCTCGGACGTTTGGACGCGCCTAAAAGCAATTCATCCGGTTCATTCACGGGGCCTATCGTGTCTCCGCTTCGAGATTCACCTTCCCGTTTTCCGTTTCCCTCTCAGTAACTTCACCGAAACTCGCACGTAACATACGTAGTTTAATTAAGTGAACGCTATTGAGCCTTAAGTCCGCACGTCCCTGTAATCTCCTAATCTGAGAAGGGCTGGAGTTCTAATTTAATTTGGTCGGGCGTGATTGGCTGCGTGTTGTACGAGTAATGTCAATTGCTGCAGTATATTACAATTTATGAGCATTAATAAAGCTGAGTTTAAGCTTAAATATAGTAGAAACTAATAACTTCCGCCTGCGACTCCACGTGGAACGCTCCATACATTGCAGTAAGAGCATTGGCAGTAAGAGCTAATATCTTGATCCGCAGGTTTGCACGTTGTACAGTGGAGGTCAAGTAAACATTGTTTATGTCGTATTGCCAATCATTCTACACGTGCGGCCTGTGGATCAACTATACGAAGCGCGCTTACAGTACTCTGCGTGTCCAGTTTATTAACGGCTTCAGGATGCTGATGGGGCTGCCACGCTTTTGCAGTGCGTCAGGCATGTTTGCAGAAGCACGCATGGACGATTTCAGTGCCATAATGAGAAAAAGAATCGCCTCTCAAATGCATCGCCTGCGTGGTAGCACCAACAGCTTGCTGGTAGATATAGCGGAGAGATTCGACTGTCCGTTTTTTAGTCACTGGGCATCTTTTCATTGTCCCGTGTACAAAGATCCAAAATAATTATTGAAAAAATTGTGGGACCTAAGCTAAGACCTACTAACTCTAGTATCGTAAGTTTGTATGTTACTAACAATCTATGGGCAATCTGGCCTGAAATAAGGAATTTATTATTATTATTATTATTATTATACAAACTTTCACCCCCCATTTCGCCTCTTTATAGGGAATGGTTTCCGGGATAAAGTATCATTATGTCCTTCCTTCTCCGGGATTCAAACTCTCCATCCCCACCTCAATCGGTTCAGCGGTTTAAGCGTGAAGAGGTAATAGACAGACAGACAGACAGATATGACAGGGCAGACCACAGGCGCAGGCAGTAACATATGGAGACATTTATTACATGCGATCTCTGTACCCAACATTGTCCAAGTTCGCAGGTTGTTGAGTTAGGAATTATGCCATTTCAAACCCTCGTACCACACGCATACGGAATCCAACGGTATTTGGCTTGATCTCTAAAGAAGTAACGCAGTCTAAAGCACTGAAAACCCTAGGTTCTGCCTCGCGTCTGGCGCGAGCATACATTCGACTCGCATATCCGAGCCCTAACCCATTCCGACGATCTTTGCATCTGAAAGGCGACGCCGGATTTCGATTCCCACCCAAATAAATTAAACGGCCAAATCCAGAAGATTACAAATCACATTTCCCTTTAACGCATTTTCAACCGAAACGAAGGACCTTAAGGTCTACTTTGGCATGTAAGATCTGTGCATACGTCGTTTTTCAATCGGGTTAGTACGAATTATCGCCGCTCAAGCATGGCTGCGAGTCATCTGAATACGCGCTTCCGTTGCTCTCTAATAGTACGCATTGGAAAGGGACGGAAGAGGGTTTAGTGGCCGTGCTAGTCCACCCTCGTGATTTGGTTCTGACGTTTGTTGATATAATGCGTTGTTTGGATTCCTTTTAATTTAGTTGTGTCATGGCCATTTATCGAGGATATTCGATGAATAGACCTCTCTTCGAAGATCAGAGATCAGCTCAATTGCTCAACAGTGGGCGATTACCGGCTGAAAATGGTGACGATAACGATGATTCGATGAGTATTAAATAGACAAATGTTGTCTGTAGTGCAGTGAGTAGTTGTCATCAAACTTGGCAATTGTCACTTGGCATTGAGAATTGGCAGTAAGTACATTGGTTTAGTATTAAAGACGGTCGCTTGGTCTCATCGTTACTTATGGAGCCAGATATGTATAGCGTCATAATTGTCAAGTGTCAGTTGTCAAGTTGGTAAAATAGGCGTCGTCAAATGTGCTTGATATAAACCTTTAAAGGGTCGCCACATAAGGCCATGTTTATAAGAGCGTTCGACGGCGCGAGATATACGGGCTGTCAGGCGAGTATGAAAACGCTACTGTTCGATAAAAAGCGAGACGAGCTCAAGGCTCGCCTACCGGCAGCCATCCAGTGCAACTTCGTCGGCGGGGTATTAACCTGCCCAAATTGCGGTCGTATACCTTTGCAAAAAAGATAGGTTATGTATGCCGGCAAGGCATCTTCTATTATACACGTTTTATACAATATCTTATCTCTATTAAAGAATGTGACTAGTCGGCACAGTAAGCAAGCCACATGAGAGCGCATGCGCAACAAAGAATACAGCAACAACGCCCCAGTCATATTGTTAATCGTTGATACCAAATCCAGATGACACAGTCGCTGTGGCCGAAATCGGCCAGCACGGTTATCACGCGACCGCGCGAGCTCTCTCGATTTTTCTCGGACTATCCGTCTCTCTCTTATTAGAACACTTAGAACAAGAGGTACAGTGCGAGAAAAATCGAGAGTATGTCGCGGCCGTCCCACGTGCTGGACAGCTCAAGCTTCGTGTTGGAGTGGGTTCGCCACGCTGATCCCGTAAATATGTATACCTATTTCGCCATATTACCAAGACATAAGGTACAAAAGTGTTATCATATCTTTAACGTCGATTGTCCATCAGCACGACCTAAAACATGGTGTTCATTTACCAAGGCCCTACGCTTTTTGCCACTGGCGTCTTAAAATGCGAGTTCACGTTTCACCCAATAGGGGCGGCGGCCATCAGCGCAGATCTCATACAACGAACCACTTAATCGCCTCAAACAATACCAAAATCATAAGAAACGAGTTAACTACCCACTTCCGTAGGAACTCCTAATGGCGACTGAGATACCATTGTTTCAAAAACGGCCTAGCAATTACTCTTTTTGTATTGCGTTTGTAACTCTTTTCGGTGTTGTAGTTTTTGTAAATAGAGGCTACGCCAGATGGCGACAATGTTTGTGGTATTTTTTACAAGCTTTTATTTAGTTTCACCTGTCCCGTTGTCTGTCGGTCTGTCTGTCTGTAATCAAATCTTGCAAGTTAAATTTGACCCACTTCCCGGTGACCGATTGAGCTGAAATTTTGGGTATAAGTATAGTTTGGATGACAATTCAATATTATGGTACCATCGAGCTGATCTGATGATGGAGACAGAAGGTGGCCATGGGAATTCAGTACTTAATCGATGTAGCCCCGTTGAGTCTGTGCTCGTTAGAGTCGTCTCAATGAGTAGTTGATGACGGTATACAGAAAAGTACAGTCAGCAATAAAATCTTGTACCAAAAATGATTTTTTTGTCAGAAACTTTTTTAATATGTAATATGGAAATTCACGTAACATGATGCTTTCTGTATCCCAAACCCCATTACGATTATTATCCTTGGCAGCATCATAACCCTAACAAGCATATTTCACAGCCAAGGTGGTCCTTTTGCCAAATCCGGTAGGGCATTGGCAGTTGGCACTCGCCTTCGAGGCCGGTGCCAAGTGCCATCGACCGAAGATTGGCCCAAGATTTGGTGACATGGACCTGCGAAGCACTAATACATTTTGTAGTCGTCTGTTATACTAGCTCTCATAAAAACACCGTCAATTCCAAAAGCCTGAATCGGAAATAGCGGAAAAATAACTTTTCTTTATAAATTGTGTACACGAAACGAATGACGTTCGTCTTCCAAAATCCCTCAAAGATATAGTTTATATCCTGCAAACTACATATCGTAGGATTTAACAGCCTTTAGGCGCCACTAAGCTACCCTGCACTGCATTAAATCTGAATTATAGAAAAAACCAGTAACACTAATTAACTGAATCCTAAAAAAACACACATAAAAAGCTTCGCGTGTCATTAGACCCCTGCGTTGCCATGCGAGATCGGAAAACCAACATAAACGAAGCACTCTTCACAACTCTTAACTACTACAATATAAAGGCTATGTTACTTTGACGCAGCGTACCTTTAAAGTTGTCCTACCCCCCGGGAGAAAGCTTTTGTATTTTTTTAGTTTTTTTGTTCGCCTCGTACCTGCGGTCTGGACAAAAACTTGGTATTAATGCGCCCAGATGCACTTGCATTCTCGTGCAGTGAAAAACGTCTTATGCAAGGAATGTTTGGGGGGCTTTTGTCATTTGTCGCTTACAAACGCGGGGACGGTATAGACGAATGAAAAACGCCTGATGAAGAGTAGCTAGTTTTGAGGATTTTTTTTAAACTAAACATAGGTTTTTAAAGCAACGTAAGTAATAATAAGCGACGTGTTTTTGTGTTGATATTTTTAAGGAGAAATTGGAATACTGGCTCGAAAACTAGTTCGAAAACAACTATTCATAATATGTAAGTACTCAGGTATCGTATATTTGTATATATGGCGTTATGCTTAAACGTCCGTCAAACCAATTTTAGCTGAAATACCGTTAAAATCGTCATGTCTGACTTTGACTGTCACTGACTTTTGGGTGGGGGTAAACACAAATAGAGCTAGGCCCAAACTAAACAAAGCTTGTACTATGGGTACTAGACGATGATAAACATACTCATAAAGATAAAAAAATACTTAAATACATAGAAAACATCCATGACTCAGGAACAAATATTCGTGCACATCACACAAATGAATGACCTTACCGGGATTCGAACCCAGGACCTCTTGCTTCGTAGGCAGGGTCACTGCCAACTAGGCTAAAGCGGTCGTCAAATTAAATACACTGTTCAGGTGGTTAAGTCTCAAAAGCGAACAAACAAACGGAAAGAGTTAGGTTAGGTTAGGCCTCGTCCGCTGCGCCACAGAATAGATAATATACAAGGCTGATGCGCTATGGTTTCGTGGTCTTTAAACGTCAAACATATTTTCCTAACAATCATTGTTTGCCAAACTGACGGATAACATTTTGGATGATTAAAAATATCGAAAATTTTGGCGCAGTGGACCCGGGCCTTTGGATTAGCGAAAATATTCCAATCTAGATTTAGATAACTATGTATTTTGTTTCTTATTACGTCACATTTGCCGTATTTTTATAGACCTCTATAAGTGAGACAGACCCCCTTCTATAACTCTGTAAGCTAGAAACTGGGTTAGTGAGAAACCTCTATAAGAGAAAAAGAGATCGCGGTCCCTTGAGCTCTCAGTTATCCAGGTTTACCTAATCTAAAAAAAACCCGCAATTCGATTGGTATTCGTTTTCAGAAGGGGACATCCCGAAAGAGATGGAAATAGGGTTATCCATATGACATATTGTACTTACATGAGATATGTCAAATTTAAATGTCTTACTTTCTCTCATGCATCGATTTTCATTTATTTATCCTTATTCAATACAAATTGAGTCTGCTCCTTTCATAGCTCTCATAGGAAATCGCTCTCTACCACCTGTGCCTAAAGTCTATTTTAGCCTGGGCTGGTCTCCAAGACCAGTGGAACAGGTTCTAGCCATTGTTCCGGCGCCATTTTACGTTTCGTGAGTTTTTGTCGGCCAGTTCTTTGGCCGATTTCAGAAAAACGGGTTTGATTTTACGGGTCTGATAATTGCGGGTAGGCTGCAAGCTTTTTGTTATAAATAGGTATGTATTATATTTTTTTGATATAAATATTGATTAATCTAAATGACTTACTCACGTAATTGAAATATTTAGTCACCACACACAGTTTAACCCTTCCACAGTGAATTTGGATACCGAAATAGGGGTTACCTACCTCTGGAGTGCATGTATCTTAGTGGATACATTCTAGGTAATATTAATAAAGCGCATACATTTATATGTACTTATAATGTTACGACATACGAAAGTAACTTTTTCGGTCTGTTACTTTTTAACGCCTAAACCACTGAACCAATTTGGCACGAAAAAAAGCCACACCTTGGGGGCTAGTACGCTAAGTTTTATGTCGGACATAAAGCATTCGTCCCATTCTGGCAAATATGCGAGTGCAAGAGGGACGAATGCTTTACGTCGGACATAAAACCTAGTGTGCTAGGGGGGCTTGTGTTTTAAAAATCTTGTAATCCGCCCAAAGGGGAAGCACCGGGGATTTACACAGACCGAATGCCACACGAGTGGAGCCGCGGGCACAGCTAGAGGTTAGAACCGTACATCAGGTTAAGAGGTCAACAAACTTACTCAAAGGGAAAAAATATTCAATTAACTCAAATGTATATCCGCCGACATGTACTAGTAGACATTGGCATGGCGATGGCGTCTCCAACAGTAATCAACAAACATAATAGCCCCAAGCCTAAAATCTATATTTTCCATGTCTGCCCGTAAATAACGCCGCTCGTGCAATCATCTGTAATTTGGACCTATAAGTTCATCAATAATCGGACAAATTGCTGCGGTGATTCGGGGTTATTTGGGAAAAAATAGAAAAGTTAGTAAGTTACGGGACGTTCGTTTGGGGAAACGATCTTGGATGCGAAACTGTTTCAAATATAGCCAGGGCCAGGGCCCAGGGGTAGGTGTAGGTACCTAACGGTAATGTGGACATATCGGGAAGAATGGACCGGAATGTTTTTAGAACTATTTAAATACTTCTCGTCTTCATTTTGTAACTTCTATGGCGTATTCTAATACGTATTTAAGAGAACCAAGGCCGAGCCGCTGGAGAAAATATCGCCTAAATTAGCTTCTGCCCGTGAACCCGTCCGCGTGGAACTCGTTTATGTCGTAGCTATAAGTATACAAAATTTCACCCCTCTAAAGGATGATTTCTGGGATAAAAACTATCCTATGACCTTCCCCGGGACTCAAACTATATATACACCAAATTGCATCTAAATCGGTTCAGCGGTTTAAGCTTGCAGAGGTAACAGACTGACAGACACACTTTCGCTTAATTTATAATATTACTAAGGATATCTATCATCATGAAAGACCTAAATACTGGTGAATTTTTTTTTTTATGATTATCAGTTCCGGAGATTACCCCCATACATCACAGCCTTTCCTCTTTATAATATTTGTATAGATATAGATTAATACTATAATTGTAAACTATTAGGTCCGCAATAAGGGGGGGTGTATTGGAAATTATCGCGTGCTTTGAAACGCCGTTCTGACTAGATCAAGAAAAAGTAAGGTCTGATTTTCAGATATATGATTCTTGACTATATGATAGTTTATCTGATTTAATCGATACATGATTGCGTAAAATTTCCTCGATAGAAAAAAAAACTAAAGTTGGGTCTTTATTTTCCTTTTTTTACTCAGCCTACTCAAAGGATTCATTATTTTACGACACAATCAAGTTAATACTATAGTATTTTATCTCATCTAAAATCTCACTTAATGAAATATAATTAAAACTTCACTAAGTTAGGAATTTATCGAAATTTGTCCAAAAAAGCCATTACCGAAGAGTTACATCTCTTTTTCTCGTGTGTGGAAGGCATTAAGCGTGTCTCTGTAAGTTACAAAGTTCTCTTTTTGGTATGTTGGGTCACAGTATAGCAAAGGGCGGTCATCTCTGTCAAGGGGGCGTGGTCGACTCGAATCAAGGTATCCCTTTAAGTAGGTACTTTAGGAACCACTCTAGTTTAGGAACCACAAATAACCACCAGGTTTCTACATATATGTTAGAAGGATATTTTCATTCACATTGTTTTACAATCTGAAGTGACTGATTGATATCGTCATTCCGACGCTGATATCACGTGAAATATTTACCAAACAGTAATATTCATACTTTATTAACGTTAAATTTTGATCGAAGTCTCTCCATCAATCAAAACACCCTATTACATTGGTCTCATACATTACAGATCACTGCAGGCTAACGGGACACAGCTATACGATGGAACAGGACAGCGACATACCTGAATGTAAATATGCTTTTTAGGGTTCCGTTGCTAAATGTCAAAAAACGGAACCCTTAATGGATTCGTCATGTCTGTCTGTCTGTCTGTCCGTCCGTATGTCACAGCCACTTTTTTCCAAAACTACACTCGCGGGCAAAGAATACGGGTCACCCTAAATTAAATAACTGCAATAGGTTTTTTAAAATATTTAATACTTGTTTTATTTACATAATATGCCATTCTTTACTGTACTAGCAATTTCCTGGATCCTATCATAAAAATATCGATATCCAAAAATCACGATTTTTGCGATATATCGCTCCGTTAACGTTGTTTTTTTTCATGGGTTTTTACGAGTCCGAGTTAAACCTGGTAACGTTATATTTTTTACTGTTATTAGCAGTTTATATGTAAAATTAAATAAAGATCATGATAGGATTAACTGTACAACCTCTTACGGACTATTTTAGGAAATGGGACGGTATTTTACCGACCCGTATTCATTGTCCGCGAGTGTATAAGAACTACACTGTTGAAACTTGGTAAGTAGATGTATTCTGTGAACCGCATTAAGATTTTCCCACAAAAATAGAAAAAAAAAACAATACATTTTGGTGGTTCCCCATACGTAGAACTGAAACTCAATTTTTTTTTCATTAAACCCATACGTGATGAGTATCTAAGGATAGGTCTTAAAAATGATATTGAGGTTTCTAATATATATTTTTTTACTGAATAGTTTGCCCGAGAGACACTTCCAAAGTGGTAAAATGTGTGTCCCACCTGTAACTTCTAAAATAAGAGAATGATAAAACTAAAAAAAATATATGATGTATATTACCATGAAAACTTCCACCGAAAATTGGTTTGAACGAGATCGAATAAGTAGTTTTTTCGTTATAAGTCGGAAACCGCAATTAACCTTTCATTCAGCGGCTAATGGTACGGAACCCTTTGTACGCGAGTCCGACTCGTACTTGGCCGGTTTTTATCTCACAGATAATAGCATCCCGTTCGGCTAGATCGCAATAATGCTATTGAACATATCGACATTTACAAAGATGCTCATACGGACTCGTCATGTAACTTCAACGGACAGCAGAACAAGATGGTGTGATCGTAAACTCGCCAATAAACGACAAAGTATGCAGCCATTAGGTTCACAACCCACCCAACTGAAGAAGGTCATAACCGACGCCATTTTTCCTTGAGCAATCCGTCCTTTTGTGTGGAAGAACAGGCTTGCATCGTAAAGCATGGACAGTTCACGCCCCCTAACGTGGAAATGGCTGCGGCTGGTCCAAAGAAAGACGGTTAAGGGTCTTGTTGCCATTTTCTATAGTTTGTGTAACGGTAAAACTTTTGACATAGCGGTCTAGTTGGGTTAAGTTTGTTGTTTAGCTGTTTGTTATCAGCACAATCGATTGAGAAGAGATTTAGAGACTTGTTAAGTCCTTTGACAATGTATCCGCGTAGCATTTTTTTAAATCATTGACTGTTGCTTTGATAGGACGGATCAAATAAAGCGGTCGAACCGCGTGGTTGGAGAGTAGCCCGGGGAAAATCCAGAGGAAGCCTCCGCGGGAGAGCTTAGTATATTATTATACATATTCTGCAAGACGGAAAGCAGGACTGGCCGTCCCCGCGCACAGGCTCCAAAAGACTGGCAAGTCTCTTGGTGTAATGGTGCTAAAATTTACAATAAAATACCAGAACCAATCAGAACGTTAGACACCGAAAGTAGTTTTACACACAAATTGAATCTGATTGTACAACAAGTGCATAAAACGCACCATTTTACGCGAGACGTTTTACGTTTTATGGACGAAGTGTACACTCTACTTTCACTTCGATTGCGAGGAAATGAAATGAAAATTAAAAACTATAATTTTATTTCATGAAGTTTTATCGTGTCCTTTGGCTGTTGGTATCCTTGCCTTGGTCTTAGAATACTAACGAAACATACTAAAATAAAAATAAAGAACATTCTATGAAGTTAAAGTTGCTCGTGTGGCTGTTGGACCGATTGCCTTGGTAATCGACGAAGATTTTACTTTATGCACTAGGGAATGGACTCGGCGGAAGACCAGCGCTGGCAGTTAAAGCCAGCATCATGCCGAGTCGGGTCTTTTTCGTGACGCATTTTTTTTTTCTCTTCTATATGTATTAGTGTGTATTTGCTGTCACGAATAAATTATTGATTGATTTATTTATTTATGATTTAAAGCATAAAAAGCCACTTTATGTCGCCTACGCACAGCGTAAAGACGAACTTTTAGAGCATGAGAAGTGAAAAATATATCGCGCAACAGGCTTACTACTCTGTGAAGGAGTTCCTAGATGAATGAATATGTCGAGCTGAACACTTCATGAGAAATGTAATGAATTTGAATTGTATCATATTATTTTAATTTTATTCTTAGGACATTCCAATCCAGAATGTTAGTTAGTTATTTAAATTTATTGTTTTATGTAATTGACAATGTATGATTAATACAAATAAGGATACCTATTGTTATTACCAGAAATCTAGGTTAGGTTAGGTTAGAACTGCGATGCACCCAGAACCGAAAAGAAGGTAATGTTTCATTTAGGTACCTTGATGACTACGTTTGACCTCCGATTATGCATTGGTGTTTCAAAAGAGGATAGTCCAGTACAAACGTTGGCAATACTACCCCAATCTAGGAATAAAGGTTGGGCAACACTTACGCAAACGTTTATCGTATCGCCATATCGGCGAGATACTGAAGTAGTCCAGCAGTTGACCCAATAACGATAACTTACTAGATATCGTATCTAGTAGGAGCTCGTGACGTTGGCTAGCCAAGTCCCGGCTGAAATTGTATTCATCTTTCACGGTACTTCTATGGACTAGCTATATGGGATATATATATACTAGCGACCCGCCCCGGTTTCGCACGGGTACTATATACATATAAACCTTCCTCTTGAATAACTATCTATTTAAAAAAAACCGCATCAAAATCCGTTGCGTAGTGTTAAAGATCTAAGCATATATAGGGACGGACAGCGGGAAGCGACTTTGTTTTATACTATCCAGTGATATACCCCAAGTAGATTTCGACGACTGCGCGTATTACGAAGAAACCAGAGGGCCTACCACGAAACGAAAACGAACTTCGTTCGTGTATCGCCGTCTCTGTAGCACTTGCTGGTTCGAGCGACAGAGAGAGAGATACACGAACGAAGTTCGTTTTCGTTTCGCGGTAGGTCCTCAGACCCCGTATCATGGTCGGCCTTATCACGCGATGAGCTACAAGATAGCGTCCGTCTCGTTCTATTGAACGGTGTCAGCCAGTGACGGACGCTCTATATTGTCACTTATCGTGTGATAAGGCCATCCATACTACGGGGTCAGGTAAGCTCACGGGATAAAATATAGCTTATGTCCATTCTGAACGTCCATTCTATATACTAGTGAAATATTTTTTGGAATCGGATGAGAAATGCGACCGTATTACTGCCTACTCTACATCATCATTATCATATCAGCCGAAAGACGTCCACTGCTGGACATAGAACTCCCCCAAAAAGTGCCACTTTTACTCTTCATATAAATAAACTTACAAAGCTACAAAGTCGCAAACTTTACTTTTTTGTCAAACAAGCGAGCGAAGCCAATGAAGTTCTCCGTGTCGGCTCGTGCCTAAATTCTTTCGTATGTCCGGCTGTTCCCCTCTACAGGTCGCATTACTCAATCGATTCCCGTGAAATCTTGTGAGCAGGTTCGATAATCAGAGGCGTCTCTAGCCCATGTAGCGCCCGTGTGAAAACATTACTCTAGCGCCCCCTAGTAAGCGCGCGGTCAAAATGGAATGGTAGCGGGCGGCGCTCGGCGCCCCCTGGGACCGCTGCGCCCGTGTGCAACGCACACCCTGCACCATAGGTAAAGACGCCTCTGTTGATAATTATATAGATATTTTGTCGATTCAGATTTTCGAAAAACAGCCCGGCACGCGAGTTCTGCACCTCATAGAACCACTAGTAATAAGTGTAGCAGATAAACATAGCTGACCAAGATGACTAATGGTTATGTGATAGTAGGTTACCTATATTAGATAATCAATATTCAGCAAATGCCTGCAAAGGGCATTAGAAGCTGTAGAAAGGGGGGGCCATGGAAGCCAAATGCATTGCAATAAATAAACGTATAAGGTTTCAAGTTTAATTGGTTTTTCTTTTGTTTGTTGTTCACACTTCGTATGGATGAATCATTCATTCATTCATTTATGCATTCATTTATTAGTTGCAACCATGCAAATACGGAGCCATAATCGCATGTACGTATCCTGTTTGCAAAGGCAATTTTTTCTCTAAGAACCTTTACTTACATCAAAAGGGACTTAAACAATGGGTTATACTTACAGGCGCAATGCTGACAAATTATGCCGTCCTAGTACGCCATAAATGATTACTAAGCTGCTTCAACACTTGTGTGAAGATTGTGGTCTAGTCTTTTCCTCTATAGGTATTCCGTACACGCATTAGTTTGACTACTTTCATGACCCGCTTGTGGTCAATGAAGCGTTCATTAGTCAAAAAGTTATCACTTCTAAGAACAAACGAAAACAAGTGAGCACTATACCTATATTACTCAATGTTATGATCTTTTGCTCGGGTAGGTACTTCCTTCCTACACCGTGTAGGCTCGGACAAGAATAGTCCTACGGTCTCCCCCGCCTGTCGTAGAAGGCGACTAAAGGGGGTCATCGGGGTCGCAGTGTTCTGGCGGGGGCTGGGGCGAGAGCTTAAGCGAGTCTTAAGAACCCCAGAGAAGGTGAAGATTCTTTGCCCTAGGACGAGCCAAATGTGGCGAGGCGCAAAGGGGGCTCCAGCGCGTTCAACATGAGATCCTGGAGTCCCCTGCATGAGAGCGCAGATGCAGGGCACCGTGGAGTTTTTAGTGGATAGAAACACCACATAACCCAGTCATCCCCCGGTGATTGGGTACCTGATTCGCAGGTTTTCTCCACGAAAAAAAAAAAAAGGTACTTCCTTCCTAAATTCCATGTCTAATTTCATTTAGGGGTTGATTTGACTGGGATAAATGTATCCTATCTATTAATCCAACTTAAACTGTCAACGTACCAAAATTCTTCAAAATCCGTGCACACGTACATATACCTATAGATATCTATCGTTATACATAGGTACTTACTAAGCTGCTTGTCTATAGACGAGACGAAACCAGAATTAAATTTGTATCGAACGAGCTGACCGCGCGAATTCGCCCGCGTATTGCAAAGAACGCAGGCAAACCCGCGGGATAAAATATAGTCTATAACTATCCAGAAAGTCCATTCTACACGCAGGTGAAAGAATTTTTGAAATTAAATAAGCGGTTCCGGAGATTACCCAAAACATACAAACTTACAGAGCTGCAATCTCACAGGCTTTTCACCTTTATATATAATATTAGTATATATTAGATAATGCATTCGTCGAACCACGAAACAGGTCACCATCAGGCCCCTATTTCACCAACTTGACAATTGTCACCTGACAACGACAATTCTCCGTACATTGCTGGTTCCACAAATAACCCGGCGACCCCTTTACTTCTAGAACAAGCAACCTATGGCGAATTGGCAGGTGACAATTGTCAAGTTGGTGAAATAGGGACCTGGTGACTATCGCCGATGATATGAAAATCCCCGCTCGGCCTCACGCTCCTGCCGGAAATCCTCCATTACACTCAATGCAAAATTACGTATTCTATATTTACGGGATTTTAAAATAAATGATTAAAGTTGCGCACACGCAATTGCGCAGGGTCAGTGCCACCATCTTAATTCCGCTGATTGGGGCTAATTGGGCCGGCACCTTTCGCCCCTTCCATGCTTAACTAACACAATTATTGCTACTGCAGACTGGACTAAAGCACTTTGTCATAGTAATATTGTTCATTAGTAAAAGTGACTGGGACTGTCTAGCTTTGACGTCGAATATTTGCCAAAACTGTATTAAAAAACAGGCCTAAAACAGATGTAGGTAGAAAATAAATATAAAAAAACAACCATACATCATTTTATTTCATTTAAGAAAAATTGTGTTCACCTGAATACGGGGTAATACTCTAGGGCAGTGTTGGGCGTAATTAATTACTTTTTGTAATTTAATTACAAATTACACAATTATTAATTGAATTACGTTAATTAAATTGAATGTAATTAAAATTTCATGTAATTGAAATTACTTTGTAATTTGTAATTGTAATTACATTTATTTGTAAATTAAATTACTAAATTACTTTAAGTCAACTTTTTTTATAAACAATGAGAAGCATACGTGTTTACTTGGTCTGATTGCAATGATGTAATCATCAAAACAATAAATGTGTGTACCTATATTTATATTTATCCGTGTAAACCGTATTCTTAGCACCGCCGGGCTTAAGAACACGTGTATACGTTTCGGCGTTTAACACGAATACCGGGAGCTCTAATTTGTATTGGTGCCACAAAACTAATACTGTTGTTAGGTTAGACCGGACAGATATAAAAATGTAAAATTAGTTGCATACAACACGTATCATTTTTTTTTTATTTCAAGCTAAACCTTGCAAAGCTCTTCGAAAACAAAGTTATTACACTCATACACTCTTTACAACTTTGGGGCTCCGCTTACATATCAGCTAACATATTTCGGAAATGAATATAATAAGCTAAGCGTCATGCCTCATGAAGGAAACAGATACCTAAAATTAACTGGGAAATCTAGGAATGCTGACTGCCAAAGAAAGTGTGAATGTTACAAAATAGACTAAAACACCACACTTACACACACACACACCACCTTGCCTATGACCGTCACATCTAAGTCCTAATTTTAATAAAATAAAACTTCTTTTTGCCTTTTACATAAAAAAACACTTCACTCAAGCATGCCATGCCCCATACCTATCCGGCTTTCGTTTCACCGATCGTTTATTTTATTCAAAAAATAAGTGATCAAAAATATTCTATAAAACAAAAGTAATTTGTAATTTAATAAGTAATTAATAGCAAAATGTAATTAATAATTCAATTAATAATTACATTTTGAAATTGTAATTGAAACTTATAATTACAATTTCTTTTTACCTGTAATTGTAATTTGTAATTGCAATTACTTTTTGTAATTGTAATTATTAATTAGTAATTCAATTACGTTTTGCCCAACACTGCTCCAGGGTAACCCGAACCCGTTTTGGTATCCAAAGACACTGGGCAATGCAAGTGTTAACTTTATGCATAGAATTAACTGTAACTGTTCAAGCTGGGAAATCAGTTAACTTTATAGAATGAATGGCGAACAATGGTATTCAACACCATTTTTTTTTTACAACCATGGAATATGTAGGTTTTATAGGTGCGTCCGTGTCGGGCTCTTCAGCTGTGTATATATATATATATGTTGAAGTTATTTCTGATAGGTATAGTGTTACCAATCTAATGATCCAACAGTTAATAGTTACAAAACCTTTCAAACGTCAATGATTATACATGTCATGTCACCCGAGACATCCCGCTCACAATACCATGTCTCTGGTCTATCATTATAATTGACAATAACAAATGATGCCGATCCGCCTTACACAATCCGTGCACCCTAAATCCACGGAGCAAGCGCTAGATTGGATTGACAGCAGTTTTATTTGGAGCTTTGATGGATATTTGGAACATACGTTTGGAGTTCGGATTTTTTATTGACATAATTTGGTTCTTGGAAGGTGTGGTGTAATTTAAAGTTGAACTCGTATGTATTCGCGTGGGTTACAGTATCGAGTTCAAGACAGATTTAGTAGCGTCAAAATAAGTAGTTTTTACTTACTATATACATTTCTTTTTTTGATGGCAGCAATCAAGCATTAGCCCTACCTGACGGGAAGAAGAAGCCGTGGCCTTGCTATTCTGTAACTGCGTTTAACCTCGGCGAGGTGAGGTTAAACCCAGGTACAGACAGTCCAGTTACCCCCCGGTTCGAAACCGCAGCTACACGAACAGTTCTAAAACGAACAACACGCTATTGGGTCTCAGTAAGGACTAAGGTAATGATTTCTTTACAGGAAAACGTAACAGTTCCAGCACTTTGTATTCAGTAAGCTATTTACAAATAGGAGCAGTATTGTAAGAGTACCATTTGTTTTCTGTTTGCACGTGATGACTGGTTCAATGGAAATGGAACTTGCTGTCAAACCTACTGGGAAATGGGAATCTTACCACCACCATCATCAACATTAGCCGTAAGACGTCCACTGCTGGACTTAAGTAGGCCTCGCCCAATGAAAATTGTGGCACTAGGAATTTGGAACAAATGCTCGGTAAGGGCTTGCCTGTTTGGCTAGTCATTAGGGGACACTAACAAAATATTTCATTAACAAAAAAGTAGGTCAAGTAACACCATCAAGGTTCCTGTGGTTTTTTCAAATTTCGACGCATATATGACTTGAATGATGACTACATTTCCGTCAAAAATTAAAGGTTTGGTAAGTTCTTGTTGAGCGTTCGAGATGTGGTGTTGGAGGCGAATGGAGAAAATTAGCCGGAGAGAGAGGGTAACCAATGAAGAAGTGCTGAATAGAGTGACACAAATCAGGCAGTCAATGAGAAACTTAGAAAACAGAGGAGGGAAGATGATAGGGCACCTCATACGACATGACGAGTTCATACTCAATACAATTGAAGGAAAGATAGAGAGGAAGCGAGGAAGAGGAAGACCTAGAATAAACTACATAGAGCAGCTCGAAAAAAGAGTTGATTGGTCGTATCGAGATGTCAAAGAGGTTGCCTGGGATCGGAGTAGGTGGAGGGCCTACTTCGAGCTACACCGACAAGAGCCAATCTAAAACACTCTTAAATAAGCAGAAGAGAGAGAAGTGTTCTTAATGGCGGCTGTTTTTTGATCGTACACACCATTTAGACTTGCAGCATTTAACCTACAGAAACAAACTAACAAACATACACTGGAAGTTAAATATATTATATTTTTATATATAGGTAATATATAAAAACATATATATTTATTATTGTATTATGGTATTATATTTTTTAGCCAATGCCGCAAGGTGCAATGTATAATGTAATGTATAATGTATGAGTCCTACTCACTTGAAATAAATAAATAAATAAAAGCTAAATAAACGAGCTTAGCAATTTAAATTTGCTTCAGCGGAACACAATCTTTGATTTTGAAAGAATAAATTTTTGGCCGACTAGGTACGGCAGCCGAAAGGAAGGGTTTTTCGCAGTCTGTTTGTATTTACGTGTGTTCCACTGTAGCGTTTAAGTAACCGAACCGATTTTGACAAATGAGGTGTCTATATTCGTACTTTGTGCTTCGAGCGCCAATACCTTTCGTACGAAAAAAAGTTTTCTATTCAGTTCGTTTTTAGAAATATGTCTTCTAAGAGACGCTATTCGGAATTATGTACACCTTTCGTAAGCACATCATTCGAGCGACTTGTGATCCAGGGCACCAGACCGCGAGGCAGGTCACCAAAAGGACAGGCCAGGTTAAAGCTGCAGTAGACGCATCACCACACGCAAGGAAGGTGACTGTCAGAGAGGAATGGCGGCGTTTTGTGAAGCTTGCTACCAACACTTGAAATCATGACCACGACCACTCTGTCAAGAATGAAGCGACAAAGAAGAAGCACATCGTTAAATCACTTAAGTAGGTAGTCATAATCAATACAAAATCACGATTACTTGCTAAGGTATCAGCATGCATGTCGCTGCGTCGTCAGTTCTCAAGTGGGTCACAGATTCGACACCGGCTTACGAACTTAGCCATTACCACGCATTCCCGTGGGTATGTGTTATTGTTGACCCCGTTACGACATAAGTGCACATCCGTGTATGTGATTATGATCTCTTTATTCCAAACAACAATTAAGTCAACGTTACGATCAAAGTTTTGGAAAAATGACCCCGGCATTTCATGGACCGGACGGTCGACATCTTTTATGGGGTCATCCGGAACGCGTATTGTAGATGTAGGGTTCTCCCCTGTTAGATTAGACCTAACGATTTTAGCCCTAAATGCTTCATTTGACCTAAGGTTTCATTAGACCTACTTATGCAGTTTTTAACCGATTTCAAAAAAAGGAGGAGGTTCTCAATTCGGTTGTATTTTTTTTAATATTTTTTTTTTCAATGTTTGTTACCTCAGAACTCCGTCATTGATGAGCCGATTCGTATTTTTTTTTGTTTGTATTTACTTATAGGTATTCTTCCAGGTAGGTATAATTTTTTTCAAAAATTCAATTGGATGGTGGGATCCATGAGGAATTGAGGGATCTCCTCAATTATATAAGCAACGCGTGTAGTGATTTTGGTATTTTCTATTATAACTCGTGTATTTACACCCGGAAATCATAAATTTGGTGGAGTGGAATTGATGATGAAGACCACAGATGACTTATGGAATTCCTCAATTATGTACTTAAAAGTACAAAAGTATATCACAGATTCTGATAAGATTCCGTTGAAATAGCAACTAATGAAGTGCCAAAGGTGATCCTTGTGGAATCGACGGAAGTCCTCAAATATTATCGGGTCACATACAGCGATTGGGTTTTTTTCTCTAATAATCAACGCATTTGCTGTCGGAAATCAGTTTATGTGGTAAATTGGAAAAGAAATGTGGACATGTTCTCGTGGCTTGTCGGAATAATAAAGGAACATTAGGGCAGAAGGTGCATAATTCCGAATCCATTGACAACTCATTTATCAAAATCGGTTCAGTATCTCAAACACTAAGGTGGAACACTCGTAAATACAAAAATAAACTGCTAAAATCACATCCCTTTTGGGTCAGCCATAGGAAAAAATATGTAAGTATTCCACATCTACTGTTTGCGTGAACATTTTCTTCGATAACTGCTCAATCCGATAACCAAAATACTTAAATTTGTATCAACAACTTCGCCATTGAAACTATAAATATAAACAAAGCCTTAAAGCCCTTAACAATCGGTTTTTATTCGCTTTGAAACCAGCCATCTTGCTTAACGCCATCAAATCAAGCATTCAGCTCTTCACAATCTCGCTCGCCTTCAACGATTCACTGTATGCTATAACTATAAACTATACAACGCAAAAGAGCCTCTATCACCAAGAAATACGATTCTCGTTAACTGCATGGGTAACTTTGCCAAGCGTACAAGCCTCTTTGTAAGAACGCAAGTTTTGACTGAGCTTCCCCGCCCCCTGCGTTTCTTGATACCTTTGTCGGTTCAGAGGGTCTTAGAGGGGCTATAAGGGGTCTCGTTACGATGGTTAGAGGATGGTTGGACAGAACGCTCTTATACTAGCACTACGAAACCCTGTTATGGGACAGTGAGGCACAGTCTGCGTGTTTGTCTGTCTTTGTTGCTATGAATCGCAATTGTGTCTATTGACAGATGTGGGCGTAGGTGGTACAAATAGTAGTGATAATTTAAGACTGAATGATCACTATTTATTATGGTACAATGTTGTTTTGTTGGAGTTTTGTCTTTCGAAAGAACCGGCGTCGATACAAAACCGTAAAGCGAATCGGCTAACGAAACGCCATGCTCTTAAACGAAGGAAGGAACCCATACACGTGCCGCCATTAGAGACGGGAAGGCAGCTACTTATGTTGAGAACGTTTTTCATAATTCACAACTTAGAAAAGTTGCTAAACTCCCGACAGTTCATTTCAAAATATCTAAAACCTTTTGAACCGATTTCGTAAAAACGTATCTAAGCCATCTCGATCACGGAACGAAAACATTTCGGACAAAAAAAAACCGCATTCAAATCGGTCCATTCGTTTAAGAGCTACGATGCCACAGTCAGACACAGACACGTCAAACTTATAACACCCCGCTTACTTATAATACCCCGTCGGGAGTTAAAAATAGCTGACGGCTTATCGTAAACAACCTACTTAATTTGGCCGGGTAATCGGTTATTTACCGCAAACTCGCATCAAATAGTTTGCGGCAAACAAGAAGGTGAAACTATGACAGAGCCGGCAAATTATATATCTCTCATTGTCACACTTATTAGATTTGTATACATGTGAAGTATTTAAATACCTATTTCAGTGGCTGGCAGTTTTTTTCCAACTTAATGCTCAACTTTTACATTATTAATGTGTTTTGAGGGGAAGTATGGGCAAAATGATATATGTAACAATTAATTTGATTGGCTGTTTATTGGATTTATTATTTCTTTGTTGCGTAAATGATGTACCTATAGTATTTATTGTGTATTGTATAATTTTAACCTTAATATTCCCCAACTTTTCTTATTTGTTTTTAGTTTGATCACAAATTTTAATTGTTCGACTGGTGAAGTAGATAGGTACATTGAATTTCATATACATATTTCAACAGTTTTTAAAATCCATGTTTATGTACTCATAAAATAATTTAGTGGCCAGATGAAGACGTAAAATTGTGTACTTACCACGGGCGGTAATTCGTAAAGCCCCAGATCGCATATTTATGGCCCTCACCTTCGGTTCGGGCCACAAAAAACTGCGATCTGGGCCATTCACGATTTCACCGCTCTAGGTACGTAATGTACTATTATTTCTTAGTTCCATAGCTCTTGTCAAATGTACCCTTGTAATGTCTCGCCTATGGACTAATTAATAAATTAGGTATTTGGTCGCTCCTAAATCTTGACATCATGTGACTTGATGAGACACGCATCACCTAACCACAAACACTTAACGTACAATGTAGCCGTAATAACTAATGCAATAATGTCTCAATTCCGTCTTCCTGCCGCTAATTATAGCATCGGTGACGTGCGTGACTGTAATTGGCCGAGTTGGTCACATCTGGCTGGTTATCCTATAGGCATATTAGCGCCATTGTCTAAGATCCACTTCCTAGAGTCAGAATGACTCCAATACAGTTACACGCTTCTAGGATCTATGCTTTGAGCAATAATCAGCATAATCGCATGGGAGAGAAAACGGAATTAAGCCATCTTGGCTTTCATAAATGATAATACTAGTATAGACAGGTCTTGATCCTGGAGATTATCATTGGATTTTTGTCCTAGTTTTTCGCTGATGTCATATCCTGTTGTGTTTCCTCGATTGGTCGAGCCTGCAATTAGATTATTTTTATAATCTGTTATTTTTCCGGATGTCACTTATTTATGTTATCAATTATCATATACAATCAATGTTTTTAATACAACAATTGGAAAGATATAATTAGATAATAAACATTATGAAATACATATATTCAAAATATCATATGCCTTCTAGAGGAAATTATAGCTACATTACCATAAAGTCGTATTGCATCGATAGCCTACTCTGATTCCTAACGCTTACTACGTCCGTAGTACACACTCGTTTCACATTTCCTCTAAAGCAGGACAGAGCCATTTTTAATTTGTTTCCATTGAACTAGAATTCAATGCTGGCATAGATAATTGTGTAGCAAAAAACCGAATGGCCACGCGACCCTTTTTTGTTGCAGTTAGGGCAGGTAGCCATTGGGTTTATGCTCTTTACAGCTTCCTTGACCCAGGCTTTAGAAACGGATCCAGAAAAAGTTATGGTCAAGGCGGGGCACGCCGATATTAATTTCAAGCCCGTAGTAACAATCTACGAGTCTATAACAAAATTAAATGTTAGCTGTAATTTAATCAAAAGTGATTAATGATTATAAATCTGACAATTATGATGATGTACTCAGTTGTTTTTTGGTTAATATCTTGCAGTGAGCTTGATCGTCTAGTCGTGTTATAAATCGATCAGCTTAACAGTGTTTGTTGTCGATTTTTTTGGGAAATGCCGTTGATAGAGTGGTGAGCTTTCGATAAAATTTCAACGATTCAATTTAAATTTTGATTTGGCTTTTGCCTCCTAGTCAATACATGGTGCTAGCTTCCTTATCAATGAGTGTAACGAATCAACGATTCAATCAATTAGGACCGCTTATTCAACAGATGGATATTAATGAAGAATTGCAGATCAAACATAGATCCTCCATCTGAACGAAATAAGGAAATATTAGGAACGAAATAAGGAAGTAAATCTTTTTGAACAATACTTATGAGATCAGATATAATGCAAGACCGAAGATGCAGATATAAAGCAATAGGTTCTTAGATCAATGTGCAAAAACTAAATACGGAATTATTCGAATTCATGAATAGCTTCTACTATCTAAGGCGGTATCATACGCGCAAAGTCGTGGGAACAACCTCGTCGTAGAAAAGAAAAACTGATTACAGATGATGACGTGTACGGCCAATCTATTGCTCGATCGCTAGTTTGACCTTTCCAAATTGAGAATGACAAGCAATCAATGAATAAAGAGTTATTAGGATTGAATGAGGCAATTTAGATTTGACATGACGTCAGCGTTCAAAAATGGACGGCAAAGGTCGATTCAGGCCAATCGGCCAAACCTAAGACAAGGCAGAAACAAGAAATGAGGACAAATGAAGCGTGTTTTTGTTAGGAAAAAGGTGTGTATTGTATGTGCCACCATTCCAGTATCGACTGTTTTAACAAAACATTTGCAACTGTAATAAAATTACTTCGATTGCATTTGGGTTCGAAATGTTTGAATACTTCTTCCAATACTCTTCAGTCATGTATTTATTGACTACCGATAATGTAATATTTTATGCCTAAAAAGGCCATTAAACGAAGTTATTAGCCCCTTCGAAATTGCTCCCTACTCTTGGCCCCAAAATCGTGCATTAAAACCAAAACATTCTAAGAACGTCAGAGCCAACAGCATCACTTATAAGTTCCCAAGAAACTTGTTATGAACATGAAAGGATATCAGAGATCATAACGAGTGAATCACAGGCTATAAAGCCGCTCCAAACCTTCTCAGAACTGCATCTATGGGCAAACGTGATGTGAACGACAATATCATGTTAAATTTTTTTCGGTCAGGTTTAGCCACAATGTAGAAGATTATCCGGCACGTTATGGATAGCGACTCGGAGATTTACGAAGCTTTGTTCTCGACAAAGGCTCGATTCTGTTTCCGTAAATTTTCTTCAGTCATTGGTAATGACTCGAAGTCTAAACTGATTTCTGATGGTATCTCCATTTTTAACGGACGGAACATTGGACTGCTATCGCCAAGCGAGGGTTCAACAAAGATTTCATACAGCCTATTCCACTGTAATTAACTTCTTTTATAACAGGATATCGACGGGGTGCCCAATCTCAGTCCCTAATGGCGCACAAAGGCCCAGTATCGGTTATTCGATCGTATGCATCCCTATCAGATCTCAACTCAATACCGAACCGGTACGCTCCAAACCGATATAAAGTTATTAACATTGAATTAAAATATTTACAAGAGCGCCGGGTGCATTCGTTTATTTTTGCATGACAATTAAATATGTATGGCTGGTGAATGTAGGGTTCGATTTATTCTTCAGTGTGCAGTTGTTTTATTCATGTTTCTCGCTTTTCTCGTTTCGGTAACCAGTCTAATGCGGTGTTAATTCAGAACGACACAATTCAAACTGAATTTCTTTGCACATACGTCATTTAGCTAACATTCCATTCCACTAAAGCTGGTCTTAACATAAAGTTATTTAAAGCAGCATTGAACCAGTATTCGTTTGTCGAGATTTATCCGATTCCACTTTTGTATACATTTGCATAATGTCAACTAACTAAATACGGCTTCATTAATGTATCCAGAGCAATATTTATATTTGAAAGCCATCCAATTTGCTGACAACGTCTGGCCTATTATTCTTCAGCGTACGGATGGCCTACAAATTAATTCTCGGAACATATTTCAGCGTGATTTTAGTAAACGTGGGTGTGATTGTGACTCAGTGCAGCTAGCTTTGGTGTGGGAACCGGGAATTTTATGAAGCTAGCGTTTATCTCGCAGTTAAATACATGATTCATATCGGAACGGCCATCTTGCTGAGGCAGTTCCTCTACCCTAAAGTTGGATGTCCGCCAGTGCCTAAAATCGGACTGCGGGTGTGATTCAACCGGCGGAGTTATTCGTGTGGTTTTGCCGCATTCGGGCACGGACAGCCTTAAGGCTTTTACAAAATTCTTGAATTAACCATTTCGTTAAAGAGGGTGAAGTATGTTGGGATTGTACACAAGTTTCGCTGTTTCGTATCCGGTTTCCAAAGGTCTACAGATACAAGTTTTGAAATGATGTCTTGGCTAGTTCCACGGTCCACAGCGGCACGAACGTTGGCCTAAACGGACCGCGTCACGGTCGTAGCTTATGCCGGCCGAAACGAGCAGTAATCGCCTCGCCGATGGCAGATAAGCCCAAATGAATATGTAACGCTCCTCCCACAGCCAGACCCGGCCCAATAAAAATAAAAACAGCAATTAATATTGTTTATACGCGCCCGTTATGCCAGCGACAGTAACAAACGAGCCCTGCACTGCAAACTCAAAGATTCTGCTTGCGTAACACGTAACGGCGCGTCCAGTTATGTTAATAACATAATTTCACGTTTTTGAAAGTAGATCTTAATTAGGCCTAAGATAACGCTGCATTTTGACTACTTGCCATGCATTATGGATGGTTTCAAGTTTAGTACGAATTTATTGCCCGAGTGGTTTCCTTATGATTTATGCAGGAAGGCATTATCGGCACTTCTATTCAGCACGTAGTGATTGATGTGTTCTTGCGAATCGATTATACATGCTGCCGAGTATCGAATTGTGGACATGTAGTCAGAATCATTAGTACGTAGCTGCAAACAAAGCCCCTTGCAGATGCAATGAGGTTAGCAGGCGCTAATGACTTCTCCGAAGCGTCCTGTTTGTGCCACTTCTGGTTTCACTTCCTGGTTGTGGGAGAGGATTCGGTTTGGAACGGGGTATCGCCTGGGTCTCTAGATCTTCATCAGCCAACACCCGCAGCCTTAATCTCCTGAAACTTTTACGAGCCGACGCATGAATAATTCCCGAGAGGAGGAGGTATCGATCGCACACGTCGAGGTTTTTATTTATACGGCGCGGGTGGGCGAGGCGCATATTAGTAAACAGGCGCAGGCGCGGCACTCACCGACTTGTAGCACGCTCTCCACACAGCCGGCTTCAAGCAGCTTCAGCCCGCGGCAGAAGGCGATGTTGCGGTGGTCATCCGGCGGGGCCCTCGCTAGGGACGAGTACATACAAATGTCCCGCTCGTCCCTAGGAAAGGACCAGTACACCACACGTCGCTGCACTGGTTCCGGGATACGTTCATAGCGTTCCTCGATGCGTTGGAACGGGATAGCCGCGGCCACTATTTTCGCGGTGATGTCTAGGAGCGTCGGCGGGGCGCGCGGCCTGCAACAGGCGCGCGGCGCGCACGCAGACATGGCGCTCGCTCGGCCGCTCGCGCCGGACTGACGCGTTCCCCGCGCGCGGACCCCCTCGCCCCCTCCTCCACGCCCCGCGGCCCCCGGGGACGCGCGCCCCGAATCGACACACTGCGATAAATTATTCATTTGGCAGGCATAATGTGCGATATATTATTAAAAGTTGGCATTTTTGTGTTGTTCTCCAAAGCTACGAATAAAATCGATAGCTTTGTGGAAACGGCGGTCATCATTTATTTAGCAGACTTGATTGCAGTTGTATTGACAGCGGCAAATTTTCTTGTTAGTGGTTTGTTATTACTCGACTTCTCTTTTAAAAATAATGCACGCTTCACCTTCGTTACAGCCGTATATTCTCAACATTATTCATATTGAAATATTCACGTTAAAACCCGCCTTCTATCAACGTTTACTTACTTAAGCACACTTTTGAAACTCCATCACGCCAAAACACTCAACTTTTACATTTCAGCGCAACAAAACTCGACAAATTACAATCCATCTTATTAAATTAAACATTTCCTTATCCATTTAAGCCCGGTCTCCTCGCATTACACAAACGAAGGGGAAAGCGGGTGGGGCGCGGGGGGACTTGCATTAACAGCTGACGGCGGCGGGGGCGAAGAGGGGTGTGGGGGGGGGGAGGGCAGTGACGACGTCAGGTGTCGCTGCCATGTTCTACTGCATTATTCTTCAAGAGCGTAAGTGAGGTTAGAAATTGGGGTTGTTACGCCGTTCTAGAACATAGATGGCGCGTAACTCAGCTGAGATTGCCGGCGCAAAGCGCTCAAGCCGCTGGATGAGGGAGCGTTGACCTTTATTGTTTATTGTTTTTTTACGGATTATATTTTCGAATATGGAACTGTTTTGGATTTTGATTTTGTAGGGAACTCCTGTTCCGTTAGGGTTGGGAATTGGGATACTTAGAACGTAAACATCCTTCTCATGCTTAAGATTAGGAAGTCCTTTTAATTTGTCCTAATTTAATATCGTGTAGGTAGTTAATAACTACATGTGTTGTTATTAAATCCATAAAAGAAAGAAATAAAGAAAGCATTTATTCATGACAAACAAACAAACAAACTTCAGGTAGACATACGCTCATACACATTTGCCACGAAATGGTCACAACTCAGCGTAATGCTGGCGACGCCAGCGCTGGTCTTCCGCGTTGTGGCCATTTGGTGCGGCACAGAAAAATGACGCCACGCCACGATCACACACAAGGGCAAATTATAAAAACATAAAAAAATAGGATATACACAAACTAATTAAAAACAAAAAATTACAATAATAAAAACATAAAAAAACACCTAATAGCTTACAATGGCATGGTCGTATTGGTCGTGTGGTAGCCACTTAATATTAACTTAAACTATTGCTTATTGGTAAATGGTAAATTTGACATATATAATGTAACTTAACTAACGCGTGATGTGCTGCTACAAAACGAGTTGTTTAAGGACCATTAAAACTAAGACTATGCTATGAGACACTGCTAAACCAAATACTAATAAGTAATAACATGGAGGATAATTAAAACAAAGAACAAAGCTAACAACAAAACATCAGGCCACGGAAAGTTTGTGGGACATTCAAAGCAGGTATGTATTTTGACCCAGATTAAAAACCGCTTGTGTCATGTTTAAGGCTTTCCTGACTTTTTTGGTGGTCCTGCAAGTGTTTTCTAATCTGGGCCCCTAAAACTATATGTATAAGTTTATTTAAATAACGAATGAAACGTTCAGAGAACATTCATGTTCCTTTAGTGCCTATCTATTCGCGACATCTGCTTTTCGTTTTAAACGTAATCAAATGTACAGTCACTAATAGGGTTGCCAACTATTTTTGGGGAAGATATATAGTATTTTCCGTAAAAAAACGACAACAATATAGTACACTGTAAAAAAATATAGTACTTGGCTGGGCATTGTTGCTATTTAGTAAAACATCTCGGCAATTTGAAGCACTGCGTAAGGTCCCTCAAAATATAGTATTTTCGCGTACTATATATTTCTTCAACAGTATATAGTACAAAGAGTCAAAATATAGTACAATACTATATAATATAGTACGGTTGGCAACCCTAGTCACTAACCCTCTCTGCTTAGTCATTTCTATGGAGAGGGCATCACGTTTAATGATAACTGTAGGTAGTAGCGAATGAAACAGGCCAAAAACTGAAAAATAAATGAACTAGAGTGCGTCCAGGTTACCTCTGCAACAAATAATTTGCCATCACCATCCTCTATATGTCATAGGTACTTCTATGGACATTTGACGGTCGCGATGATGTTGCTTAATAATTTTAATGCAGACTTAGCGTGGACGGACTCTTAAAACTATCTACGCAACCAAAAGACGTCTATTACTGGACATGTGCCTCCCCCAAAGAGTGCCACAGTGACCGGTCCTGCGCCGTCAGCAAACAGAGGACCCCCGAGGCCTTTACAGGTCATCAGTCCACCTTTTCTACTCACGCTGCGCCTGCAGCCCAGCGGCCGTCGGTTCTACGTGCAATGTGCCGCCCACTGCCACTTAAGGATTGTCTGGCACGTATAATTTTGCGGTATTTGTTGTGTCAGACAGTCAATACATCGTAGAAGAGAACCTAACAAGCTGATGCCGGCTGTAGACACTCGTCGAGAGCACACCATGCACACACTCGTTGCGTCATTTGAACAGTGGAACATCCCTTTGGCTCGGCCGCGAAAACCGACGCGCGACCGAGGCCTACCCGAGTGGGCGAGAAAAGGTGAGAGCGTCATGTGTACGTCATGTACACTCGTTCTCGTTCTGTCTCGGTGTGTCTCGACGAGTGTACCGCCGGCATAAAGTAATCGCGTGAATGGTCTCCTAGCCAATAGAGGTTGCTGATCTGACAGACCTGACATTCACAGCCGCAGCCGCGATGAAGAAGGCCGAATAGTTGGAAGCAGCCGGTGACAAAAGTCACCAAATAGGCTCAAGATGGACACGACCTTGAGCAATGAACCACGCCCACTGATGATGATGAAGTCAGTTCTTTGTTTACTGTACTCGTTTGTCAATGGACATGATAATAGATACCTGCCATTTTCGAACGAGAGAGCGAAGCAAACGAAGTATGCTTCAGCTTGGGGCGAAAATCGTTTGTAAGTATGTTCTTCTCCTCTACAGACCCCGGAGCATGGACGGCCTTATGACACGTTAAGTGACAAGAAGTCCGTCACTGGCTGACACCGTTCAATAGAACGAGACGGACGCTCTATCTCGTCACTTCGCGTGATAAGGCCGACCATGATACGGGGTCTGGTCGCATTTCTCAACCGTTTCTCGTGAAACTTTGTGAGCAGGTTCGTTAACTATATGTATACCTACTTAGATTTTTTATGTCGTCACTTTTTTTTATCAGTCGCGAGTTCTACAGCTCACAGCCACTAGTAATAAATGTAATATGTTTCACCATCACTCATTGTTATTTCTACAGTCTGTCATGTTTGTGAGTGCCTGCCTTAGTAGAGTAAGTAGATATTTCTAGTTAAACATCCAATTTTGCTACTTCCTACTGAATGTAAAAAAGAAACAATTACTTAAAATATTATCATATATATAGTTAGACATTCCGGAATCGCTGGAATGTATTAGGTTTTTCAAGATGATAAGAAACTTTAATTTCTTAGTCTGAGGTTTTTACTACACTGAAATCCCAACATTGAAAATCAAAATAATTAGAAAATGTCCACACGATGAATTTTATTATTTTTTATTTAGTATCAACAAGAAATGTATTATTACTTAATTAAATCCCTCTACACGATGAATAAATTTACATATCCAGCGCTTGAAGCGCTCAGTTGTCGGAATAACTGTGTCTCGGACGTAGACCGAGGAAATCCCGTCTGTTGTATATACGTATATATAGCATGGCATAATAAACATAATATTATGTACAGCAAATTATATCAGCTGATCCATTCAGGGTTATATTTAGACATTTATTTTACGTATTTACGCTGTATTTAAAAGTAAAATGGCGGCCGCGTTGCTGTTCGATATCTTAGATGTTCGATATCTTCTAATACACATTATCATCATCACATCAGCCGAAAGACGTCTACTGGACACAGGCCTCCCCCAAAGAGTGCCACAATGACCGGTCCTGCGGACTCCCGCGAGTCCTGCGACCATTACCAGGTCATCGGTCCACTTTAAAAAAATTATACCTCATAGCTAGCAAATAAGCATACGGTTGCTCAGTAAGGAAACAGCCTCTGAACGCTTGCGATTCTAGAGGACTGACAATCGCGTTGCTGACCCTTTATTGACAAATACAGTGCTGTTCTTCGCTAAGCGCTAATACGGCTCACCCCGCCGCCGGTCACCCGTCACGAAGCTAGACCTCTGCCTACGCTTGATTACTACGCATCGCGGTGTCAAGATATATTTGTGGGTGAGCGTTGAGGTCAGCTTGAAACTAGTTACAGTTACGTTCCTCACATTCATCACAGCGTAACCTCGGGAGCTCAACACCACCAGTAACACAACACTACATAACAGAGCAAGTAGTCTGCGTATGGCTGCGGTTTTCTGTAAAGTGGAGGTACTTCCCCAGGTGGGTTAGGGCCGGTTTACACTGATTAGTGATTGGAACGAGTCCATACAAAAGCTACTCGCACCTTGCAGCAAATGTATGGACTCGCACTAATCACTAATCAATGTGCTACACACTATAAAACCTTATGCAATAAAATCTTACCGTAGTACTATTACTTACCTATGTACTCTGTGGCGTATCTGCGAAGTAACCGGCCCTTACAGAACTATTATATAATCTGAGGGCCTACCGCGAAACGAAAACGAACTTCGTTTGTGTTTCTCCGTCTCTGTCGCACTTGCCAGGTCGAGTGACAGATAGGGAGATACCCGAACGAAGTTCGTTTTCGTTTCGCGGTAGCCCCTCTGTGCCCTTACTCCCAATATGAGCGTGATGAATTCACGAGCATTGAATGCGGTTTCCATTTATATATACTTATATAGGCGACTTTTAATATGTTGATGGTAGATGCAGAAACAGTTTAGGAATTTCTAAAATTGTTCGAGTGGTAAAAATCTGATTCTTAACAAAAAAACAATCCAAATAGGTCAATGTTCTTCGTCGGTTCACTGCACTTCATTATGCACCAGCAGGCCTCACCATTACCATGTACGGGTACATACGAGTAAATTACAACATTACCATCTAGCGGGCCATAAGTTTACCGCCATCTTGATATCGAAAAAAAACCATATCTGCAGCATGGTTATCACAAGACCAGCCTTTGGAAACTCTCATAGAATGAAAAAATGTACGGGATAGTTAGCGCAGCCAACCTAACAAAACACAGAACTTTTGCACCTTTTCACATGGCAATAAAGTGCACTCATTTTTTCTTTACGTTGGTAGTAGACAAGAGAATCCTAAAACAATGTATGAAGTTCCGCGTCTTATAACGTAGTGGTTAATATTCTCTTTGCACAAGAAGTTTCGCGGCGAGATAGGCTTAGTTTTCTAATTAGAAAGAGATGGATAGTAGGTAACTCTCTCTTCTGTCTTGTGATAAACTTGCTGAAACCTAGCAATAATCATCACAAGTAATCTTCTACAACATAGGCCCCTCGCTACAGAGGATACAAGTATAAATATTATTTGGTCATCAACTATTCGTTGAGTTCCAATGAGCCTTTTAAAGTAGAGACCAAATATTAATAGGTAGGTATAGATACCATTCACAAATTGCTACAACAACTTTCCTCAACACAAACCTAGTGATCTTCCGACATACATCCCTAGAAATTACTCTATTTTGCTCCTAATCGTGGAACTAGGAATCGACAGGCCAATTCCGAGAAATCTGCGTAGGGTAGAAATTAGGTTCTGACACAAATATGCGTGTTTAGAGTTAGTTTTATTTTAGCCTCGTGTGTGATAGTGATAGATTGGATTGGAATATTTTACTTTTTGCAGAGATTACATATATCTTAAGGTCATGTATCGTATCTATAAAATCCGAAAATCAATAGTTTTTCGGAACTTATGTACGGAATATTTACCTTTTCGGTTAAGGAAAAGACCGTAAGGAAACCGGTCTAATCCCAATAAGGTCTAGTTTTCCCTCTGGATTTGGAAGGCCAGATGGCAGTCACTTTCGTAAAACTAGTGCCTAAGCCAAATCTTGGGATAAGGTTAAAAGCGGACCCCGGGCCCCTTTGGGTCACAACCGGGAATAATGCTAGGAGGATGATATATTCTAAGTCCTTTATTATCATATCTATAAAATCCTATATTATTAAACGAGGGAAGAAAAGAGAGAGAGAAAAGAGGGGAAGATATATCTGTGTCTGTCTGTGGCATTGTCGATCCTAAACGAATGAACAGAAAGGTCTTGTTTCTCAAGTTGGTTCTTAGCTATATTTCTTGTGGATATGTACGGCCGTATTCATAAACGTCCTACAAGCCTGTTTTAACTAAAAGGGCGTTAAAATTCGTTTAGTCGTTATCTGTCACTTTGACATTTATGTACGTCAGAAAGGGACAAAGCACATTTTATTTAGCAGAGGCATTTTAAGTTTTATTTGAATAAGGGGGATAGTGTTTAAATCTAAGGTTACTGTTATATTATGGGGGATAATCTCAGATTAAACTGTTTTCCGGTTTGGTCGATTTGACACCCAAGCTCTTTATTGTAAACTAGCTACCCGCGCGGCTTCGCCTGCGAATTACAAAGGACACAAACGCAGCCACGGGATAAAATATAGCCTATGACTATCTAAAAACTACATTCTATGCACAGGTGATTTAAAAAAAAATGGGTAAGCGGTTTCGGAGAATACCCTTTATCCGATTTCGATACAAACTTGGAAGCTATATACAATCTCAGAGATTTTTCCTCTTTAAAATCTTTAAGATTAGTATTAGATAATACATGCATGAATCCACGCAAAGCCACGGCATAAAGTATAGCCTATGTCCAACCTAAAACTCCGTTCTATTCAGGTGTTTTTTTTATTGGTTGAGTTGTTCCGAAGTTTACCTCTTCCATATAAACTAACAAAGCGACCACAGCCTTGTCCTCTTTAATGAACGAGGGAGCAAAGCGAACTAATTTCTCAGTTCTCTGCTCTAGCTTCGGCCAAAATTCTTTCGTAAGTCCGTTTGTCCAGCTGTTGTCCCGAACAGGTCGCATTTCTCAACCTATTCTCGTGAAATTTTGTGAGCAGGTTCGATAATTATTAAGACTTTTTAGCCTCCTCAGTTTTTGAATATTAAAAATAAATGTTTTTGAAAACACAGACCTGCGAGTTCTTTACAGCTCACAAAGCCAGTAATAAAATTAGTATTGTAGATTAGTTATATTAGTGTACATAACATAATATAGATTGGTAAGGTAATTTGCCTAATTACATACGCCGCAACCCCGTCCCGTGTGATGTCGAGTTAGAATTTCACCACCCCCTTTCTTTCCGTGGGTGTCGTAAAAGTCGACTAAGGGACCAGGGTTGAAGTGTGTTGTGGGCGATGGGCTAGCAACCTATCACTGCAATATCACATTTCGGCGATCCTTTATACCCACATTTATGCTAAAAGTGGCGCTGGAACATACCCTACGTTTCATGTGCTCTGCGCCTACCCCTTTTGGGAATAAAGGCGTGAATGTATGTATGTAGGTATGTATGTATACGCCGCAAAAGTGTATATTTTGCAGCTAGCCAGTCCCAGTACCAGCGAACGGCAAGCCTACAAAATAACTATGACAGATGGTTGACAAACGAGGGGGGGTTTCATTCACCCGGTGGGCGGACTCACCTTCGCGCCCACATTGTAATTTCACTTCTGGTCATAGATTCTCTAATATTCAAGGCTGTATTTGTGAAGGGGTAGGTAGAGACCGTGATGGGGGTTGGTTTGACTAATGACATCGGCTCCACCTTACCATTCCAAGTGTAAACATCTCGTGCCTATGATTTTTATGTCAGCAAGTCCGGATACGATAAGTTTTGTTGCATTTTATAAGGTAACACTTGTTGTAATTATACCAAACATACATACCAAAGAAAATTTACATAATTGCGTTCTCTTTTCAAACAACAGTACCTGCCGAATCTGATTCCTAAATCTGGATCTATATTGAGCCTTGGGCATTGCCATGGGCTGCGAGTACCTATTTGCGAATTTGAAAACGTATCAACCCTTTTTGTACAATTTTCTTATTTTTCGATGATCTACAAAATTCTCGACTCCTTCCGCTATTGGCGTTATCTCACACACTAATACACGTAAGTCTTAGGTTTATTTAACTCTGTCTACATTCCTACCTTGCACTTATTTAATTGCTGAAAAGTTCGCTGAAAGGGATCTCTTTTTCTCTTCTCTCTTCTCTCTCGATCTCTAGAAGAGGAATAAGTTCGATCGCATCTGTCCTTTACTATTGTATGGCATGCATATGTCTTATCTTGTTATTACGTACAGGTCTTACATACCTACATACTTTCCGTATATTCATAATCTTTCACAAACCATAATTACATCCCAATTCCGCCCACTCCTTAATACATTACCCCGCGAATCGATACGTTCCGAATTTAAACTGCCGCCCCCGCCATTTTTGCCTGATCTAATGAACTATTAAAGTGCAATTTCCCTGCGCGATGGGGCTAGATGGCGCTACGCGCATGTATTGATCGGCCGACTGCAAAGTAGTGCCAAGTCACGAAATGTATTGGCCGCCGAAAAATGGGGGGCGACGTTTGGACACGTTGCATTTCGCATGAGGTCGATTCGGTTTTGGAGGGGTATGATTATCTTGGGTGTCTGCAGATTTCGTATAGTAATCAGATTTTGTTGCGGACTGCGACATGCACACTCTTATAATTCACAGAACGAAAACGCTTTTAACCACAGTGTGAATTGACATTATAAATACATACCTACTTGTGCAAAAGGTATCGATGGTAGTCTACTCGTAACTTTCATAAAAATATACGAAAACAGAAATGAAACTTGTTATCCGTTACCGACTTCAACGGACAATGATAAAAGTTAACAAAATCTAATCAGAACACCACAGCTGCGGAGATATTCCTTTCTTACTAAGATAATACCGATTATATGCATTATTTGGCGCAAGAATGGAAGCCTCGCCACGGAACGCTAGGGCTCGGACTTTTTTCATTATTTTCATCAAGGCACTGGCGTCTAAAACAATACCTTGCGTATGTCGCCATACCCAATCAAAATGTGATTCACTCTCCATCTCCATTATAACATGACCCAGAGCGTCCTATCAACTGTGCGCGTTCAGAGGTCAGCTTTACACAGGTTTGCGTAAGGTCGTGGTGAAGCCAGCCTACTCCCCTCTGGCTATAGATCACCGCTATTAGCTCCCCGCTTCACCCTTTATCTCCGACATTTACGAGTGTCAGTGTCGCTTGCGCTGGGCCCCTTGGTTACGCGTGTTGTTGACAAAATAAGTAAACAGTGGCTGCAGGGAGAGTTTGCTCGACGTCTGTCACGATTTCGGGAAAACACATAGCTAAATAGACTTTTCGTGCCGTACCTACCTACCGTATTCGAGAATAATATTATTGACAAACAGATAAATATACATACTGTGAGAGGTAATCAAAATCCTAATCACCAGCACTGTGACAGCAATAAATATGCTAATTTCTCATTTCTTATCTAGTTTTTGTTTTTAATGTGTACTGTAAATATAAATATTTTATTGAAGCTGCATCTAGGTAGTGTGTATATGTATTATCTCACTTTTTATTTATGTTTATTTCTCTTTCGCCTGTCCCAATACTGTAGGTAGTTTATTTATTACATTTGTATGACGTTTCCGTGAGTTACCGACGGTGCTGGCTGAAAATCAGCGCTGCAGGTGTCTGACACCTCAGCATAATGCTGAGCCAGTGTCCGGTTCACTGCCGCAGAGACACACTTGTTTCATGTTTTATCTGTTTTCTGTTTTTTGATTATTTTATTGTTTAACACGTGTGCCCTGTGTGTTTGTGAATAAATGTATATTTCTTTCTTTCTTTCTTAATGCTGCCAACGTAATTTGGGTCCATGCCGCAGTCTGACCTCCTAGAGGCAGTGTTCTTTTTTTAACTTCCCTTTTCTTTTAGCTTTCGTTTATATTTGTAACCAATTTTGTTTTTTTTATTGTTCTTGTTTATTTATTTAATCTTAATTGCACAAAAGAATATCTTATAGTACAAAAGGCGGACTTAATGCTATAAAACATTCTCTACCAGTCAACCTTAAGGCGAAGCAGATAAAATGTGGGTGGTGGGTGGTCTTGTTATATTTTTCCTATTTATCTCACACTGTGTTTTTATAAGCTTATACTTAGACATAGAATTACAAAGTTTTTGCCGAGTTAGTACTGAAAGAAAACTAGTGAAAAAGGATCAGCTTTATTGATTTAAGGGATCGTTGTGTTGACCGCCAGAGTAGATGTCGGTCCCTGGGTCTCAACATGCAAATCCTCGCGAGCTTCGGCGACCTTTCATCGCCAGCACGTCTATCATGAGACGGCCGCGACATACTCTCGACTTTTCTCGCACTATCCGTCTCTTATTAGAACACTTAGAACAAGAGGTATAATGCGAGAAAAATAGAGAGATTCGAGAGTATGTCGCGGCAGTCTCATGATAGACGTGCTGGAACACAACACTACATACCTAAATAGCAAGTATAGATGTGTTATATATTATGCTTGTGGTCTTCCGTAAGGCGTAACTAAAGTACTTCCCAGTTGGGTTGCTCCAAATACGAACGAGCCCTTCATCTTCGCTGTGCCCCTACTCTAAAATAAAGTGCCTAAATCTGATTTTAAAAATAATCTCGACTGAGCTTTAAGAATTAGTCTCACTATCTCAGTTACTCTGGAATGAATCTTCCCCCTTTCTCTTTTACCCCATCAGACCTTACGGTTATTGAAATTGCATACATAAATAAACTCACCCTTGTAATTCCAGTGGGGGTAGGTTCAGGGTGTTAGATATTTATTTACCTCAGTGCCAGTTTTAATCAGTTTGGGTACTTTACAGATAAATAATGTATTGTGGCGACTACATGTTAAATAATTACCGCTGTTTATTTATGCGAGTAATGGTGAATTTTGTTACTACTAGCGCCATCTAGTTTCTCTGCCAGGAACATGAAACTGTTACCCGGCGTTAGATAGTGCGGTTGCTTGTTATTGTGGGATATTAGTACAACAGAAGATCATTAGATGGCGTTTTAAAGTAACTTTTTAAAACGAGAGTATATTTTATTATCTCTGACTTTTAATTCAAAGAACTTACCAAAGGCAAAGTTCGGTCTCTGTCACTAACTTATTACAACATTGACATATAAATACTTTATTTATTCAGTTTGGTAAATTAACCTTGATCATGATAATATTTTAGGTTAACTATCTGCCCAGGTATTGCAAAGAACGCAGGACAAAATATAGGCTATGTCCATCCAGAAAGTTCATTTTATACACAGGTGAAAGTTTTTTAAAATCTGTTAAGTAGTTCCGAAGATAATTACATACAAACATTCAATGTTACAACCTCCCAGCCTTTTCCTCTTTATTATATTAAGTATATAAAAACGGACTCTGATTATTTACCTGTGGATAGTTTACAACAATAGGTATATCTAGAGTCAACAAACTATGTGAATATACAAAAAAAACAACAACATTATTTTCATTACCGACATTCTTTCTTATGTCAAAGTACAAAATTATAATACATCGAAAGCGGCAGTTGTATGGGCTAACTAAATATTCAAAGTCACATATCTCTTTCTCTAACTGGGTAAGTCAGTTGGTTTCCACGGTCCCAAGAATACAGCTCCTGAAACATAGTGCATTAAAAATGTGTTTAGTACAATTTACAACGGAGTCCATCCGGCTAGCTAAGTATGTAAGGGGTTGTCCATAAATTACGTCATCGTTTTTTGTCGATTTTTGATCCCCCCCCTATCATCATCCTGTTATTCCTTGAAATGGACCCTCCCCGCCTAATAAAATGACTATCGTCATCCAATAGACCCCCTATATTGCATTGACGTAATTTAAGAATAGCCCCTAAGGTATTATAAATAAAAACGTTAAAGTATATCAAAGGCTGCGGAGGTGCTGCATGACGCGGTCTCGCTCATGGTTACCGTGACGCATGCTCTATATATCTTTATCCATTACTCGTATGGAGTATCCTAGAGCAGTGCAGACTCTGCCTTGAAGCGGAGGAGACTTCTACACACATCCTAACCGATTGCCCCTGCCTTATGCGCAGAAAACACATCATGGCCCCGAATTTCTTGAGATCAACAGTATCCAGCAATTCTTCGAGTTCGCAGGACTTGACCAAGAATTGTAGTAAGTGGCGATCACAATAGATCAGCGATGGTCGCAGTGATATAAGGGCTCTCACAGTCCGGAAGCCACTACCAGAATAATAATAATAAAAAGGAGTATACAGATGGTTTGGAGGTCACATGAAAATACTCATGCCGGAACAAGAAAACCTTCGAAAGTTGTATAAAAATATACATGTCCGCTACCCTTTTATAAACCTGATTATTTTCTGAGGAAGAAGTATGTGTGCATTTTCTGAGAAAGAAGTATGTGACCTTATGCGTGTGATCATATCCCAGCCGCGAGAATCTTCCGGAAGGGGTTAGTGAACGGCAGAGACACCTCCAGCTGCTTGTTTTGGTACAGGTCTAAGGCGAAGCTCACTTTGCCGTCCCGGTCCTTGGTCAAGTCTAAAGCGCATACTATGTCTCGCTTAAGTTAAGTTTACGAGGAGTCATGTACAAAAACCCACCTCTGTACTTATCTACCCACCTCACGAGCCAAGTAGTGTGGAAAAGCTGATGCTCATCTTTCTGTGGAAGACAAGAAAAGCAGAGGCAGAATACACCCCCCGTTGGCTTGATGCAGTTGAGAAGAATTTGTATTTGAAACTTCAAGGCTCTTTACGGAAGGCTGAAGAGTGCACTGCCGTGTAAACTATGGTGGTCATCCAGTGATAAGCTTCTGACGAGGAAGAAAATAAGTGCAGTATTACCTTATGCGTGTGATCATATCCCAGCTGCGTGGTCTTCCGGAATGGATTAGTGAACGGCAGAGAGACCTCCAGCTGCTTGTTCTGGTACAGGTCTACGGCGACGCTCACTTTGCTTTCCCGGTCCGTGGCCGAGTCTAGAGCATAGAGCACGCCACATACTATGAACATCTCGCCTACCTGCAATTTCATTAATCATGATCATCAACCTATATTCGTCCCGCTACTGCACACAGGCCTCGTTGACAATAGGATCCACTCCTGTATGTAAGTCCCCTAGCCGCAATGGCGGCTAGGGGACTTACATACACCTGTTTTAGCATACACACTTGAATCAGCATCCGAATTCCACGTAACACGTTGTAACGCATGTATGTATACCTATGCATTAAATTATACTTGTCACAATTTTACTGGAAGCCAAATATCCTTCAGTTCCTAAGAGTTTAGGACATTGGAGACAATCATTGCTTTGAATTATAGTCGCTTAGAGAAAAACTAGTGTCTTAGACTAACATGCTAAAGTATTTTCCTAGACTACCGTAATCAATGAAAGTAAAAATCTTTTATTGATTTAAATTTGAAAAGGTTTAAAAGGCACATCAGGAAAACTCACTTGTTTATGATTCAATGAGATGTTCCAGATGTAATCTATGTTTAGGTCGTCCTTGTTGGGGTCAAAGCTTAGCTGAAACCAAAAACAAATCCTTTTAATCTAAGCCAATTTATTAATCACGTTATCAAAATAAAGATTAACATCATAAAAACATGTTGCATCCTAGCGGGACGTGAATCTACATCATGTCATTGCCTTACCAGGGTAGGCTTTGTTGTTTTTTAAGTACTTCAAATGAAAGAGCAACTCGACAATTTTTTTAAGTGAAATGGATTACAGCCCATAGGCTAGCATGGCAATTAAATAAAAACCGGCCGTTCAGGTGCGTGCATCTATAAAAACGGCAAAAAAATCACGTTTGTTGTATGGGAGCTCGCTTAAATATTTTTTTAATTTTTTTTGTATTAGATGTTATAGCGGCAACAAACATACATCCTCTGTTTTAACTGTCTCAAATTTCAACTGTCTAACTATCACGGTTCATGAGATACAGCCTCGTGGCGGACAGACGTACGGACGGCGGAGTCTTAGTAATAGGGTCCCGTTTTTACCTTTTGGTTGCGGAATCCTAAAAAGTACAGATTGTTTTAAACAACCGACAAACGTTACAAATTTCTGGGCATGCAGAACAACATTTCTCTCACTCCATTCGGTCATTAGTCATTGTCATTACTGAGAAATGAGAGACGTGGTTACGAGAATCACCTAAACGGAAGAGTTGTCTATATAGATTCAAAACTAAAGTAGCTCTCACCACCTGATAAAATTTAAATGAGAAGGTAGCTATCGTTATTTGGTTATATCATCGCATTGGAGATCAACCCTGTAGTCTCTTAGCAGAATATGACAATAATAATCAGTAGTATCTAACCTTAGCAACAGCAGTGTTGTTGGAACCCTCGAGGGAGTAAATTGCCCAAAGACCGTTATCATCAGCACTGAAGTCGACCTATAAAATATCGAAGAAATAGTAAAAAGATGAATACTCCTTTTTTAGGATTCCACTAAAAATAATGTTCTTTAATAATTTGCTTGAAGCTGAAGACGTAGTGGACTTCAGTGATGAAAAAGCTGTTGCTAATGATAAAGGCGAAGGTAAGGCCGATAACGCCGTCATTGTTGTTAATGATAAAAATGGTTTCGAAAATGCCATTAGTAACAACAAGGATGTAAATAATGTTGAAGTTGATGTCAGTGACGAAAAAGCGGATGGTGATTATTATGGTGAAGTTAAGGTCAACCGACGACGGTGATGTTGGCGTTGTTACTTTGTTACTGATGATGATAATCACGGAGATCCTGATAATGGTGTTAATTAAGCTATTAATAATGGCAAATCACCTGGTTGTGCTGCGCTGTGTATAGTCGTCCACCCCGGTGCGGCAGTTGCACAAACTTGATGCGACTCTGCGTTAAATCGTAGCGCATGATGTCCCCCGGTTTGCCGGAGTCATTGGCTTGGTAGAAGAACGAGCCGCTGTACACGATGTGGCCGTTGCCCTGGAATCATCATCGTCTGTATTCATCTGTCCTACTGCTCCCCCGAATGGGAATAGAAAGAACTGACAACGTGCCTCTGGCCATGGGTGAGAGGAAATACAAACAGATGACACTATGAAAGAGCCAATTGAATGAGTGGCGTTTCTTGAAGTTTTGCTTGTGTGATAAATTCGTTTTAAAAGTTGTTACAAAAAATCTCTTGGTTTGTTATTTAATCATTCTGGCTAACCAACTCTCTTTTATATCCATAAAAGAGAGTCGTGGCTGGCTAAAACATGTTCATTAAATTTCTACTAAGCGAATAAAAATGAACTATGTAGTGTCCCTGATTCGGTTAGTATTGAAGTCTAAAATACCTACACTAAGAAACTTCCCAGCATTTTAATGAGTTTTAGTATGAAGGGCTGAATCTAAAAGCCAAACAAGAGGATGCGAAGCATACAAGGTGCATTAAGTTCATAATGCCTTACATAAAAAGGTCTCTGCAGTTTGTGGGGTTGATCGACTTGGTCGTTTTTGAATCTAGCCTTGCTCCAATATTCTCTCAGCCGTTCGACTTCATTTTCCCGCGTCGTCCAAAGCTTCTCTTTCTGAAATAAAATAACACGTACGTGTAATGAAAACTTGATCCTGGAGCCCATTTTACGGAGCTACAAATTGGCAAGTCAAAATTGGATGCCGCTGAACTGCTCGACCTATTTGGGCAGGTTTTCCGCTTTGGACTTGCTGTATTGTAACTTGGACCTTCGTGGCATGGGCTCCTGGGGTATTGTATATAGCTAGAATATAGCAAGTCTAAGCTCGCTTTCTGACTTGGTGTGATACAGTTACCAGCATTCATATCTGCCACAACAAAGCGCGCATAAATATCTGACACGACAGTATTTGTAAGGCCGTAAGGATGTGTCAGTCAGGTATTTATGCCCGCTTTGTTATGGCAGATATTGGTGCTAGTGACTGCGCTTATCCAACATTACCTGGGCCTCAGAAGAATTAGAATCTCGAAGCCAAGCCCCAAACATTTCGTCTTTGAATCGGTGGAAGACTGGTTTACCAATGGCATAGAGTTGACAATCTGCAAATTACAAGCACTTAAACCCAATATCTTTGACAGAGTTGTGTGGAATGCTTGAATGGATTCGAGATTTTATAACAATTTAATCAAGGGGAAAATGTGGACTAATCTATAACATTCCCGCCGGCATGAGCAAACAATAAATTCTTGGACTTACTAGTATTTCTTCTAGGCTTATTAGTAATATTGGAGGTGAGTGGGGAGATGAAGATCTTGCTGCGATCGCATCGTGGGCAGGTGGGGCAGTCGTGGACCTGGTTCACAGGACAGAGGTCGTCCAGAGAAGTGAATGGCGGCGGTGGGTCACCGAACTCAACTGGATGTTCCTGTGGTGGCATTGTCATGTTGCGGCCGGGTACTGAAACGTGATCATTAACATATATAGAATACAACACCACTGGTTCTCGAGTGGCGACCACGTTCCGGAAGGCGCGGCGTGAGTAGGTGGACTGATGACCTGGTAAAGGTTGCTGGAGTCCGCTGGATGCGGGTGGCGCAGGACCGGTCACTTTGGCACTCTTTGGGGGAGGCCTATGTCCAGCAGTGGACGTCTTTCGGCTGATATGATGATGATGATGATGAACACCACTGCTTGTAAATGTAGCGAAACATTGAGGCTTCAAAGTGAACGTTAGGCACGTTTGAACTTAAAAGAGGCTGAACACCTTGTCGCTTGAACGTCATGTTTAAACTGCCATACGAAGTTGTCAAACGGGTTATAAGTGCGATATGACTGTATATTGAATGAACAGACTTACTATGAATTTATTCAGAGGCTCTATATAAGTTTTACCAAAACAAAACGTTACGATCGCGTTTGCGTTTTACCCTCAATTTCTATGGAATTTGACAGCTAAACGCAAACGCGGTCGTAACTTTTTGTTTCGGTAAAACTTATACTAGAGCCTCTGGTCTACAACAAAGTAACAATGTTAGGTACAAACCGCTTTCGTACAAACGACAACACTGTTAACTGCCCATCCTGTGTTTATATAGAACCTTATTATATTACAATGCACTTAAGGTGCACCGATGGTCAGTTAGCTGTGTTGTCGATAGTACATGTACGTTAGTAGAACTAAATCACATTTTTGTATGAGAAAATAAGAATTGAGATGTCCTGACGCTCGTTCGAAAACGTACTAATTGCGTATAATGTTAAAAAATGTTAAAGATGTCGACTTTCATAAATTATTTTTATATAGCCATGCTCTTTCAATCGCGTCAAGACATACCTCGATTGAAAGCTTATTTGATAGGTTTATAAAATGATCAGAGACAGAAAGTGTAATCTAGACATCTTCACAGGTAAAAAGGTGACTAAGTGCAAATATGGTTTAGGCTGCTAACTTTCTGAAGAGTTTTTGATGTAGCCAGGCTCTTTCAATCGTGTCGCAACATACCTTGATTAAAAGCTTTTTGATACTTTTTCAAATGATACTATTACGTACTACGCCTTCTGTTTGAGTAAGGCTTCCTTTGGACATCTACAGATACTCACATAGCAGCTGTATATTTCCTCTAATCCCATCAGCCGTCTGGTTCTTCACCTCGTTCTTGGCCACGCAGCTGTACTGCTTGAGGTCGTACTCCTTCACCCCGTGTATCTCGAGCCGCATGATCCAGCGCCAGGGCTCCCGTGTGGGCACCACCTCGGTGCGATAGCGGGCGCCCTCTAGGGTACCCACGTCGGTCTCCCAAGCCAGGACTGGCTCAGGCCAGGCTTGGACCTAGAACAAAGAACAAGCCCAAAAATTTAAATGTGAACCAAGAATAATGGAAGATTGAAAGATTCTTATGTTCATTAAATATGTTACTAATAGACAAGCATCGTCTCGTGGATGAGAGGCATGGGATTGTAGAGTCCTCACGCTCCCGAAGTCTTCGACTTCGAGGACTTCTTTGAAATTTTTCGCCGAAGAAAAAGGGGCGAATCTATAAGGTTCCATGTTGACTTACGGAAACAAGGAATTATATTAAATGGAATATGATCTTCAACAATCGCTCACTGAATGTGAAATGTCAATAAAATGTATTTACTGCCTTGGTCGCATCGAGACAATCATTTACAATTGAAATATTCAGGAAATCAATTCCCTCGCCGTAGTGGACGCCTCAGAACGAAACTACGGATGATTGGAATCTGAATTGGGCGTAGACTCGAGTCCCGAGGCAAATGTATAAACTAGGCTAAATAAGTTTGCTAAATCAAAAATAATTGGAATACTTATACGGTATACTCAGACCAAGAAAAAAAGACAGACGGAGCGTTACGAACAGTCTAGTGAAGCCAACCGGTTTTCAACCAAGCCCCATAAGTTTAGCACACGCTAAACCAATTAAATCGCACAAAATTCGAAATAAATGATCTTGACAGCATTGCGACACGTGCTGAAGAGTTTTGTGCAATTTTGTTTGTATATGTGTGCGTGAGCGTGTGCTAAACTGGATGTAGCTTGGTTTTGTTTGTATGTGGTTTGGCTTCACTTGACTGTTCGTAACGCTCCGTCTGCTGTCTTTTTTTCTTGGTCTGAGACGGTATAGTAGTAGAATAGCATTATTAAAAAAAAAACAAGATTGTGGGCAATCGTAAGCATACCTTCATACAGAGCCAGTCATTGGCGTTTACATTTTCACAAAATTTATTGAAACACTTTTAAGTAGATGGTTCCTGTTATTTTTTTCTTTTTTGTACTTACTTCACACATAATCTTCGCAGTTTTATTGAACACGTAAGCGATGTTGTTTTGAACACGAATGGACGGGCTGACTGAAAATAAAAACAAAACTGGTTAAAAAACGGACAAATATATAAGTTAAGTTCATTATTAGACTCAATGTTACAATAATGATTCAATAAATTACCCCATAGTCTGTAAATAATGGGACTCCGACCTGCTTGGCTTATGCCTAGCAGCGCTCTACTCATGCACACGTGACGCGTCACACCAATATCCCCAACAGAAAGAAGATGGAGTCATACTCACAATAGACTTCGATGTCGGTGGTCTGGTTGGCGGACGGCCTCAGCCCGTTGTTAGCGAGGCACGGATAGCGATAAGTGTACCAGCGGGAGACGTGGGGAATGCTGAGATGAGCACCTCTCACAGATACGTCACAATATTCCTAACGTATAGTCATACTCACAGTAGACTTCGACGTCGGTGGTCTGGTTGGCGGACGGCCTCAGCCCGTTGTTGGCGAGGCACGCGTATTGACCAGTGTGCCAGCGAGACACTTGCGGAATGCTGAGCTGGGCACCGCTCACGGACGCGTCGCGCCAAGATCCCTGGGAGATGTATGAAATTGTTGGATTCCTATAATATAGGGCCCAACAATTCACGTCCCACTATATCTCTCTTTTTTCACCTATGCATAAAAATAAAGAGAAAGATACGTGAAAGCGGATTATTGGGCCTTATAGGATTACAATTGTTAATTCCTCCAGACCTTAAAGAAAAGTAGTTGTCCGCAAATTACGAACGTTGTTACGATAAAACTCGTGAAATCGACATCAATTGAACTGTATTACCGCACGATACCATTCTATAGCAGAAAACCGGGCAACTTGGAGAATTTGGTAGTGACTGGGAAGGTGGAGGCCGGTGACCTAGTTTATAGACAAATCTGGTGGTTGCTCATAGTCAAAAGTGACAGCCCTCATGGCAAATGCGATGGAATAAAACCAAGGGTTGGAAGACGCTATTTTCCCATGGAACAATCACTAACGCTTAATGTGATGACTTGCTCTTCTTCACTTATTACGTACACGTAAGTAGGTACTTCATTATTTTATTTACCTGTATTATGGCAGAACCGTCAGCTTTGCGCCACTCTACACCGGGCTCTGGTTTGCCTGAGGGGTTGCAACTGATGCGCAGTGTTTCCCCTTCCCGCACTATGACTCTTGTGTGATCCTCTGCGCAGAAAGAAAGGGATAGGTTTACATCATAAGGTAATTAAGGCATGAGTAAATAGTAAGTAAATTAATGTCATTTTCTGGGGGTTCAAGTATCCATAGGTGGTAAACAGGTATGTTTGATTAACATACATCAAGGAACAAATCAACACCGACGAGGATCTGTACCTAACTGGCCGGAGGCCGGCTAAGCAGGCGGTAACTGATCGGTGGGCCTAGGATGGACCATTCCACTGTCAAGAGTCTCTAGCATGTCATTACCATGGTACTAAAAACATACGTGCAAAAGACGGTGGTATCAAGAGGTCCTTCTCCTGATTCGGCTCCGCGCTGCCCTGCTTGTACATGGAGATCCCTGGCTTGCCCGGGGCGCCGTCGCGGCCGTTGTCGCCTCGCTGACCCTTCTGCCCCACTGGGCCACGGTCTCCCTTGAAGCCCCGGAGCCCTTGGGGACCGGTGGAGCCGGGTTTGCCTGTAATTTAGATGATTTGTTTTTCGGGATCGACTAACTCCTAAGAAAATTGTTACTAAAAAGAACTTATAGATGGCGACACAGGTACCGAGCGAAACATTTGAACCAGTAATCGTGATGGCAGAATGATTTTTACACCTTAATAAGTTCAACGTATAACTACATCACAAACATCCTTTCGTACATAAAATAAAGGTATATTTTATAAGTTTAGTAAATGCAATAAAATTGATACTAAATCCATGTAACTCGTACTATACCTACGTGTGAGCTTTCAAGCTTACTTCGTATTATTGGGTACTGTCACTAGATTGCGCCGTCACGGGTTGCGAAAGTTTTATGAAACCACAGGCTCCAAGCGTTTGGTTATGTATATTTTTGTGTGATGTATAATATTGTCTCTAAAATACTACTTTTATATCAAAAAAATCAAAAATACTCTATTTGTTGCCCCGGAAATCAACACCATCTGGTGATATCTGAATGTATTACTAAAACTATTAGGCAGGCTGACAGCGTCATAGCCGTGGTAGCTCGGATACTGCATCTAGTGGTGTAGCAACGGGACTAAAATTGTATACAGAATTGCCTACATTAGGACGGTACGCTTTTGCTCTATGAGATTGGGTATCTGTACTTGTATTCTTTAATCTGTGGTAGAGGCATCAGGTGTCTTGAGAACGTCTGCCAGTCAAGTTTAGTGTGAACTCCGTAGTCAGTTCCATTACAACATTTTCATGCCAGGAGCTCACTGGGTAAGCGCTGTGCTAATAGCCACTTTCCTCTACAAACGGTTTTACGCATGTTATTGGCTACTAATGTCTTTACCGTCTTTCCCATCCTTCCCGTTCTTCCCCGGGCTCCCATCCTTGCCCGGTATGCCATCCCTCCCGTCCCTGCCGGCCGCACCGTCGGCTCCGTTCCTCCCTGACATTCCATCCAAGCCTGGCTCTCCGGGTACTCCGTCCCGACCGTCTAAGCCAGAGCTGCCTGGAAGACCTCGTTCTCCTGAAAATCACAGATTTCTAGATTGGTTAGTGCCAGTCTTATTTTCTGTTAACTTTGCATTGCATACTGGAGTTTCTGACCGTCACAAAACGCCATATTCCTTGCAGCGCATATTTACACTGTCTATGGAATTGCCGAAGAACCGTAGGGTAAATCAAAAATGCCAACAGCAAAAGTAGAGACGCGTTAATCAAAATGAAAAAAGCAAGCTCTTCCTCCCTTATAATAAAGACGTGTTCAGATCATTTTGACCTCTTCGTGTACGTAGTAGAGGCCGACCATGATACGGGGCCTGATCTTTTCATACTTGCCTTTAGGTCCTGGTGGCCCTACCGGTCCTCTGCTCCCCGCGTGCCCGGCAGTGCCAGGCGCTCCAGGGTCACCCCTTTCCCCTTTAGGCCCCGGCAGCCCTACAGGGCCTTTAGGCCCCTGGACTCCCGGGGGACAGTAGTCTTGAGTCGCTCTGCAAAAGCCTTGGACGACTTTGTACTGAAACGATAGATTTCGTTTTCATCAAAATATAGCAACAGAAAGTGAACAACCATCGCAATAGTAGCCTTTAAAAAATATTACCACAGTGATACAACTTAATAAGTAAAATGTGGCAACCATGTTACATCCGCTCTCCGCTGTGACTCATCCTTTAGGCCTGAATTACACTGGCGCGGCCTGCGACGGCGGTCAATAGTAAATTTGACAGCTAATGACAAGTTTACTATTGACCGCCGCGGCCAGGCTGCGCCAGTCTGTGAGAAACCTTACTCAGCCATTTCAAGGTAGGAAAGAAATGTTAATAGTTAAAAGATGCAATGTACTCTAAATTTATATAAAGTAATATTTTTCTGGGTTCCCTGGCGCTTTGAGATTGCATCACTCGCAGCACCACGGCGCCGTGGGAGCTTTCATATGAATTTAAGCAATAACAATACTTTGGATAGGCTTCTATCTATAGGTTAAGTTCTCAAGGGGGTCTGGACTCCTGGCTAGATTAAGCGTTGCTCCATAGTCGCCTGTCAGACGCGTCGCGCCTTCGTTCGCTTCGCACATTCATAAATTCAGATGCACGTGACAGGTGAAATAAGACTTGTGTCGCATTCGCTTTACGCGCGTTTGAGTATTGCTGCGTAACGTTGCCGTCTGTAACCGCTCTGAGGGGTTTAATACTCACAGGTACCCGAGAGTAGCTGGTCAGCCACACCCACGTATCCTCACCAGGTGCTGGCCCTTTGGCTCCAGTCTTCTTCATCTCCGCCGCGTCTTTCTCCTCCAGCTCCCCTCGCATCTTCGGATTGAAGAACTCCACGTGCGGTGCCACCGTGTTGTCTTCCTGGCTTTTCGATGGTTTCTGGAATATTTATACCAGGATCTGTACATTGCCGTCGGGGAGACCGAAGGCGGGCAGTTAAAGTTAAGGCAAGCAAGTAACACCCAGAGGTACAGAAAATACGTCCCGACTCGAGATAATTAATTCTCTTTACGTTCCACGTCACGTCTGTCCATAAACTGAGGCTCTATTATAGTATAAGTTTTACCGAAACAAAACTTCACGATCGCGTTTGCGTTTTACCCTCAATTTGTATGGGATTTGACAGCTAAACGCAAACGCGGTCGTAACGTTTTGCTTCGGTAAAACTTATACTAGACCCTCTGGACGTGTACAGAAAATCCATGTGAAAATCACCTAGACAGCGGTTGTTTTTTTTTTTTTTTTATGATATAGGAGGCAAACGAGCAGTCGAATCACCTGATGGTAAGCGATAATCGACGCCCATGGACACTTACAACACCAGAAGAGTTGTAGGTGCGTTGCCGGCCTTTAAGATGGGAGTACGCTCTTTTATTATTTTATTGCGAATCAAACGATTCAACTGTTTTATCTGCGTTTTAAAACGTCAAGACGAACGTCAAGAAAAATCAAAACAAACGAACTGCCAGACGATGTGGTATCAGCTCTCAATGTCAACCAATATAAGTACAAATTAGACAAACTAGTACGTTAAAAAAAGAAAAAGTAAATGTTAGCTTAAATTACCATATGAACTTAAGCTGACCCCGATACCGGTTTTAAAACGCAAACTCATGACATTACTCTTAAATAAATGTTATTATTCTATTTCTAATTATTTAAGTGACGACTTCAATTGATTTTTATTATTTTTTGTGATTATGAATATTATTATTATGCTAATGACTTCGACGCAAATTATATATAATTGTAATGTAATGCAAATAATGTTTTTGTACGCCAACTGGCAAAACATAGTGGTTCGCTATAATTATTTAACATCTCTGTATCTTTCAGTTATACCTATGTTTTACAAAAAAAGCACTTTGAACTTTGAACTTTGAACTTTGAACTTAACAATTATATAATACTTAAAGTTCATTGGATATCGGCATCAACAGCTGTTTAAACTGCCTGCCTGATAAATAAATAAATTAAATAATAATTAAATGTATTCGCAGCCATAGTATTACGTAACAAACAGCTAACCCAAATCACGTCACCTTTCCTAATTTATTTTCTTTAACGATCTTACTCACAAATGGGTATTTACCATAAACTGTTGGCTAAACTCCAAAGAACAAGGTTGATCGTCTCTTAGCAAGGCCATGCCACCGTCTAACTGCATAGCCATGCTGTAATAGCTTAAGAGATGCTGGGGGATCGATTCTTGTAAGCCACGCCCTCGTGTAAGAGATACGTTTATATCATCCGCGCACGATAAAATGAGGATACAAATCTTTTCCAGAATGGAATGAACAAAATTGGTTAAGTCTAAATTTGTGATATTTGATCATATTGGGTCGGTCTGTTAGCTTTTCACAGCTAAACTACATAAACCAATTGTGTTGAAATTATAGCAAAGGCTAAATGTATTTGTTGTAAACCCCCCCTGAAGGGGAGTAAGAGAGTTGACACAGACAGTACTCTTCGCAGGCGGAACCTCGGGCACAGCTAGTTTTATAACCATGAAAGAATACAATACATACTCTTACCAGCATGGCGTCTCTCTTCACACGGTGGCTCATCTCCGACAAATACGCTTCGATCTTCTTCTCCAACCCATCTTCCAGCACACTCACTACAGCGTCCTTATCAAAATCTTTCCCTACATTATAACTATGAATGAAAAGGGATAAAACCGCACATGTACACGCGAAGATAGAGAGTCTCCGACAGCAAGGGTCTGAGTCTTTACGTTTGTTCGTCATTTCACTTCATTTCACATCACAAAATATCTTCATAATCCCAGTCAAGTCGTTGCGTGACCCGAGAATACAATCCACCCCAAAACAAATGAAGGCTGAATGCACCGTATTAAATTTCAAGCACTTTTAATGGTCATGTCGCAAAAATAGTACGCTCTGTAGCATGGGGCCGTGATATCTGAATATAATCCGGCCCAATGTGCTTCTTCCGGCGTTGCACAACGGACGGTTGATAACGCAATTGGACGTTATTAAAGCTGATTCAATCAGAGCATCGACAGGCAGAGTAGGGCTAGCGTTCAATTCAGAACTCTCGAGTCAGCTCGCCACTCAGTAACATCCCAGGATCAGTGACAGTTCGCATAAAACAGAGGTCAGGTTTATACTGGTTTGTTTGAGATGAATAGGTGATAAACGTTGAGGATACCAGCTTGCTACGCGATTCAACTGTCTTTAGTCACCTCGCAACTGATCCCTGGCAGAACTTGGCTAGGCCACGGAATTTGATAGAGCCGGAATCTATATGCGGTATTGGGAACTAAACCGAAAGCTTATTGATTCCTGATTTTAGGTTATCAATATCCTATGAGCCCAAATGCGACGGATTTGTCTCGTGTAGTTTTGAAGTTGCTTAAGCCACCTTCTGTTTAGAATGCCTCAGCTCAATCGGATTTAGGCGATAGCTGTAACATGGTTTACAAATTTTGAAGGACAACTTACATTTTTTAACCTACAAACTACAACAAATGTACAAACACCCAATAAAGTAAAATCATAAACTAATCATATACTAGTCAGAATTTTAGCTCTAAGCATGGATAGTGATTTAGGAAGATGAATAATTTACTTTAAAAGCGAAGTTTTAACCAACTTCAATTCAGCACTCCGCCAAGCCACATGAACATTTCCACATTTCCTTTCCAGTTTACCGCATGAACATTGATTATTACAGAAAAAAACCAAATCGCTGTATGTGGGCCGATAATATTTGAGGAATTCCGTCGATGCATCAAGAAAGCTGATTCTGAGACTTTTGGCGATTCATTAGTTGCTATTTCAACGGAATCATATCTGAATCTGTGACCTACTTTTATAGTTTACGATACATTATTGGGGAACTCCAGGGGACCTCTGTGGTCTTCAACATCAGTTCCACTTCACTAAATTTGTGATTTCCGTGTTACGCGTGCGTATTTACACAAGTTATAATAGAAAATACCAAAATCAATACAGCTAGGCGTGCCTAATATATTTGAGGAGTTCCTGCAATTCCTCATGGATCCCATCATCCAACTGGATATTTTGAAAAGAATGGGACCAATCTGGTAGAAATACTTAGAAACAAAACAAAATTGTACGAATCGGTTCATAAATGACGGAGTTCTACATGTCGATCACGTAACGCAGTGTATGCACGTTAGGTAGATCTCAATGTCAAATATTATATGGAAAAATGACATTAACTGTCCTAACAGCCGTACCAACCGTTATGTGGTGACCCCTCGGAGGTACCAAACAATAAAAAAAACATACAACAGAATTGACCCTCCTTTTTGTGAACTCGGTTAAAAATAGAGAAGTTACCAGGATGTTTTTGAATGACAATCATCATCCTCCTATCGCTGTTCCCGGTTGTGCCCTAAAGAAGCCCGGGTCCGCTTTGACACCTAATCCCAAGATGTGGCATTAGCCACTAGTTTCACGACAGTGAGTGCCATCTGACCTTCCAACCCAGAGGGAAAAATAAACCTTACTGGGATTAGACCAGTTTCCTCACGATGTTTTCCTTCACCGAAAAGCTAACGGTACACATTCCGTATAACCGGTAACGGTACATATTCAGTCGGGTGGGAGGGTGTGCGACGCGTAACATAAATTTAAAGTTGCTCTGCAAATTAAAATTAACTAGCAAGTGAAGAACTTAAGTTACGGTGATTTTCTGATTGGAAGCTAAAGTGAACATTTTTGTATTTATCTCAACCATTATATCGAGTTTAGAACTGGGACAAATAGTAAAACTAAGCTAATTTACTAAAAACTGTGAGAAAAAGCGGTTAGTGTCGGTATGTTCACCGAGCTCTTAGTGCCCTAGGACAGTAGGTAATAACTTCTCCGCGTAAAGTTTTAAGGTCGAGTTTCGTGTGTGTGTGGCTTTGGAACGTTTTAATATCTACCACCATTTATTTTGAACATCATGGCCAACTGTTCGGCCTGCGGAAAGACCCTCTCGGCGACAGGTGTAGCTAGATGCACTGAGTGCATAGGCATGTATCACAAAGTATGCGTTAACATGCCGCAGACCGCTCGTGTGTCTGCCTCTTGGGCATGCCCAGCTTGCAAGGCAAAGGCTCCACGGAAAGACAACAGCGAGACTCCTGTCAAAAACAGTGAGCTCGGAAGTACGGGTTGTGCGCCTCCTTCCCCCAATCACCAAGAGGATGTCTCTGTGCAGCTCCGTCTGCTTCGTGAGGAGTTTGGAGCCGTGCGGGAGGAAGTGGTAGGCCTGCGGCGTGATGTGGCGGAGCTGCACCAGCTCGTAGGAGGGTTCCAGGCGCGTTTCGAGCTCGTAGAGGAGAGGGTGAAATGTCTGGAGGAGCGTTTGGAGGAGAGGCCGGCTGAGGCCGTACAAAGCGACCTGGTTGCGACTGTTGCCGCCCTAAAGCTGGAACTATGCGACCGAGATCAAGATCTTCTCCTGAATGATCTTGAGATAACAGGAGTACCTGAGTACGTTAACGAAAATCCAACGCATCTTATGAGCTTAGTCGCAAGTAAGCTCGGAGTCGAACTAGACGCTCGAGACATAGTGTTTGCGGAGCGGGTGGGGGCGCGCCGTGCGCCGACTACGGTGGCGGCGGGGACGACCTCCACGTCGGCGGTGCCAGTCGCTGCGGGGGTCGGTGGCGGGCGCCCGCGTCCGCTGGTAGTACGGCTTGCGCGCCGCGGGCCCCGCGCCGAGCTGTTGCGCGCTGCGCGTGTTCGCCGTGGTGCAGATACATCGGACTTTGGTCTACCTTGCAGCCCCAGCAAGATCTACATAAACGAGCGACTGACTAGAGTAAACAGGATGCTCTTTTACCGCGCTCGGGAGGAATGCAAGCGGTTAAATTGGAGATTCTGCTGGACGAAAGATGGTCGCGTGTATGTTCGTCGACTCAAAGACTCTGCAGCTCTTAGGATACGCACAGAAATAGACTTGGTGCAGGTTTTTACAAAAACTACTATTTGACGAACCAATTTAATTGTCCACAGTCAAATCTTATACTACTTACCTACTTGAGCTTGTTGTTACCGGTTTATAAATATGCAGTTTTATTTCTTTTTTCTTACTGTTACTTTAAATATATTTTTAGAATACACATACATACACAAACACTTATTACACTTCGCATATATCACCACTGCGTTTCTGCATTTAATTGCATTTATAATGGCCTTAATAAAATTCTTGGTTGGTATGGCAATACTTGCTTTGTTTACTCAGGATGTTATTTTATCTTCTTTACGCGTTCGATAGCGTGAATAATAATATTTTTGAAGAACTTGATCATATATCTGTTTCAAAATCAATAACTTCTGAAGTTGAAGACTGTAAATCTAAAATCCCTGATCCTTGCCTGAAGATCTTGACGCAAAACATTCGAAGCATAAACAAAAATTTTCCTGAACTATGTGTATTATTAACTCGTCTAAGGATCGATATAGATATCGTGATACTCTCCGAGTGCTGGCTATCTTGTATTAATTCGATTCCAATACTTGAGGGTTATAACGGATTCGCGAACACAGTCGTACGAAATCAAAATGAAGGTTTAATAATATATTCTAGAACCTGTCTTAAGGTTGAAATTGAAGAGCCTCATTTTGTTGATGCAAACTGTCTAATTCTTAAAATTAATTTAAGTCACGCCATTATTGCAATTTATAGGTCTCCATCTCAAGCAAACATACAAAATTTCTTGGATTCCTTGGATATTGTTCTGACTAATCTCTCTGCTTTCCAAAATATTGCTCTAATTGGTGATATTAACATTGACATAGTTGGTGACCATTTAGATCCCCGCTCAAATCTGTACTTAACCTTCTTAGCATCACACGGTCTGCTATCGGGCCACAATCTTATTACACGCGATGAAAGCAGTGCTTGCTTAGACCATGTAATGCTGAGAAATAAATGTGCAGCAAGAGTTATAGTCTTACAATCATCACTAACTGACCACAAATCAGTACTCTTATGTTGGCACCATAAAAAACCTGAGTACAGCAAGCTGCTGAATCGTACCAAGCTTCGACATGAATCTTTAGCCGACGATCTCTTAAATACGGATTTCAATAGCATTTATAATTTATCTGATCCTAATGTAGCTCTGAACTTCCTCATTAAAACTATTCAGAGCTTGATACTAAAAAATACAATCTATGTCAAATTGCCTAGAAGAAAAATTATCTTTAAACCTTGGATTACCCCGGGTCTTCTAAGGTGTATTAGAAACAGAGATAGACTACACACTAAACATAAGAAAAACCCTGATAATGAAAACCTTAAAATTACCTACTGCCGATATAGAAATTTTTGCTGCAAGATTCTTCGGAAAGTCAAAATAGAATACGAAAAGAATGAACTAGCTAAGGCTGGCAAAAATAACAAACTCTTATGGAACACTCTTAAAAATATTATAGGCACAAATAAAAGTAACCAATCCAATGATGATCTATTTCAATCACATCTTTCACCCCAGGAATCAGTAAACCAAGCCAATGAATTTTTTGTTAATATAGGAAAGGCACTAGCTGAAAATATTATTTCTAAACACGCAAATGGTAACACTGGTAATTTGGAGCCAAGTATCTTACAGGATGCAACGAATTCCATGATGATAGTGCCTACCTACCTAAAAGAAGTGGAAGCCTTAATTATGGGTTTAAAAAATACTTACTCTAAGGGATGGGATGGAATCCCCAATTCTTTATTAAAATGTCATTGTAAACTATTCGCACCAATACTTACATATATATTTAATTTATGCCTCCAAAATGGAGTATTCCCCGTAGCTCTAAAAAAATCATTAGTTATACCTATTTACAAAAGTGGAAAAAGAAATCTCATTAGCAACTACCGTCCTATTTCAATCCTACCGTCGATTTCGAAACTATTGGAGCGCATATTAAATATAAGATTGGTGTCATATTTGAATAAGTATAATTTTTTGTCTGACAACCAATATGGTTTCCGGTCTGGAAGGTCCACTGAGGATGCTGTCCAGGAACTCACCCAATTTGTATCGAATAACCTTGACAACGGGATGAAGTGTGTCTCGATTTACTTGGATTTGGCTAAGGCATTCGATACTGTATCGGTTTCTATACTTATGAAAAAAATGGAGAAAAAGGGTATTAGAGGCACTCCTTTTGATATTTTCCATGATTATCTTCACAATAGATCTCAAAGTGTTACGGTGGGAGAAATAAGAAGTAGTGACCTACCGATCAACTATGGTGTCCCCCAGGGCAGCGTATTGGGGCCTACTCTTTTTCTCATATACATCGATGACCTTTGTCAACTTAGCATCCCTGGAGGCAAAATTATGTCTTATGCCGATGACACTGTCATTGTCTTTGCCGACAAAACTTGGGATAATGTCTTCAAACTTGCTCAGAAAGGTTTAGATAAGGTAATGACATGGCTTAAACAGAATTTACTGACCTTAAATGTGGATAAGACAAAATTCATGAACCACTCAATCAGAAGCTCTGGTCAACCACCGAACACCTTCACTCTGATTGCGCATAATTGCCTAAATCTAATTAACTGTGATTGCCAACCTTTACTCAAGACTGACTCTATTAAATATCTTGGAGTATACATGGATTCCTATTTAAATTTTAAACTCCACATTGACACGCTTGGCAAAAGAGTTCGCAAACTTATATATATTTTTAGGAATATCCGTCATGTGGCAGATGCAGGGTAGTTGAGATGTGTATATCAGGCTCTCTGTCAATCCCTAATAACATATTGTGTATCAGTATGGGGAGGAGCTCCTAAAACAACTATGTTAACTCTAGAAGTAGCCCAACGTGCAGTGTTGAAAGTTATGTATTTTAAGCCTTTTACCTACTCCACCCAACTACTATTCAGTATAGCCAAAGTCCCAAGTGTCAGACAACTTTTTATTATATCAACTGTCCTTCGTTACCACTCTGAAAACACTTTTGTCAAAAAAGACTCAGATAATACCCGTAGACCTCAATATATAGGGAAAAGAGATGTAATATTTAATACCAGCTTTGTTAAAAAATTCTATAATTTCATTGGGCCCTTCATTTATAATAGATTAAATAAAAATTTAACCATTTACCCCAAGACTAAAATCGAATGTAAAAAAACTATTACAAACTGGCTGTTAAGCCAAGATTACAATGAGACTGAAGAGATTCTAAGCATACTAGCTTGAATTGAATGCAAATAAGCATGTTATGTAATACGCATGAGCACGCACACGCGCACACACACACTCACACACACACAAACACGCACGCGCGCGCGCGCACACACACACACACACGCACACACACACCCTTCAACAATAGTTAAGATTTGCTTTAAGTTAATGTTATTGTGTTGAACACTGCTCCTTTTGCATCTAACATTGTAAGGAGAGGAGCGCTGCTTATCCTGAAGTACAGGTTTTACCTATTCAGGGAGCACAATCCTAGTTTTCAGAATATTACCTACTGTAAAATGTTACTGTAAAATATGCTTGTTTTTATGTCTTTTGGTAAACAATAAACAATATATAACCACATAAGTTCCGAAAAACCCATTGGTAGGTACGAGCCGGGATTCGAGCCCACGACCGCCGCTTGACAGCCGCATCCCTGAACCACTAGGCTACCGTAGCTTGGCACTAACTCCATTTCATAAAAAATAGAGAAGTTACCAGGACGATTTTGAATTCATGCCAATCAATACCACAATATAATTGTTAAGAGTCTGCAGTAAGCTTGATTCTCCATTCAAACGTAGTTACGCTCTCATTTTAAAACTACTAGTCGGATTGTAACGAAACTTTGCAAGTACAATGACATGGGGTATATCTATGTCTGTAATAAAATAAGTTCATGTAGCTTCAGATACCATAGTAAAAAAATACAGCGAATTTAAGTTTTTCATAGAAAACTTGTTTTTGCTGTATTTCGTTTGTTTTATAAACTGGTACCATATAAACTAATTACAGACATAGATATACCTCATGTCATTGTATATGCAAAGTTTCGTTACAATCCAACAGGTAGTTTTAAAATGAGAGCGTAACTACGTTTGTATGGGAAAGTGAAATTCGGCCGAGCTTACTGCGGACTCTTATTCGGTAATTTGGGAAGTATCAAAGTAACAAACATGATGTCAATACCCCCTGATAAAGTTTCATAAAACATTTTTTTATCACCGTATATTAATTGGGTGCTTATCAAGTTTCTACGAAATGTTTTTCGGCTCAACTACCTATTACTTTCCGTATAATTAGGCGACCAACATTTTTTTACCTATAGAAATTATATCGTCCTTTTTTAAACACTGACGTATAGCAAATAAGCGTACCTACGGCTCGCCTGACCGTAGCCTACGGACTTTTACTACTCCAGAGAGGTCGAATGCGCGTTGCCGACGCTAGAAGCTATATGCACTCCTTTCTTGAAGAACCCCATACTGAAGTCGGGACAGCCTCGGGATGAGCTCATCCCCGACCGGAGGGTTCGAGGGAGGGATATCCTCTAGACTGTACCAACGCCGAAAATGTTTACTTTTTAGGGTTCCGTACCCAAAGGGTAAAAATTCCGTACCCAAAGAGTAAAAACGGGACCCTATTACTAACGTTTCGCTGTCCGTCCGTCCGAGTTGAAATTTTCACAGATGATGCCGCTATAACAACAAATACCAAAAAACAGAATAAAATCCTGAGCCAAGTCGAGCAAAACAGCGGCACGGCCGTGCCATCCTTATAGTCGGAGGTTTCCAAACGAAAACTAAAGCTGACTTTCTACCTACGTATATAGAAAGTAGTTGTAACATAGATATGTCGCAGGGAAATGGCCAAAACAGAGATTTGAACAAAACTCTAAGGGATATGATCAAATCACGCAGGATGTTAAAATGGCGAATCCATTTTATCATTTGCCTAGAAAAAATCTGTCACTTGATCAAATCTCTGAATCTGTTTAGTGAAATGACGAAATCGGCCAAAAAAGGCAACTCGTTTTTGCATTTCACTAGATTTGTTTAGTGATTTGATAAAACCCTTGAAACGCGTTAGTGAGTTGACGAAACTAACTCGCAGAGTCAACTCGTTTTATCATTTCACTAGACACGTTTAGTGAAATTATGAAATTCTCAACTCTTGTACAACTTAAGTCGCTCGTGCGGTCGTGTTACCTCCCTCCTGCACCTTACCGCTCCCCGGTTTCGCCCTTGCGTTTTAGGCACCGGCCGGCTTAGACGCAATTTATGAAAGTTTGTCACATAAGTTTCTTAAAATATCACGCCGCGCCGTTACCCCGAGAATGTCAAAGAACGTTTTGTATGCAATTATGTACCACCTTAAAATGACTATATTACGGTTTACAACTACTTATTCGTGTACTCGATTAAAAAATCTGATTTAACAAACAATTTTATTACCTACTTTTGACATTTTATTTTACCATTTCACTAAATCATGTCAGAGAGTTCAACAAATCTCTAAGAGATATGAATAAATCACGCAGGATGTGAAAATGGACATTCCATTTTATCATTTGCCTAAAAAAAATCAGTTATTAGATCAAATCTCTAAATCTATTTAGTGAAATGACGAAATCAGCCAAAAAAGGCATACTCGTTTTTTTCATTTCACCAGAATTGTTCAGTGATTTGATAAAATCCCTGAAACATCATGTGAGAGATTTGATCAAACTTAATTGTAGAGCAATATTGAACCAGTTCAGAGATTTGATCAAATCACCTACACAATGTTACAGTAGAGACATTATCATTTCACTAAACGTGTCTAGTGAAATGATAAAACGAGTTGACTCTGCGAGTTTGTTTCGTCAACTCACTAACGCGTTTCAGGGGTTTTATGAAATCACTAAACAAATCTAGTGAAATGCAAAAACGAGTTGCTTTTTTTTGGGCGATTTCGTCATTTCACTAAACAGCTTCAGAGATTTGATCAAATGACAGATTTTTTCTAGGCAAATGATAAAATGGATTCGCCATTTTAACATCCTGCGTGATTTGATCATATCCCTTAGAGTTTTGTTCAAATCTCTGTTTTGGCCATTTCCCTGCGACATATAGATAGATAGATCATTTATTGATAAAAATATTTTTTTTTTACATGTCAGTTTTTCTTATTCCTATTCTATACTAGGTATACATTATTATTAGGTATACATTCTTTTTAGGTGATATTATACAAATGTACATCCATACTAATATTATAAATGTGAAAGTGTGTGTCTGTCTGTCTGTTTGTTACCTCTTCACGATGAAACTTGGTATGGAGATAGTTTGAATCCCGGGGAAGGACATAGGATATTTTTTATCCCGGAAACCATCCCCGGAAGGGGTGAAATTGGTGATGAAAGTTTGTATGGTGCTACGATATAAACCAGTTCCACGCGGACGGAGTCGCGGGCAGAAGCTAGTTACATAATAAATTCAACACTGTAGCACGCCATGTCTAACAATATCTGTTTAAGTTTTTTCTCGAACATCGAGTCCGAAGTAGATAGGAAAAGGTTCTTATTCCACAGCCTGCGCTATCATACGGGAAGATCATCATTGTATCTCCTCTGTAAGCACTCGAGATCTTTGAATTTCCCTCAAAAGGACCACGCATGCGCAGAAATATGTGTCAGGGTCGTGTCATGTCTCTCAAGGTCAGCGCTGTTTCTACAGCAACTAGCATCCGTACTCTACACTCGGGATCCCCAACTCGAGCTCGTCAGTCGTGGTTGTGGGAAAAACAGTGTTTTCCTTGCGAGCATGGATCTGGTGCCACCATTTACTGTCCAAGGTGAGGAAATACCTAATTGCCAACACATTCAAGTGTTTTGAGGTTATTTTCATGATTAGTAAGTAGATGAGTAGATAAATAGATGGTGTATGTAGTGATGGTAGATGGTGAAAACAAAAGTCTTTGTTTGTTGGATTGTAGGCCAATTGTGTTGTTTATGACTTGGATTGATATAATCTAATGTGTTGTTGTTAGGTTATGTTTCTTCCATCGTATCCTGCTGGAATTAAATAATGTTTGTTTTGTTGTTTTCATTGTTCTTGGAGCTTAAAATGAGCGTTTACTTTTGTTTTTACTTTGTGAAAGCTAAAAAACAATGCTAGAAAAATAATGAGTGTCATTCTATAAAAGATTAAGAGATAAGTTAGGTACTTGTTCTAATTTGCGTGTTTTAGCAACTTAGATTGAAATTCAGTATTCAGCTTAATTTGTATTCTGTCTGGTTGCTAGGCAGCAAGTACTTAAAAATAAACAGTTAAAAAAAATTCACAGTACAGAATACATGTATGTTTAAAACAGTTTCTTTTTTCCTACCTATCTTTCTAAGTTGGGCCCCGAAGGGGCCCTTAACTAATTACCTATAGGTTTAAAAAAACAGTACCATAATTGATGTCGTAATCAAACCAGCAATAGCTCATAATTGATTTATTTGAAAATGTTGTTATTCAATGACATTTATTAATTTGACCTCCGTTTGATCTAGCTTGGTTATAAATATTTTAGCATGCAATGAATTATTAATTGGCAATATGCTGCGCGGCTACTTAATATATAGATTTGCTAGAGATTCTAGAGAATGATGTGTTGAGAAAACTTAGCGATAAACCGTGCTTAGAAGCCTACATCTTAGAATCGAAATTTTAAGTTCTGGTGGATATTGCAGTTACTAGATAATAATTATATACCTACCTGTCGCAGACATAAGTACCTTATCTTCCGGGTTATAATGTTGGGAGGATTATAACTGTTATCCACACTAATACCTATTATAGATGCGAAATTGTCGATGTCTGTCTGTTACCAGTTCACGCTTAAACCGCTGTTTGTACCTAACAATTTAGATGTAAATTGGCACAGAGATAGTTTTTATCCCGAAAATCATCCCCTTAGGGGGTGAAATGGGGGATGAAAGTTTGTATGAAGCTACGATATTATAAACGAGTTCCACGCGGACTGAGTCGCGGGCAGGAGCTAGTTTTCAATAAACGGTTTAATTAATTTAAAAATTCATCTTTATCCCCAAATAAGTAAAGTCAGATTCATACTTATCCGACGTGATGCTATCTGACGTCAGAACAGGAGTCATCACCTCAGACAGCATCAGATGAGTGTGAATCTATAACCGTACTAAATGTATAAAACCGACACGACACGTCACGTCAGATAAGTATGAATCCGGCTTAGGAAGGTATAGTTAGGTAAGAAAGCAATCAAATAGGTGTTTAGGTACTAACTTTAGCCTCTGTCACATGTCATATAGGTACTAGGTAGCTACTATCCAGGTTAATCTCCAGCTAACACTTTCCACCGGCTTCCTCGTTCTAATTACCTCTGTTACAAGTATCTACTATAAATATAGTCCACACCACACCGAACTACTAAGTTCACCTTTCCTCATAAAGTTGTCGAGTTTGATGCACACTTTCATTCTTTGAAAACATTGAACACAACAAAAACATTGTCCGACTAAATTCTAAACAGTAATTACTTTTTACGTCACACCTGGCCTTAATGTGAGTCTCACCCGCATTGTGGTCAGGTAAAGACGTAAAATTGTGTACTCACCACGGGCAGTAAAAAAGAAAGCCCTCTATTGCATATTTACAGTCCTCGCCTGAGGCTCGGGTTACAAATACGTGCGATTTTCTTGCTCGTAAACGGTGTTAGGGAGCGACCACACCGGTGCTTAACGCTGCGTATACGCGTTGACGTGTCGTATGCGTCACGTATTCTTCATAGATTTTGCTGCGTTTTACGGTGCGTTAGCGTATTTTGAGTAGCGGTGTGGTCGCACCTTTGTTCCATGCTTGTGTACGGAAGGACAATGGCCTAATTTGTTCCCACGGGAGTTATAAGCTTGTGTGATCTGATTGGTTTAAGCAAATCTAATAGGCCGCGCGCCACTAGAATTCTGCTCTGTGATTGGTTGAAAAAAATCTAAATGGCCAAGCGCTGCAATAATACTACTGTACTGCTCTGTGATTGGTTGAAATATTGTAGCTGCGCTCTCCACTCGCACTGACATGGATGTGAAGTTGTCACATGTAAATTTTTGATTGGTGCGGTTGTATGAAACATAGATTTTTTACTCGCAAATGTAATGAAAAACATTGTGTATCACGGGCGTAAGAATATTGCAAAGTCGAGTCATCAAAAGCTCTCCGCCTACGGCGTCGGGCTTCTGATAGACTCTTGTTCGCATTTTGCAGCGATATAAATGCGATACAGGTGATGATTTTGTCAGGTGTTCTATGGCTAGAGTCGCGCGTTAGTCCCGCGTTTGCATCGCTGCAATAAGTCGTAACCGCTCTTAAGACCAAAGCAGAAAATCCATCACAAATTTAAAAGAGAAGAGAGAGAGAGTGTTGTGTTCCTGGAGGTGAGCAAGGTCGCCAGAGCTCCCGAGGATGCGTTGTGTTGAGAGCGAGGGAATTTGTTCCTTCAGCTGTCAACACGGCGAATCCTCAAACATATCAAGGGTCGGCAACGACCATGTTACTCCTTTAGAGTTGCATGCGTGTTACAGGCTGCGGTGTCCGCTTACCATCAGGCGGGCCGTACGCTTGTTTGCCACCGTCGTTGTATTAAAAAAAAACTCGATCTTTTCAGCATGCAGCGTTCAGCCTCTAGAAGACTACGACGGCCCCCGAGCCCCCCTTCTTCGGCAAGTCTCGCTCGATGAGGAACGACGCGACGATTGCCAAGGGCATTGGCGAGGCTCTCACCTCTTTGGCGAGGAAGAGGAGAAAGGCATCAGACTATTCCGGGCGCTGCTGCTGCAGCATTTAAGGCTAGAGGAGTTAAGGCCCCCGCCGTGTATTGTGGCCAGTGCTAGGCCAGATCCAAGGTGAGCGCTAGTTGTGATGACGATGGAGATGCTGAACTAGTTGTGTAAGGTGACTGACCCAAGGTGAGAACTAGGTGTAGGAGCCGAGGTGCCTTCACTACTTTTGTAAGTTTTCCTAATGGACAGTGTCATAGCGACTGTCAGGAACATTGGCGGTGCTCTCATCTGTTAAGAATAGGTGTAGAAGCATAGTTCCCCTGCTTTGGCAATTCTTGCTGGATTAGCAGTTTCATGAAGAGTCAAGAAGTCTGCAATGGGTCCATATCGGGTTGCATAATATTTGTAGCCATAAGGCCGATAGGCATAAATACCTGTGCCATATGCATCATTACGCATAACCGACAAAAGTCATAAATTAGTTCGCATATATTTTTTTACCATAATATTTAAGAGCATAAATAACAATTATCATACATTTATTGCGCATAAAAGCTTTAAGCATAAATATCAATCGCCATAATAGGTTTGCGCATATAACGTTTTCAAGTCATATTAGATACTTATAAGAAAATTTGTAAGGTAAAAGTAAATTATCTCTTTGTAACCTAAACCTAACTAACCAACATTTTTTTAAATCAAACGCGCGGCAATTATTTCTACCTAACCTTAACCTAACTTAACCGCCAGCGTGTCGTCGTCACCCCGCTTCGCGGGGTGCCTATTTCCGCTTTAAGGGACACAAGATAACCATGACCTAACCTACCAAAAATACGATTTGTTACGATTGTTCATTTTTTACTGCCCCACCATAGTTCCCCTGCTTTGGCAATTCTTGCTGGATTAGCATTTCATTTCATGAAAAGTCAAGAAGTCTGCAATACACAAACACGACCCTCGTACAGTAAAACTATTTAAAAATCATTCATGACTGGAATGATTACCAGGTGAAAGACGCTGGTGGAAATATATATTTTATTAAAATATCTCGTCTAAGTAATATCTGATTGATTCGGGTATAGACTGGCTATATATAAATTTTTGTATTTTCGTGATATTTTGTACAAGAAGCCAAGATAGTTCATTACTTTCGGCTGTATTCTTCTAGTTCAAAACTGGTAGATCTATTACTAAACGTGTGTTAAACATGTTTTAGAGGCTGGTGGATGTATTGGCGAGACTGGCGAGCCTTAGAGCGTGCTGTCAAGAGGTTTCGGAACACGAAAGCGAGAGGTCGACTGGCTGAGAGGGCCGAGCATATCCCTCTGCTCTGTCTGGACGAGGTCGCCTTTGAGGACATTATGCAGGAACTGTGTCAGGTAAAGTCCATTGAGGGTGATGCTATTCAAGGCCCAAAATAGTGATGGGCTTCGTCATCAAAAGTGACGGCTAACTTAATCTGGTTCTATAGAACCGTTAAATGAAGCAGTGTGCGTATATACTCACTATCGCTGGCGATAGTGAGTAGTTAAACGCACACGCAAACGCACACGTTACAAAGCTGTAGTCTGGACTATAGCTTTAGTAATGTCATCCGTTTTCAATATTGTAGAGTAGGCATGGTGCCTCATGTTCAAATTGATAACGTAGTGCTAAATGGATATTAAACCATCAAATTATCGTAATAAAGTATAAATTAAGTTTAGAAAAAATAAGCATTTTTTTTAATTGTCCAAGAGTAAATTTAAAGTTACCAATAGAATCCTTACGCTTTTATAGAAACAAAAATGTATGACAAATGTACTTAACTTTCGCGACCTAAACAACAATTTACCTGATTTTCCATACAACGATACATTTAAGTACTTTGTACTCACAAATGTCGTTGTGACGTCGTACCTATCTGTCAATCAGTATGAAGCGTATTGCGCTGCCGCCAGCGAGGTCAGTCTTTGTCTCAATTTTTTGGGTATTAATGTTCTTTAATTGTAGTTGCTCCCATACAAACATTTGTTCCTCTCCAAAAACTGGTTCGATGACATCATGAAAAAATTTAGTCACCAATGCCTATTTGCTGCACTGCCTAATCAAAAGGCTGGAAGCGATCGCCCCCTGCAGCACTGTTCAGCATAAAGACCACGTGTAGTGTAGTGTACCTATGTACATCCGCTCGTACTTTAAATTAATATGTTCCGTTTAGTTTTCTTGGTATAACGCGCGGAGATAAAGAATGGATCTGAAAATGGCCGTCCACTCGCCTGCTATCTCGGTCACACTTTAACTGTGCGAGCGTTATACGAGTATCCCCTTATTTCACCGAACGAATTGTTTCGTGGAATTTTCGTTTCATCGTTTAATTTTTTTCAGAACCCGTCAACTTTTTCGGTACTGGATAAAAGGTCATTGTGTAGAGCCCATTAGGTCCGGTTAGTTTTGTTTTGTATATTCTCATTGGCCTCTCCTCTTCAGCAATTTAATCCTCCTCCTTCCGTCGTATTCCTCATTGCTGAGGTGTATGATCCCCTCGGCGAGAAGGCAGTTTTTCTCACACAATGGCTCTCCATCTGCTCCTGTTCTCGGCAATGTGGAGTGTGTCAGGCAATTACCTACGCGACCGACGACAGTACGTACGACATGGATGCTTTGTTTCTGAATCATACCACACCCGTTCTGGAATCAGTCAGGGTTCCATTTTGGGACCGTTATTGTTTGGAATCACGATCAATGATCTGGCTCTACTCTATGACGCTGATGTACGGCGTGCAACAGATTTCACTGCAAATCACTTCAGGGGGACATTGAGCGGTCATACCGGTGGAGCATTCAATATAAGTTTTTGTTTCATACAGATAAATGCTCATTCGTGACCTTTGTCTATCTAAAATCCCCTAAACGCCAAATATACACTAGGACGGACGGAACCGTTAATTCGCGTGGATACCGTCAAGGACTTAGGTGTCAATGGTGATATATCCGAATCACGCCTCACCTTTCATGACAACATAAAAGCGTTAGCCGCAGCGGCGGATTGTTACAGGCGGTGTGTGGAGTTCGTGAAAACATATGGATATTATTCAGTTATATTCTCACAAAATTTCTATTGGGTGTATTAGGTTTTTATTAACTTGAGGTGGTGCGTAAGCGTAACTATGTGCTACTAAACAGTGCCAGGCAATTGGTCAGGCGGTGCGTCTGCTAGTCACCTCACTGCCGAGGGTCAGTTTTCTCCCTCGTAACCGGCTGCTGCTAGCTGCTCGAGAAGCGCGCAAAAACTCTCCTTTCGTTCCAGCTATATTGCATTCAGCACCGTCTTTGGAAGTAGTTAGGGAATTGGGTCGTGAATGCTTAAGGAACTGTGAGGCGATTGATAGACGGCATTCTACTGTCACGCTGTGTCATTATTTTAAATAAATAAAAAGTTTGGTATTGAGAGTTGAGCTGCCCTGTCAGACCATCTAGTTCGGCTGCGACCTCTCGACTTACCATAAGTTGCTTCCACGTTGCTCCAGATTAAGTCCGTCTTTTCTGGCTTCAGTAATACCGTGGTCATTTTGTTTTTCAGGCATGCGCACACGTAGAGCAACGCGCGCTGGTGGTGCTAGCGTTCCTGTGCGAGGTGTGCGCGCGCGCCGTGCGCGTCGGGGGCTGGTGTCGGGCCACTGATTGGGCGGCCACGCACGTCGCGCAGTACGCCACGCCCTGGGCCATCAGGCATGGCGGATGGGTGAGTGAGCGGTCGATTGACACAACATAAGGAGCTAGCATAACTGACGCCGCGAGAAAATATACCTTCCTCTTTCTTTCTTCTGCTCAGTGCGAATGAGACAAAGGTCACCAAGTCGCACGCGGCGAGCACAAATTATTATCTCAAATTTTGATACACATTAAAAGTAGAGAGCGCTGGCTAAGTCAAAAATCTCCGGTATCGTTAAGTATCGAGAACAAGAGAGTATTTATTACTTGCATTCGTTGACTCTTTCAAAGGGACGTATTCTTGCCTACACAGATAAACTTACGTATACCAACCTCATCATTCATCTCTTTCAGAGTAACGTGGTAGAAAAAGCAGGCGGATACCGACGCGAAGACAGCACACTGCTAGCTGGCGCAGCGTTAGCAGCGCTACTGGCGTTTCTTTTGTTCTGCCGTACGCGCCTGCGCCACTCCATCCTTTAAGCCCCACCCACACCCACACCTGGATCTCGTGCACCGCATTGGCGGTTAGACAGCCAATCAGAAGAGCTGTAGCGTTCTATTGGCGAATTCAAATGTCGAACAGTCGTTTGTAACGGCTAGGCTACGCATTCGAATAGTGTTTGGTCATTGTTATGAATGTTGAAGTAGCTAGCGAATGAAACTGACTGGGGACACTACAGAATTATATAGTTAGTCTCGTAAGTTCCAAATCGATTCGTCGATTTTGAATTTAAAACATTACAGTCCCAACTCAATTTGAATTTGTAAGTACCTACACTTGCATTAGTATATACGCAAGGACATCGAGGGTAATGAAATACATCATGCAAATGGCCGAACGGTAATAGACATAACATACATGGGATGGATAAATAGATTTTTGACCACCAAGGTAGATATTTGTGTAGACCTAAGAAGTTATGTATGTGTTAATTTAAGGACTGAAAACGAAGCCAAAGGTGGACTATGATCTGATCTTAGATACAATTTTAATAACTTTTAAATACGTATACTTTTAATAAAAGTCAATAAATAAAATCAGTTTTCCACGATTATAGCTTATGCAGTCAGAATAATTAAAAACGTTTTTTATCCAGCTTAGCATTTACTTATACAAATTTATATTTCTACTCTTTTCCTTATTATCGTTAATAGCAGATTAAATACACGGCGGGGAGACTCGGGAGTAAACAAAATAAATATAAATGTAAATTTAGCTTTACATAAAGATGCCTACGGTCTAAAAGTTTACGATTATATGGATTTTTTTAAAATAAGAATCTAGTATTCCAAACTTTAGTAAGCAAAGCAGTATTGTGGTTGAGATTATTTAATGTGGTCGACTTTTTTAAAATATTAGAATTAGAAATGAAAATATTGAAATACCTTGGACGTTAGAGTTGCTTTTTGAATGGACCACTTTGATGCAATTTGGCCAACTCAAATCACAATCCATAATCTCAAGTATACATCCGTAAGGTTTTTGATATTATACAGGACTTATTTTCGTAGCCACATTGAAATGAATATAAATATAAGTCGCTTTTTCATCTCGTACAGTTGTTTTCATTTATTACTGTCAAATATTGATGTTATTTAAGACCTAAAAATAAACTAGTATTTTGTTGTGATATAGTCTTGGGTTTTATTTATCCTATTGTCTTTATTAGGTACTATCGACAACACAGCCTACTGACCATCGGTGCACCTTATGTGCATTGTAACAAGGTTCTATATAAACACAGGATGGTCAGTTAACAGTGTTGTCGTTTGTAGCCCCTTTTGGCAGTGAAGGACATGCATTTGTCTCTAGTTATTGACACAACGAATCCTTAACTCAATAAAGAGTCAGCAACGCGCGTGTGATGCCTCTGAAGTCTACGCTGTCTGCTTGCTACCATCAGGCAGGAAAAATGGTTGTTTGCCACCGTAATGGTTTTAAAAGAAAATCCGCGACCATGGCTGGTACCATCGCCAACACAGTTAACTGACCACCCGTGCACCTTATGCTCATTGTAATAAGGATCAATATAAATACAGGATGGGCAGTTAACTATGTTGGCGTTTGTACAAAGAAAGGGAAATGAGAAATAAAATGTTCACTCACTATTTTATTATTTTTATTGTAATTTTTCATAATAACGACGCGCGGGCACGCCAATGCTCTTAGACGACGAAATTATACATTATACAAAAACAACACGATATACTATACAAATAAACAAAACTATAAACTTTAGAATCTGATAAACCAGTGAGTTTGAACTATTATCATAAAAAATATAAATAACATTTATACAGCCAGACTATAGTTTGAACGCTGTATAAACTATTAGTCATTCTTCTACGCTATGACTATCACATTTGTAATTATTAACAATCATTAAAAGCTTTGACAAGAGCAACAATAAGTATAAATTACACAATAATTATAGTAAAACTTCTCGTCTAGGTTGTAAGACACCCTGTATAAACACTTGCCATCCCTATCCAGACAAAAAAATCTATACATAAAAACTAACCCATCTCAGCATAATTGTGAACTTAGATACATACTACTATATTTTTACACTGGGTTTGTGCTATTTAATATTTGTGGAATGAACACGTTTCTGTACATACAGGGTGATCCACAAACTATAAAATACAAATTAACTAGCTCAAAGCTTCTAAAATGTATAATAATACTGCTCCATCAAAATTACAATAATGTGCCGATATCAAAGTAACCAACCAGTCGCCTGATCCAAAAACTCTGTCGACTTTGCATCGATAATAGGTACCTATGACTACTTTATATACTTCTTGTCTTTGGTTCTTGTCAGACAAGTTGCTTCAAGAATGTCAGTCGATGCTGTAAGCTTATTACATACTTCTACAAAAATAAATTAAATACTGCAACATAAGCTGCCTTACTGCTTTTCAAGTAGCTTCGTAAGTTTGTAATCTTTGAAACTACCTAGTCATCTGATTTGATTATGTTGTATTGTATAAACACAATGAAGAACCGAACCGAAGATTTTAGTCTAAAGTCTCCATTTTATGTTAGACGTCACGAAAGTAAAGTTAATGAGCTAAATGTTAAAAGCGCAAAGGCCATTTAAAAGTCATTCTTCTCTTAAAGGAATAATTTAATTCTAAATTCATTCAAAGATAAATAAATGCCTGCACCAAATATTTCTGTTTAATCTAATATTGCATTTGTTTTTCTTACGTTCGATTTTAAAACAAAACAACCTCGATGCGATTTCCCATTCATTACTTGATTAAAAGGTCATCGCAACTTTTTCTTGTTCGATAGCGACTATACGTATAGATTTTTTTTCATATTATTTGTGCAAATATTTCGATACGAAGTCGGCAAAGCCCCTGTAAGGGTAGAGCAGATCTTTCATTGCCTCCGTCACTAAGATGTAGCCTTACTTACCTACATTATTGAAATAATAACATTTTTAGTTTTGAAGTACTTATTTTGTATATTTTTATATCACTATTAACAATCTACGCTGAACTCTTGAATTCGAGTAACATTACTTGGATTCTGAAATTGTATAATAATTATTATATTTATTTATTTAATTCCAATGGCAATACAATCATAAATACATACAAATCACCAATAGCAGTACGTACAACATGTTAGGATTGTTTTGATAAGCTGGAATTTATTGTACTTTTACTATTTGAATTTTGTAATATTCAGTCAAAAAGTTAAAGTTATTTTATTCTTCAATTTAGGCATATTACATGCATGTATTTCAGTTGTGACAGTTTAATTTGTTTTTATATCATACCCGATTACCGGTTTATCTATGAAGCCATTAAATAGTTTATAAGTACAGTCAGCAGATAAACGTTACCCGCCCTGCACAAAATCTTCTATGCAGGGGGCAAGTTTTTTTTGCAGCCGACTGTACCCTAAACAGTTCTATAGTCAGCCAAGTTTCTCGAATTCAACCGTATCAGCTACAAATAAACGATAGTGCTGCACCCCGCTGCCCGGCGCGCTTTCCTAAAGCTGAATTATGTTTACAGTTATCTGATACATGGTGTTCACTTCAACGCCCGGACAGCACACTGCACATAAAGGGTGTAAGCGCCATCGTGCCGAAAACTGCAACCACCGTTTTAGACCATTACTGTGAATTGAAATCAAGTGGTATTTTTTTCCGGAAACTCCGGGAAGAAACGTTCTATTGTTGTAACAAGGCATTTATTAAAAAAATGCAAATTAGCCTCATTTACTGTTTTACAATTAACAGTTGTATGTTTACCATATTAGAGTTTGCAATCCTTGTAGGTTTCGTGTCATGTAACTCGCTAAAACTTTCAAATATTTAGAATTTCTACTGTTTTACTATTCAGAATAATGGTCTGAATCCAGGGTCTCAGTCGTCGGTACGTTGTCGCATACACCCTGTATACTCGTAACTATATCATAATTTTATATAAAAATCATCACTCTAGTAACAATCTCTACTTGAATATCATATTTAAATTTTCGTTAATTAATATTTTTAAATATAATGATAGCTTTTAAGCCTATCTTATGCTACGAAGAATTCTTTATAGTGTATTTGGGCGGCTTGGCGCCCAGATAATTTCAACTCTTACAGTTAATAAATAGAATTTATAACAAACCATTGAATGTCAGATTCTGGTAAGCGTTCGAGTAAATACGCGTCTATCAAACTCTTAAACTACGTGGCCGAGTGCCGCCCGCTGTGAGCGGGGCGTGCAGCGTGCATATAGAACAAATGCAATTTATATGGACGCCCCACGCCCGCTCGCAGTGGAGCGTTCACTCAGGCCGTACACTAAGTATCACTAATTGTAGAGCCATAAACGCGTACTTACACGATCGCTTGTCAGTTATTTATGATTTGTCTCAGTTATTTTTGTGGCGCTAACAAATGTTACATAGATTTTAATTTCATAGCATTCCTTATCTCTGTTTTCTTGACTACTATTACGACTTTAACTAGCCACCCAAAGGCCTATTAAAAGGGCCTTCAATGGTAGTGATACGGTGATACCATTAAAAATTAAAACAGGGGTATTTGTTTTGTATCTCTCGATTTTAAAACAAACCAAAGTCAACTCTTTCCTATTCCAGTTAATAAAAATGTCATTGCCAATTTTGCTTGTACGGTGGGCAGCTAGGCTTGTTTTCATTCATACAATCAGATCATACAAATAAGAATTGCGTAGTGCATAATCATTTATTGCGCCACGAAAATAATGAGATGCGTAGTCAAGATCAATAAAATCGGGTACAGTTTATCGACTTGATATATCGTCCCGTTTTCATTGCTCTTGTATAATGACGTCTATCGGCTTGTGCGGTAGGTTATTAAACGAATGCAAGTTTGATGTAGCTACGTCGAAAGGTTGCCTCGCTATGATATGGTTGCCAATCCGGCTCGAATCTGGTGAAATTACCTCTATGAACCTGACTTAGGCTTTATTGTTTTCACTAGCGAGCAGCTGTAGCCTAGGGGTGCAGTAACCAAACGGGTTCATCAGCCAAACCAAACGGGTACAGTAACCAAAACGGGTACAGTAACCAGTGTATACGTGGTTCGTGAGTTCGCGAACGTCTCGCAGCGAGCTGGTCAATAGGATTCTTGCGTACGTACACACTTGAACCTGTTTACTATTGTTCGGTTACGGTTCAATCTTTGCTAGTGAGTTCCCGGCGTCACAATAGATAGTATTTTTTTACGCCTTGTTACAACGCTAAAGATCAAATGGATACATGTTTTAATCGACTGTACCTACAGGCAGATGGTGTTAAACAATGACAGAACAAAGTAACCGGAATCGTGTACACGTCGTACACGATGACATATACGAACGAACGAAATTTGTTTCTCACCGTAGTTACTCAGTGCACTCTCTGAACTACGCTGCGCGTAAACCGTGCGATCGTTGCGGTGTGCCGTGCAATCGCACGGAGACGCGCAGCGAATTGTATGACACCGCACGGAGACACGGTGCCGTATATTATCCGCCGTATATTTTCGCCTCGTTTTTTTACAATTTGTAGTTTCAGCGTGATTGTATTTTCTTACTTTGTGTGCTAAAGAATAAATTATTATTACTGTGAGTTATCTTTCTTTTTCAAAATAAACCAACAACGCCTATAACACACTTCAGACAATATTTTAATATAGAATCCGAATTTTGTATATTTTAATATATGTTGAACAAATTCGTAAAACATTGTTGACGAACGTAATATGAAAAATGACTTGCTTATCATACAAGTAATGATGTAGTTAAATTCACCAGACTCAAGCCTCTGATCACGAAGCCGATTAAAATTGAGTCCAACGCCTAACCCCCCCAAGCAACGTTTACCTCTAGAAACAATCATGGAAGTATGAATAATTTACAAAGTTCTACTTATATTACAAGAAATAGATATAAATCTAGTGTAAAATAGTATATTATTAGCATATAGAATGTGTAGCATAAGGCTTACGTACAGATGTACACATTTTGGTACTTTGTGCTTACACATTTACTACACATAAGTATGTAAAAGGATATATTTTGAATGCTACGAGCGTCTAACTCGAAATTGTATATCACCAAACCATAAATAAACTTGTATGAGTATATAGAAAAGATCATTTGAACCTTAGATTATTCCTAAAGAGTTGCCACTTAAAGATCGTACAGTTTCAGTTCAAGCGGAGAAGAAAATTAATCTTACCTTTATGCTCAACCGCTTAATTGAGACGGCTCGGAGGGCGGCTGCCCTCCCGGTACCTTTTGTCGTCTCCTCGCCCCTGTCCCGTGACAGGGACCCTCTCAGTTAAGCGTTCGACCTATAAACGTGACCTCACTCAAATCAATTTCTAGTACTCAAACTTGAGCGCTATTGAATAATACGAGAAGTGTACATTCGACCGTTTCAATCGATGACATTGGTTTCGACTTCTTATGTCATCCTTTAACCTGTAGCCGGTACCGCGTTTATATGAGTTCCGTGATAGCAACGGTAGTTGGACGACCGAATATTCACATAATCGCTTCCCCACCATCGTCCACCATTCTCTGATTAAGTATCTGAGAAAGACGGGAACTTGTTATGTTTGCAAGCATATATGTAGATGAGACAAAAAGCCGTAAATGTTGGCAAAGAGAAAGACAACGTATAAAGTTGTCAATAATTCGTGTAATAAGAGAACAATTAAAGATCTTAGAAGTCCATTAATATTGCTTGTATCATTCATACATAAACGTCGACTTTCCAAAATGAGTTGTCCATATTTCCAAATAAATTGGAACTATGTCATGTCCTCGTACCAAGCCATGTCTGAAACTGTTCGGACCGTAGCGGCGTTGCTAAGCGAACTACAGAAGTTTGATCAAATTCAAGCTTACCCATATATACAAATCACATGAGGTGAACGAACCGTTTCTATGGATCACTTTACAAATACGTCATAAGCATGCCTCTATCACAGATTATGACCTACTCGATTCTCCAGTACCTATCGATATGTCGTTTTAGCAAAAATCAATCTTTTTTTCTTCTAACCTGTGTCGTTTCTGTTTTTATATAAAATCAGTGTCAATTTAATGTTTTATGACAACATGAAAGCGAATGACGGGGATTGTGCGCATTCAGACTTAACATCCTCAATTTCTCCCGAGGTCTGTTAATGGTAGTGTAGGTACCACTTGAGTGTCACGCGATGGTCTGAGTTGTTAAAGCTTATCAATACAAATATTTAACTACCTATTCTAGTCTATTTATTGCTATGTCAAATAGGCGGGTTATCAATATAAAACTCTGTGGGATATCAACAGTTGAATTTACAAAACATTACAAACTTTCTATCATTGGTTAGATATAAAACGATATCGAAGCGAACGTCTGAAGAAGCTACGGATAGTCATAGAACGAATCGCAGTCCGCGATACCCCGCCGAGAAGTGGTCTTGCTATTTACTCCGGAATATTACACGTGCAACATCACAACATCATAAAATGTTCTAACTGTATGACGTCGAAATAATTTGAATACAATACCCAATACAAAATAGTAACCCTGCTCTGAGTATTTTGCGTACTGTGATTTGTTTTGTGCAGTTGCCAGATTGCAATTTGCATACCGTCGCCAGTTTGCACATTTAAAGTGTTAAATACTAGACTTCTGGCTTTTTAATCTGTATTTCACAAGACCAACTCTCGGCAGTAATATGTAACGTTACCAATCTTTATCATAGATCTTATAACGTCGCAACGCTACCTTTGAAACAGGGCTGTTATTCGCTAAGCGCTAATATGGCTCACCCCGCCGGTCACCCATAACGAAACTAGACCTCTACCGACGCTTAGTTACCACGCATCACGGTGTCAAGATATATTTGTGGGTGAGCGTTGAGGTGAGCTTAAAACAAGTTAGAGAATAGGGGGGGCAGTACTCTGATGGCATAGTTCCGTTATAAGACCAAAATAAAGGCACCTTTAGTTAGACCGTCCTTAAAACCCTCCATCGTAACTACTTATAACTTTTAAACACTTGATTATTTTAAGAATTGACTGCTCTTGCTTATACAAATCCATAGTTGAGTATAGTTGAAGAGAGAGAGAGGAAAATAATGATCGTATATGGATAGTGTAAAAATCTACCTACCGAATAAGAGCGGGACGAATGCATCCTGAAGTTTAGCACTATTATATAACCGTATTTAATTGCTATTAGGTGAAATTTACGAATCAACATTGTATTGAAATATATACGAAGCTAACAATGTAAAGGAGCTCCTATAAACTCTTAGGCACATTTTATGGAATGCGTTTTCTTATGTCACATTTGCCCCGCTCCAAACTATGTTATGTACATCCGTCCGTGTGCGCGACACTATAACACCCCTCGAAATAAACATGGACACGGGTCCTGGACCCAAAATAACTCCCAACGAATATTTACAAAACATACACAATAATAGCTGACACGTACTATCAAATACCAATTAGAAATTAGCAATAACGCTAAAACGGCATCATAAAAGCGCCTTTATTCAACGTTTAATGAACCACTAACATTCATATAAATATCTACAGTCTCTAGTTTTGTCTACTCCTTTAAATGTACAATTTTGATACAAAAAATTACTAGCCAATTGCATATCTCGTACGTCTAGCGCCGTCGCTGCTAGCTATATCTATCTCGTTCTCCCACTTATCGTTCAGGCTTGCATGAAGGAGACGGATTCACAATGCTAGCAATTCGGGCTCAACCAGCCATTTTAAACGAAGCTTACGCTTATTATTGCATTCGAATAGGAATCCCATACTATATTCTATTCTCGTCTTCACTCTATTGCAAATAATGAAATTGGACTTCTTTGATGCTGTATTCTCTCATGGTTACGAACTAAGCGTAACAAATACTATAAAGCAAAAGCAGTTACAAACAATAACTATGTGAACTTGAGCAATTTAACAACATTTCGTTTGTGCTTCGATATGCTTGAAATATAAACAATCGAACCTAAGAACTAACAGAACTAGACTCATTTGAACAAATTGTATATCTAGTTCACATCAAACCTCTACTGTTTCCTATTGATTTTGAATGCACGTTGGACCAATTTTTCCTAATTTCAGAACAGTTTTCTTCACTAAAATCACTGCCATCGATCCTTAGGACATAAGTCAGTTCAGCCATGAATTGAACTATCACAATCGTATCGAGCGAGAATACCGTTGAACTCACGAGTACTATTGATTATTTTTGAACTATTTTCTATTGCTGAAGTAACTCGTGCTCATAATTTTCCCTTGGATTGTTCTAGAATTTTCTCGAATGTTCTTACTCGCTAGGACAGTGGAGGTAGCCGTACTCGAGGCTGAGACTGACCGCCACGAACACGAAATATAGTAGAAACATCGTGAAGCCGAGCCCTCTGTTCATTTTCCACCTGGAAAAAAAAATAGTACTTACTAAACTCAAACTCAAAATGGTGAACTAGGGTTGGTTTACTCGATATGTCGATAAAAGGAGACTAATGCGATTCTCTTGGTGCGGCGCAAGTCCGAAAAAGTTGTCGCACTTTTAGGGAAGCCTAATGTACAATTATTTTTCACTGGTGGCAAAGTTATTTAATTTAAGAAACCTGTGTTAACCAAAATATCTTTTGTATCTCCCACAAACATCAAAGTAACTGATTTAGACACGCAAATATCTCAATGCCGCTTGCGTTATGCATAATAGAAAACTTATAACTGTTTAATTTTGTTTTTTTTGCATAAGTAAATTTATAAACGAGTTCAGTTAGGAAGTTTCCGATGGGATTTTTTCATGGATGGATAGATGTAATTAATAATAGGTACCTACTTACTTATTAATGACATCTATAACCTATTATTCCATAGGTGGATAATTAAAACAGCTGATAACGTTTTGTATCCAGGGAGTTCGTGCCACGTTTTTAGTTCATCCTCCTAGCGTTATTCCCGGTTGTGCCCTAAATGAGCCCGAAGGTCCGCTTTGGCATCTTACCCCAAGATTTGGCCTAGGCACTAGTTTTACGAAAGCGTCTGCCATCTGAGCTTCCAACCCAGAGGGAAAACTAGACCTTCTCATAGGGATTACACCGGATTTCTCCCGATTTTTTCCTCCACCGAAAAACCACTGTTGAATATCAAATGGTACATAGCAATGGTACAAGTGCCATGTTTTCAGTAAGTATTTGAAATATTTAAGGCCTGAGAACTTTCTAGAGAAGTAGTTATGCACGTTCGGAAACCTCCCCGCGGTGCAGTGCTAGTCGAAATCAACAGCGATGATAACACTGGGGCCGTAGACAAGGTTACAATCGACAAGCGCTAACGCCAATAGAAAATAATAAAATGTAGGGGCAGACAGGATGCCGACGAAACACTTTACGTTAACATCTGTCATTCCCATACATTTTATTAGTTTTCTATTGGCGTTAGCGCTTGTCGATTGTAAACCTCGACAACCTTGTTTAGCCCTGACCTGAAGCAAGCGATGCTTAAGATGACGAACAGCAGCATGGCGAACAGCAGCACGATGCTGCACACCATGCCTTTGGAGTTCACCTCCACTGGCTGCCCGTTGATCAGCCCGTACAGCAGCCAGGGCAGCGGCAACCTGGAACAGACCGAGTCACACATAAATATCCAAAGTTCTATAAACATCGTTCGATATCACAAGCCTTTTGAACACCTTGTGAGGAGTGCGTAGATCTGTGCCTAAATTCAAAAGGAACGCTACGCCAGACGACCCAGTGCCGCGGACGGCCGAAGAAGGTGAAAGAAAAAGTTATACGCAGTGACCTTAGTTTTGACGGACCGTGTAAAGGTGCGACCACACCGCTGCTCAAAATACGCTAACGCACCGTAAAACCACAGTATAGGAACAGTAGATAAACTTCGAACAAAGGTACATCGCACGGCTGCACGCATGCGCGCGCGTTCGGTACGCACACACACATAGCCTTCGGGAATGATGGAGAATGCTTCAATCGGGGCCGCGCCGTTGCGATGTTCGCTCGTTCTCACTCGCTACGTCAAAGGAAGCCGCCTCGTAGGTATGAAGACAGCGAGCCGCCAGGTGCCACGATATCAAAAGGAGCCGAATAAGCTACCTACCAACCTAGTGCAGTTTAGCAACTATTATACTTACTAGGAAATATTTTAGGCATAGTATAGTGGTATTAAAATATTCCATGAAGTGGGAAACTAAAAACACATACCCAACTTTCTATAATATTATTACTTTGTGTATACAATATTGTCTATTAAATGTAACAGAAATACTTTGCATACTTAAAAGCAAAATTAGTATTATAGGTATCCCAAGCCACAAACTTGACACAGCCCTGCGCATTGAGCGGAAGTAGGTAACGAACGCTCCTAAACGGCCTCAGATTACCTACCTACTGTATTATTCTTCTATACTGTGGTAAAACGCAGCAAAATGTATGAAGAATACGTGACGCATACCACACGTCAACGCGTATACGCAGCGTTAAGCACCGGTGCGGTTGCTGCCTAATCCGGCGCTTATCCAGACGGGCTGAAATCGCGCCGCGGACTGCATGGAGTCCACCGCTCGTCTGGACGCGGCTTATACGAAATTGAAGCCTTCGTTTGGCGTACGGACTGTACATTTCCTTTTACTCGCAAGCCTCTTGCCTCTGTTCTTCAGTGTCAATGACCTACCCATCTCATATTACGGATAAATATCGGGTTAATTACAGCAGACACTTATACATGTATGTTAGTAAGAACTTATTTATAACAAAAACTATCAAAAACGGTGTGACACAGCACGTCTATCATACGACGGCCGCGACATACTCTCGATTTTTCTCGCAGTATATCTCTTGTTCTAAGTGTTCTAATAAGAAAGAGACGGATAGTGGGAAAAAATCGAGAGAGCTCGCGCGCCGTCGCATGATAGCCGTGCAGATCACGGCTATGTAATATACCTTGTACTAATGTCCTAATCTGTGCCACCCAGTGACAAAGTACGGGACAGTTGTACCTATTCGCTATCACTATCACCTTCAAAATTCTTTTTTGACTCTTTCTTACACGGGTCCATCGACGAACTAACTTTTTTTTCATGATCGCGGGGAAACTATCTGTGTGAGCGTCCGCGAACATATTATCTGACGATGATTATAAATAGACCTTATTATTCTACCCGTCATAGCTAAATTTGATTTAAATTCTTTTGGTTAACAGTAACAAATATCCAGCTTTTAAATACCATAAACTCATGACATAAATGACCTTAGTGTAGAAGCACAAACACCACTCATTATAACAACCGTATGCTTAGCGCAGTTACAAAACGGCTTGATATTCATCTCATCACTTTCATTAGGCATAACTCGGCCGACCTTGGCCCAAATATTGGGTAAAATGTCAGCCAACATCGGAGGGCTGGTGTAATTTTGTTACGCCGTTGGAGAAATATGAAGATTGTGAAATGTATGTGCTCCTAAGACGATTATATGGAAAACGGCGATGTTTTCTCGAAGTTAATGGAGAATAATTTCGTTTTGATGTATGACACCGTGACACGTCATCGTGTCTCCGTGCGATTACTAGTTTGTCTGTTTCCTAGTTTCCAGGTAGAAAAAATCGTAGGCCGTTAATAATGGTGGGTGAGAACCACATGTCTCATAATTTTGGAAACTAAACGTGTGGCTCGGAACAGCACCCCTGCTGGTCAATCATCATCATCATATCAGCCGAAAAACGTCCACTACTGGACATAGGCCTCACCCAAAGAGTGCCAAAGTTATCTGTCCTGCGCCACCCGCATCCAGCGGACTCCCGCGACCTTTACCAGCAAGTCAATCACGTATCGCATTGTACGTGGGTTCGATGGATCTAAACGTCAGTTTTATATGGAAAAATTACAGTTGGATTGTCCTAACGCGCGTTCGAAACGTTAGGTGATTACCCCTCAGGACAACAGTCCACCTTGTGGAGGGTCACCCACGGTGCGTCTACGTACGTTAGGCAGATTTAAATGTAATTTTTTGCAGGAAAATGATAGTTGATTTGTTCTAACGTTCATTAGAAAAGTTACGTAATCACCCTCAGCCCGCGAAAGGCAATAGGGAGGCAGGGTCGAGTCCCACCCGGTTGATAAAACTTTTTAATTGTGTTTGATCTTTATTTTAAAATTTTGGTGGAACCTCCTTTAATTTAGAGTTCGAAACTTGAGTTCCGTCGATCACGCGCATTGTACGTACGTTAGGTAGATCAAAATGCCAAATTCTATATGGAAAAATGACAGTCTAACTGTCCTAACGCGCGTTGGAAATGTTTCGTGGTCACCTCTCGGAACTAAGTATCCAAAATAACCAATTTCGAAAAATCTTTCACCAGTATAGACTGGAGTGGAGCTGGATATAAGCATAGGTATATTATATCCCGTGGCTTCGTCTACATACTTAGTAATACGCGGGCGGAGCAGCGTAAGGAGCCAGTGTAAGTCGTCCAATGCTGGACGTAGGCTACAAAGAGTGCCACAATGACCGGTCCTGCGCCACCCACATCTGGCGGACTCCCGCGACCTTTACCAGGTCATCAGTCCACCTTGTGGGGGTCTACCCGCGTGCCTTCCGGTACGTGGTCGCCACTAACGGCCATAGGTCCGACGTGCAACGTGGCCCGCCCACTGCCACTTGGTTTTGCTGCGGATAGCATAATTTCTGATGCGATCACGCAGACACACTCCCAGCATAGCCCTCTCTATTGCCCTTTGGGTGATTTTGAGCCTTCTAATGAGCGACCGCGTTTCAGTGCCATAATGTCATCACTGGCAACACACACCTGGCCGAAGACTTACGTTTTGAGACACTACGGAATATAAGACGAAAAGATTTCATCATCATCATATCAGCCGAAAGACGTCCACTGCTGGACATAGGCCTCCCCCAAAGAGTGCCAAAGTGACCGGTCCTGCGCCACCCGCATCCAGCGGACTCCCTCGACCTTTACCATTTACGTAGCTGTGTGTGTAGCTGTGTGTCGCATTTCAATTTTTTTTAAATCTCTGTCATGAATATTAGTAACACAGTTTCGGACATGTTTTCTTGTAGAACAACGAATTATGATTCTTTTTCTTTGTATTCGTATTCACTTTGACTACAATACAATATAAATACTCTTTATTGCACACGTCACACAAACAAAGCAGTTAGAAAGAGAAACAATACAATAATATATAGGTAGAAGTAGACAAGAGGCGATCTTATCGCTGAAGAGCGATCTCTTCCAGACAACCTGGAATCCTGTATTATATGGGCAAAAAATGACTGAGTGTTTAGGCGTTTCTTCTTAACAGTGGTCTTCTTTTTCAGAGACGCTGGTAGAATTTGGACTTGTAATAGTGCCATTACGGCCTACTTGCAGAATAAAATTCATTTATTTCATTTCATACGCATAGTAGTATTTATTTCAAAGGTTCCGTTTATTTCGACCTTATTACGGTACCTTAAAAATCTGATTTCCCTTTCACATCGTTCATGTCTCGTGACAGTCGACCCATTTGAATAACAGTACCTCTGCTCGAAAAAGCTCGGTCGTTGCTTAAGTAATGGAAATGGAGCTTTGCTCGGTGCAGCTTTTAGACGAGCTTCGGAAACTTTTTTGAGTCGACAAGCAGTCTCATTGTTTGACCTAGTGGTTGGTAGATCCAACCAAGGTAATTGTGGTCTAGATTTTAAAGCGTTGTCTGTTTCATTTAGGCTATACGCTGGCACTGACTTTGGGCTAGATGTTATATAAATTATTTGTAACACTGCGGTAAATCTCGTGTCTCGTGTCGTGTTATCTGTGGGCGTAGCATGGTTGCCATTTTATCACTTATCGTTGTGGTAAAGACGCCTATCACGCTCTGACAAGTATGCGAGTGCGAAAGGGACGGATGCCTTATCCACAACGATAAGTGATAAAATGGCAACCATGCTACGCCCGCTGATTAAATAATTGAATTGAATAGAATGGCCCATTGTCGTTTTTCTGCTCACTGTCACAGCCGTAGATGTCACTACCGTGGATGCAATTATAAAACGCTAATGTATAATGGTAATTTATATAAATATATAGTATCTTAAATAAATGTACGATGCCACACACACAGATACACATTCACTCATTAACCCCCGACGCAAAGAGAGGGGTGTTATAAGTTTAACGTGTCTGTCTGTGGTATCGTAGCTCCCAAACGGATGTACCGATTTTCATTTAGTGTTTTTCGTGTCATAGATAATTTTATCCCGAATGTTCTTAGCCATGTTTCATGAAAATCTGTTCAGCTGTTTTTGAGATAATAGACTTTGAAATGAAAATGTCGGGGGTTTTTCCACTTTTCTAAGTTGTAGTTTTGTTTAAACTTATTTGTCAGTCAGGGAAGTTATGATACTGCTAAAAGTACAAAAAGTCATTGTATAGTTTATTTCAGTTTAGATGATTAAAAGTAGTTAAAGTTAACAATTACCGACAACTATGTTGTTTAATTGTTATCTTCAGGTAGAGTTGTAAGACAATTACGCAGATGCGTCCGTAGGCGAAAGCATACTGTGAATAAACAATAGATATATACTTACTCCAGTACATAGGCGCCACGCTACAGTCAGTGTTATGACGTATCTTTGTTATCTTTTCCTTTCATATTTAGCAACAAAAGACATTGTAAAATCCCATTTTAAATGCATTTTCGTGATTTTTAACTAAAACTAACTAAAAGTAATATGACATAGGTCCGTCTTAATATTTTATTATCTTTAACTAAAAGAAAAATTTCTGTTCACTCTTATATGTTCTATAAATTGTTCCAAAAGACAAACAAATCAAACTTTTTGCTAAGCGAGTACTGTCACGGAAAGTAAACGTTAAACCCTTACGTTAAGGCCAAATACATCTTAATCCTATAGTGAGTGCATTCCTATTTGCGGTATGACAGAGCTGTCATCTATTATTATTTTAAATTATTATATTCAAACACAATGTATATTGTTATGTTAATAAATGAATGAGAATGAGAATGAGTATCTTTCTGTGTTCCAGATGTTTTCTATGTATTTATTTAAGTATTTACATCTAGGTATTAACACGTTATGGCCGCTCCGCACGATGGGCCATCCTGCTGGCCCACTAGGCTGGTGCAGCGTGTAGAGAGGGTAGTGGTGTCGGATGGCTTATGGCGTGGCGGGATGGCGATGGGATGGCCGCGTTGTCGGTTTTTCGGCCGCACATCAAAGGGAGTGGGCCAGCGATGGCGGTACGCATCTACACGTGCGCCATTCCGCAGTGCGCGGTTGAGTGTGGACTTTCGTGCTGTGTATTTTTTAAATCGAAAATGACGTGTAGTATATAATGTATATAATTAGTACGGAGTTTAAATCTATCACGAATAGCAAAATGCTCAATGCGAGACTGAAACAGTATCTTTTGAAAAAATCGTACTATTCCATAGCAGAAATCGTGCAAGATCAATTGTAAATTAGGGATAATAATTAACGTATTTTATTGTTACTTATATCATAATATAATATAATCTTATTTTTACTTTTGACATTGTTACCTGATAATCAATCAATCAATCAAATACTTTATTTCGACCAACAAGGATCATATACAATACAATAGCTACATTATTAATACAAAATTATAATATTACATTATTTGATTAAATTGAAACATTAATGAATTATGTGATAGTTACAAATAATTAAATAAACATCTTATCCTATTGTTAGTGACTAATATCTGTAATTGTACATGGGTCTGCCATTGTTTATCTAATTATTTGTAACTAACACATAATTAATTAATATTTCAATTTAATCAAATAATGTAATATTATAATTTTCTATTAATAATGTAGCTATTGTATTGTATATGATCCTTGTTGGTCGAAATAAAGTATTTGATTGATTGATTGATAATGAGAAGGGAATTTGTTTTTATGTAATTTGTGTAATTAATGTAATTTTACCTATATATGTTCAACACAATATCCATTGTTATGAATAAATAAATGAAATGAAATGTACGTGACCTCAACACGAAACAATAAAGTTTTTGGAATTACATCGGGGAGAAAGCGCAATATGTAAATATTAGGTAAATTGCCGCAGCGGCTAACGCTTCGACGTCCATCTCGCAAAACGATTCGATCACAACTGAATGTCGCCATCGTGTAGTGGCGTTCAACCATCGCATGGCCATAGCGCTGGGCCATAGGATGGGCCATCATGTATAGGAGCTATTACCGTCTAGCACCCATAACACAAGACTTATTTAACTAGTTCAATCGAGCTACTATATATGATGTGTTTTTATTATTATAATACATATATATCGTTGCTACGCGACCTTGTGTAGATATAGGATCGGATCACAGAAGGATGTACCCCTCACTTGCCCACTTGAATAAAACACCCTGTATAGGTACAGTAATAGCTAGTGCTACTTTAATTTGCCACATTGTACCACACGGCGTACATATTGTCGCATCGCGACAGGCCATCTGGCGGGAAATAGAGGAACCAAAGCTAATTGTTTCCAAGTATAGTTGATGCCTATTGGTTCCCACTGTTTCCGCTAGATGGCGAGTCAAAAACGCTTTACCGAGTGAGTGCGAATGACTCGTCGGTAAGGCGGTTTCGCTCTCCCTCTGACAGATCTAGCGTCGAAGATGGTGGACGTCTGTAAATTTATAATAATTAAATAAACGAGAAAATGGGATTATGTCTTTAACTTCAACTTGCAAGTGGACACATATCTAGCACGATCCACCCCCTTAAGAAACTCCGACCGCGACAAAATTGTAAACACACTCACACGGAAACTTTCATATTCGCAAATCCAGCGGACTTGCTAATGCAAAATCGAACCCACTTCCACTACTTAGAGCTGAGTTTTATCTGAGAACTAGTAACAAAGGCTGACGGAGTTGTTGGATTTTCAACTTTAATGGAACGGATTAAGGGTGTTGGCGTTTATCGGATGCAAGCGCTCTAGTGCTTGTCAAGTTTAGTCCACGATGCATATGGATAGAATGGACGTGGCGTTCGGAAAATGTCGATACTTACTCTTTTTCTGCATGAAGTTACGAACCTATTCTAATTGAAATGGTCTAGAAAAATAAGTTAGTGAGTCGTTTCATTGAAAGTAAATATGGCTGGTTCCTGATTTTTCCTTTTAATGGACGTATTACTATAGGCTCTTCATCAGATTATTGTGTTTTTTTTTATTCAACTTAGCTATGCGATTCGCTTGAACCTCCGTCCTTTTGTGAAGCCTCGTGGCGCCCACGCGCCTTTTAAAAGGCCGTGTCAGTTGATGAAAATTCAAATTAATTCCATTTAAAAGAAACTTGAAATTTCACCGTTCGTTTTTGCGTGCTGGGCCCCACGAGGCTAAGACTACTATACACAATGGGCCATGGCCGCAGGACAGGACGCAGTTATGCGTTGAAGTGCGATGGAAGTATGTCTTTCTCCCTCTAACGCATGGTTGCGTCCTTTTTTTGCCTTTTTGGGCCTGCAGAGCGTCTAGTTACAGATACAATTCTGGATAAACCTCCCTGCGTCTTGTATGGGCCATGATGGCCGAGCCTTCACAGGCAGATTTTCTATAATAACAAATGAGTGGAGTACGCGGATAGCACCTACCTATATATATACGTAAATTAAGTCATTTAAATACTTAAGTAATTATGCAGAAAGCTGGTTACCCTTAATACTTGCAGAATAGTCAGGAAATTCCTGACTGGTAAATGATGAAAGTATGTTAAGACATACTTTCATCATTTACCCCTGGATGAAATGCACTTGGCTTTGGCCCGTGTGTTTCATTAAACCAGTATTTCCTGGAATACTGTGAAATCTAAAGGAACTCGAAAATAATAATAATAAACTCTTAATTTCGGACAATAATAACATATAAATCTTGATGGTAAATAAAAAAGACTCGTAAAAATAGGTTCAGAGACGGGATGGATGAAAAGGATAGGTTGTGATAAAAAATGGAACGCTTCGGTACGATATATTGCATTGTACTAATTGTACCACTATGACTGCTTTTACTACGATAAAACTATGTTATAAATGCGTGTAATAATACAGGCCCAAATAACTTCAACATTCATAATCGTCAGATTTATAACAAATTAAGGGGATTGTTTCCGTCATTACATTTAACCGTCGCTTTTGTCGTATTTTCTTCGTATTATTTTCTGTAATAAAAGGGACTGCTTTGAAAGGACCATTATTCGCAGAGTATAGCTAATTCAGTCAAATATCCTAATGGATGGGGCGTTAACTTCAGCAGTTAAAATCCTTTGAGGTTGTTTTGTAAGCTGCTTGTCACATATCTAAATGACATTTCGTGGTATGGAAAACTTACTGTGGTATGGGAAACTAACGCTAGTTTAAAAAGTAACGCAAGTACCCCTCTTTTTTACAAGCTCTATATATGTAATTACATAAATAATTTTGTATATGTAATTACATAAATAATTTAGTATATGTAATTACATAAATAATGTAGTATATGTAATTACATAAATAATTTAGTATATGTAATTACATAAAGCCAAAATCAAATAATATAGCTTTATATTAACTTGACTTGTTTGTATGTAACTAAGTTGTCCGTCAAAATTTGCAATCCATTTTTCAGTCACTTGCCGTTATCAGATTGAGTTGAAATTTTGGGTATTAGTATAGTTTGGATGACAATTCAATATTATGGTACTATGGAGCTGATCTGATGATGGAGACAGAAGGTGGCCATGGAAATTCAGTATTTAACCGAAGTAACCCCGTTGACTTTGGGCTCGTTTGAATCGTGTCAATGAGTAGTTGATGATGGTATACAGAAAAGTACAGTAAAACGGCAATAAAAACTTGTACCAAAAATGAAATTTTTGACAGAAACTTATTTGTTCAAAGTATGATATTTTTAACTAGACGAATATTTATCTTGCTGTCAAAATAATAGTAGTTTCTAAATTTAGTTGGATGATAATGATGAATTGATGATTATGATCCTTTTTAGGGTTCCATAGTCGACAAGCTAGGAACCCTTATAGTTTCGCTATGTCTGTCTGCCCGCCTGTGCCTTAGATCAGTGACCTTTACTACTAAAAAGCTGTTATTTAGTATAGGTGTATACAACAATCACGCCGACAAAACAGCAGAATAAAATTTTGAAAAACATTTTTTTAGGGTAGCGCCCGTACACGTAACGTGGGGATGTATATATTTTTTTCTTTATACCCATGACGTGGTACCCCATGAGTTGAAAAATGGTGTCCAACGATACCTCGTTGGACACCATTTTTCAACTCAGTCTTTCGTTTGCGTGATATTGGGCTTCAAAACCCAAGTTTTTGTTCGAGTCAACTGTCCCCCCCTGCCGCCTATTGGCTACTAATGGGAATGTGAAAAAAATCGTGGCAGCAGAACATACATATAACGTATTTAAAAAGAAAACACCCACCAACAAAGGAAAACTATCACGGCTAAGTAGGCATAACCAGTTACCGAGTAATAAACGACCAACTTAATGTGTACTTGGAAAGTGGCCCGACACGCACTTGGCCGGTTTTTACATAGTACTATGAAATCACCAACATCTCAATCGTAGGTATTACAATCTCATAGACTTTTTTCTGTTTGTAATATTAGTATAGATACCGACTCGCATTACTTGACTTAATTACAATCAAAGTCAAATAGCTCAACAATCCTTCGCGACTGTACATCCCCCAATTAATGAATCCCCGAATGACTATCCCATCTAATACAAAGAACATACATCACAAATAGGAACGCCTTAGCGGGCGCTACTCGATCTAAGTTTGTTTACGATTAATTTTAGTTTTCATGATCCACATTTGCCGCAGGAAATTTAACTTTATTCCCTTATCGCTGCGGCACATTTCTGAAGCCGCGATGGCATGAAGATTTATGGAGCGATTTGTTTAAATGTAGGTCGCCCGGGGTTTTGGGACTGTGTTTTGCTCGGTTTTTAGAAATATAGAACTTTTGACGGTAGTTAAGAGTTCTCAAGAATGCCATTCGGGCTGGTGACTGCTACAGTGAATAGTTTACAGACGCACTAAGCTTTCTTTAACGAGATTATGTTATGAAAAGTCCTTCCGGGTTTGCCTTCTTTGTGTCATGCATATGACTGATTCAGACTTGACGGCGTTCAGACTGTTTCTTAAATGTTGTTGATGGGTATTTTACCTACAAATATTTTATTTAAAAGTATTTATGGCCACCGTTAAAGCCTGAGATACGTTTTTGTAGAACACTATCCATGCTACTTGCGTACTCTATTTTTTTAAATACTAACGCATTTTAGAATACCCTACCAAAGCAATTGTAGTGAATACTTCATGTTATAAAGTGGAAAACTATGAGTATGAGATTGTACCTTTAAAAGTTTGTATAACGTAGGGGGCAATCTCCGCAATCACTTATCCGAATTCAAATATTCTTTTATCTTTGTACACATAATGCACTTTCTAGAAAATAGCTATAATTTATCTAGCTATAACTTCTCCTGCATTATTTGCAACTCGCAGGCGGAGCCGCGTGAGCAGCTAGTAACTAGTTACGTACTAAATAATTGTACAGATAGCATTAACATCTACAAATCCATTGCATATCAGATCCGATGAAACGACATTGCACCAATCAGGGCAGACCTAGTGTTATCTGCGCGCCGCAGCGCTGGCGACGAGCCAATAGCACGCCGCCACACAACGCTCTAACTGACAACCGGCCAATTGAAATTGGTATTTAATTGTTGCATGCCTGGCTTTGCTGGTTAGTCAGCAATAACAGTAATCACTTAGGCTTGCATTGATAATATTTAATGGATGCTTAACGTTAAACGCTGACCTATCTTCTCAATTATATTATACAGATTGGTCACACATCATAAAATTCAATTAGAACGTTATTTTAAACAATTGACAGCTACACCATAAGCGAGGACCAAATTTGCATCAAACAATTTCATTTGAACGTGCGGGCAAACGAGTCCTGATACTGTGCCCCTGGGCCTTTTAAAAGGCAAATAAAAAAATCACTTCACCACAGGACAGACCTTCAATTATGCATAGCCGTTTAGAGTTTAGGGCTCAAATGATGCTGGAGATGAGTTCATATATTATGCAACTGCAAAACCGTTTTCTTTGGTCTTAGTAGATAGTAATTTAATTCATAACAAGTATTTCCTTTTCTTTTGCATTACCTAGGTTAAGTATGGATAAAAATATGATTTCATATTGATATAGAAAGAAGAAGAAAGAAAGAAAGATACATTTATTCACAAACACACAGGACACACATGGTTATTAAATAATAAAATAAACAAGAAAAGCACATAAAACATGAAACAAGTGTGTCTCTGCGGCAGTGAACCAGACACTGGCTCAGCATTATGCTGCTGAGGTGTCAGACACCTGCAGCGCTGATTTTCAGCCAGCACCGTTGGTGACTCACGGACACTTCATACAATTTAATATATATATAAACTACTATACTAATAGGTATACTATTGGGATAGGCGAGAGAGAAATAAATATAATTTTAAAAACCAGGTGAGAGCTGTGTACGTACTACCTACATGCAGCATCAATATAATAAAAATAACATTAGACATTCAAATTCATTCTTACTTATTAAACTAAAACAATAAGTAAATAAAATAAAAATTGGCATATTTTTGCTGTCACAGTGCTGGATTAGGATTATTAGCGATATGCGAAAAGTCTTGACCAGAGACCAGAGTAGCTGTTAAGATAGTTGTCGCAAATTGGCTGCGAGCCAACAGCGTGCTGCCACAGATAATAAACAATTTTACGTTTGACGTTTAGTTTGCCTTTACTAGAAAGGGGTGAAATTCTCGAAGTCATCTTGATATAACAGTAGATTTACGGTATCTCATATTAAGTACAGGCGACGTCAAAGATATGTATAAATAGCTTCTGCCCGCGACTTTGTCTGCGTGAACCCGGGATAAAAACTATTCTATATTAGGCTACAAACTATCTTCGTGCAAAATTTCATCCAAATCAGTTGCGCCGTTTAAGCGTGATTGTCCAAAACATCCAAACTATCGCATTGTATAAGTGACAAGATAGAGCGTCCGTCTAGTTCTATTGAACGGTGTCAGCCAGTGACGGACGCTCTATCTTGTCACTTATCGTGTAATAAGGCCGTCCATGCTACGGGGTCTGGTGATGAGCGGCACGGTAAACAGCAGTTGCATTTAAGATATAGTATACCTATTGCAAGTAACGTAACGTACCGTCAATATGCCGACTCTCGTTCTCAAGAGTCTAAGATGCGTCTAGTCTTATGCTGTGTGGTAGTTTTAGACGCATAAATTGCTGCTTATTTTGCTTCCGCCGTTAGTTATTGTTCGGAAAGACGTGAATACGCGCGGCTCTATAATGTGGATTATACTCACGTCAGCACGTCTAGCACACAACGGCCGCGACATACTCTCGATTTTTATCGCACTACACCTCTTCTTTTAAGTGTTCTAATAAGAGAGAGACGGATAGTGCGAGAAAAATCGAGAGAGCTCGCGCGCCGTCGCGTGCTAGCCGTGCTGATATGTACGTGAAACTAACCAAATGCCTAAAACACATGTACAGTGAATGAGACTGTACACGCATTTATAATATTAGTTGGATAGGATTATGCCACCTTAAAATTGTAAGACCACCCTATACCTGCCTAGTTTATGTGCCTCGTAATGTTAATTTTTTGGTAGGTAAGTTAACTGAGAGCTACTGTAGCCGAACGGTAAGCCACGCGACTTGCAATCTGGAGGTCGCGGGTTCGAACGCCGGCTCGTCTCGTATCACTAGGTTTTTTCAGAAACATATGTACGAAATATCATTTGATATTTGGTGAAGGAAAAACATCGTGAACAAACCGGTCTAATCCCAATAAGGTCGAGTTTTCCCTCTGGGTTAGAAGGTCAGATGGCAGTCGCTTTCTTTAAACTAGTGCCTATCCCAAATCTTGGGATTAGGTGTCAGGGCGGACCCCGGGCTCTTATACGCAACCGGGATTAACGCTAGGAGGATGAGGGTAGGTAAATTTAGGTTATTTTACAATCTTCCGGGTCAGGGTATATAACTAAAGAAGCTAACAATTTTACTGTGACATATATCAATGTTTCGGCCTATTACAATGGAACACAAGGACAAACATCTCTTTGACATAGACCATACGATACGTGGGTATGCAATTTTGTACCAACACTACCAACAGGTTGATCCCGGTCGGCAATTTTGGGACCCTGCAGAGGAAATCAAGGCCATTAATAACACCTACATGTAATCCTCTCCCTTTCGCCCCGGAGAAACAAAAGCTTGCACTCTTGTATTATAATAAGACAGGGGAATGAAAGTATTAATATTGGATTCAACGTCCAAGGTTACCTTTGTTTATGAACTTAGTAATTTCCATATTTGTTAATGTAAGTAGGTACAGTCGACTACAAAGAGATCGATACGGCCAAAGTTACAAAAATATGTATCCACGACCGTAATGTTAAGGCAATCACTTTGTTTTTTTTAAATTATTCCATCACGGATTGTCCTATTTCGAATAAAATGTTCACATAGGGTCGAGTCACTCCGTGATTTCGTGATTATTGGGATTAGGCCATTTCCTTCGCCGATAAGCCACTGGGGCCCGATTTTTGACTTTCGAGCGCTCAAAAATTAAATAAAAGTAAATGCTAGTGTAGTTTCATAATCACAGGCACTTACTTTCTACCGATAGAATTGAAAACGAGTGGTCAATACCGCACGTTTTTAAATTTTCTATCGTCATTTCAAAATAGCATTTCATAATTTTTGTCTGTTTTCGAGTGAAACAGTCGAGCGCTCGAAAGTCAAAAATCGGTCCCCTGTTAAATACCAAATGATATCTCGTACAATAGGTTTTTTGTAAAAACCCTGTGGTACGAGCCAGGATTCGAACCCGCGACCTCCAGATTGAGAGTCGCGCGCCTAACCGCTCGGCTACAGGTGGACACGCAGCTGTTGTATTGTATAATCAACTAGCGACCCGCCCCGGCTTCGCACGAGTACTATATTATACATATAAACCTTCCTCTTGAATCACTCTATCTATTAAAAAAACCGCATCAGAATCCGTTGCGTAGTTTTAAAGATCTATGCATACATAGGGACAGAAAGCGGGAAGCGACTTTGTTTTATACTATGTAGTGATTATTATAATAGGGAAGATGCAATAAATTATCATTTTTGCTATCATTTGAAAGAATCGCATGTAGAATAGACCGTGAAAGTATAAAAAAATTAAAATACTACAATTTATAGTCAAAAATTCCCAACTAGCACCTTAAACTTTGGCGCCTACACGGATCTACAGTTCCTGTGACGTCCCTCATGTGTGTCACTCGCCATATTTGTTTGTCCGTGGTTCGTCCCTAGATGTCATAGAGTTGCCTAAGTTTTGACTTTTGACAGGAGTGACGTCACCAGACGCTGATTGTTGGATTAAAACACGTTCCGTTTCACATTACTTCAATCAAATTATTGATTGAAATTAGTATAAACTAAAGTAAAAACGTTGCAGTAGCTATTATTTTGTGTTTTTTCAACATTTTAGTCACAAAATAAAGGTAAATATTTATAGCTGCATCTTCACTATTAGGTAGTATTTGCCGTTAACGTGATGCCTCAAATTTACGAGTTTATATATACGAAAAACAATGCGTTAAGAACCCTAGTTCAGCCAGTTATTTAAAAAAACTCATAATTTTCCAATACATGCCCTTAAGCCTAGGGAAAGGTCAAGGAAAGGTCAGGGGTATGCCAAAGATCATGTTACTTGATACCCAAGGTCAGTTAGTCCTTGAATACTTTTGTTCAAATGGTGGAAGAAAGCTACTTAACTCGACTTTAAGATTTCAGAATAAAAATTGATTTATTGTTTTTACATTAGAACCTTATCAAACTGCGAATGCGCATGTGACACCTCTGGAGTTGAAAGCGTCCATAGGCTGCGATGCTTACCATCACAGACTGTTCGTTTGTTTGCCACTGACGTGTTATTAAATGAGGTTGTGCAGTACTGATGGCAGAAAAATAAACTGAATCAAGACTGTCAGTTATAGTTAATAATACTTACTGATGATATTATTATTATATTACCAATACGCTGAGGAATATTGATTACGTAACACTTTCAGCGCCAGGAATCCGCTTGGTCTTTGGAAAGAAATAGGTTTCTGTCAAAAATTTCATTTTCGGTACAAGCTTTCACTGCCAACTGTAATTTTATGTATACCGTCATCAACTACTCATTCAGACAATTCTAAAGAGCCCAAACTCAACGGAGTACCGTCGGTTAAGTACTGAATTCCCATGGCCACCTTCTGTCTCCATCATCAGATCAGCTCGATGGTACCGTAATATTGAATTGTCATCCAAATTATACTTATATACCCAGAATTTCAGCTCAATCGGTTGAGGTTCACTGGTTCAAAATTCCGTTCTAAGATTTGTCCCACACTAACAAACAAATGAACAGTAGGCTACGAAATTGTTGGCACTGAATGTCGATGTGTGCAACAACCTGCGTAGCTCGTAGCAGTGCTACGATTCGATGACAACGTAGCAGCGTAGCAGCATTGTTCGGTTTCAGGGTTTCTGCTCGAGATTTCTCGAACTCGAGACACCCCCCAGAGAGTTTCGCCTCCATTCGAGGCGAAAAACAAATAGCCGACTCTCGAGACTCTCGAGTTCCGGCGAACACGAAATAAGGGCTAAAGTCAGGCTCGCCATTTTGCCGCTTTTAACAATGATGCGTGCTTTGTTTCACATTGTCATGTAAGTACCTACCTAATCAATTTAATAAAATTAGAGTGTAAATGTTTTGTGGTAAGTTTATGAATAAATAAGATTATTGTATGATTTACAGATGTCCTATCAATGTTTGACTTTTACTTTTTTTTCCTGATCGTATGCTTTGCAGTTTGCAGTATAAGAAGAAGAGAATATAAGAATTGCAGAATTTAATATTTATGAGTCTACGGGAAAACGTACTTCTAATCTTGAGATGTTGTATCAAGCCCTTATGACCGTCAAGCCCACTTCTACAAAAACCGAGCGTGTTTTCAGTCTGGCTGGAACCATAGTAACCAAGATAAGAAACCGGCCTTCGGACAAATCGATTAACGCTTTAATATTCTTAAAGGCCTACTTTTAAAGACAAAACTAACTTTTTAATAATTATACTGAATTATAAAAATTATTAACACTCAAACAGGAATGATGAATGATTAGATTATACAAATGATTACCTAATATATATCTCACTTAGATCATTAAAAGACTGTTAAATATGATTGTTGAAACTCCTCAATTTTATGTAACGTCATTGTAGTTAAATCGTTTGTTTGTGATGATTATTGTATTATTTGCATTTGATTCCTAATGGTCTAAGAGCTAGCGACCAAATCGGTCATGTGGCTTCAGCTGTATTTAAACTCCGTTAGCTACTTCCCTGAACAACCCTTTCCGATAATCTTCGTGCTGGCAGGCCGCGGGCGGTGGGTGCGACGTGCGGGTGTAGTGGGGTGGGGAAAAGAAAGAAAAAATGTGGGCTCAGCGACTTTAATCTTTTTTTCAAACAGTTGCTCTGTACTTCTTGTGCACCCAATTTTTTTTTAATCGATCGGGTGGTGGGAAGGTGTTGCCAGCGCTAATTAAAAATACCAAAATAATAATAAGTTTATTATTTTAGTATCTTAATAATAATAATGGTATCTTAATATGAATAGTAATAAATTTATTATTTTGGTATCTTTAATTAACGCTGGCAACCCCTTCCCACCACCCGATCGACTTAAAAATTTTTTTGGGTGCACAGGGAGTACAGAGCAACTGTTTGAAAAAAAAAGTCGCTGAGCCCACACTTTTTTTCTTTTTTTTTCTCCACCCCACTACACCCGCAACCCACCGCCCGCGGCCTGCCAGCACGAAAATTATCGGAAAGGGTGGTTCAGGGAAGTAGCTAACGGAGTTTCAATACAGCTGAAGCCACATGACCGATTTGGTCGCTAGCTCTCCGTCCATAATCCTAATCTTATTTAAATTTAAGTCTAGCCTTGCTTGTTAAAAGAAAAGATCTCTATCAAAAATACCAGTTTATGTCTGATCAAATACTGAAAAAGTAGATTAGGTACCTATGTTGTTTTTATTTTAATTGTTGATTTTTTGTAAGATTTTAGTTTTTGTATGTTTGTAAGAAGAGATTTCATTTTGTTTTGTTAACTTTTAGTGCAGTGCAATAAAAAAAATCTGATTTTTATTTGTTTTTCATTTTATTTTCAGTAATAATTTACAATTTCTTACCAAAGACTCGAGAGTCGAGACAACTCGAGAAATTGGAGTCAAGAATTCTCGAAACTCGAGAAAAGAAATGAAGCGAGAAGTCAGAAACCCTTTTGAATCAAAAAATTCCATGCATGTGTATCACGCGTACTGAATAGGTTATTTAAAGCATTTGAGTTTACTCATGTTTAATGACTTGGTGTCATTATAAGAATAGTAGACCATCAAATTATCTTATCACAAATTGTAAATTGCAGAAAACAATCAAACGTACCGAAAAAATTAGATGAATTCAAAAAAAATTTTATTTTTGCAAGCTATTTGCATTCAAACCACATTAAATAAGCAACGTGCCTACAAGTTGCAGAAGATTCTCAAAAACATAGACACATACTCAGAAGCTTCTGGTTTTCACGAGAACTTAGGCAAGTTTTCATTTAGGAAAATATTCTAAAATCAACAAAAATTTAAGGAAATGTGGCCAGCCTTATGGGCACCCTTCCCAAGGGCAGCGATCTCGGAGAGTGCATATACCTACTCTAGTAGTTAGATTAGATTTAAGTGTTAGTGTTAAGTTTTATATTTGTACTTGATATTTCATACATAAGATTTGTATGTAATAAACTTATTCATTCCTCTACAAAAATGATTCATATATATATATAGAAAGTTTCACTACCTACTCTGAAGAATTCTCATCAGTGCATTGCTACATCGAAACCATTCGACACCAAGCAACGAAGCAACGCTGCGTAACAAAAAGAAATGTGCCTCGCAGATTGAGGCCAATAAACAACGAAGCCTGCAAGTTAAGCTGTAATATTTCACCACAACAGCGAGAATCTTTTAACCGTAAGCTGTCTAATAGCCGAAAAGGGAGAGATTCTCGACCTTCGCCCAGTTTTGGCCGTTCGCCAGCACTCGGTCGTCAAGATCTTGGACGGGTTATTTAAAAATGTGCAACGCGAGCGCTCGGCTTCGTTATCAGACTATGAAAAGTTCTTGAGACTTCATTATTTTTATGGCTGTTTTTGAATCCTACATACTACTAAATTAAGGAAGGAAGGAATACTTAAAAATTAAGCTATTAAAGCCTACTTAATAAGGGCTGAAAAAAGTGGCTGGTGGTGACTGGATGGCGAAAACGGGAGATCGGGCCATGTGGCGAACCCTGGGGGAGGCTTACGTCCAGCAGTGGACTGCAATAGGCTGAAATGATGATGATGATGAATAAGGGCTGGGTGCATCGACGACATTTGACAACGTTTAACTTAAATATAGCACCTGGCAGCTGTCGTTGATGAGTCGCCCGTCAATTGAAATGCATTTATTGAATATTTGTTCCTGAGTATGTTTATCGTCGTCTAGTATCCATAGTACAAGCTTTGCTTAGTTTAGGACTAGGTCGATTTGTGTAAGATTGTCCACAAATATTAATTAACTAGCTGATGCCCGCAGCTTCGCCCGCGTGGTTATAGGAAAATGTAACATATTAAATTTTCCTGTGGGAATTAGATGTTTTCCCGGTGAATAGAAGTGGAACTGTATATAGCTGTCAACACAGAGAATCCTCACATCAATAGAGAGTCAGCAACGCGCTTAATCACAAGCTTTCTGAAGTCGAGCGTCAATAGGCTACGACTTCTGCTTATCCTCAAGGCAGGCTCTCACAAAACGACAGTATCTGTAGTCCGATTACTTAATCGGACTACGCGGAATACAAAAGTGCACGTCGTCCGATCGCTGGCCTCGGTAGGACCACGCGGCCTATGAAATAAATAGTCCGCGTAGTCCGATTAGTCAGTAGGACCAACAGGAAAAAAAAGTTCACGTGGTCCTACCAGTCGGACGAAGCAGTAGGACCACGCGGCCGGAGGGAAAAAAGTAGCCTATGTGACTCTCCTCTAGCTTCTAAACTATCATCATGCAAAAAATCACATCAATACGACGCTCCGTTGCGACGTGAAAGAAGGACAAACATATACACTTTCGCATTTATAATATTAGTAAGGATTAATTTATTTGATAGAATTGTCCATTAGAACGTAACATTATTTACAATTTTCGAGGTAGTGCCGCTGGGACTAAACAACAGTGACTTGGTCAGGTACTTGCTGTCGTCGGTATCATTTTGGAAATAAATTTTGATATGCTAGTGTGTAAACCTTGATAGTGTGGCATTGCACACCGCAGTTCACCGTACCGTGACGTGAGTCAATCAGAAGTGATAGAATCCCTTCCAGGTTAAAACAGGTCAAGCTACTCAACCAACAGTGACTTCAAATACTAGCTCTGTCACATCGTCAGGCGCAAACGACGTCACCCACCACACCATGCGGTAGGATAGGTAAATGCTATGCGCACTATGGACCTATGGCGTCACGGTCGCCACCGACGCCGCATCACTTCCCCAGGGATTCATTTAATTACATTGTCTGTGTGGTTGCCCCCCGGCCGGTCAATCAGGGTGCACCGGATGCGCCCGATTGGACGCGCGGTTGCACTGATTGGCCGTACCCAAAATATTGCTAATAAGGCTAGATCAAGCTTCCGGAACGCCAAACTAGACAGTGATTATTCGTAACTGAAGTCTCTTACTTCATTACCTCATTAGCGGAAACATCTCGTGCATATCTCGTATTTTGTGCCAAGCCATTTTGTGAACCGTCGAATATAACAACAAACGTAATAGTTTCGTTATTCATATTCGTAATACATAAAAATTTAGTGTTGAAAGTCAAAGAACTTACCCCACAGTGACATCAAATATATTGCTGCCCACAGAGCTGGAGACGGCCATGTCTCCGAACCCCTTCCTCGCCACGATGACCGACGTGATGAGGTCCGGCACCGAAGTCCCGGCAGCCAGGAGTGTGAGCCCCATCACCTCCGGGGGCACGTGCGCCGTCGCCCCCGCCACGTTCGCCCACCACACCATGAGGTAGGAGAAAAACGCGATCCATACTATGGACCCTATAAATGTTACAGGAAACCGGTTCTTCCCTGGAAAGAAAGGTATAAGGTTGGTGGTATGGAATTGAGAACTGATTTGACCAAATAGGAATTTAAATGCAAAAGTGTATAAACTAAACCACGACCGCTTTAGCCTAGTTGGTAGTGACCCTGCCTACAAAGCAAGAGGTCCTGGGTTCGAATCCCGGTAAGGGCATTTATTTGTGTGATGAGCACTGAATATTTGTTCCTGAGTTAGTTGATGTTTTTTATGTTTTAAGTATTTATTTATCTATATAAGTATGTTTATCGTCGTCTAGTACCGATAGTACAAGCTTGCTTAGTTTGGGACTAGGTCGATTTGTGTGAGATTGTCCGAAAATATTTATTTATTTTATTTGAAAATAGTAAAAACTCTGTGTTTGGAATCGACTTGAAGAGGTAAAGATTCTTGGGATGATAGCATCATTGTTCCGAAATTTAAAATTTCCGTAGGCCATTTCCGCTGAAGAAATGCTTTGATGTGGTAACTGTAAGGTAAACGTCCGAATGATCGACGCTGTACTTAGTATATAGCATGAGCAATCTATGTCAAAGCAATACGGGTTAAATTCGAACTAAAAGGATTTTTCTTCATTCGAATTTAAGCCATGTCACTTTGACATAGAGTTCCCATGCCATATGCTAGTACAGCGTCGAGCACTCGGACGTTTACCTTACAGTTACCACATCAAAGCATTTCTTAATCAAGTTAGTTACAGAAGATGGGTACATTCTCTAACAAAATCGATGTTTGACAGGTAAAAATCTCAAATGGCATACCGCTCTATCACATATCACGTGCGGGGTATCATAGCAGGGTCGTCACCACGTCATCAGGTCACATCATCATCAAACATCACGTCACATCATCATCAAGATAAAATCGAGGTAGTCGACCGGTGCACGAGAACCGAGTTTAGTTGAAACGGCAACTCGGACTTGTTTCAATCTAGCTCTGATTATAATGAGGTTAACCTTCTCGCTTTTCACCAATTGCGCAGTAAATCCTTCCTTACCAGTGTGAATTAAGAGTCCGCAGTAAGCTTGATTCTCCATGCAAACGTAGTTACGCTCTCATTTTAAAACTATGTGTTGGAGTGTAATGAAACTTTGCATGTACAATGACATGAGGTATATCTATGTCTGTAATTAGTTTATGTAGCTTCAGATGCCATAATATAAAGAAAATACAGCGAATTTAAGTTTTTCATACAAAACTTGTTTTTGCTGTATTTCGTTTGTTTTATAAACTGGAACCATATAAACTAATTACAGACATAGATATACCTCATGTCAAGGTATATGCAAAGTTTCGACACAATCCAACACGTAGATTTAAAATGAGTGCGTAACTACGTTTGTATGGGAAGGTGAAATTCGGCCGAGCTTAGCGACTCAAAAAGAACGAAGTACCTTCATAAGCTAGTTTGCGAATCAGATTAGCTAAAGCTCAAAACGAGATTAAAAAGCTCTCAGTACAGACTTTGCAGCAAACGAGTTTATCCGGGCTGCGTTAACTTTCTGGGAATAGGCTCAGTGAGTTGGCAGAATAACGCTTGTTGCCATCCAAGTTTATTTGCAGCATATGCACATTCCACATTTGCGTACAATAATAGTATAAATGTCTGTGAATTTGTTTTATCACACACATATTTCATCGGGGACTCTCTAAATTTGCTCTCCCCTGATATCAACGCAGCCCAATGCGTGAAGAATTTGGATATTTGTTCGTAGATACAGACAATATCAATCAAAATTGTTAATTAAGCTTAATATTAACTTTATTACTAACCCTAATTAAGCATTACGATTGAAATTCTTTATGCCAATTCCGTTAACAACACTACGCTGCACCAAAATTGCTACAAAAGTTACGATCATTGGTAGTTACAATATCATTTATTATTAATAGTTATCAAACACAAAATCGCTGACGCATGCACCCACGAGCGCTCAAGTAGGTGAGCTTTCTCACGCTAAACGGTGATTCATCAACTCGGAAATAAATCTGTTGCGAATAAAGAAATACGATGACGTGGGCCTAAGGTTGGGCCACGATTTGGAGCAGCGGCGGCCGGAGCGAGACGGACCGCGGCCTTAACCCTCCTAGCGTGGTTCTCGATAGCCTGTGGTCTGCTTTGGCACTTAATTTCGGGAAAATATGTTTTCGGATGTTTTCATCATCATCATATGAGCCGAAAGACGTCCACTGCTGGACATAGACTTCCTCCGAAGAGTGCCAAAGTGACCGGTCCGGCGGACTCCCGCGACCTTTACAAGGTCAACAGTCCACCTTGTCGGGGGTGCGCATCCACGCTGCGAAGTTTTGGTGATCCTCATTTATTTCATTCTAGAGTTCAATTTTGGTACAAAACTTATACTTAATGCGTTGAACCGGATGCCACGATTTTAATTGTCTAGTTGTCAAACATCGGTTGTATGATAGACGGAAGACTTTCTGTGCGTAAGTATAATTATTTTACGTCACACCTGGCCATAATGCGAGTTGAATTTCATTCTTCATGCTTCATCTGGCCACAATGCGAAACTCGCATTGTGGCCAGATGAAGACGTAAAATTGTGTACTTACCACGGGCGGTAATTCGTAAAGCCCTAGATCGCATAAATATGTATGATAAATATGTTTATAAATTATAAACACCTGCGATCTGGGCCATTCACGAATTCACCGCTCTAGGCACGTAATGTACTATATTCTGTGATAATAGGTTAGAGAGAGCGTTTACGACACGGCGACCTTTTGCTGCAATGCAAACGCGACAGGTGATTTTGTGAGGCTCAGGCGATCTATGGCTAGTGTCACGCGACAGTCGTGCGTTCGTGAAACGCGCGTTTGTGTCGCTGCTTAAGTCGCCGTGTGTAACCGCTCTTAGCTTGATGCACCGAGGGACAAACCAATACATGATATCAGATTTTAGGTTAGGTTAGTTACCTCCCGGGGTCCTAGTGTCCGGGAGAGTGATCCATAATGGGAAGACTATGGGTGCGACCAACAGGTAGGTCACTCGCTTACGGAACCCTGAGGGCCACGACATGTCCAGCGGCGTCGTGTCATCCTCCAGGTCTCCTATCTGTGGGAAAGAGTAGGCTAGGTCAGATGAAGTTTGACATAAGGCGACCTGCGATCCTGACTTGGTGGGGTGGGATTGATGTGCGGTATTTACGTGAGTCCATATCACACAGATTTCCTCACTTGTCGTTACACTAGTAATATCATGCGCGGAAGATGGGCGGTGCGCGTGCAGTACTGCAGTCATACTGTTCCGCTTCCGCGCATCCGCGCCCGTCAGGAAGCAATCACTTACATGTAGGCGTGCAGTGAAGAATCGACTGACAGTTGACACTGACAGCTGACAGCTTTCTGATATCGTACCGCCTTCGCACTGGCAAATCAGGAAGGCAACTTAGACGCGTGACTAAAACTTCTTGATGCCCCTTGGGGCGAGCATGGCAGTTCTGCCGATAGAGGGCAAAGGAGATCCAGTACGGTGTGACCTTGGTTTTGTCGGACGTTGCGCTTACGTACACTATAAATTACGTTCCGGTCTTGAGTAGCTTAAAACTTTGAATGTGTCCACGACAAGAACTCATAACTCATACAAAAAATACCTTAATACTGTTTTGTGATCAGTTTACATCATCAACCGTTTTCACCACTCAAATGTCATAAGCGCAACATGCGCGACCGCGATCCCCTAAACCGGTACAGGAAACCTGATCCGGGTAAGGAAATAGACTAACCTCTTCTATAGCATCTAAATGTACATCCTGCACGCCTCCATTGGGCAAGTCTAAAGGCGTCTCCTTAGCGACAGCGGCCGAATGCCGCGCCGCCGCTGCCCCCGCGCCGCCCGCCGTCGGTTTCGTGGCCTCTAGCAACACCTTCAGTGACGCGATGGCGTGAAGTTGTGTTGCTTTCTCGTCCACTTTCCCTGTGAAAGAGGAGGATGGGTTTAATGGGTGTTAGTGAGAGGCTTACGAAAGTTGTGTTTTCTCGTGTAAGTTATTTTGTTAGGGTAGTATTCCACGTGTCCAAGATCTTTGTCCAATGTGTATTTGCGTCTCACATTTTAGTTAAAGAGTGAGTGAGACGAGAGAGTGAGAGAGAAGTGGAATACCACCCTTAGGAACGATTACAAAGGTACAAGCCAGAAAAATACGTCTTATGCTAGCATTCATGTTTTACGTATTTATTTTGTCTCAGCAACGGGTCAAGTAAATATTCAAATAAGTTGAGGATGCACACATGTGCGCTGTTCGTAGAATTCTATTTTTTTTACATAATATACATAGGAGATGATAATCACAGAGCTAATACAGTTGAATTAAAAGCACGCAGACACATCAATTAAAAGATACTGATGAAAATGTAATTAATTTAGTATGTAGAATAATTAGTGTTTATTCCTAGATTAGTCCATACAATTTTGACATTCAACCTAAGATTACTACCTTACCTACTTTTGGTCGAATCCGATCCAATTAAGAGTCCGCAGTAAGCTCGATTCTCCATATTATACAAAGGTAGTTACGCTCTCATTTTAAAACGTGTTGGATTGTAACGAAACTTTGCATCTACAATGACATGAGGTATATCCAGGTCTGTAATTAGTTTATGTAGCTTCAGATACCATAGTAAAAAAAAAGCAAATTTAAGTTTTTCATACAAAACTTGTTTTGGCTGTATTTCGTTTGTTTTATCAACTGGAACCATATAATTTACTTTAAAAACAAAGTTTTAACCGACTTCAATTTAGTACTCCGCCAAGCCACGAGAACATTTCCACATTTCTTTTCCAATTTACCACATGAACTGATTTCCGAAAACAAATGCGTTGATTATTAGAGAAAAAAACCCAATCGCTGTATGTGACCCGATAATATTTGAGGACTTCCGTCGATTCCACAAGGATCACCTTTGGCACTTCATTAGTTGCTATTTCAACGGAATCTTATCAGAATCTGTGATATACTTTTGTACTTTTAAGTACATAATTGAGGGATTCCATAAGTCATCTGTGGTCTTCATCATCAATTCTACTCCACCAAATTTATGATTTCCAGAAGTAAATACACGAGTTATAATAGAAAATACCAAAATCACTACACGCGTGCCTAATATCATTGAGGAGTTCCCTCAATTCCTCATGGATCCCATCATCCAATTGAATATTTGAAAAAAATGGGACCCACCTGGAAGCATATAGTTACAAACGAAAAAGAAATTTTACGAATCGGCCTTTCAATGACGGAGTTCTGAGGTAACAAACATTGAAAATAATAATAATAATAATACAAGCATAGACATATTTCATGTCATTGTATACGCAAAGTTTTTATAGAATAAAAACAAATGTCAAGCAGCCAGTTAAATATTTTTCTGTCAAATTGAGTATTAGGCAAACATTTCAAGTTACTTGGAACTTTATTATTATTATACAATTTTATTGCCATAATATAAGTATTTCTACTAAAACGTTAACTTTCTGTCTAGGCTCATACATAAAGCACGGAAGGCTCCTTGTTTTAAAGAACCGCGACAATGTTTCGACATTGGCAGCAACATACATTACTAGTCTCCGATATCGCGCCGAGTAACTTCAATCCAGCTGTCACAATTCCCATTCAACTTGGACTTCAACAAACAATTCTGCAACCGACTGTACTCCACAAAACCTATTATGCGCCCACTCAAAAGTTCCCTTAATAAACAACTTGTACATTCAACTTTCATATGCACAAGTTGTGCAAAGTTTGGACAACGTCCGTCAGATCGCGAAATGAGATCACAACTGTGCGCGACTGTACTCTGCGGCTTAAGGTTGGATGGTACCTATTCATTTAAACGTGCCTTGTCTTACTCTACCCTTCTATTATATACCTACTGCTGAATATATAATAATATCAGAAACTAATTATGAACTGCCAATGTCTAGATACACTGTCGTGTACCTTTAAAATAATGGGCATAATTTAGCTAGATTACTATAGAGCGGTATCTATAGCATTAGCTTCTCATGTCACTTAGACCTTCATTTCTATACTAATATTATAAAGAGAAAAAGTCTGCGAGATTGTATTCGCTTTGTAAACTTGAAGTTTGTATCTTTTGGGTAATATCTGGAACCACTTAGCCGATTTGAAAAAATATTTTGCCTGCGTGTAGAATGGACTTTCCGGATGGTTATAGATAGACCTTTGGATATTTTATCCCGTGGGTTTGCCTGCATTCTTTGCAATACGCGGGTGAAGCCGCGCGGTAATATGGTAAGTAAAGTTTGTGAGTGTGTGGCTTTGTGAGCTTGTAGCTTTGTAAGTTGGTGCCTATTGTAGGGAGGGGTAATTTCATACCTTCTCATCCGATTTTTTAAAAAAAAACATCAGTAATCGTGGCTCATTCTTTTGCTTTCTTTGTAATACACGAGAAGAGCCACGCGGTAACTTGTATTGAAACCAGTGAAATCAACAGATTTTTCAAAATCTTTTTTTCAGATATTATTGTTGGTTTTGTAATCATTTCTCTATACAAAAATCAATAACAAATAATCGTAAATATAAATCGATATAATGTTAAATCGAATGCTAATTATAATGTAACAACACTATGATATTTTTGTTATGGCAATTCTTCCGCTATCCTTTTCTTCCAAGGCCCTGCAATAATTGTAACATATGTGACGGCCCAGAACCGTTCTGTGGTATCACAAAACGGAAAGCATATTCTCTGCTACACAACACAGAAAAATCAGAGGCAATAAAGCTGTGGAAGTTCGCCAAAGGACAAAAACATGCTAAAGCCTTGATCAAAGGATACAATAACAAACTGTCTATAAGAGCTACTGCAAGTCAGAAGGCACAAAACCTGCGCAGTAACGAGAATTCTGACAGGACATTGCAAATTAAACAAGCACCTGTTTCAAATGGGTATGAAACAGGACGCAACTTGCAGGTTCTGCCAGGAGACGGAGGAAACAGCAATGCATATTCTCTGCTCCTGCGGACCACTCATGCACAAAAGAAGTATCTACCTAGGGCGGCACGTAGTGCACCCAGAAGAGGTACAACATATCACCGCCCAAAGAATCTGGAACTTCCTAGAGGCAACGGGTCTCAACGGTGAAATATAAACAAAGGGCTGCCACAATAGGTCACCTGCTGGTCGAAGCGGCATATAAAGGCCCACAATAACACAACAATAATAAAATAATAATAACATATGTGACTCACACGATTTTGAGGAATCCAACGACACATTATATGTCGCTTTCGTCGGGGGTGCAGCGGTCAGCAGTGGATGCCTTGCTTCTCAAGCGGAGCTTCTGACGCTGATTGCATTATTGACGTCTGATCAAACTACCGAACAACGTCGCTTTAGAAGCAAACTTGACATTGGCGAAATCATAGGCCTCTCAGAGACGGCCTGGCCGCGGCAGTCAATAGTAAACTTGTCATTAGCTGTCAAATTTACTATTGTCCGCCACCGCAGGCCGCGCCAGTGTGTTGCAGGCCTAATTTAGATGGAAGCCGTTATTTAAAAGAAGAAGAAGTACCTACTTTTGTCAAAATCCATCACGGCTTTCGTCTGTAGCCCGTGAAATTGAATTTTCTTGACCACATACATACGCTCGGAAACCATGGCCCTCCTTCTGAGACAGTCGGTCAATAAAATTGGCAATTGCAAAACACCTTTTAGAGGTTTAAGAATCCCGATGACGATACACTTCCCGTACGAGATCTAATTCGGCGCATTCATTCATGCTTAATTCGTTTTAAAATTACCGGTTACCGGTTCCGCAACTATTATTAGGTTGGCTAATAATGGGCATACCGTATCGATTCGGGTCAAGGCGGGGTGAACATGCTTGCCCTATTTTACCGCCCAAATGCCGACTTGCTAAAGGTGAAGTTTATTAACGCCGGGCTGTGTTATTGTTACCTTTTTCGCATTTTGTTTTATATTTGTAAAGGAGTGTCGGGCAGCGAACGAAAAACCATAGAATGCGAGCACCTTACCAATTCCTACCAAAACACGTGCCTAAAATCCGGTATACGCAAGTTCGAACTAAACGGCTGCCTGGCATCGTTTTGACACCCCGCCCCCAACCCCGCATAATGGCAATGGCGCCCATTCTGTGGGCCCATTTGGCGGCGCTACTTAGACTTCTATGGTTTTTCGTTCGCTGGTGTCGGGGCGTTAACCTCCGCACAGACAGACGGACGTGAGTATGACTGGAGTCGGCGCCGCTGGCATACTATTTTGGATTTTCAGAACTTCTAAAGACAAATGGGACGGAAAACTGTCGACGGATATGACTGTCACATAGTAACATGGACTAAAAGTGAAGACGAAGAAAACAGACAGACCGTACAATTGGCCAGTCATAGCCATATCTGTCTCGGTTAAACGCCCCGACAAGGAGATTTTGATGGCTGCATTGGCGTTTGTAGAAGTCATCACCAAGTTTAGCTAATATTTTAACCTACTAATATTTTAAATGCAAAAGTTTGGATGTTTGGATGTGTGTTACTCAATCACGCTTAAACAGCTCAATCGATTTGGATGAAGGCACGAAGATAGCTTATGGCCTGGATTAAGGTATAGAATAGTTTTTGTCCCGGGTCCACGCAGACGAAGTCGCGGGTGGAAGATAGGGGTCAATATTTATTAGAAACTAGACCGCACGGCTAAGATCCGCATATTGTAAAGAACAAGGACTAAAAATTGTATTGATGTATGTGTATCTATTATAATTACATTTTTAATTTAAGTGACACTTACACTAGAATATAAGTCTGGCTGACTAACACCTATGGATTCCTTTCGAAATAAAAGTTTTATTATTATCATTATTATAGGCCAAGTCGCTGGACAAAATGTGTCCCACGTCCATCCAAAAAGTCCATTCTAAATACTGGTGAGAGTTGTTTAAAACGGATCGAGTCGTTCCAGAGATTACCCTGCACATACAAACTATAATCTAACAGAGTTTTCCTCATTAAACCTATTATTTGGATATTACCAAAAAAAAACAAACAATGACACACTTCATAACAAAATAAGAACTTAAAGCCTAAATTAAAAACAAACTAAAACTAAAAATTGGCAAAATGGCGCAGGGACCGCCATTTTCCCGAAGCTGCTGGAAATATTTTCTCGCTGAATAGCTAAGCTTATTATTTGTGCGAGGTAGCTGCCAATTACGTTATTAATTAGATATTTATTTCGGTTAGCTATTTGAACTAAGATATGTATGTCTGTAAGCACACAATAACAGGTTAATGAATATACATGTCGCACAATAGATCAAAGTACAAAGGCGAACTTATCCCTATAAGGGATCTCTTCCAGCTAACCTCATAGGCCAGATACTATTAGATATACATGTTTTTGGCACGGATCTCAAATCTTCTTAGATCTCTAAGTAACTTCGAATGGTAGAGAATTCTATATGGTGTTAAGTTCACCGTTTGAACGATAAATTTTTGTTTTGCGCAACAATGATATATTTTTCCTAATATTTGATACAGAGGTCTGAGAGATTCTAACTTTGTATGTACACCAACATGTAGCGTACCGTAATCTCCGGAAATATTTATCTGATTTCAAAAAATCTTTTACCTGTGTAAGGTATGGATTTTCTGGATGGACGAAATTTTTACAAAAATCCTCCTGCCCTAGCAAATAAACCCGGGTGTGAATTAACCGGCTTAGCCGTGTCAAACGGCCGGGCGGGTCTGTGTATCAAAATAAACAACGCTGCCCTTAGTAGTAAAATACCTTATTTAGGGCGCTCGAATATCAGCTTACACGTAATTGGTATAAGGTTTAAAATAGAATAAGCTTTTCAGGTCAAACTGAAGTTTTGGCAGTGTCATGACAATGCCGATGGCAGGGTTGACCCGCAGGTATATCGCATAGGAATATATATACAGGCCAAGCAATTCGAGTTCCGGAACATATATTTCCAGTGATTTCAATCATAAATATATACTCACTAGTTTCTGCCCGCGACTCCGTCCGCGTGGAACTCGTTTATCGTAGCTCGATACAAACTTTCATCCTCCATTTCACCCCCTCAGGGAGTGATTTCCGGGATAAAAACTATCATATGTCCTTCCCCGGGATTCAAACTATCTCCGTACCAAATTTCATCTCAATCGGTCCAGCGGTTTAAGCGTGAAGAGGTAACAGACAGACAGACAGACAGACAGACGGACACACATTCGCATTTAGGTATAATATTAGTATGGATGTTATGAAAAGGAAAAGTCTATAAAGTAAGTAAGATGGCTCGTCTAGGCGGGGGCACTGCCGTGCCCCCAGATTGAATGTAGGAGAGTAATGTCTGGAACTAGGTTCTCATCCGATAAAAAAATCTCCAATTTTAAGACTGACCTTAAATACGCTAAATATTATTGCGCGGTTCCGCCCGGGTTCTAACTTGCAGGCAGAGCCGCGCGGGCAGCTAGTTTAAGGTGAGTGTCCACCAAAACTTTACATACCAAAAAAAAATACGTACGTTACGTAACTCCAAAAATATGTCCAATCGGAAATAAGTCAGTAGGTACATTTTGATAATCATTTTAACTAGACAACATTCAATTTATAGAATAGTTTATGTAAATAAACACGAAAAGATAATATATATAAGTACTAGTAGGTACTTAAGACAAACAAAACAAAAATTATAATAAACAAAATTGCCCGCCCTCCACACACCCCAATGTTGCCCAGCACGTCTAGCACACGACGGCTGCGACATACTCTCGATTTTTATCGCTCTATACCTCTTCTTCTAAGTGTTCTAATAAGAGAGAGACGGATAGTGCGAGAAAAATCGAGAGAGCTCGCGTACCGTCGCGTGCTAGCCGTGCAGGGCATCGTCCCCAAGACGCTCGCCGCGTTTCTCGCCGGTTGGACGGCCAGCCTTGGGGCGAAGTGTGAGTATTTGCACGTATTTAAATAACTATTATATAAACATATTTCATACTGGACCAAATTCCATTCGAGCTAGATTTATTTTCAACGTGAAAAAAATGGTCATAAAACTAGTATACACGATAACATTTTTCACTCACTTTTGGTCCACACCATGTTCCAATTTCAAAATGGTAAATTCGTGTTTGTGCCTGTCATTCGGCACTCACTCAAATCTCTCTTGGATACTCTACTCACCCTGTTACACAATACAGCATAGTGCTCGGTGTGCCAGCAACCACGAGAAACAGCAAACGAAAGTCCAGAAGAATGGAACCTTTAGTACTTTGGTTTACTAAATCGCGGAGAAGCCATCTTGGCTGTGCGAGTGTGAATCGCTGAAAGGCTGAAAAACTTACTGTAAAAATGAAATAGTTCATAAATACAATATAAATAAAGAAAGCTCTCAAGCATCAGCGTTTTGCTTACAGTAGACTTGGAAATTTTGTGGATTACGACGAAAAAAATAATACGTACAGTCGTACAGTAAACTAAGAACGTGATCTTCCCAATTCGAACCTAAATTTAAAAATAATAGTCATATGTCAATTTCTTGGCTTGCTGTTCACGAATGTTTGATAATATCAGTTGCTTACTGCGTTTTGGACTGGCAGAGTGCAGTACTTAGTGCTTCAACAAGTGTACTGAAAGACTGTGACTAAGTCTTAGTCGATTGCTAGCTGACTTAATGGCTAAATAAAGCTACGTGTAAATAAGAAGGCAAGCGAGCGAGTGGCTGAACGTTTTAAAAAGTAATATTTAACAGGAGGAGAAGTTTGGGTATTCTTTAGAAAAAATTGGGCCAGTTGAGGTGAAGCATCACAATGTGTGTCTGTTGTGCTATAAGCCGTCCAATGGTCCAAGCCAAGGGTGAACACTTCTTGGTACTAGGACTTGGATATTGTGGACTACCCATGTGGCCGAAATTTGCAAAACTGGCTGATGGTTTGTATTTCATTTCGATTATACTTTTGGAGATCTTTCAAATCATAGACGCTTCGGGCACCGTTCGGATTTCTGAACAAACAGGTTTTAGGATTCGCCAACAAACTGCTCCGGCGAAATGATGTATTTACGGTACGCATATTTTATATTTTCATGTAAAAAGAAAAAAAAGGATTTTGTTTGGTACAGTTAATCCCATCTAGTAGTTCTAGCGGCTTTGGTGGGTGTGTGTGTGTGCTTGTTATAAGTGTGTAGTTTCAAATTAATGTTTTGTATGATATGTTAGAGGAATTTAAGGTATTGTCAGCCTAGGTGGAGATTGTCAGCCGCTCTCCCGCTCTCCGCAAGAAAGCGAAGCGGTGCATACCTAACTCACCGTCGTGCATTGGGTCTATAGTATGAATCATCAGCTGCAACAGCCCATGCCGGAACTTGGCTGCTGGCGGCTGCTTGCTGGGACCCGCTGTGGCGGTGTTCGTGCCGACCGAGGTCTCGCTCGACGTCGTCGCGTTCCCGTGCTGTGAAGAGGGACGGAGTTAGTTTTGTTGCGTCGACTCCTAAATAATACAAGAATAGATCTGCTGGACCGCAGCCTCAAATTATACAGACTCGAAACTTTATTGATGAAATGTCATATTAAACGTGATTAATCTAATTGGTGCCCCATGAGAAAAATCAGAACCTATGAAGTTAAATATGATGTCGCGGTAAAGTCTGTTAACAGTTATTCGTTTTATTGCGGAACTTATAGTTTCTGATTTCTATGAACCGGACAAGGAGGATCTATGATTCTAAAACGAAACTTTATGCGCAGGCGTAATATTGGGCGACAACACCGATAAAGATATACATAGATCACACAAAAACATGTACTTCGCGCGTCCGAATTCGGTCTTAGAGTTGGCACTCCGACTGACACTACGCGCGCGTCTGTGGTAGCCGGTTGTCCTTGAATATTAAGAAAATGCCTTATTGCAGAATCGATTTTGCGCGGACAACGGGGAATTCACATCACTAATTCGCCCGTGTGACTTCACAGTAGGTAGAAAAAAGTGACACGGTCGGTTTTCATACAGATTGAGGTGTTAAAGTTATATAGAGATACACTAGATAACTTAACACTCGCTTCTTGTCGCCCTCAGATATAGATATATCTGAGGGCGACAAGAAGCGAGAGGTGTTAGGCGACTACGGCGTTTCTTGCGTTCGCCGCTTCCGGCCATAGTCAACCAAAACGTGTTAAAACAGCTTATCTGTCGGAGACAAAATGATTTAAGCGCACTAACAAGTATATAGACATATATTGACATAGGTAAATATTGAAGTGTCAAACAGACTACAGATAATAAATAAATCAATATTAGGGGACAATCTTACACAAATCGAGCTAGCCCCATAGTAAGCTCAATAAGGCTTGTGTTACGGGTACTAGACGACGATATAGTTAATAGATATAAATACTTAAATACATAAAAACATCCAAGGCTCAGAAACAAATAATCATGCTCATCACACAAATATTTGCCCTTGCCGGGATTCAAACCCAGGACCTTCAGCTTCGTAGGCAGCGTCACTACCCACTAGGCTAACCGGGTGTCAAAGATTATATCGAATTTATAAAAAAGTGACTAATTAATGCCATCCTACCGACCGCGCCAATTACAATACAATTCCTTAACCGTCACCTTTCAACACACGCGTCTGCGTGTCAAGTTCATCAAATAACACGCCTCATTACCTTTTACACGTGTTAACCTCGGTTTAAACATGTATATTTTAACGCAGCTCGTGTTAGGACAAACTACGGACGAATTAATCAAGGGGACTGTCAATGCTGTAGGCAAAGTATCATGTATGTAGGTATATACAGTCAGCATCAAAAGTAACTACGCAATCGAATAAGTCAAAAGCTCTAATTCCCTTTTATTGAAGACTTTTGACTTCTTCGTTTCCAGCTACTTTTGATGCTCACTCGTACCTATAATGTATTATAAGGATTTAGTTTTAATTATAGACTTTTATTTAAATCTGATATTATAATGATGATGATGATACGAGAAGTTTAACAGTATCTACGGAAGGACTGGTAGAAAGTGCCTTAAGGGACAATCTCGCTATTTGTTGTTTCTGTATTGTATAAATAATTTGCATTCGTTCGAAATAAAAATCCCATTACAGATGGCGTCACCGCAGTGTTTTACCAGAGATCTACGTGAAGCTGATGGAGCAGCTTGTTTATTTAGAAGGACCGTAACTTTGTATTGATATTGGCAATGCAAACAAACTGTACGCACAAACGGTCCAAGGCCTCTACTCGAAGAAGCGGCTATTTTGAATCGCTGTTACGTTAGTTAACGATACAATTGTGTGCTAATTAGTGGAGTGTTAAGGTCTGTTCGTAATGTTAAAACGCCTCCGCTTATTACAAATAAAGTTATTTTGTTTAGGTTAAGGATTAACTAACGTATATATATATATATATATATATATATATATAAACAATATTGTTACTAACAGCTATGGACCATGAGTCTGAAATAAAGAAATAATAATAATTAGGATAGGACTATTCTTGCCAATAGGCCTGAAACGCCAGGCAGTGCTCGTTGACATCACCATCCCCCATGACCAGAACCTATTGAAGGCCGAGAAGGACAAAGCCAGCAAGTACCTAGACCTGGCTCACGAAGTAACCGCCATGTGGGATGTTGATTCGACGATCATCGACCCGATAGTCGTTTCGGCGAACGGTTTAATAGCGAAGAGTCTCGACCATCCCCTCGAGAGACTCTCGCTAGATGGCTGGATCAAGGGTCAGATACAGAAGGCGGTACTTCTGGACACTGCGTGGATAGTCAGGAGGTTCCTGTCTCTGTCGCCCTGACCGCCGGTAGCTTAGGCCCCGCCTCGCTGCCGGCGGCGCCCTAGGTTAGGTTTTTATAGTGATTTTATGTTTTGTATGTATATTCGTTTTATATTTTACTTTTTATATTAGGGGTGTAGGTTCGAAAATTATTATTACTCCAAAAGAAAGAAGGAAAACAAATATGCCTAGTGCGAAAATCCCATTCAGATATATTAAAGAATTACGAAGCTACAACCGTTTTAATATTGCTTGTTAGAGAGAGAAAACGCAAACAGTGTGTGAAGTCACATTACACGAGGCTGCCGGGGGGCCGCGTCGACGGCGGCACCGCACACCGCACCGTCTATAATGACGTCACAATCTACAAGCGTCATAGTTTCATATGAATTCTGAAAACTTTGGACACTTATAACTTGGTGATTATTTAACCTTTTGCGTTGATGTTTTCTCCATTTGACTACATTTTTTATCCTTTTTTCGAGAAAATATGACATTATTGATTATTTTATTTAGTGTCTACACCCCTATTATTGTAAAAACCTAGCCTAAGACCATTATAAATAAAGAGAATAATAATTAAATACAAGATAATATTAATATTATTAATGTTGTAGTGTAATGTTAGTGTAACTTGTTGAACTCGAACCTTGCTTCATTTGGGTCATCTTTTTACAAGCTTTTTACAGACTTCAAAAAAGTAGGTTCTCAATTCGTCGGACTCTTTTATTTTTTGTGTTTTCTTCGATTACTCTAAGACCCCTGGACTGATTTGGAAAATTCTAATTTTGACAGAAAGGGTATCCTTTTCAGGTTCCATGGTCATCAGCTCAGTCAGGTAGTATGGTTATATATTTAAATACGTGTTTGTACACGTGTTAGTTTATATGTATCTTTTGGTTCGTAATATCGTTCGTAAGAATCCCTGAAAGTTTAAATCAATATATATTGAACAAAGAAAAAAATATAAAGTGTGACATAGTTTCTCCTGGTTCCTGTCCCACTCCATTGCTTAAAGGTTAACTAGAAGTGATCCCACACAGGGATAAGTTCGGCTGTACGAGTTTTTTAACCAATATCTTGTGTACAATAAAGAATTTACATACATACATTGACTTATTACTAACTACTACGGCTATATTACATGAACTTATTTGATGATTGTGAACTAAATCTGTACTGTTTTTCATAGAAATAATTCCTAAATAACATCCTCCATACATTGATTCGCCACTCGAGAACCTTTCAGGCCCAACGGCCATCGGTTCTACGTGCTATGTGCCCCGCCCACTGCCACTTAAGTTTAGCGATTCGGAAGGCTATATCGGTTACCTTGATTCTGCTGCGGATAGCCTCATTTCTGATGTGATCACGCAGAGAAACTCCCAAAATAGCCCTTTGGGTGACGACCACGTACCGGAAGGCGCGGCGTGGGCAGGCCCCCCACAAGGTGGACTGATGAACTGGTAAAGGTTGCTGGAGTCCGCTGGATGCGGGTGGCGCAGGACCGGTCACTTTGGCACTCTTTGGGGGAGGCCTATGTCCAGTAGTGGACATCTTTCTGCTGATATGATGGCGACGATTAGCCAATAAGCGGTAGCGGAAGGGGCTAAACCTCGTTAATGTGACCAGACCAGTGCATCATACGCATCAGTCGATTATTTGCGGTCACACACAGTCCCAAACGTTGAATTATTGAAAACCAATCGGGACATGAATGTTTGTGTATTCATTGTTTGTTTGATTTCACGCGATGTGGTCACTTATTGTTAGGCCTTATGGCGCGGAATATGATTTGATATTTGATAGTGGCTCTTCGGTAAAGAAAAAACGCCGTCACATTTTGTCGAGATTTTATACCCACATTTATGCTAAGAGTGGCACTGGAACACAAGTTTCATGTGCTCGGCCTACCCCTTTTGGGAAAGGCTTGAATTTATGTATATATGTATGTTAAAAATACCGTGAGGAAACTGATCTAATTCTAATAAGATCTAGTTTTATGTGGGTTGAAAAGTCAAATCGCCTAGTGACTGCAATACAGCCACATCTCAAGAATAAAATACATTTGAGATGTGGCTCTATTGCACAGTGCAATGCGGTCACATCTCGAAAATAAAATACATTTGAGATGTGGCCGCATTGCAGACACTAGGCGAAATGTAGACTTTTTCAAGACGTAGCCAGGCCAGTCCCACATGCCACTGTGGCCAACCTCGGCTCTCGCGCACCTCGGAGGTGACAATTCACCCGAACGTGGTTGTCAGTGACTCATATCGTCACGCAAGCGGATTTGTGCCACGCGGATGCCACGCAAACGTGATGACAGAGTTGGTTATTTCTGTGTAGTTTAGAAGTTGCTAAGGCAATCTGTCTCAATCATCACACCAGGCTCGTATCATATATTTGAATTGCCATCTGACTTAGTGCACACAGTATAACACGATTGAACTACGAGAATCTGGTCTAATTTTAGTTGTAATATTTGACCTAAACTAACTATATAATATAGAGCAACTCTGCAACAAAATAAATAGGTTTGTCTATCCTCTCCGGCAATTGGTCAAATTAGTTAATAAAGAAACCGCAATTACTGCCTACTATGGTCATGTTCAGTCGCTAATAACATATAGTATTATATTTTGGGGAAGCTCAACCAACTGGCGCCATGTATTTGGAATGCAAAAAAGATGTATTCGTTCTATTGTTGGTATACGTACATGGGAAAGCTGCAAACCCTTTTTCAGGGATTTAGGAATATTAACGGTTCCCTCTTTATTCATATTAGAAAGCACAATGTTCATCAAGAAATATGAAAACCGTTTTCAGAAGAATCAACCCAACTTAGTACGCAATCTTCGCCAAAGAAACACTTTCTCAAATCCACGTGCATACTGCGCGCTATTCAAGAAAAGCATTTTTTGCATGGCTATAAAATTATTCAATAAGCTGCCAATGTCTATACAGATGTTACCTACCAATAAATTCCGGAACACGCTACTAAAACTACAAAGAAATAAATGCTATTATGACATCCATGAATATTTAAATGACAATAAACTAATTTAATGTATTGTGAACAGTTATTTGTATTCATCAACTTTGACATTATATAAAAATACTTTGACATTATACTCCTCATTGTAATTTTAGAAAATATAAATTATGAATTAAGTACCTATAAATATTGTATTTGTTGATATCTACAATCTCTGTTTCTACTTCCTACTGCTTAATTTAAGACGGTGAAATATAAATATTTGTATGTCTTGTATGGCAAAAAGTGGAGTACTTTAAGTAAGGCAATGCCTGTAACACCTGTGTTTATCATCACCTGCTTTTCGACAAATAAAGTTATGATTATGATTATGATTATGATTATATAGGTAATATAATTTACTTTTAAAACAAAGTTTTAACCGATTTCGATTTATAGTACCTACTTCGCCTTATTTAAACAGTTTTCCAGGATCAAATTCTGACCTGATGACCATGGAACCTGAAAAGGATACCCTTTCTATCAAAGTTAGAATTTTCAAGAAATTCCAAATCAGTTCAGGGGTCTTCGAGTAATCGGGGAACACATAAAAAATAAAAGAGTCCGACTAATTGAGAACCTACCTTTTGCTAAGCTTGTAAAAAGATGACCCAAATTAAGCAAGGTTCGAGTTCAACAAGTTACAATAATGTGCACACATTACTGAATGAATGGCCACTAAGCAAACAAATCATTTGCATAACGGTGAATTATGAATGAGAGCTAACGAACCGCGATAGCAAAGGCGCGCGATTTGCACGTCATCGCGCGATTGGCGGCATCGCACGAGATGTGCCGTGAAACGTCCACTCTCGGAGATTGGCCACTTTGAAACGAATAATGTTTTGAAATGTTGAAGCTTGGCTGTCTAAATACTTAAATACAAGTAAGTATAAAGCCAATACTGTCTGCCAAGCCAATCTGCCTCGACTCATGCTGAGTGGGTTCCTTTTTTGAGACAACTAATTAATACTTTTACATATAAGAATTCTGTACACTGTTTTAATTTTTGTTGTTTCAAAATAAATCTTATTCATTCAAAAATTCATATTAATATTATAAATACATAAGTAAGTGATTCTGCCTTTGATTTAAAAAAGACCGAAGATATTTGGGGCCTATCGGTAAAAGTTTTACAGTCGATAGTGGGTGCTATTGCACCTCAC